>OZ020230.1:0-630243 GCA_963971325.1 Aphodius granarius
ACCCAACCCAACCCAACCCAACCCAACCCAACCCAACCCAACCCAACCCAACCCAACCCAACCCAACCCAACCCAACCCAACCCAACCCAACCCAACCCAACCCAACCCAACCCAACCCAACCCAACCCAACCCAACCCAACCCAACCCAACCCAACCCAACCCAACCCAACCCAACCCAACCCAACCCAACCCAACCCAACCCAACCCAACCCAACCCAACCCAACCCAACCCAACCCAACCCAACCCAACCCAACCCAACCCAACCCAACCCAACCCAACCCAACCCAACCCAACCCAACCCAACCCAACCCAACCCAACCCAACCCAACCCAACCCAACCCAACCCAACCCAACCCAACCCAACCCAACCCAACCCAACCCAACCCAACCCAACCCAACCCAACCCAACCCAACCCAACCCAACCCAACCCAACCCAACCCAACCCAACCCAACCCAACCCAACCCAACCCAACCCAACCCAACCCAACCCAACCCAACCCAACCCAACCCAACCCAACCCAACCCAACCCAACCCAACCCAACCCAACCCAACCCAACCCAACCCAACCCAACCCAACCCAACCCAACCCAACCCAACCCAACCCAACCCAACCCAACCCAACCCAACCCAACCCAACCCAACCCAACCCGACCCAACCCGACCCAACCCGACCCGACCCGACCCAACCCGACCCAACCCAACCCAACCCAACCCAACCCAACCCAACCCAACCCAACCCAAGCCAACCCAACCCAAGCCAACCCAAGCCAAGCCAAGCCAACCCAAGCCAACCCAACCCAACCCAACCCAACCCAACCCAACCCAACCCAACCCAAGCCAACCCAACCCAACCCAACCCAACCCAAGCCAAGCCAACCCTACCCAACCCAACCCAACCCAACCCAATCGGAGTCGGAATCGGAATCGGAATCGGAATCGGAATCGGAATCGGAATAGGAATCTGTAAAATTGTAAAATTGTAAAATTGTAAAATTGTAAAATTGTAAAATTGTAAAATTGTAAAATTGTAAAATTGTTAAATTGTAAAATTGTTAAATTGTAAAATTGTAAAATTGTAAAATTGTAAAATTGTAAAATTGTAAAATTGTAAAATTGTAAAATTGTAAAATTGTAAAATTGTAAAATTGTAAAATTGTAAAATTGTAAAATTGTAAAATTGTAAAATTGTAAAATTGTAAAATTGTAAAATTGTAAAATTGTAAAATTGTAAAATTGTAAAATTGTAAAATTGTAAAATTGTAAAATTGTAAAATTGTAAAATTGTAAAATTGTAAAATTGTAAAATTGTAAAATTGTAAAATTGTAAAATTGTAAAATTGTAAAATTGTAAAATTGTAAAATTGTAAAATTGTAAAATTGTAAAATTGTAAAATTGTAAAATTGTAAAATTGTAAAATTGTAAAATTGTAAAATTGTAAAATTGTAAAATTGTAAAATTGTAAAATTGTAAAATTGTAAAATTGTAAATTTGTAAAATTGTAAAATTGTAAAATTGTAAAATTGTAAAATTGTAAAATTGTAAAATTGTAAAATTGTAAAATTGTAAAATTGTAAAATTGTAAAATTGTAAAATTGTAAAATTGTAAAATTGTAAAATTGTAAAATTGTAAAATTGTAAAATTGTAAAATTGTAAAATTGTAAAATTGTAAAATTGTAAAATTGTAAAATTGTAAAATTGTAAAATTGTAAAATTGTAAAATTGTAAAATTGTAAAATTGTAAAATTGTAAAATTGTAAAATTGTAAAATTGTAAAATTGTAAAATTGTAAAATTGTAAAATTGTAAAATTGTAAAATTGTAAAATTGTAAAATTGTAAAATTGTAAAATTGTAAAATTGTAAAATTGTAAAATTGTACAATTGTAAAATTGTAAAATTGTAAAATTGTAAAATTGTAAAATTGTAAAATTGTAAAATTGTAAAATTGTAAAATTGTAAAATTGTAAAATTGTAAAATTGTAAAATTGTAAAATTGTAAAATTGTAAAATTGTAAAATTGTAAAATTGTAAAATTGTAAAATTGTAAAATTGTAAAATTGTAAAATTGTAAAATTGTAAACTTGTAAAATTGTAAAATTGTAAAATTGTAAAATTGTAAAATTGTAAAATTGTAAAATTGTAAAATTGTAAAATTGTAAAATTGTAAAATTGTAAAATTGTAAAATTGTAAAATTGTAAAATTGTAAAATTGTAAAATTGTAAAATTGTAAAATTGTAAAATTGTAAAATTGTAAAATTGTAAAATTGTAAAATTGTAAAATTGTAAAATTGTAAAATTGTAAAATTGTAAAATTGTAAAATTGTAAAATTGTAAAATTGTAAAATTGTAAAATTGGGATCGGGATCGGGATCGGTCAGTCCGTCAGTCCGTCGGTCCGTCGGGAAATTTCCTTGAGGAATTGGCCTTCGGGAAATTTCCTTGAGGAATTGGCCTTCGGGAAATTTCCTTGAGGAATTGGCCTTCGGGAAATTTCCTTGAGGAATTGGCCTTCGGGAAGTTTCCTTGAGGAATTTTCCTTCGGGAAATTTCCTTGAGGAATTGGCCTTCGGGAAATTTCCTTGAGGAATTGGCCTTCGGGAAATTTCCTTGAGGAATTGGCCTTCGGGAAATTTCCTTGAGGAATTTTCCTTCGGGAAATTTCCTTGAGGAATTGGCCTTCGGGAAATTTCCTTGAGGAATTTTCCTTCGGGAAATTTCCTTGAGGAATTTTCCTTCGGGAAATTTCCTTGAGGAATTGGCCTTCGGGAAATTTCCTTGAGTAATTGGCCTTCGGGAAATTTCCTTGAGGAATTGGCCTTCGGGAAATTTCCTTGAGGAATTTTCCTTGAGGAATTTTCCTTCGGGAAATTTCCTTGAGTAATTGGCCTTCGGGAAATTTCCTTGAGGAATTGGCCTTCGGGAAATTTCCTTGAGGAATTGGCCTTCGGGAAATTTCCTTGAGGAATTGGCCTTCGGGAAATTTTCTTGAGGAATTTTCCTTCGGGAAATTTCCTTGAGGAATTGGCCTTCGGGAAATTTCCTTGAGGAATTGGCCTTCGGGAAATTTCCTTGAGGAATTGGCCTTCGGGAAATTTCCTTGAGGAATTTTCCTTCGGGAAATTTCCTTGAGGAATTGGCGTTCGGGAAATTTCCTTAAGGAATTTTCCTTGAGGAATTTTCTTTGAGGAATTTTCCTTCGGGAAATTTCCTTGAGGAATTGGCGTTCGGGAGATTTCATTGAGGAATTGGCCTTCGGGAAATTTCCTTGGGGAATTTTCCTTCAGGAATTTTCCTTCGGGAAATTGAGGCACAGTTTGCGATTACGAGAAGCGAGTGAAATGTCACGATTTTGTATTTTGTCTCTAGCAACCAGAGTTGATGGAATAAAAAACTATACTATACTGTTTTAGTTAACTGAAAGATTGGTTAATTAATCCTGAAAAGTACAGACTTCCACCAGATTTGGTTTAGACAGAAGAATTTTTCAAAGTTCGCGATTACGAGAAGCGAGTGAAATGTGACGATTTTGTATTTTGTCTCTAGCAACCAGAGTTCACTCGCTACTCGTAATCGCGAACTTTGCCCCAATTTTCCTTGAGGAAATTTTCTTCGGGAATTTTCCTTGAGAAATTTCCTTCGGGAATTTTCCTTGAGAAATTTCCTTCGGGAATTTTCCTTGAGGAATTCTCCTTCGGGAATTTTCCTTGAAGAAATTTCCTGGAGATATTTTCCTTTGAATCTAGTGTAGACTCAGAATTCTCCTAAAATTTTTTGATTGGTCGAAAATCATTGCAAAACTGTAAAATATTCTAATGTTGTAATTCCTGTGCAGGCGGCGGCAAAATCTGAACCATCTGAACTCCATCGAGGCGATGAGCAAGGACCTCGAGGAGATGGACCACCGTTTTCTGTGACGTTTTCACCGCCGGAAACGCTGCTCTAGTTGCGTCCATTCAACACGTTGACTCCCAAGGACTAGTTAGGACTAGTTAACTAACTAGTCCGTACATAACGGGCAAATGCATGTCCTCGGGAGTCAGCTTGTTAAAACAACGTATTGCGATTGTTCAATGTACTCGCACCGTTCAATACGGTAGTGTAGCCCTAGCATTACTTAACCAGTACGGTGTTTTATTTATCCCGTAGAATGTTTAGTTTGTTAAAAAATTTGTACACCGACTTATTTAAACGTTTGTATATGCACGCATTAGTGAAATATGGACAAATAAACATAATAAACGTATCAGGTGTTTTTTTTTATTGTTCTACAACCAATTTTTTAAGTAGAAAGATCATACTTTGGCGAAAAGTCCTCTAAAAACATTCGATTAAGTATCAGAAGACCAGCAATCGAAGAGGTAAAAATACTCCTTCTAATTTGGCGAAAAGACCTCTAAAAACGGTCGATTGTGTATCAGGAGAACAGCAATTGAAGAGGTAAAAATTCAACCCAAGCCGTAAAGACCCTATGCTGTTCATGTGATCCTGGTACCAGATCCGATTTTGAAAAATGGCAAAAATTGCATGCAATTGCATGCAATTTATGTCGATTTTTGAAATCCGATCTTGTACCAGGATCACATGAGTCGCATAGGGTATTTATCGGGGTCCATTGATGGAGTATCAGGAGAACATGAAGACCCGAAAACGAGGAGGTAAAAATTTCAACACGATTTATGTAAATACCCCATGCAACTCATGTGATCCTGGTACCAGATCGGATTTCAAAAATCGACGTGAGTTGCGAGCAATTGCATGCAATTTTTGTCATTTTTCAAAATCGGATCTTGTACCAGGATCACATGAACAGCATAGGGTCTTTACGGCTGGGTTGGGTAGAATTTTCACCTCTTCAATTGCTGTTCCCCTGATACTTCAAACGTTTTTAGAGGTTGTTTTGCCAAATTAGACGGAGCATTTTTACCTCCTCGATTGCTGCGCTCCTGTTACATAATAAATTATTATATTCAAATCTTTACTTACCTTCGAATTTCTATAAATGAATTCTACGCAAATAATACAAATCGATAATTTTCAATCATTTTATTTATATCTAACGTATACACAACATAATAGAATGTGAATTCACCAAAAATCTAATAAACGAAGAGATATACAGTGTCGGCCAGTTTCAGACGCCGTATAGCCCATAAGAGAGAGCAAGAAAGCAATATAAAGGCGGTCACTGCGTGCCCCCACCAAGCAACGTACCACCACCAAGAGCGCTGTGACACAGCGCGCTGGCTCATGGGTGCTGCCGCAAGTCTCTAAGTCTCTTCAGTAATACAATAAAGGCGAGGGGTGTATGTACTATGCTCGTACTTATTATGTCCGATATGAAACTTGTCTTTAACTTTAAATCTATTGTTGCATTTTGAGTCATTAAAATCCTTTGGGGACCCTACAAAACAGTTATTCTGAATAAACACATAAATAAAAATAATAAGTTATTTTTTATTTTCAAACTTATCTCCTCCTACACCTTCGCAGTACCCTAATCTGTCGTAAAACTCTGTTCGTACTTCTGCCAAAGTTTCTGGCGTTATACGTCCAAGTTCATCAACAATTTTGGCACGCAATTCATTTAAATTTTGAGCCCTTTCATGTTCATGGCCATAAATTGTCGACTTCAAATGGCCCCAAAGAAAAAAATCGTTTGGTGATAAGTCCGGTGATCTTGCTGGCCATTTGATCTCAGAGGTAGATGAAATACATCTATCTTGAAATGTTGCTGCCAGAAATTCACGGACTGGTCGTGAATTGTGAGCCGGACACCCGTCTTGTTGAAACCAAACTTCCTCAAAATTTTGCCTGACAGTTTGAACAGCAGGAACAATCTGCAATTGTAGCAGGTCTAGGTACTTAGCCCCATTTAAATTTCCTTCGATAAAATAAGGTCCTATTATGTCGTTACCTAATATTCCCACCCAAACATTTAGCTTTTGCGGATACTGAGTCCGTGCAGCTATGTGCAAATGCTTGTTTTCAGTGGACCAATATCGGGTAACTGAACTATTGTGAATGCCATGAAGTGAAAAACTAGACTCGTCAGAAAATAATATATTAAATGTAAAATTTTCGTCAGTTTCAATTTTTTCACGCATGGTCTCACAGAACAACATTCTCCTTATTTTATCGTCAGCAAATATCTCATGAGTGAGAGATACCTTGTACGACTTGTACGTATTGCGCGTGAGAATGTTCCTGACTGTTCTCGCTGGCATGTCCAAATTTTCGGCAAGTTTAGTAGACGAACATGGCTTACTAGTTTCCGCCAAACCACAAACATTTGTTTCTCGGGCCATTCGTTCGTCAGACATTACTGGTGGTTCAGCGGGCGGGTGGCATTTTTTGCACGATGTTACGCACCCCGTGGTCTTAAATTTATTGAACATTCTCTGAACGGTCCTCATATCAGGAACTGGTCGATCGGGAAATTGAAAAATAAAGTGACCTATAGCCGCCTGCCCACCTTCGCTTAAATACCAGCAGATTAACTGCACTCTTTCTGCAGTCGTGTACACCATTATTTCTAATTATCCGTTTATCACACACTGCTTTGTAACGTACCACGTAAAGGATGAATTAGTTCTGCGAGCTGAGTGGGGAGCAGAGTGGGCTGTGCACTTGCAGTACGATGGTGCCATCCCCTCCAAGTGGTGGGGATATATTTGAAATGTCTTCGTCGTACACATAGAAAGTGTATGCGGCGTCCCGGACTAGCCCAACCTGTATAAACGATATAAAGTCATGAGCAACACAAAAAATTCTACTAACACTAATTTTTAATATACATTCAATATCTTATCCTAATCAGCGCTTTATTTAATTAATTTTAATTTAATCATCATCCGAGCGTTTCCGGCGTCCGGAGGCCCCCTTCCGGGGGCCCTTGAGTTTGATCTTCATCTTGACGGTTGAATCGGTGTCGGATTTGTTGTTATCGTCGTCGTCGTCGGAGTCGAGAGCGCCGCCAGTGTCCGTTTCGATTCTCTGCTTGGCGTTGGTGTCTTGGTGGATCAGCGAGGCCTCCTCGTTGTAGATCTGCGCGTTCTGGCAGAGGAGCATGAAGTCCCGTTCTAGATCTGCCATGTCTGTGTACTAAACAAAGGAAATAAATTTAGGTGTACATACTGAGCTCGGGAACTGTAAATGTTGTTTAAAATTGAACTAGAGGAATGGTTTAAAATTGGCCAAAGTTGTCTAAGATTAGGTAAAAACTGTCAATGATTCTCTAAAACTTAACAGAAACTGTAAAAAGTTATACAAAACTGCAAAAAGTTATATGAAACTGACTAAAATGATCTAAAATTGAACTAAAAACTGTGAAAAATGGTTTAAAATAGACCAAAGTTGTCTAAAATTGAGTAAAAAGTGTCAACAATTCTCTAAAATTTATCAAAAACTGCAAAAATTTACATAAAACTGATTAAAACGTTATCTAAAATTGAGTAAAAAGTGTCAACAATTCTCTAAAATTTATTCAAAACTGCAAAAAGTTGTATAAAACTGATTAAAACGTTATCTAAAATTGAGTAAAAACTGTCGACAAGTCTCTAAAATTTATCAAAAACTGCAAAAAGTTATATAAAACTTATTAACGTTATCTAAAGTTGACTAAAAAGTGTCAACAATTCTCTAAAATTTATCAAAAACTGCAAAAAGTTATATAAAACTGATTAAAAAAAAGTTATCTAAAATTGAGTATAAACTGTCGAGAATTATCTAAATTTACAAAAAACTGTGAAAAATGGTTGAAAATTGATCAAAGTTGTCTAAAATCGACCAAAAACTATCGACAAGTCTCTAAAATTCATCAAAAACTACAAAAAGTTATATAAAAGTGACTAAAGTTATCTAAAAGTGAATGTTGTCGACAACAACCAAAGATGATGGAATAAAAATTCTTTCTATACCGTTTTAGTCCACCGATAGAATGTTCATTACAATAACATGCAATAAAAGCAAAGAAAAAATCGACTCACCGAAATTCCGATTGAATTCTGCATGATCCACTGCTGGCCCGCTCTTTCCGTCGTTAGGGCCTCGACGCAAAATCACCATAAAATCAACCTTCCGGCCATCGCGTTCCGCATCAAAACGTTTAGCAACGTGTGCTTAAATCGAGCGTCCCCCATTGCCTTTCGTGTCAACGTGTCCTCCGACGGTGACGGCGTCCAAACGTCGGACCCTCGTATTCCGTTCTCTCCGCATCGGTCTCTCGATAAACGGTGACATCGTCCTTTTCGATTTCTCCGACGACAACAATAGCCTGCGTTCTGTTCCGATACGACATCCGCAAAGCAAACCTGAAAATTTCAACGTTTTACCGCAAGATCCTAACATAACCGTAGAGATAACCCGTCGAATACGGCCTCTTCTAACGTTACATTCCACAAAAACATCAACGATTTCCAATTATTTCAATACGTTAAATTCATGTGCTACCTTCTACAGCATAGCAACGACTGTCAGATTTTATAGGTTAATAATAGAACGTACTGATAATTGAGATAATCCAACATAAATAAGCAAATGACCATTGAGAATTCCCTCTTCCTCTATTATACTCCACGAAATAATCAATAATCCCCAACTATACGTTATTTTCCGATGTTTAATTCACGTCACTCGCGCCTACAGCTCGTGCTGCAACTTCGTTCTCGGGAGAAATTGCTTACATTACTTGATCATAGAATAATATACTATTTTTCTTTCCGACTCCTAGAAGGAAAGTATTGTAATCGACGGAAAAAAAAAATTTGAGATTTTAGCGGAAATACGCGTTTTGGGGTCCCCAGAATCCATTGCAATGATTTCTGGAAAATGTATGTGTGTATGTGTGTACGGTGTACGTATGTCCGTGAACACGATAGCGCCCAAACGGAACAACGGATCGGGCTGAAATTTGGCATACATATTTAGAATTACCGGGGGACGAACTGGATTGTTTTTGGTGACAATCTGACAACCGGAAGTGGCAGTTGTCAAATACGTTTTCTTAGGTACTCATCCGATTTTGATCAAACTGACACCATCTCATCCTGCAGTGACTTTAAATATGTATACAAATTTATAGATCAATGGGATGAACGGTTTAGGCACTATAAGAGTTTATACCTATCGAGCGCCTTCGGTTTATGTCGTAATGGAGAGTTCACGGATGGCTCACTGTATGTGTCCGCATTACGTTATCGGCCCGCCGTCGAAGAATAAATAAACACCTTGCAGAAAAACACAGATACATACGTGACAGTATAATATTATGGTTATTTGTATCGAGAGGTGCCTTGTTTTATGATCTAATAATATAGTATTATTATGTTACGGACATTTGTTTAAATGTCAACAATGTAGTCGGAAAGTTGGGTGAGGGCCACCCCAGATATTTAATAATGTCGTTCTCAGGAGTGCTGCAAATTACTCATCGCTTATAAGTGTGTATGAATCAAGATTTAGACGTATCGCGCAGCTTGATTGTTGTGAATATGCAACCGAATACAGCACTGTAAATACGTTGCCTACGGAGGCGGATATTATAGAGATTAAATTAATATTACTATTATCTTTACTAATTAAATAACTCTTAGGGCTTTATATGTGCTTTAAAAATCAGAAAATATACTAAAAAAAGCTATAAATGCGATCTAAAAACAGGAAACATTTTAACAGCACGTTTAATATTTACGTGCAGTATTAGAGGTTAGAAATGTCATTCTAGGAAAAGACGTTCTTTTTCGCTTGGCGCATTAAATTTATACAGCAGATATATCAAAATTATTCTATTGCATTCTAACACACGGCAATATATAGGAATGAAATGTAGGGTATGCGGAAAATAACACCACAAATCGATGAATAATTTGCAGCACTGCACTGGTGAGATTGACTACCAGAATTTTTGCTTAACTTAGGTACATATTTCAGAAATGATGCAGAGCAACGAAAAGCCAGTTGGCTATGCCTGTAAGATTTGCGGAAAAAGTTTCACAGTGAAAAGTAATCTAAAACGACACATTTCCAATATTTATCGTAATACGACATATCAAGAAAAATATATATGTTACCATTGCTCGACAGATTATGTTAATAAGTCTAACTTAATTCGGCATGTGTCTAAGTGCAATAATAATAATAATAATAATAATAATAATATCATCAGCGAAAATAGAAACAGATGTCCCATAAAACTAGAATGTATCTTGTGCAAAAATTACAACGATTCTAAACCTAATCTTCTGAAACACTATAATCTTGAGCATGATATTGACATATCTAGCGAAAACATGGAGTTTGTGAGTTTTACGGAATTTGAAACATGGAAAGATCAGATAGAGAAAGAATGCGTTTCGAAGTATGTACGGTTTGACTCAATAAAAACCAGTGAGAGGACTATATATTACTATAAGTGTCATAGAGATGGTTTCTATAAAACAGAAGGAAAAAACATTCGCCATCTCAAACTTAAGGGCAGTAATAAAATTGGTGGATATTGTCCATCAAAAATTGATGCGACGGTGTTTAAAACGTCCGGAAAAGTTCATGTACGATTCTTAAGGGCCCATGCCGGTCATACTATGGACTTAGGAAAGATCCCACTTAACAAATCAGACCGAAGTATTCTAGCTTCCAAAATTAGCCAGAAAATTCCATTCGATGAAATAATAAATGGCGTAAGAGATAATTTTGATGAGAATAATTATGGACGTATACACTTGTTGACAAGAAAAGATTTATTCAATATTGAACAGCTGTACAATTTGAATAAAGAGTCTGTCCGCCATTCAAATGACTGTACTAGTGTTGAGTCTTGGATTGCGCAATCGCGTGAAAATGGTACCTATTCCATTGTGAAATATTTTAAACGACAAGGGGATCTGGATGAAGAGTATAAGGAACTTTTGGTCAATGATTTCCTACTAGTTATCATGAATGATGGTCAATTAGAGTCTTTTAAAAAATACGGCAATGACTGTTTATGCATTGACGGAACGCACGGGCTAAATGCCTACGATTTTCAACTAATTACATTGATGGTGTTGGATGATTTAAGACAAGGTTTCCCGTGTATGTTTGCATTCAGTAATAGGACTGATAGTTGTGTCATGAAAGTTATTTTTAAAGTTCTTAAAAACCTCCTACATAAAGAAATGTCGCCCACAGTTTTTATGTCGGATATGGACGACACCTTTTATAATGCTTGGTGTGAAGTAATGGGGCCAGTTCCACAAAGGTTATTTTGTGCCTGGCATGTGGTAAAGGCATGGAAAAAAAACTTAAATGCCAAAATACATGGGACGGAAAAACAAAAGTATACCTATAAAGTTCTTAGGACACTACTCGAAGAACCAGATAAGACGGCCTTTGAGAGAATGTTGCCAGAATGTCTGGCCGATCTTTATACTGATCCAGATCTGCACAATTTTGTTAATTATTTCAAAGAATATTATGTCAAACATAGGAAAACTTGGGCCTACTGCTACAGACAACATGCTGGTTTGAATACAAACATGCATTTGGAGAGAATGCATAAGACTCTCAAGTACATATATCTAAAGGGCCAAAAGGTACGCCGCGCCGTCTGGACAAGGCCATTTCCGCTATTATGAAAATGGTGAGGGACAAATTATTTGAGAATCTTATTATATTAAACAAAGGTAAAGTTATTTATTTATTATTCTTGTTAACATGAATTTAGTTTATTCTATTGTTGTAGGAAAAATTACTAAAAAACTCTCCGAGTTGCGAAGAAGGCATAAAGAAATTGACTCCATGGAAAACGCGTCGAATATTTTCGAAGTCGAGGAGGGAAAAGCGTGGACGGTAAATTCTTCAAAAGGAGACGATTTTTATACAATTCAGATTTTAAATAAATCATGCAATTGTAATCTTAAATGCGTGGACTGTAATGCGTGTATTCATGCCTACATTTGTTCCTGTCCGGACTCTGCAGTACGATGGAACATGTGTAAGCACGTTCATCTTCTATGCACACACTTACAGAAGACGAATCTGCCAACCAATGCCAAAGAAACGGAAAATACAAATTCATTAGTAATTGATGAAGAATGTGAAAATCATCGTACTGAAGAAAAATCTATTTTGAAGGAGCTCTCTTGTTCTATCTCGTCATATATCAGACCAGTATCTGATGTTAACCAATATAAGGACAAACTGTCTCTAACGTTTCAGAAAATTTTGAATACGACCAATAATATAGACCAATGCAAAGTAATTGATAAAGCTCTAACATCTCTTCAGCCAACATTGACCGTAATGAATTCTGAAAGTTCACCACAACTCAACTTTGCCACCTCCAGTTTTAGTGCCCAGATAGGTAAGAGAAAAATTGAGCCGCAAAGGAGATTTATATCCACTAAGAACAAAAAATCTAAAGGCGCAACCAATACCAAGAAATGGGAATTACCGTCGTCTCAGGAAAAGAACCAGATAGCTGTGCAGCTTTTATGTCAGTTTCATGATGATACAGTTTAGTTACTTGTTGTTCAAAACTAAATGCAATAAAGTGTAATATTTATAATTTTGGTGTATTCTAAAACTCCAATCTTTCCCGTTTTATTAAGTGCATTGCAGGATCCAGGGTCTACACAATGAGGTAATTATGTAGAACGTAGGTGAGTGAGTGAACCGATCTGGCAACGTTGCTGCGCCCATCGGTTACTTCCGATCTTCCTATCTGGCGACTAGACTCTAGTCAAAGACGTGCATAATTCTTTTTTTTTACCTATAAGCACTGACATGCGCAGGACCAACATCATAGCAATCGATAACAAGGTTTTCACAAAATGTAACTGGAGGGTTGTCCACGTGTTCCCGTCAAGGTTGATAGGTGCATGGTTGTGCACCGTGTGACGTCACCGTGGAGTGCGCGGTCGTGACGTCACTATGGGTTTGAAATTACTAAAGTCGTTGTAACTTTTTTTCTATCAAAGATACACCGCTGATTTTTGTACACACTATGCAATAAACAATACAGATTACGTCAATAAAAGCGGAAAAGTCCACAACTTGAAATGATCGTCGAAAAGTAAAAAATTACTCACCACGAAGTACGCGCTCCGGTGGAACGACGTATCGGCCCACGACGCTTTCCGCCGTACGTCTCGCTGCCATCGCTACCCGTATCCTACTCTTCAAAGTCCCCGTCGGAGTCCGCGTCGTCTCCGCTGCTCACGTCTAAGCTGTTCAGCTCTCTCGTCTTTTTCCTGCCAGAGAATTTCTTCCGAGTCGCCTTTCCGGTCGACGGTTTTTCCTCCGCTTTGGCTTCGAAGGGTTCCCCTTCAGGTTCCGAGCGTTCCTCTTCAGACTGGAGAGCGCCAGCTCGTGGAACGGCAGGCGAAAACGCGTCTGCTGCTTCTTCTTTCTCCGCGTTGACAACTTGCCCTACAAGTTGCAACATTTTACTGTAATGACTGATGAAAGCGCACCAAAATTGACCCAAATTCGTTATACATTGTCAGAAATCGACCAAAATAGTCAAGAATCAATTAAAATCGACCTGAATTTAAATTCTGAGTCACAATGACCCTTAAAACTTATTGAAAATGATCAAAAATCGAGCAAAATCAACCACAATTGCAATTCTGACTCACACTGTAAACACTCGTCCAAAATGATCAAAAATCGTCCAAAATCAATCGGAACCCTCAAAAAATCATTAAAAATCGACAAGGATTGCAATTCTGAGACACAATGACCGTCAATACTTGTTGAAAGTATCCAACAAAATCGTCCAAAAGTGTTGAGAATAGTCTAAAGTTGTCTAAATTCAACGAACGTTTTCAAAAATCGACTCAAATTGTCAAAAAACTGACCTGAATTGAAATTCTGAGTAACAGTGACCGTCAAGAAAATGGTCAAAAAGTGTCGAAAATCGTCCAAATGTGCACAAAATCGTCTAAATTTATCAAACATTGTCCAAAATTGACCAAAATCAACAAAATAAATAAAAATAAAACAAATACCTTACCCCTGTACTGCAGCTTCCCAGTCCCCTTAACGGCATCCGTCCATCTCGTCCCTGATCGCCGAATTGATCAAATCATCGTCAAGTCTTCACCTACCTCCTCTGCCTCCACTGGTAGATCGGCTTGTCGCTATCATCTTCCGAGTCCGTCGATTCCAACCCTTCATCGGATTCCGCCGAATCCGACGAGTTTTCGGGTCAAATCAACCCCGGCAGATGCAACCGCAGACCGCAACCTCCGGGCGTCCGGTGCCGCCCGGAGGTTCTCGACGAGAGTGCTGTGCCGATGCGGCGGGCCGGGCGGTACCAGTCGCAGTCGCCCTCCGAGATAACGAGTAGCGCTGGACGAAGGCGCGAGAGAGCAATGCCGGCCGTTGTCACCTTTTGTTGGACACGTCACACGGTACAAGATAAATGTTAGTTTATCGAATTTATGGGTTATGTCACCATCAAATTCTATAGCTTAATAAAACGTTGCGATAACTGACCTAATCCAACATAAATAAACAAATAACGGTTGAATATCGGGTCTTCTCGCATCATACAGGTGTCCCGAAACTCAATGTCAAGCGGGCACCAGGAGAGAGGGCGGTTTATGTATGTTCTGGGAAAAATAGTAAAAAAAATCTGTCACTTTGTTGAGTCATAATTGGCATTTTTCAAAAAAGTTGAAAATCTGCATCCTTTACCACATCTTTAGTTACTATGGCAACAAATGTCCTAATTCTCTTGCGGTTTTTTGCTAATATGATCATAAATAACCGTACCATTAATCGCAGTTGCAAATCGATCAAAAAAAGAATTGTGACATTGATAAAAATAAGGTAGTTTGTTTGAGGTGTGGTTTGAAAAATTTTTCTCACTTAACTTTGACTCTTTATTACAGAAAAAGTATACCTTCGGCAAGTTATTTAAAAAAAATGGGCCATTTAGTTAAGATTTCAAAAAGGTACAAACAACACTTGCTACTTTTCTGCCGAAAAGAAATTTTGAGAATTTTTATTTGAAATTAGTGCAAGAAATTCAACCTAGCCTAGTTAGTCAAATGAGGAAATAAATTGAAAAATAAAACGAAAACTATGAGACTAAAAAAGGTGCTTTTATTTTACAAATTGAAATGCTCGAATTGATTGTCTTCAGCACGAATACAGGCTCGTCGGCATCGTCTGCATTTTTTAATGCCTCAGCCATGAAATCGGACGCATGGGCGTTTTCGTTCATAGCGTCAAGGTCGAACGGGTGAAAGCCTGTTTCAAATGCATGCGTAGGAGCGAGAAAGGAGCTCTACGCTTGTAGCGTTTCGCCAGGAGTGAGCATTCCGTGGCCAAGGCATAAAATAATACTTTGATAAAACGTGCGTAGCGAGTTGCATTGATCTCTTCTGCTGCTTGACTGGCGCAGCTGGGCGATATTTTGAATAGCGTTGGAATAAATATTTTCCTTTCTGTAGCCCCAGTAAAAAAATCAAATGGGTTTAGGTCCGGAGACCGGACTGGCCACGAAATTGCACACTGACGCCAAATCCACCCTACAGTGTGTTTCTGTACAAAAAAAAACTACCTGAAAAACTATCATCGCTTTACTGGGGCTGTAGAAAGGAACATGTTTATTCCAGCGCTATACAAAATATCGGCGAGCTGCACCACTCAAGCAGCAGAAGAGATCAATGCAACTCGCTACGCACGTTTTATCAAACGATTATTTTTATGCCTCGGCCACGGAATGCTCACTCCTGGTGAAACGCTAGAAGCGTAGAGCTCCTTTCTGACTCCTACGCATGCATTTGGAACAGGTTTTCACCCGTTCGATCTTGACTCTATGAGCGAAATCGACCATGCTACCGATTTCGTGGCTGAGGCATTAAAAAAATGCAGACGATGCCGACGAGCCTGTATTCGTGCTGAAGGCAAACAATTCGAGCATTTGCAATTGTAAAATAAAAGCACCTTTTTTAGTCTCAGTTTTCATTTTATTTTTCAATTTATTTCGTCGTTAGACTAACTAGGCTAGGTTGAATTTCTTGCACTAATTTCAAATAAGAATTCTCAAAATTTTTTTTGGGCAGAAAAGTAGGTACCAAGTGTTGTACCTTTTTGAAATCCTAACTAAATAGACCATTTTTTAAAATAACTTGCCGAGGTAGTACAGTATACTTTTTCTGTAATAAAGAGTCAAAGTTAAGTGACAATAATTTTTCAAACCACAACTCAAACAAACTACCTTATTTTTATCAATGTCACATTATTTTTTTTGATCGATTTGCAACTGCGATTAATGGTACGGTTATTTAAGATCATATTAGCAAAAAAACGCAAGAGAATTAGGAAATTTGTTGCCGCACTAACTAAAGATGTGGTAAAGGACGCAGATTTTCAATTTTTTTGAAAAATGTCAATTATCACTCAACGAAGTGACAGAGATTTTTTTTACTATTTTTCCCAGAACGTACATAAACCACCCTCCCTCCTGGTGCCCGCTTGACGTTGAGTTTCGGGACATCCTGTATACCACAGAATCGTCGTTAATCCCGAATATACACCAATTTTTCCATGCTTAATTCACGTAGAAAACTCTTGCAATGTCAAAACAACGACGCAGTCAATCTTATTGGTTATGTACGTAGTGATTTTTATTCGTCAATTTATCAAGTTTTACTCACCGATTTCCGGAATTAAACGCGTCGAAATCGTTGCGCGACCGTAAATGAACACCGCCGATTTATTTTTCGCGATATTTTCGATGATTTGCCGCGAGAAAAATCGACGAGAAAACGACCAAACGTCCAAACACCTGCAAAAAAAAAAAAAAACGCACGCCACGTTCATCGTGCAAGGAGTTCTTTGGAAACGGATTCCTAAGGTAATTTCCCACCCGCCACACACGGATTGATTTATCCATATCGAGCTAACGGATCCGACAGAACATATACTTTGAAAGTGATACGATTTAAAATTGCTAATTTTGCACTTTAACTTAACACCATAACTTTCAAACCGTTTGAGGTAGAGAAAAACAAATACCATCGTTGAAATTAGCGTAAAAAACCGCGTTGTAGATAACAATATTATTTAGATCAGCGGTAGACATTTCACCCGTCAAACATCCTTGTCCAGTTATTAGATTTGAAGAAAATTGAAGAAGACGTTTAATAAAACAATAAATTCAAAAGTATGTAAATTGTATATATATATATATCATAAATAAAAACAGACTAAGTACAGTGAACACAGTGGACATCACATTTTCAGAACAACAAGAATTCCTACTATACGGAATTCTAGTCGGCAGAATTCTCGTTATTCCAAAACCACTTTAAAATATATGCATGTGTCATTTTTTCCCTTTCTACACCAGTCATCACCTCACTCTCGACGTATACAGAAACCTTCCCTACTTACGAAAGCAAACGCTGTCTCCGCTTAGTCACGTTACTTCGGTCAAGTGTTCGGACAGAAGACGTGGGACTAAAAAGAAATCGATGATAATTGTTGATATAGTCTAAGATCCCGATCTAGATCGACCTCATCCTTTTTCCTAATCAAATCTATATTTCATACAATGTAAGGTATAAATGAACACAGTGTCCTAGGGTTGCCGCCCCATATCCTGGCAAGGCTATTTTTAATTAAAAATTATATAAGGTAAATTGGTACTAGTAATTTACCTTCATCGTTTTTCCTAATCAATTGTATACCAAAATGTAGGTTGTTTTGTTGCGAACATCGTGGTGTAGGGTTGCCTTTGCAGAAGTTGGCATATCTTAGGGTTGTCGCGATTTTAAGGGTCGGGTACAGCCCATACCAGCACAACTCATACCGGGACAACTCATACCAAGACAACTCATACCAAGACAACTCATACCAAGGGACAACTCATACCAAGAGACAACTCATACCAAGACAACTCATACCAGGACATCTCATACCAAGGGACAACTCATACCAAGGGACAACTCATCCCAAGACACCTCATACCAGGACAACTCATACCAAGGGACAACTCATACCAAGGGACAACTCATACCACGGGACAACTTATACCACGGGACAACTCATACCAAGGGACAACTCATACCAAGGGACAACTCATCCCAACACGACTCATACCACAACATTTCATTCCGAATTCGACAACTTTGACCGAATTCAAACTTATTGTATATAGCAACAGTAACGGAAAGGTATTAAATATATCAAAACAATATTGCAATAATAATAATATAAAACAATAATAATATTGAAAATTGCAAGGCAAAAAATCTGCTGAGAGGCGTTTAAAATATTGAAATTTATTTGTTTCGTTAGATATTTTATTACTATGGTGTTAACTCTACCTTCCTCTATGAACACTGTTATGTAAACTGTTTAGTTTGCTGCTTGTTCTGAGGAATATTGAATGCATAAATCTCAGACACTTACAACGATACATCCTGTGCAACATTTTCACGTAAAATACACTAATTGTAACTGTGACTGAAAATTTGCATGTAATTCTTAATTCTACGAAACGTTTCCCGTTTTCCGATAGTAGTAATATTAAATGTAATTTCTTTTTATTTGCTATAAGAGGAAATTACATCTGGCTGTTACCTATAAGTTTTCAAAATTAAATAAACAGAAAATAACTATTTTACTACTAAAGGAAGAAAGAAAAAAAAACATCGCGCTGATCTATACCCATTCGGGTAAATTTACCTTCGATCCGAGCATTTCGCGGGAAAGGGCCGAAAAAAAATAGTTGTTCGAAAAACTCCCGGCCGATCGACCAATCTTATATACATATACTAAACGGAAACTTCTTCAAACTCGTGTCGAGCGGTCCGATTCTTCCATGTACAAGGTGACATAGAACAAACTACAATGCATAGCACCACGGGATAGAGGGCCAAAAAAAAAATAAAAAGTTCCTATACACTAATGTCCGATCGCTTTCTGTTTTCGAGTTAACGGCTGTTGAAGTTATTTAATTTTTCTGTTCCAAACGCATGTGCCCATCAACAAATGATATTCTTTTGATAGATACGTTGAGCTTCGGAACAATTTGATCGAGTTTCACGATAACGAATCATACAGAGTGATGATAAAGTTTGGATAAGGTTATGTAAGGTACTAATTATTTTACATCATCATTTAAGCAGTAACGAGTTCTACTGAAAAACAGCAAAAAAATGGGGTTGTGATTTTAAAAAATTAAGGATGACCTCATTGCTCCAATATATGTGACGTCATAGATAAACCTTTTGCGTCATAAGGTGGCTATTTAATAGTTAAAATTGAGCGTTTTTCTTGAAAACATTAAATAACGATATTATGAATTTTGTTCCAAACTTTATCATTACTCTGTATTTGAAAGCTACTTAAAAACACTACTTAAGCTACTTAACTTTAGCTTGCTTTATAGTACCTCTACTGCGTAATTAAAGTAATACTAAATAACATTTATAAAAAAAACTTCAACAGCCGGTAACTTGAAAACAAAAAGCGATCGGACATTACTGTATAGGAACTTTTCTTATTATTTTGTAATAAGAAATTTCTCGGAAATTTAGAACTTAGTGATTCGGACCGCGGAAGTTTCTAATCTAAACATATCAAACGTATTCTTCGCCGGCCGCCACAATTTTCGAGTAGGTCGCGTAAGGTCGGCCGTGCGGCGCAACGATTAAAGTCGTTGGTCTTCTCGACGGGCGTTCCGAGATCGAACTCCGCCTAATGATTTTTCAATATTTTACATACCTATTTAATACATGTTTTTTATATTAGTTAGTGGTCAACTAATGTGTATTATTCTATTTTATGAACAGAAAAACAATAGAAACACTAGACAGTAATATTGAATAATCATTATATGAAGCATTCCGGTCCACAAATGCCACAATTTAGACAGCCATTTAGCCATTTAGAGAGTTCTATATTCTGTTACTCAAAAATGAGGTAGTCCACTATTGCTCTAAATGCCTAATAAATTCACTGCTAACAAATTTATGAAAATGTACATTTTCAAAAGCAATTATGAATCTGAATAAAATTGTATTTAATTTAAAGACTCGTGGTGTAAAAATATCTACTTACCATAAGCGCCCACCAAACTTTCATTTGAACTATTTTTCAAATATTATTTTTGTGCTTTTTTTGTCTCTTTTCCTTTTCTTTCACCTTTTTATTCTTATTGTATGGATTGGGATATAAAAACTTCTTTCATACGAAATGTAAAGATATTTTATTTATTAATATGAAGACACATTTTACAAAAAAACGCTTCATTCCCCAACGTAGTGTGCACATGCAGCTAAGTAATCCTCCGGCGTTCGCTGATTGTATTCTTGGATGATGTTTAATAATTTTTCATTCGATTGCTGGTACTCTATGCGCGAATAAACATTTACTATCTCTCCAGCATTTAGTCGCTGGTATAGAGCACTCGAGCGCGCTTGCTCCAAGAGGAGCGCATTTATTAGTTTCCATATATTAGGTTGCTGGCAACACAATGCATTTTGAAATACTTTGTGCCACGACTCGACACTATTGTTAGTTCTGGGAAGGTGTGCCAGGGTTATATTGCGGCAGTTCCACATTTCGCGTCGAAATCTAGGTGTTCGTCGCACACGTCCCACCCAATTATTTTCGAAGTACTGCAAAAATGTCTGATGCTCGTCACTATCACCGAATTCTTCAATGAAGGCGTTTGCTAATGAATCATATCTTTCTAAAATATCATTCACTTCACAAAAGGCCAGAGCAACAAATTTTCTGATCATGTTATTATAATTTAGGTCTGTCCCATACCTCACCTGCATGCCAAGATCCTGCACTTTGCGTCGTATCGACTGGGTAAAATGGAAAAAGCAGCCGTGTATGTGGGTGTTTGGAAACTCACCTCTCACTGCCATTTCTTCCGCCTTTTCAAAATCTATAATGAACGTTTCCGGTTGGAAATTGTTTATCTTTGGAGAACTGCATAATATATTAAGTGCCCTACGGTATGCCTCTTGGGTCTTATTTGGCAGCAAACAATAAACCAACGGCAACACTTTATTCTGAAACCGGCCATGAATTACCCATAATTGAAAAAACATTTCTGGGCAGACTTTAAATGTCCCATCCGCTAGCCATGTCTGGCATCGCGTCAGTATAGCACAATCAGCAGGAGATGCAAAAATAATTATACGGTGTGGGTCCTCGTTTCCCGTGTCAAAAAGCAAGAATTTCTGTGCTGGAGCTGTTTTCGTCTGCAAATCGGCTGGTATAACAACATCAGCTATGGTGTGCGGAATTAACTTCTGCTGCTGTTGTCGCCTTCTCGTCCTTGCTACTGACTTCTCCATGGATAATAATTTTGGTCCTCTTATAATACATGATGAACTTGCTTCCCCTATATGCTGATTAACTACATTACGTGGAGGCTCAATCGATGTTCTAGCCTGGTGGTTGATACATGCCATCATTTTTGCAACTTCGCAAACTTGGGGCGATGGGTCATGATTATGCATTTGGGTTACGATTATATTTTCACCCGACGAAATTGCACGACCTAAACACTTCCCTCTCTGAAATTGCTCGCATCGCCAAGTTATTTTCAAATTATTTTCTCTATGTTTGGAATAGATATAACCCTCATAATGCAGTTTTTTTCCACCTCGCTGAGACGACACAAAATATGCCATTTCAAAACAGTTACGCGCACAACTTCGCTCTACTGTTGCTTTCTTGCGAAAACTGAACATTGGATATTGGTTAAAATATAAACAGGGAACCACTGGTGGGGCTAACCCATCCCCGACTCAGCGGCGCCTTTTAGTAGATAACGGAGTGTAAAAAGAATTCGAAATACATATCTCAAAACATTTTGATCTAGTCCAAAATAATTGCAATAGTTATTGAATTTGTAAGTTATTATGTTTAGGATAATTTTCAGTCGGTTACACAGATCACATTTGTTAAATTGCTATACAGTCCTTTATCAGAATGTTTGGGAATCCAAGTAGTAGGAACAAACGCGGGCACGTTATACTAAAAGACATAAATGCATTCAAATTATCGTCGGGAAACCAGGCAGCAGGAATAAATAGTATCACACCCGACTGCATAGAAATTATCATCTCAAAATAAATATTTATTTGATATATATCTATAACTACTTTCTTCTGACAAACCTGACTGGTAAGACAGGTTACTGCAGCGGTCAGATCTCAGCAGTTCAGTTTGAAGTCGACAAGAGAGGTTGTAGCGATTGGCGCCCTAATTATGAATTTAAACAGCAAATTCAATAAATTGGTATTTTAAAAATAGTTTTCGACAGTAGATTAAGTGGAAAGAATATTTACTGCCTTTCATTGGACAATAAGAGCAAATTTATTGTTATGGTCTGAACTGAAAAGTAGTAAAACAACGGAGATAACAAATTTGTAATCCACATGAAATTCTGCATTTATTAATGGTATCATCATGACATTACCCTTATGGTAACAACACCTCTTACATAAGTAAAGCGATAAATTGGTGCGCGGCTTACCGAGTGGGCTATATAAACATTTATTAACAATAATTGCGAAAGTTAATGTTAATTACTTGATTAATACGTCAAATTGTAGGTAATTAATAGAAGCATCTATCCTGCAATGCTCAGAGTTTTGCTCACTCGATAACTCGATAACACGATTAAATGACGATGGTGTCCGCCTAACGAACAGTATGAAGTGAGCCGTTTGGCAGATAAACATATTCATCATAAGTATCATAACTAATATAAGTACATATGTATGTATGTATGTATGTATGTATGTATGTATGTATGTATGTATGTATGTATGTATGTATGTATTGTCAAAACCAGGGCAACCATGGGTAGAAGGCGCCTTTGCCCAAATTAAAATATTGTGCTCCATTTCGTAATAACATCGAAAATTAAGACAACATAATTATTTTAGAAATGCATATTATTATAGAACATCTATTTAGTGTTATATGCATCATTACACGAATCTAACGTAAAATAAAAGAAAATAACAAAGGATTCATACTTGTTACAGATCTACAAAAAAAACACATTTATTCTCACCGAAAATTATGTGTTTGTAACAACGTTTAGCACTATAGCTAGTGTCATATTACATTGTAACTTTTGTTGCTTTCGTTGGCACAAAATCTTTAATTATTTTTTTTTTTAATTATTCAATGTAAGGTCTCATTTTCTATTGATATTAATTCCAACCTTGGCAGTCGTTCTTGGCTCATTGGGAAACGTACATACGTTTTAATTTGGATACATATTTATTTTAATGGACATACTGTTTTAAATAAGACATGTTTCAGTACAATACAATGTAAGCAAATTTGTCATTTAATAAGTCATTTGTGAAAAATGACTAGTAGACTGTTAATTCACGTGAATAATCCATTAACACTCGACCTGTTCTGGATTGAATTGTCGTGGTATGAGTTGTCTGTTGGTATGAGTTGTCCTGTGGCATGAATTGTCCCGTGGTATGAGTTGTCCGGTGGTATGAGTTGTCCGGTGGTATGAGTTGTCCCGTGGTATGAGTTGTCCCGTGGTATGAGTTGTCCCTTGGTATGAGTTGTCTTGGTATGAGTTGTCCCTTGGTATGAGTTGTCCTGGTATGAGTTGTCTTGGTATGAGTTGTCCCTTGGTATGAGTTGTCCCTTGGTATGAGATGTCCTGGTATGAATTGTCTTGGTATGAGTTGTTCCTGGGTATGAGATGTCCCGGTATGAGATGTCCGGGTATGAGTTGTCTTGGTATGAGGTGTACCGACCCCCGTCACTCCCCCACCAGTACACCTGCGCGGCGGGAAAATAACGACGTTGATAAATAGCTCCATATATCTACACTGCCGAATGGAAAGTAGCTACTGCGCACTTGGCGGGAAGTCACGTGACGTGACGTTCTTAGTTGAAATCATCACTATAGCATTACGAGCATTACGCATGTGGAGTAGGGATGAGCGTCATGCCAGCGTCACGCCGGCGGTATAGGCTACTGAATATACACGCCAAATGGACAATTTTACTTGTACTGATAGGTGGCGCTCTGGGCTATTTCAAATAAATTCTGACAGATATAAACATATGATAAACATAAACCTATTATTACTGTATAACTTAGCCTATTTTCGAAATGTATTTAAGTGCGTTTGACTATTTACAGTTTATGTAATTTTTAATGATGTATCGTGAGTGTAGTGTATTTTGCGTTCCTGTTAGCGTTTTCCGTGTTTTATATAGGCAAGTAGTTAGAGGGAATCAATTTTCGTCTTGTAAGTCTAAAGAATATTTGTGAACATTTCAGAACATTTGTGAATTTTAAATTTCATTGTATTTCTTCCCGCTTTGTTCGTTCCTATTCCCGATTTGTTACTGTAAACGATTTGTTCGATTACAATATTTTCCTTGTATGGTACAGGTCGGAAAGGAATAATTTTTCAGTTTTGCTTTCCTAGCTGATTTAAAAGAAAACTGATTAATAAAGATTAAATTGTTAATGTTTTGCTTTTTTATTTCTATAGTAAATGTGCACAATGAAATTTATTTTATTCCATTACATAATACATATAGTTGAATCAATTTAACTTTGCTTGTTGTCAAAAGTGACAGTCGTCTGGTACAATCGACTGTTATCATTCGGTCAGTGGCGTAGCCGAATTAATTTTGCCAAAGGAAAAGCATACGTCTGCATACAGGATCATCAAATTCTAGCGTCTATGAAAAAAATACTGTTTTCCGCGAAACGCATACCAAAATTTACCATTTGCGATTTGAACTGAACGGCTCGTATGTAAGGGTACTGAAGAAAAGTTTGTAGTACATGCAACCGAACGTACGCTTATTTGTATATAGGTTGCCTAAACGAAGTGTTAATAAAAGAAAATTTATGCGAAACACATTTGTAGGCAAAATGAAATTAGAGGACCCATATTTTCCTTTTCCGCTGTAAAATAGTCTGTCTATAAAGATTGGCCTCAAACTATTTCGTTTGAGGATTTAAATATTTTCCCGGCATTTTAAAGTGTGACACCATCATAACTGACAGTTACCCTGAATCTCCTGTCAGCGACGCCGCTGGAGATCCGAACTACCCAATGAGTTGAAAATTGACATATTTGCAACAAATGTACTTCACTTAGGTCAGGAATGACCTAAGAAACATACCAGAAGCATCCGTCGACGGACCCAAACTGGTCTGTATATGGTCTTCCTCTGTTTCGTGCTGTCCATTTTTGTCAGACCTGACAAAAATGGACAGCACGAAACAGAGGAAGACCATATACAGACCAGTTTGGGTCCGTCGACGGATGCTTCTGGTATGTAAGCATCCGTCGACGGACCCAAACTGGTCTGTATATGGTCTTCCTCTGTTTTGTGCTGTCCATTTTTGTCAGAATCTAAAACAAGAAACAATAGAAAATTGACATATTTGCAACAAATGTACTTCACTTAGGTCAGGAATGACCTAAGAAACATACCAGAAGCATCCGTCGACGGACCCAAACTGGTCTGTATATGGTCTTCCTCTGTTTTGTGCTGTCCATTTTTGTCAGAATCTAAAACAAGAAACAATAGAAAATTGACATATTTGCAACAAATGTACTTCACTTAGGTCAGGAATGACCTAAGAAACATACCAGAAGCATCCGTCGACGGACCCAAACTGGTCTGTATATGGTCTTCCTCTGTTTCGTGCTGTCCATTTTTGTCAGAATCTAAAACAAGAAACAATTGAAAATTGACATATTTGCAACAAATGTACTCCACTTAGGTCAGGAATGACCTAAGAGAAGTTTATTGGCCGACTAGAAAGAATGGAATTCGCAAAAACCAGATGCAATAAAACAGCAGGTAGTCCCAGTTATAAATAAACTTGTCTTAAGGTTAGGAATGTTGTGGTTAATTAGTATTACTAAAAGGCATGTAATTGCTAGAAAATCAACTGCAATAAAATTTGCTGTAATTTGCTGAAAGAAGCACATAAAATTACCAAAGCGATTGGAGATCAATCTTTGTTAATTATAATTGTAAATTTTTAGAAACTGGCGGTCTTTTCATGTTAGCAATACGTCCTATGCAGCTACTTAGTGAGTTTTCGAAATTAACACGGACTTTAGGGCTCCATTTTCAAGATAGGGACGACAATATGTAAATGTACTGGGAAAATGTAGGTCTTCATAACAGTTTGATCGATTAAATTGAATTAAAGCCAATCAAACTTTTCCAGTACCGACAAAATAAAAGCTATTGCGAAGATTCGACAGAAGGGAAATTCAGTAATCAGCGGAAAGATTCACGCAATTAAAAGCCACCCAAGTTTTCCGTATCCTTTATTTGTTGTATCTATTTGGATTTTTAACTTTGCTTTGTAAAAAAGATCCTCGACTCTTGTTCCTAGAAATTTTAAAGCAAAGAACTAAAGATTACCAAGTTAAGAAATACTGCTATGCAGAGGTCGAAAAATTAGGTGGAAGGTGTCTTTAAAATTGCGTAAAAACCATAAATTTGTCGAGTGTATTTATCTTTTATGTATGTTTTTTAAGGTTTATATTGCATTTATGATTATTATGTTATAGATATTATGATGAAAGTATATACAGTGTGTTCATTTCAAAAGTATCCACCCTTAATAACTCTTGATCTGGTGTGATTATTGCTTTGAGTGGAAACACGTCGATTTAGATATCGAGGGGGAAGTTCAAAAACTGTACCTAGAGAATTTTAGGTTTCATCCCTTCGCCCCCCAGTAACCCCACTTCGGAATTTCAAATGACACCCCCTACCTTGTGATACATCATTTGAAAGGGCATAAAATTCTCTACACAACCATGATAAAAAAATGAAATCGATCAATTGGTTCTTAAGATAGACTACACAGAAGATGGAAAGTATAAAATCAATTATTACTAGTGAAATATTGCGGATTGGATACACTGTTGAATTAAGTTACAGTCATAAGAAATTATTTTATGACATGTTCGACATGGCCACCATGATTTGCTAGACAAAAGAACATTCTGTTTTCGAACTCTTCGCGAACTTTGACGATGTTTCATACGTCGCATCATGGAAAAAAAAACACAGTCTCGAGCCATTGGATACGGTTTTGTCGTTTTCCAAGGCAGCCATGGAACAACAAATGCAACAAGTTCTGTCAAACATCAGTAGGGTTTGTCGTATTAGTATTTGTTGCGAAAAAGTCTTTTGAATAAGGAAGTAGAACATTTCTGAAAATGGTGTACTCTTTAGAAGCTAGAATCAAAATAATTTTCGCTTAAGTCGTGTTTTCCTAAGAGCAGGTTAGCGCTTAGCGCAACACGCCGACCGTATTGGCGATATGACTCTAGAGTACTGCATTTTCAGAAACGTTCTACTTCCTTATTCAAAAGACTCTTTTGCAACAAGTACTAATACCATGGGGCGAAATAATTTATGGGCAGTACGTAGTCAAGTACCCAAATTCAAGGGACTGATCTGTGGTGGCGCCACCAGTTATATCTTAGCGATATCTACCTACTATTTTTGTACCATGATAGTAACAGCACCCGATAGGTGGCGCAATCCTTGACATTACTTGCTGTCGAATATAAGAGTAATTTGAGTCATTTGAATTATTAGCAGTAATTTTGGGTAATGGTTAAAAAGAAGTGTTGTGTACCGTTGTGCAAAATGTCGTCGGCAATTATGCACAAGTTTCCGGACCCTATCAAAAAGATGGGATTGTTTCATAGTTAGGTGAGTGCACATCTTATCTGATTGTCTCGGCCTAGAAGACCAAAGGGTAAGTGCTTTTGATGATCCCTGGCCATATATGGACACAATACGTAATGCTCCCCGTATCATAAGTTGGCTGCTCGTAACGGAATATAATATCGGGTGGATGTGGAGGCTGGCACAAAGGTCCCACTGGGGCCTAAGCGCCGTGTATGCCTGGCATACTGCCTTCCAACCCGACATACATTCCTCCAGGAACATACAAGGTTGACTACACTACACTACCCAACGTTTCGATGAATTCAGACGAACTAAGATTAGGTCAGCCGAGATGAACTCAGACTCACACAAAATGAAAGTAGCTTACATCATTATACGAATATAAAATAGGTATTTTAGTATTCTTGCACGTAAAAATGTTACCCTGTTTTAAAGGTTGTAATAAATACTTCTTATAACATTTTTGTTGTTTAATATTTTATGTCTAATTGTTTTTATATTTTGTCATCTAAAACATATAATAAAATAGTAATTATAAAAAAAATGTCCTGTCTTATGCTACTGCGGATAGTTTAAATGTTCTATCTACATTGCATAACAGGTACTTTACACTGCATACTTCTCTCAAAGGAGAAGTAGAAAGAATTTCTTGAACAATAAAACAGATTTGTAAACCACAGTGAACAGAACTTTTGTTTGATACTACACAGTTTTATTGTTCAAGTAAATTGTTCAATAAATAATAATAATATAATTATGAAGTCTGCATTTCATATTTCCCGCCGCGGTGATTATAATTCAGGAACTGATTTTGGGGGCGCTAAGATCGCTATTTGGCGAAAATTTTAACCCGTGAGATGGCGTTCTATTAAGTATTGTGTTCTATGACTAATACGACAAACCGTACTGATGTTTGACAGAACTTGTTACATTTGTTGTTCCATGGCTGCCTTGGAAAACGACAAAACCGAATCCAATGGCTCGAGACTGTGTTTTTTCATGCGACGTATGCAACATCGTCAAAGTCACGCGAATAGTTCCAAAACAGAACGTATTTTTGTCAAGCAAATAATGGTGGTCTATATCGAACATGTCATAAAATAAGTTCTTATTTCTTATTTTATTATTTTATTTCTTATGACTGTATTTGAATTCAACCGCATTGTGTATCCAATCCGCATTGTTTCGCTGTTCGCTGTTACGCTAATAATAACTGATTTCATACCTTCCATCTTCTGTGTAGCCTATCTTAAGGGCCCCGTCTCCTACCCCCAAAACGCGCAAATACACCACTCCGTTAACATGGCTCAGATTCGAAAACTAAGGGAACTACTTCTTAGAATAGGTCCTTACGCGCATGTTCTATCATAAAGATTTTTTTATTTTAATGCAAATTTTAATGTAAAAGAAATTTAAACTACCTACAAATATTGAAAAGCTTTATGATATAACATGCCTATGTGTCTTGTGTATTGTTTTGTATCACAAAAGTACATTAAATGTTAATAATAACTGCTAATAATAACTGTTTTTCTGGTTGGCTATACAATGGGTAGCTGCGTAGTTCTAATGTCATTTGCTAGATGGCGCTGCATTTCGATAAACAAATCAATATAGATTATTTAAACGGATTATTACATTTATGCATATTCATATAAAATCGGTGGCTTTTATTTTCATTCCTATGAATGCAATCTTTCTTTAATCAAATTTCTGTACAACTAGTTTCAGAATAATTTGGTTTTAGGTTAGGTGCTTATGTACTACAGTTATGTTTGTTCCAATGCGTGCGAAAACCGTACCAGACGTACCGGTATCATTGTTTATATATGTATATAGTTATTCAACGGAACGTACCGAATGTGCTACTAGGTGGCAGCATAGGTATTACGCAAGAGCAAATATATTATTTGTATATTTGGTTGCATATCTATCAATCTTATGTACAACATAGTTTAGCACTTTCGTTTGGTACGGAGTCGTGATCCAGTCGGGTGGCCGGGGGAAACAAGCGAAGGCGGTGCTTCTCCATGCGAATACATTCGAAGCCAAAAGCAACCTACCTGGTTTCCCCCCTCGCCCCGTTCTCTTGATTATCGACAGCGGCGCGACAATGCGGCGACTGAAGGCTAGTCCGTATGTCTATGGAATAGGCCCAACGTCTAATTGCACATTCAGTGGGTTTTACATTGGACTTTAAAGTTCCTCGTCTATTTTATTGCGTTTGTTTTTGCACTGTTTGTAAGGCATTTATTTTGACGACAGCAATATTTTAAATGTTATTTTTGTAAACGTAAAAGTATGATAAAAAACTTTGGACGATATTTTAATTAACAATTACAAATATCTATCTAAAAAATGTGCCTTGACTATACAGGATGTTTCTAAATTGAGCAAAATTTAGCTTTAAAATATTTTGTACAAAACCCCTTCCCCTCCAAGTTACAGCCCTCTAAAGTTAAGGAAAAAAAAAGTTGGTATTTAATATATTCACTTTACAAGAATTTAGAAGAATGAAATTTGGCAGATAACTGTTACTAATAAAATGGCACTTTTTGGCGATGTTAAAATGTTATTACAAGGGGGTGAAAAAATTATACATAGTTTACATCAGGACGTTTTAATTCGTCTGCATTTTTCTATTTCAAAACATTTAAATAGACGAATTCAACCTGAACTTTTTTGTTGCTTGGCATTTTCTCCTAAAATTGTTAGTTTAATCACAAAAAAAATTAAATAATGTTGACCCATTTGACATAAATTTATCGAGTGGTTATTATTGTATATTGTTTGTCAAGAAAAATGAACTATGTAGCCTGATATTAATTTAATGGCATAAATCTTAGTATTCAATCAAGTGCCAAGAGCTTAGGAGTAACCCTAGACAAGAATTTGAGATTTGACACTCATGTGTCTTCTTTGGTTAGGAAATCCATTGCTGGACTTAGAATGCTATTCCCCAACCGCCGACAATTGCCGCCAAGTGTGAAAAGATCTTTATGTGACGCTCTGATATTATCAAGCTTTAACTTTTGCAACGTCTTGTACTGCCAAACGAATACAGTTAATTCAGAATTCCTGCCTGAGATTTACGTTTGGCATACGGAAGTTTGATAGAGTGTCACACACATTGGGTCTTCCTGGATGGTTAAACATGACCGACAGACGGAAGTTACATTCACTGTGTTTCATTCACCGGCTTGTGGTCACCCAAACCCCGGCATACCTATCTTTTCAACAGGCTACGCTTTCGCACGGACGTTCATAGCCTTAACATTAGAAGACAATCACATCCTTAAATCAATCACATCCTAAAACATAAAACTCTATTCAAAAGGTGTTTTTCATATTATGCTGCTGAAATGTATAATTCCATTCCAAGTCAATTTAAACAATTAAGCATTGCTATGTTTCGAAGGCGCTGTAGAGACTGGTTGTTTTCATTGCAGTAATTCCCTAGTATTAGTTAGCAGTAAGCTAGCAGTAATTTCTCTAGTATTAGTTTTTTCCTTTTTTCCCACAGGTTAGGTATGAAAACCAGGCACTGAGCCTGATACCTCACCTTTTTTGAATTGAAAAAAATGCCTGCAATTCATTACTTTATTTCATCCACTAATAATTAGTGGGTGCATTAGCAAAATTATAACAATTATTGTTATGATTTTGCTCTGCACTAGTACTAATAGTAGGCCTGCCCCTAGTCTCAGATATCTTTTGATGTAGGTATATATAAATATGTTCAAACAAAGGGAATACATTTCGTTACGTTACTTTAGATGGGACTGCATAACATATTGTAGCCGGATATTGAAAATATATACTCATATTTGATTAATTTATTTCAGACTCTAATTAGCAAAACTTCGCGCTTCAATAATTTGTTAAATATACTGAAGTATTAGAGAAGATATGCGGTTGTAAATATTCACTGAAATTTTTACTTTCTTTTTAATTTTTTATACTGGGCACATTGTACCGGCGATCTCGCCTACATATTTATGTATATGATTTACACGGAAACGCACTGACGTCTAGTGCTTATACGGTTCCTAATTTTCTAATTAAAAAAAAAAAATACCATTTTAAAGAGATTTACTTGTAGTACAATTCTGCTGAATTAGATTTTTTAAAATATGATCCAAATTTGTCACGGAAAATCCGCAAGTGTTGAATTCGAAACACTTTTTTAATAATTTTTGATTCATATCTCTATAAGGTAGTAGATAAGTTTTTCACTAAGGTTGTACTTTAGATTTTTAAGATTGTATTGAAAATAATTATTAGATGTAAAGATACTAACGTCATAAAGTGCTAAAATGCTCAGGAGAAATATCATCGAAAACGAGGAATATTTCTAAGGCGAGTTCCAACCTACTCTGTTGGCTCCACCCCCCTAGACTACAAGTCGCGACCGCCAGACATCGGTGTGTGTTTTTATGTCATATTTTTCATGTCAGGCAACCAAATATACAGTGGTATATGGTGCCCTCTTATGACTGAAAGCGTAAGTAACTCGGCCCCCAAACGCTCGCTGTGCCAACTGGCGGCGGCCCCCAGTACTAACCATCCGTTGAATAACTATATACATATATAAACAATGCCGGTATCTTATTTTATTATAACTGCAATGAATCAAATCATTCTTCTTTTATTAAAACTTCAAAATCAGCGTGGCCTTGATAAGTTCTTCTTTTTGTTAGAAAAGTGCAGTGGATCGCAGTAATTCTATCTTTTTTATTCACTTTATTGGAAATAATACAGTAATACACAGTTACATACCTACATGTGTCAACGTTTATTTTTTTTACAATGAATTTCAGAAATATGAAAACATGTTTTATGTAAAAATTATAGCAGTAAATTGACTCCTGTAAAATGAGTGGCTGTCAAATGTCATACAAAATAGCAATGAGTGATGCCCTATTTGCATAAGCAGCATGTCATCTTGTGCTATATAGACTGGCTGATATCATTCAAAATAGCTTTTATAAATTGTATTATATTAGAGCCACAAGCATAGCAATTCCTTGAACAAAATAAAATTACCTTTTGAATGAGTATCATACAATATTTTTTTCTACAAACGCAATCAAACAGGTAGGTACTTTGCTCTAAATAAAATATAACTAACATGAGTATATAAACATCAAACTTAGGACACTTTTAATGCTAAATAGCTGTTAAATCGTACATAAACGATTACTTTTAAATATACTGTAGACAAATTTATAATTTACACAAAAAGGCTATATATGACTGTCTATGAGTAGGTACTTGTATCTGTGTCTATGAGCAGTTCAAAGGTGGATTTAATATACTCGGATAGTTTCTGTTGTAACAAGCGTAATCTATCAACAAAATTCAATATGGATTGGCAATTTTATTTTGTTCTGAAATAAAAGGACATTAGTAGAATTGGAGAATCCAAACTTGTTGGCTTCTGAAACAATCGTATATTATTTATTTTCTCAACAGATGATTTTCCAACCTTTGCCATCACTGTTATTCCATAAATTCCATTGCTTTCTGACAATGCCCACGCATTACGATTTACGATGCAGTTCGTTTTGTCTTTCTTGACCTATCTATCGTTCCTAGAGGTTATGGGGATAGAGAGCGCTCAGACCATAGGCTCAGACTAACGTCGTTATCGGTTTGTGCATGTAAGAGAGAAACAGAATCTCAAGACGGCTTCGCGCGGCGAACGCATTGTTATCTTATGTGGTGGGGCCGTATCGTGGCATTTTCAACGTAGAGATGATTTCAACTAAGAACGTCACTCCCCCACCAGTACACCTGCGCGGCGGGAAAATAACGACGTTGATAAATAGCTCCATATATCTACAGTGCTAAATGGAAAGTGGTCTACTGCGCACTTGGCGGGAAGTCACGTGACGTGACGTTCTTAGTTGAAATCATCTCTACATAAATGAAAATAATACAAGATTCAGTATTAGTAGCGCCATCTATTTCTAGTGACTTCGGTTCTGCGAAGCTTTGGACAAACATATAACATTTGACCTTGAGACGGGAACCTTAAGGACGCCGGCAAAGCAGCGTGGACAGTCATTGCCACCAGATGGCGACACACACCCTAAATCTTATTTTCTGCCAAGCGAAGGATTTTGTGATTCCCGTTCCCGTACAACGGTATACGAATCCGTCCCTACCACTACTACTACTCGTACTACAGCTACTAGGTATCATAAGTTTCTCGATCGTTATTCGGTGGATTTGCGATGCGACAGAAGTAGATGTGCCGGCTATCCAGTCAGATACTGTTCGTTGCGTTGTGCGTATGAAGTGATTTCAAACTCTCGGTTTTTGCGTTTAGTGTTGAAATTTTTTGACTTTTATTGTTACGGAAATTATTAGTGATTGTGTTAAAGGACCCACACAGACTTATAATATTAGTTTACCTCAGGACATATTTAGGATATTAGTTCATCATAGGATAATACTTAGGATATTAGAATATTGCTTATTACGTTATTACCATAGTTTTACAGTTATTTTATGTGGTGCAGTACATTAGGTATCCATAGACCATTGTTGTTATAAGTTGTCCTTTTAGTCATTAGTTTATTTACGTAATTATGACGAGGCGACGTGTTCCTAGTAAATCTAAGAAACGTGGACGTAATAAGAAAGCAACTGCTTGTAAGGCAATGTGGAATAGAAGACAAGTAAACAAAAGGTGGGTAAGAGATTTTTAACAAAAGTTGCATGGTAGAATAATAAAGTAAATTTAGTCGCGTTTACGATTCATAAAGTGTTCGATTTGCCAAGAGCATAACGTTTTTTTTTTTTTTTACATACATACATAATGTTATATCCAGATAAGAAAATTCGTAAAATTGTAAAATAATAATTTTTGCGGATAACAAAAACATTTTTACACTTCATTTCTTGTCTTTTTCGGATTATCCGCGGTGTCCTTGCCACTCAATTCCGCGGATAATCGGGGCTCTACTGTAATATACTTCTTAAACTGTAATATATTTAAGAAGGTTATTCTTGGTTCCATTTTGCGACAAAGAAACCTAAAGGTCTTAATTTTGAACTATTTATCAGAAGGCATTTTCTGCTGTACAACATATTTTATTATTCTTGCCAGTGGCGTTGGTGCGGGATTTACACTGAATAATTTTAAAGAAAAAAAGGATACGCCACTGGTTTTTCTTAAAGTAAAAATTATTTTTTAAATCTTTAGTCTTTTCTGAGCAATCTCTTGTTGTTTTTTTTTTTTTTTTTTTTCGTTTGACGTATGGTTTTCGCATAAAAAAATCAATTCATTCATTTGCACGTTGGTATGAAATTGGGTATTATCGTTGTATTATAAAGGATTAAAAACGTATCTAGCAGGTAAGAAGCAGATTTTGTTTTGTAAACAAAACAGTTTTGACAGTTGTCTACCTAGTCTACGGTCATACCAAAGTTATCGTAAAAAAATATTTCTTTCTAAAAACTTTAGCACCATTTTGTTCAGAAGTTCAGACATTTAGGATATATGTTCATAGAATTTATTGTCTCAAAATGAACTCAAGAGTAACTAATATTAGCATGTTATTAAGAAACATCCTGTATATTATACAGTGTGTCCAGGAAAGTCCGCACCATATGGGAAAAACTTATCCATTTCTCAGAAAATTTTATTCTTTATGAGAGTTGGCGGTAGGTCTAAAATCAAGAATACCATCATAAGATCTTTAAAACATAGTGCCATGTACCGGGTGTTTAAAAAAATGTGAAACGCGCATAAGAGTAAAGTACCTGCAATATTAATATTAGCGAAAAATTTTATTTGGGAATGTTGCTTAGAATTAATAACTACGCTCAGATTTGAAATCACAGCCACCTATGACAGAAAAATTATTTTTCGCTTCTTTTTTAAATTTCCACTATTTGAGAACAATTTTGTATCTGCTAGTGATTTGAGATGATTCTCCCTAAACGGTTTCTTAGATATTCGTTCAAATTTCCTATAATACTCGCGATTTCGATAGCGTTTCCAGCGCATCTTTAAAATCATTGCAAAAATTACCTTTTTCTTGGTGCGCTTATGATTTTTCACCCAGTAAACATCAAAATGTCATGCAATACGCAACACAGGTAAGTAAAATAGCTTCCTTTGATTTATTATTGGTGATTGTGGGTATGCCGATAACACAACCAGCTGTTCACGTATTTGTATGATATACACCTCAAAAAAATGACGAATCCGAAAAGAAAGCATAACAGCGTCATGAAATTGTTTTATTAGTGTGTATACTCAATGCATTTCCTTAATTAATTCAAATTTTTATGGTTTACCTGTGCATCGCATGATATTTTCATATTTACTGGCTGAAAAATCATAAGCGCACCAAGAAAACGGTAATTTTTGTAATGATTTTAAAGAAGCGCTGGAAACGCTGTCGAAATGGCGAGTATTATAGGAAATTTGAACAAATATCTAAGAAACCGTTTAAGAAGAATCATTTTAAGTCACTAACCGTTACAAAACCCTTCTCAAATAGTGAAAACTTAAAAAAGAAGCAAAAAAAACATTTTTCTGTCATAGATGGCTGTGATTTCAAATCTAAGCGTAGTTATTAATTCTAAGCAACGTTCCCAAATAAAATTTTTCGATAATGTTAATATTCCAGGTACTTTACTCTTAGGCGCGTTTCACATTTTTTGTAAACACCCAGTGTATGGTGCAATATTTTTAAGCTATTACGATCGTAATCTTGATTTCAGACCTACCGCCAACTTTCATAAAGAATAAAATTTTCTGAGAAATGTATAATAAAAGATTTTCACATATGGTGCGGACTTTCCTGGACACACTGTATATTAGGTCTTATAATATTTAATAAGGTGGATTATATCATTATATTTTGTGATATTTTAGAGATTACTAATATTTTGCTTTCTAGCACCACTGATGAGACTCCATCACCAATATTTGAGGATGAAAATTTTATTTTTGAAGAGTAAGCGATAATATTAATAATATTTCATGTTATTATATAAGGTCGATGATATGATTTTTTTGTGATGTTTTAAAACTGTTATTGATAAATGATTTTTTTTTGTCTTCTAGCATCGCTGAGACTCCAGTATCAACTGTTGCGGATGACAAGTTAAATTCTCAAGAGTAATTTTTTCATTACCATTTATAACATTATTATATCATATTCATCATTTCATTATAATAGGTCTGTTCGCTGTAACAGTTTCAAAGGATTTGTAGAGCAACTTACTATTTGACCAATCCCCCTACTCTGCTCTCACGGACACATCTTGTCCAATATAAATTGTGCTGCCAACCGTTTGAAAGTGTTACCGCGAACAAAGCTAATAATGCTGATTATATTATTGTATATATTTTACAAATTAGTAAGGTATTAATAATTGTTAATAATATTTTACTTTTTTGTAGCATCTCCAATAATTCATCACAATCGCCATTGATGGATATCAGTTTCATTTCAGAAGAAGAATATGAAAGGTTATATTTTTATTTGTAATTATAAATGACCGTAGTTGAAGGAGGTTGTGTAATAAACCTGGTTTTCCTGTAGGTGATGAACAATTATCTATGAGTAGTGTGCGACTGATAGTTGTTCGACACGTGTTCATACCACGTTCATACAGGGTACCAAATCTTACCTATGCCTGCTTCAGCTAAAATTATTTATAATGATCCTATACTTTCGCTGCTTATAGAGATTGTTTTGTTTTAGTATAATGACTCATCCTTTCATAGTAGAGCATAGTTCCGAAAGTTTTGGTGAAAGGCTATATGGGTATAGAATTGTGGATATTCATCATATCCTAACATGGGCAATTCCGCTGCAATACGAACATTCAAAGATATGTACCCGTGGTCGATTAATTCCTGTTGGTGAGAAATTGAAAGGTTTGGTGAGTGAAATTCGGATTAAATGCACTGTATGTCCATATCATTGCCAATATGAGACTGAACCCAAAATGGAGAAGTCCTTGGTTAATAGTGGAATGGTATGGGGAGCAATTAGTAGTGGCAGCACCTATGGGCAAGTTAGTTCTGCGCTAGCCACCATGGACATGCCAGTTATGAACAATAAAATGTTTTACAAGATGGAAAAACAGCTGTCAACGCATTGGGAGTGTGAAGTGTGAACATTATCAATGAAAAGGGCTGGCGAAGTCGAAAAACAGCAAGCGGTCAACAGTGGATCTATTGATGATGGTGGTACCCCATGGACTACTGTGTATGTAGATGGCCGCTGGAGTAAGTGCTCTTATGGCCATGGGTACAATGCTGCTTCTGGTACCGTATGTATACACAGCTGTATATAATATTTCAGTGAACCTGTTTTTGGAGGCTTTAACAATTACGTTTTTGGCTGAAAAAAATTCTGGAATTAGATTATGAATTGCAGGGAGTTATAATTGGTAAACATACCAAGAAGGTTTTGTTTGTTGGTGTTCGTAACAAACGCTGCAGTATCTGCAATATGGCTTCAAACAGACATGTTGAACCAACACCACACATCTGCTACAAAAATTGGGACGGCTCATCATCAGCCATGGAGGCTGATATTATTGTCGAGGGCTTCAATACAAGTTTGAGAGCACATGAACTGAAGTATTTATCATTTGTAGCAGATGCTGATTCAAGCGTCCACTCAAAAATTGTCAATAATGTGGAATACGGCACACAGATTAATAAAGTGGAGTGTATTAACCATTTAATTAAAAATGTAGGAAAGACACTCCACAAAGTAAAAAATGATAGTGGGATTGATTTGGCAGCTCGTAAATTACTGACCCTGCCAATAATCAAGAAAATACAAAGTGGCATATTAAAAATTGCAGAAAAAGGAGAAGAGACTGAAAAATTAAGAGCTGATGTTTTCAACATTCCACTTCATGTGTATGGTGAACATACCAAGTGCAGTAGTAGCTACTGCAATGTAGTTGGCACTACTGAACAAAGCAAATTAAAATTGTTAAATTCTACTGGGTTAATACATCATCTTAATGGTAATATTTATATGTATAGCAGACAGATGGAGAAAATATTCCTTTTGATAAAAATATTCCTTGTAGGTAGCTTAGACACAATTTCAAAGAAAGCACATAGAATAAATGGAAAAATGAACAACAATGCAGCCGAATCATTTATGGCGGTTCTGTGTAAATTTAACTGTGGAAAGCATCTAAATTTGACAAACCGAGGATCATTTCAAACCAGAGTATACCTCACCTGCTCTACGATATAATGAAGGTAAGATTTTTATTGATAAATTTGTTGGGCTTCAAATAATAAATAATGCTAATGTAAATAAAGCATTTTGCCTCTTTATTTCTTCTAGGACTAAATTGGCATTTAGGTAGCTGGCAAAATTTTACGAAAAAAACTCCGGGAAAATATTTTTCATTGTATATAGAAGGTGTCCACAGGGAAAGAATCATCCGCAAGACAGAAAAGCGAAAGAAGAAAGATCATAAAGCCGCTAAGACAAGAAACACTGACTATGGTGTTCATGCCGAACAAGCACCTCTAACAATAGCAAAAATAGAATCCGAATGTTTGCGAATATTATCGACACTGGAGGTTCTTTTTTTTCCGAAAATTTTTAAGAATTCATTCAATTATGGTTTAAAACATATTACTGTTGCATTGGAACAGTAATGGATTTTTTTTTGCATGTAAGGGATATAAAAGATAAGAAACTCTGAAGAAATTAAAATCAGAGTTGAGAATGGAGATTTTTTTCATAAATATTGGATGTAAGTATTGAATAGTACCTAGGTATGTCTTGCTAATATGTGTAGTGTTTCCCCATCTCTTTTTCGATATATTATAAAAGTTTTAAGAGAATTTTAGAAAATTTGCTGCTGGTTTGTATAAATTGCATTGATCATAGAAGGTTTGGCAACAAAATTATTAACATGGTCATTGGTCCTAGTCCTGCTTGTGTGCAGAATGTTATCTACGATCACAAGCGTTCCACCACCATTCCCCTAACTTAAAAAAAAAAAAAAAAAAACACTGACTAGACATATTAACAAATATACACCCAACCACAATTATGTGGTTGGTAAGTATGAAATATGAAATGGAGGCATGCCTAACAAAAAACCTCTCCCACTGTTTTTAAACATAGCAGGTACTTAACCAAATTAAAAATGTTATAGTAGTTTTGTAGCATGTCTTCTTTTATTTCTTTTAAATGTTAGGAATGCTATCAGTAGCAATGTAAACTGCCATAATGTTGTAGTTATTGTCATACAACTCAATTATTTCACACCATGCATGTTCATGCATGTGCATGCTTGGATATTGTAAATAGTATTTACTACATAATTTGCATGTTGAACTGTCCATTTTGTTTACTAATTAACTATTGGTTATATTAGATAAGTAGTAAGCAGCAACAAGCAGAATTGGCTGAAAGTTCAGTTGGCCAATTTGAAAATCATATATACCGCACACTGAAGAAGAATCGATTGACAGCCTCTAACTTTGGAAGGATTATAAATAGAAGGTCAACAACAATTTCTAGCAACTTAGTCAAAAGTTTGTTAAGAGACGTAAGTATTTCTAGCCCGTCCATTGACTATGAAAAAAAAAAAAAAAAAAAAACGAATTTGTGGCAATTAAATTATTTGAAAAAATTGCAAATTGCTGTTATTATTATTTACATTGGAATTTTTTTCTGCATTACATATTCCCTGAGGAAGAAGTTTTATGAACGAACCAATGGACCCCTACCGCAGACAACCGCTAGCACTCGAGGTGAGGTCCAATTACCTGGCGGCGCATCGTTCTAGGAATGGAGGAGTTACCTTGAGACTACGAACGTGGGACCGACGCGACACAATGCTGATCTAGGCAGATGCTACTGCTATCATATTGCACCATGTTATCTCCTCATACTGTCGTGATGTCTTGTTGTAATGAATTATATTTTAGTTTAGAGTCACATTCTGAATAGAAACATTGTATTTTCAATCAATAAACAAGTTTAAACAAATTGGTTGTTTTCGATTCTATTTTTTGTATAGTAAAAACCACGATGCATGCTTTGCCAATGGTACATTTTTCATTTTCTTTCCTGGTTTTCAAGAAAAAAAATCGTGAAAGTGGTCAATTTTAACGTTTTTGACCTGAATTTGTAAAACAATAACAATAAAAATGAAAAAAGTAGCATTGGCACTTCACGCAGTAAACCTTTACCTTTAATTTACAACACTTGAGTATTGGTAAAGAATTAAGCTGGGTATGAGAATAAATATACAGGTCTGTTTTGAACGCTGTCCTAGGGGTGTCGATTCCTCTTAATGAAAATTTTTTTATGGAGCTAACGGGGGGCCCTCCAAGGGTTTTGGCTGAGAAGCTAGGGGAATGGGGTGTTTTACCTAAAGAGGGGGAGTATATGTGCCCCAAGTGTGGTGGAGCGATTCGATTAGTTGAACACGAGGATCGGTACGTTTCAATTACTTATTAATGTATATTTCCTTATTTAATTGTGTGTAATTTTGTTTTAGGAGTGATGGGTTGAGGTGGTATTGTGGAAGGAATATCCAGAAGGGTCATCAGAAGAAAAGCCGGTGTCTGACTCGTATTGGGTTACGAACGGGGACCTTCTTCGCTCTATCCCAGCTTTCGATATATCAAATGTAGGTGTTCATTCGCTGCTGGGTTTTCAACATTCCCTTAACTTTTGCTTGTTCGTCAGCAGAGATATCAAAAACGATTGTGTACATTCTTTCATTGTATCGTAGAACTGCACCCGACATGCGTTGTTTTAGGGTGACTTGAGGTCGGTTAAGGGGTCTTATTGGTTTGGAACGCTTTAAATGTTATAATAGAACTATGTAATGTAAATTACTATGTATATTTTTCCTATCTACAACACAAAATTAGCATTTTTTAAAAATTGTATTTTAATTATAATTTCTGTGTATTCTTATAATTATAATTTCTGATTTTTGTTTTATTGAACTGTTATGTTACCTTTTGGTTTTTGTGGGATTTGGTATTGGTATTGCTTTTTTGGGTAAAGTTAAGGCGGCTGGAAGTACTGCAATTACTATAAATTTCTTCAACTGTTGTCATGGTTACTCAGAAGTTTGACAAATTCATATTTTTTTATTTAAACTGTCTCAAGCATCTCCTTTAATTACAGACGAAAATGAGCATAATTTGGTGTATAGTTTAAGTGATTGTAGTGATTTAGTGGCATCGAAGCAGTAGAGGGACATGGAAAGGCAACACTGGTTTATAATTGACAAGTGAGTACAAGTTATTCAGTATGCTCATAAAATCACATTTCGGGTAACTTTTTCACATCAGAATATCAGAAAAAGGTACATTCCGCCCGCAAATGCGATAATTAGGCGATATTTATGTCACATGTGTAAAATGGTAGTAGGTAGGCAACCTAATGCGCATTGCAAATATGGTTTGAGGTTATGATTTCACTGAAGGAAAATAGTTAAATTATTACTGTATTTTCACTTTCCCAGTTGAATTTTCTTCAAAAACTGCCGTTTTTCATAGTTTCAAGGTCATTCCAAAAAAAAAACGCAAAAAATTGGAGTATCCCAGGCCCTTGACTTAGGCCCCAAAATATGCCGTTTTTTATAGTTTCAAGGTAAAAAAAAGCAAAAAAATTGGAATATCCCAGGCCCTTGACTTAGGCCTAACTTTGAAAATAATTCACGGATTTGAATAAAACTTTCTATAGTTATTCTTTAGACCTTAATAAAGAATTTTACCTAAACATACCTTTTTGTAATTTTGGTTGATGCCTACTTTTCTCCGGTTCGTTCCTCTTCACGCCGTGCGCCTGCTCAGAACTAATGTTATTTGTTGTAATTACGCAATTTCCGGGCGTGGGACGATTTGCCTTAGTGGAACCTCCCTCTTTCTGCCAGTCGTCAAAACTGAGATGCGATCGGCTACCGTACTTCTCAGCCATCTTGCGATCGGCAATCGGAAGTATAAAGTTTACACCCGACAGCATATCGTAAGCTTCCTACAAGAAAAACAACCAATAATAGCGTAATTATGTAATAGAACTGTCATTTGTTGATTTTATGGTATGTTTTAGTAATAGTTTGACACTTACAAAGACAGATGCTTCGGAATATTTACTAAATAAGTATTTAACTTTCTGGTCCTTCTCGATAACTCCTGCGCTTTTTGGCTTTCTAGCGGAATATCCATTGCTAATAGTAGTAACAGTGCCAACAGTAGTACTAGTTGTAGTAGTACTATCGCTGCTACTCGTAGAATTACTGGTAGCCGTGTTATTTGCATCGCTATCCGAATCTGAGTCAGGTATAGCAATAATCCCGTAGCTAAATTCCGTAGCTAAAAGTGAACAAAATACACCAATACCTCAAAATACACAAATTACCTAAACCTAAACACAATATTAGCTCACTCACATGTGTCTAATTCGTCTGACATGGTCGGCTTTTTTTTGGAAAACACGTGGGGAAATACACGTAAATTTTTGATAGGCGGACTTAACTCCTCTGACATAATATAGAGACGAAACTCGGTGTCTTCAAAGACGCTGCATAACAGGTCGTGACATTTTCAATAACTTCACAAATTCGTAAAGAAAGCAATCAGCGAAATTCCTTCTTTACCGTTATAACCGCAAAGTGTTCCTGTTACTTACTTCCCTTCGCGACAACTCACTCTAAACCGGGGTGAAAGCGGGATTGCGAAGTTGGAAACACGGCGGGGGAAGGGCGGGCTATTATGCCACAGAGTTCATAGATGTCGCGGATGGCGCCATACGCCAAGAATTCCTGTAGTTAAAGATGACGAAAGAAAAATGTAGATGGCGCTGTCGGGTTTTAATATGAAGTGACGCAGTAAAAGTTTGCTATTAAATTATTAACTACATATACTACTTTCAGATTCATTGTTTACGCAAAAATATATCCGAACCACCCTATATTCGATGAAGAAGATCATGTGTTAGTTGTTTGGTGAGTATCGTTTTAAATATTGTTAATAATGGCATACATATCTCTTGGAAGAAAAAAGTATTCATGTAAATACCCTCAGTGCACAAATTCTTATTTAGTTTCGATCCAAGACAAGAACTATAAAAACAAACATTTTTATAAATTTCTTTCAACAAATGCCATTAAACTGAATATTTGGAAAGAACATTGCAACTTTAGCCCTGATAGAGATTGCAAATATCATATTTGTGAGGACCATTTTGATATTACACAGTTCAGGCACCCTAAAATTAAAAAGCTAAATTCGAATGCCGTACCATACAAGTTTATTAATGATTTATTGCCACCCGAAGATATTTTACAATTACCGTCAGTTTCACAATTTGGTTCTTCATATATAAATGATCACCCTTTAGAAAGTGATCCTAATATCCTTATTAAGATGTCTGACAAGGTTTCCTTTGATATAAGCTATCCAAATATTTCAGATTCTATTTACAATAATGTCACAGAGCATTCAGATGTTTCAGTATCTCATTTAGAACAAGGTAATTCATACAGACAGTCTGATAAGAACAATAAATATTCATTTCTTTTGGAACAGAATGCTGGAATTCTATCAAAAGTAGGCGTATCAAAAAAAGATTTATCACCCCGTGAATTAGATATGTACAAAATCCACCGAAATGTTAACTCAAAAATGTCAAAATAAAAATCTTCTTTACAAGCAGAAAATAATAAATTGAAAGAATTAAAGAATATGTACGATAGTGGTTTATTTCAATTCATCGAAGAAACTCTAAATAATATTACCAAAGATTTTTTAAATAGTCAATTACGTAACGTTACAAAGAAACCACATGGTAAGAGATGGACTAGTGAAGACAAAGCGTTTGCAATATCCATTTATAAAAGAAGTCCAAGACTCTACAGATATTTAATGTCTATTTTTGAATTACCAACTCCAAGAACTTTGCAATTAACCTTATCAAAAATTCCCTTTTCAACTGGCATTAATAAACCAATCTTGGATCTTTTAAAACATGAAGTAGAAAAAATGCCAGAACTGGATAGAAATATTACTTTATTATTTGATGAAATTTCACTTTCGCCAGGATTTCAGTATGAATCACACAAGCAGACAATTTGTGGGTTTCAAGATTTAGGAGCGCTGGGTCGCTCTCATGATTTGGCAAACCATGCTTCAGTTTTTACGATACGTGGTATAAGAAAAAATTACAAGCAAGTGATTGCATACTATTTTTCTAGTAATTCTGTTAAGGGAGATAATTTGAAAACACTTATTGTTAAATGCATTATGCAGTTGCAAAGCATTGGTTTTAACGTAGTTGCAACAGTATGCGATCAAATGAAAGCTAATCAGAAGGCTATGTCAGATCTGTGTTTGGAGAATTTAGATGCACCAACACCTTATCATTTTGTACTTAGTGAATGATTGGTTAATTAAACCTGAAAAGTACAGCCCTCCATCAGATTTGGTTTAGACAGAGGAATTTTTCAAAGTTCGCGATTACGAGAAGCGAGTGAAATATCACGATTTTGTATTTTGTCTCTAGCAACCAGAGTTGGTGGAATAAAAAACTATACTATACTGTTTTAGTTAAGTGAATGATTGGTTAATTAAACCTGAAAAGTACAGCCCTCCATCAGATTTGGTTTAGACAGGGGAATTTTTCAAAGTTCGCGATTACGAGAAGCGAGTGAAATGTCACGATTTTGTATTTTGTCTCTAGCAACCAGAGTTGGTGGAATAAAAAACTATACTATACTGTTTTAGTTAAGTGAATGATTGGTTAATTAAACCTGAAAAGTACAGCCCTCCATCAGATTTGGTTTAGACAGGGGAATTTTTCAAAGTTCGCGATTACGAGAAGCGAGTGAAATGTCACGATTTTGTATTATGTCTCTAGCAACCAGAGTTGGTGGAATAAAGAACTATACTATACCGTTTTAGTTAAGTGAATGATTGGTTAATTAAACCTGAAAAGTACAGCCATCCATCAGATTTGGTTTAGACAGGGGAATTTTTCAAAGTTCGCGATTACGAGAAGCGAGTGAAATGTCACGATTTTGTATTTTGTCTCTAGCAACCAGAGTTGGTAGAATAAAAAACTACACTATACCGTTTTAGTTAAGTGAATGATTGGTTAATTAAATCTGAAAAGTACAGCCCTCCATCAGATTTGGTTTAGACAGGGGAATTTTTCAAAGTTCGCGATTACGAGAAGCGAGTGAAATGTCATGATTTTGTATTTTGTCTCTAGCAACCAGAGTTGGTAGAATAAAAAACTATACTATACCGTTTTAGTTAAGTGAATGATTGGTTAATTAAACCTGAAAAGTACAGCCCTCCATCAGATTTGGTTTAGACAGGGGAATTTTTCAAAGTTCGCGATTACGAGAAGCGAGTGAAATGTCACGATTTTGTATTTTGTCTCTAGCAACCAGAGTTGGTGGAATAAAAAACTATACTATACTGTTTTAGTTAAGTGAATGGTTGGTTAATTAAACCTGAAAAGTACAGCCCTCCATCAGATTTGGTTTAGACAGGGGAATTTTTCAAACTTTGCGATTACGAGAAGCGAGTGAAATGTCACGATTTTGTATTTTGTCTCTAGCAACCAGAGTTGGTGGAATAAAAAACTATACTATACCGTTTTAGTTAGGTGAATGATTGGTTAATTAAACCTGAAAAGTACAGCCCTCCATCAGATTTGGTTTAGACAGGGGAATTTTTCAAAGTTCGCGATTACTAGAAGCGAGTGAAATGTCACGATTTTGTATTTTGTCTCTAGCAACCAGAGTTGGTGGAATAAAAAACTATACTATACCGTTTTAGTTAAGTGAATGATTGGTTAATTAAACCTGAAAAGTACAGCCCTCCATCAGATTTGGTTTAGACAGGGGAATTTTTCAAAGTTCGCGATTACTAGAAGCGAGTGAAATGTCACGATTTTGTATTTTGTCTCTAGCAACCAGAGTTGGTGGAATAAAAAACTATACTATACCGTTTTAGTTAAGTGAATGATTGGTTAATTAAACCTGAAAAGTACAGCCCTCCATCAGATTTGGTTTAGACAGGGGAATTTTTCAAAGTTTGCGATTACGAGAAGCGAGTGAAATGTCACGATTTTGTATTTTGTCTCTAGCAACCAGAGTTGGTAGAATAAAAAACTATACTATACCGTTTTAGTTAAGTGAATGATTGGTTAATTAAACCTGAAAAGTACAGCCCTCCATCAGATTTGGTTTAGACAGAGGAATTTTTCAAAGTTCGCGATTACGAGAAGCGAGTGAAATGTCACTATTTTGTATTTTGTCTCTAGCAACCAGAGTTGGTGGAATAAAAAACTATACTATACTGTTTTAGTTAAGTGAATGATTGGTTAATTAAACCTGAAAAGTACAGCCCTCCATCAGATTTGGTTTAGACAGGGGAATTTTTCAAAGTTCGCGATTACGAGAAGCGAGTGAAATGTCACGATTTTGTATTTTGTCAAAGTTCGCGATTACGAGAAGCGAGTGAAATGTCACGATTTTGTATTTTGTCTCTAGCAACCAGAGTTGGTGGAATAAAAAACTATACTATACCGTTTTAGTTAAGTGAATGATTGGTTAATTAAACCTGAAAAGTACAGCCCTCCATCAGATTTGGTTTACACAGGGGAATTTTTCAAAGTTCGCGATTACGAGAAGCGGGTGAAATGTCACGATTTTGTATTTTGTCTCTAGCAACCAGAGTTGGTAGAATAAAAAACTATACTATACCGTTTTAGTTAAGTGAATGATTGGTTAATTAAACCTGAAAAGTACAGCCCTCCATCAGATTTGGTTTAGACAGGGGAATTTTTCAAAGTTCGCGATTACGAGAAGCGAGTGAAATGTCACGATTTTGTATTATGTCTCTAGCAACCAGAGTTGGTGGAATAAAAAACTATACTATACTGTTTTAGTTAAGTGAATGATTGGTCAATTAAACCTGAAAAGTACAGCCCTCCATCAGATTTGGTTTAGACAGGGGAATTTTTCAAAGTTCGCGATTACGAGAAGCGAGTGAAATGTCACGATTTTGTATTTTGTCTCTAGCAACCAGAGTTGGTGGAATAAAAAACTATACTATACTGTTTTAGTTAAGTGAATGATTGGTTAATTAAACCTGAAAAGTACAGCCCTCCATCAGATTTGGTTTAGACAGGGGAATTTTTCAAAGTTCGCGATTACGAGAAGCGAGTGAAATGTCACGATTTTGTATTATGTCTCTAGCAACCAGAGTTGGTGGAATAAAAAACTATACTATACCGTTTTAGTTAAGTGAATGATTGGTTAATTAAACCTGAAAAGTACAGCCCTCCATCAGATTTGGTTTAGACAGGGGAATTTTTCAAAGTTCGCGATTACGAGAAGCGAGTGAAATGTCACGATTTTGTATTTTGTCTCTAGCAACCAGAGTTGGTGGAATAAAAAACTATACTATACTGTTTTAGTTAAGTGAATGGTTGGTTAATTAAACCTGAAAAGTACAGCCCTCCATCAGATTTGGTTTAGACAGGGGAATTTTTCAAACTTTGCGATTACGAGAAGAGAGTGAAATGTCACGATTTTGTATTTGGTCTCTAGCAACCAGAGTTGGTGGAATAAAAAACTATACTATACCGTTTTAGTTAGGTGAATGATTGGTTAATTAAACCTGAAAAGTACAGCCCTCCATCAGATTTGGTTTAGACAGGGGAATTTTTCAAAGTTCGCGATTACGAGAAGCGAGTGAAATGTCACGATTTTGCATTTTGTCTCTAGCAACCAGAGTTGGTAGAATAAAAAACTATACTATACCGTTTTAGTTAAGTGAATGATTGGTTAATTAAACCTGAAAAGTACAGCCCTCCATCAGATTTGGTTTAGACAGGGGAATTTTTCAAAGTTCGCGATTACGAGAAGCGAGCGAAATGTCACGATTTTGTATTTTGTCTCTAGCAACCAGAGTTGGTAGAATAAAAAACTATACTATACCGTTTTAGTTAAGTGAATGATTGGTTAATTAAACCTGAAAAGTACAGCCCTCCATCAGATTTGGTTTAGACAGGGGAATTTTTCAAAGTTCGCGATTACGAGAAGCGAGTGAAATGTCACGATTTTGTATTTTGTCTCTAGCAACCAGAGTTGGTAGAATAAAAAACTATACTATACCGTTTTAGTTAAGTGAATGATTGGTTAATTAAACCTGAAAAGTACAGCCCTCCATCAGATTTGGTTTAGACAGAGGAATTTTTCAAAGTTCGCGATTACGAGAAGCGAGTGAAATGTCACGATTTTGTATTTTGTCTCTAGCAACCAGAGTTGGTGGAATAAAAAACTATACTATACTGTTTTAGTTAAGTGAATGATTGGTTAATTAAACCTGAAAAGTACAGCCCTCCATCAGATTTGGTTTAGACAGGGGAATTTTTCAAAGTTCGCGATTACGAGAAGCGAGTGAAATGTCACGATTTTGTATTTTGTCAAAGTTCGCGATTACGAGAAGCGAGTGAAATGTCACGATTTTGTATTTTGTCTCTAGCAACCAGAGTTGGTGGAATAAAAAACTATACTATACTGTTTTGGTTTAGACAGGGGAATTTTTCAAAGTTCGCGATTACGAGAAGCGAGTGAAATGTCACGATTTTGTATTTTGTCTCTAGCAACCAGAGTTGGTGGAATAAAAAACTATACTATACCGTTTTAGTTAAGTGAATGATTGGTTAATTAAACCTGAAAAGTACAGCCCTCCATCAGATTTGGTTTAGACAGGGGAATTTTTCAAAGTTCGCGATTACGAGAAGCGAGTGAAATGTCACGATTTTGTATTTTGTCAAAGTTCGCGATTACGAGAAGCGAGTGAAATGTCACGATTTTGTATTTTGTCTCTAGCAACCAGAGTTGGTGGAATAAAAAACTATACTATACCGTTTTAGTTAAGTGAATGATTGGTTAATTAAACCTGAAAAGTACAGCCCTCCATCAGATTTGGTTTAGACAGGGGAATTTTTCAAAGTTCGCGATTACGAGAAGCGAGTGAAATGTCACGATTTTGAATTTTGTCTCTAGCAACCAGAGTTGGTGGAATAAAAAACTATACTATACCGTTTTAGTTAAGTGAATGATTGGTTAATTAAACCTGAAAAGTACAGCCCTCCATCAGATTTGGTTTAGACAGGGGAATTTTTCAAAGTTCGCGATTACGAGAAGCGAGTGAAATGTCACGATTTTGTATTTTGTCTCTAGCAACCAGAGTTGGTAGAATAAAAAACTATACTATACCGTTTTAGTTAAGTGAATGATTGGTTAATTAAACCTGAAAAGTACAGCCCTCCATCAGATTTGGTTTAGACAGGGGAATTTTTCAAAGTTCGCGATTACGAGAAGCTAGTGAAATGTCACGATTTTGTATTTTGTCAAAGTTCGCGATTACGAGAAGCGAGTGAAATGTCACGATTTTGTATTTTGTCTCTAGCAACCAGAGTTGGTGGAATAAAAAACTATACTATACCGTTTTAGTTAAGTGAATGATTGGATAATTAAACCTGCAAAGTACAGCCCTCCATCAGATTTGGTTTAGACAGGGGAATTTTTCAAAGTTCGCGATTACGAGAAGCTAGTGAAATGTCACGATTTTGTATTTTGTCACTAGCAACCAGAGTTGGTGGAATAAAAAACTATACTATACCGTTTTAGTTAAGTGAATGATTGGTTAATTAAACCTGAAAAGTACAGCCCTCCATCAGATTTGGTTTAGACAGGGGAATTTTTCAAAGTTCGCGATTACGAGAAGCGAGTGAAATGTCACGATTTTGAATTTTGTCTCTAGCAACCAGAGTTGGTGGAATAAAAAACTATACTATACCGTTTTAGTTAAGTGAATGATTGATTAATTAAACCTGAAAAGTACAGCCCTCCATCAGATTTGGTTTAGACAGGGGAATTTTTCAAAGTTCGCGATTACGAGAAGCGAGTGAAATGTCACGATTTTGTATTTTGTCTCTAGCAACCAGAGTTGGTAGAATAAAAAACTATACTATACCGTTTTAGTTAAGTGAATGATTGGTTAATTAAACCTGAAAAGTACAGCCCTCCATCAGATTTGGTTTAGACAGGGGAATTTTTCAAAGTTCGCGATTACGAGAAGCGAGTGAAATGTCACGATTTTGTATTTTGTCAAAGTTCGCGATTACGAGAAGCGAGTGAAATGTCACGATTTTGTATTTTGTCAAAGTTCGCGATTACGAGAAGCGAGTGAAATGTCACGATTTTGTATTTTGTCAAAGTTCGCGATTACGAGAAGCGAGTGAAATGTCACGATTTTGTATTTTGTCAAAGTTCGCGATTACGAGAAGCGAGTGAAATGTCACGATTTTGTATTTTGTCAAAGTTCGCGATTACGAGAAGCGAGTGAAATGTCACGATTTTGTATTTTGTCAAAGTTCGCGATTACGAGAAGCGAGTGAAATGTCACGATTTTGTATTTTGTCAAAGTTCGCGATTACGAGAAGCGAGTGAAATGTCACGATTTTGTATTTTGTCAAAGTTCGCGATTACGAGAAGCGAGTGAAATGTCACGATTTTGTATTTTGTCAAAGTTCGCGATTACGAGAAGCGAGTGAAATGTCACGATTTTGTATTTTGTCAAAGTTCGCGATTACGAGAAGCGAGTGAAATGTCACGATTTTGTATTTTGTCAAAGTTCGCGATTACGAGAAGCGAGTGAAATGTCACGATTTTGTATTTTGTCAAAGTTCGCGATTACGAGAAGCGAGTGAAATGTCACGATTTTGTATTTTGTCAAAGTTCGCGATTACGAGAAGCGAGTGAAATGTCACGATTTTGTATTTTGTCAAAGTTCGCGATTACGAGAAGCGAGTGAAATGTCACGATTTTGTATTTTGTCAAAGTTCGCGATTACGAGAAGCGAGTGAAATGTCACGATTTTGTATTTTGTCAAAGTTCGCGATTACGAGAAGCGAGTGAAATGTCACGATTTTGTATTTTGTCAAAGTTCGCGATTACGAGAAGCGAGTGAAATGTCACGATTTTGTATTTTGTCAAAGTTCGCGATTACGAGAAGCGAGTGAAATGTCACGATTTTGTATTTTGTCAAAGTTCGCGATTACGAGAAGCGAGTGAAGTGTCACGATTTTGTATTTTGTCAAAGTTCGCGATTACGAGAAGCGAGTGAAATGTCACGATTTTGTATTTTGTCAAAGTTCGCGATTACGAGAAGCTAGTGAAATGTCACGATTTTGTATTTTGTCAAAGTTCGCGATTACGAGAAGCGAGTGAAGTGTCACGATTTTGTATTTTGTCAAAGTTCGCGATTACGAGAAGCGAGTGAAATGTCACGATTTTGTATTTTGTCAAAGTTCGCGATTACGAGAAGCGAGTGAAATGTCACGATTTTGTATTTTGTCAAAGTTCGCGATTACGAGAAGCGAGTGAAATGTCACGATTTTGTATTTTGTCAAAGTTCGCGATTACGAGAAGCTAGTGAAATGTCACGATTTTGTATTTTGTCAAAGTTCGCGATTACGAGAAGCGAGTGAAATGTCACGATTTTGTATTTTGTCTCTAGCAACCAGAGTTGGTGGAATAAAAAACTATACTATACTGTTTTAGTTAAGTGAATGATTGGTTAATTAAACCTGAAAAGTACAACCCTCCATCAGATTTGGTTTAGACAGGGGAATTTTTCAAAGTTCGCGATTACGAGAAGCGAGTGAAATGTCACGATTTTGTATTTTGTCTCTAGCAACCAGAGTTGGTGGAATAAAAAACTATACTATACTGTTTTAGTTAAGTGAATGACTGGTTAATTAAACCTGAAAAGTACAGCCCTCCATCAGATTTGGTTTCGACAGGGGAATTTTTCAAAGTTCGCGATTACGAGAAGCGAGTGAAATGTCACGATTTTGTATTTTGTCTCTAGCAACCAGAGTTGGTGGAATAAAAAACTATACTATACTGTTTTAGTTAAGTGAATGATTGGTTAATTAAACCTGAAAAGTACAGCCCTCCATCAGATTTGGTTTCGACAGGGGAATTTTTCAAAGTTCGCGATTACGAGAAGCGAGTGAAATGTCACGATTTTGTATTTTGTCAAAGTTCGCGATTACGAGAAGCGAGTGAAATGTCACGATTTTGTATTTTGTCTCTAGCAACCAGAGTTGATGGAATAAAAAACTATACTATACTGTTTTAGTTAAGTGAATGATTGGTTAATTAAACCTGAAAAGTACAGCCCTCCATCAGATTTGGTTTCGACAGGGGAATTTTTCAAAGTTCGCGATTACGAGAAGCGAGTGAAATGTCACGATTTTGTATTTTGTCTCTAGCAACCAGAGTTGGTGGAATAAAAAACTATACTATACTGTTTTAGTTAAGTGAATGATTGGTTAATTAAACCTGAAAAGTACAGCCCTCCATCAGATTTGGTTTCGACAGGGGAATTTTTCAAAGTTCGCGATTACGAGAAGTGAGTGAAATGTCACGATTTTGAATTTTGTCTCTAGCAACCAGAGTTGGTGGAATAAAAAACTATACTATACCGTTTTAGTTAAGTGAATGATTGGTTAATTAAACCTGAAAAGTACAGCCCTCCATCAGATTTGGTTTAGACAGGGGAATTTTTCAAAGTTCGCGATTACGAGAAGCGAGTGAAATGTCACGATTTTGTATTTTGTCTCTAGCAACCAGAGTTGGTGGAATAAAAAACTATACTATACTGTTTTAGTTAAGTGAATGATTGGTTAATTAAACCTGAAAAGTACAGCCCTCCATCAGATTTGGTTTAGACAGGGGAATTTTTCAAAGTTCGCGATTACGAGAAGCGAGTGAAATGTCACGATTTTGTATTTTGTCAAAGTTCGCGATTACGAGAAGCGAGTGAAATGTCACGATTTTGTATTTGTCTCTAGCAACCAGAGTTGGTGGAATAAAAAACTATACTATACTGTTTTAGTTAAGTGAATGATTGGTTAATTAAACCTGAAAAGTACAGCCCTCCATCAGATTTGGTTTAGACAGGGGAATTTTTCAAAGTTCGCGATTACGAGAAGCGAGTGAAATGTCACGATTTTGTATTTTGTCTCTAGCAACCAGAGTTGGTGGAATAAAAAAATATACTATACCGTTTTAGTTAAGTGAATGATTGGTTAATTAAACCTGAAAAGTACAGCCCTCCATCAGATTTGGTTTAGACAGGGGAATTTTTCAAAGTTCGCGATTACGCGAAGCGAGTGAAATGTCACGATTTTGAATTTTGTCTCTAGCAACCAGAGTTGGTGGAATAAAAAACTATACTATACCGTTTTAGTTAAGTGAATGATTGGTTAATTAAACCTGAAAAGTACAGCCCTCCATCAGATTTGGTTTAGACAGGGGAATTTTTCAAAGTTCGCGATTACGAGAAGCGAGTGAAATGTCACGATTTTGAATTTTGTCTCTAGCAACCAGAGTTGGTGGAATAAAAAACTATACTATACCGTTTTAGTTAAGTGAATGATTGGTTAATTAAACCTGAAAAGTACAGCCCTCCATCAGATTTGGTTTAGACAGGGGAATTGTTCAAAGTTCGCGATTACGAGAAGCGAGTGAAATGTCACGATTTTGTATTTTGTCTCTAGCAACCAGAGTTGGTGGAATAAAAAACTATACTATACTGTTTTAGTTAAGTGAATGATTGGTTAATTAAACCTGAAAAGTACAGCCCTCCATCACATTTGGTTTAGACAGGGGAATTTTTCAAAGTTCGCGATTACGAGAAGCGAGTGAAATGTCACGATTTTGTATTTTGTCTCTAGCAACCAGAGTTGGTAGAATAAAAAACTATACTATACCGTTTTAGTTAAGTGAATGATTGGTTAATTAAACCTGAAAAGTACAGCCCTCCATCAGATTTGGTTTAGACAGGGGAATTTTTCAAAGTTCGCGATTACGAGAAGCGAGTGAAATGTCACGATTTTGTATTTTGTCTCTAGCAACCAGAGTTGGTGGAATAAAAAACTATACTATACAGTTTTAGTTAAGTGAATGATTGGTTAATTAAACCTGAAAAGTACAGCCCTCCATCAGATTTGGTTTAGACAGGGGAATTTTTCAAAGTTCGCGATTACGAGAAGCGAGTGAAATGTCACGATTTTGTATTTTGTCAAAGTTCGCGATTACGAGAAGCGAGTGAAATGTCACGATTTTGTATTTTGTCTCTAGCAACCAGAGTTGGTGGAATAAAAAAATATACTATACCGTTTTAGTTAAGTGAATGATTGGTTAATTAAACCTGAAAAGTACAGCCCTCCATCAGATTTGGTTTAGACAGAGGAATTTTTCAAAGTTCGCGATTACGAGAAGCGAGTGAAATGTCACGATTTTGTATTTTGTCTCTAGCAACCAGAGTTGGTGGAATAAAAAACTATACTATACTGTTTTAGTTAAGTGAATGATTGGTTAATTAAACCTGAAAAGTACAGCCCTCCATCAGATTTGGTTTAGACAGGGGAATTTTTCAAATTTCGCGATTACGAGAAGCGAGTGAAATGTCACGATTTTGTATTTTGTCTCTAGCAACCAGAGTTGGTGGAATAAAAAACTATACTATACTGTTTTAGTTAAGTGAATGATTGGTTAATTAAACCTGAAAAGTACAGCCCTCCATCAGATTTGGTTTAGACAGGGGAATTTTTCAAAGTTCGCGATTACGAGAAGCGAGTGAAATGTCACGATTTTGTATTTTGTCTCTAGCAACCAGAGTTGGTGGAATAAAAAACTATACTATACTGTTTTAGTTAAGTGAATGATTGGTTAATTAAACCTGAAAAGTACAGCCCTCCATCAGATTTGGTTTAGACAGGGGAATTTTTCAAAGTTCGCGATTACGAGAAGCGAGTGAAATGTCACGATTTTGTATTTTGTCTCTAGCAACCAGAGTTGGTGGAATAAAAAACTATACTATACTGTTTTAGTTAAGTGAATGATTGGTTAATTAAACCTGAAAAGTACAGCCCTCCATCAGATTTGGTTTAGACAGGGGAATTTTTCAAAGTTCGCGATTACGAGAAGCGAGTGAAATGTCACGATTTTGTATTTTGTCTCTAGCAACCAGAGTTGGTGGAATAAAAAACTATACTATACTGTTTTAGTTAAGTGAATGATTGGTTAATTAAACCTGAAAAGTACAGCCCTCCATCACATTTGGTTTAGACAGGGGAATTTTTCAATGTTCGCGATTACGAGAAGCGAGTGAAATGTCACGATTTTGTATTTTGTCTCTAGCAACCAGATTTGGTGGAATAAAAAACTATACTATACCGTTTTAGTTAAGCGAATGATTGGTTAATTAAACCTGAAAAGTACAGCCCTCCATCAGATTTGGTTTAGACAGGGGAATTTTTCAAAGTTCGCGATTACGAGAAGCGAGTGAAATGTCACGATTTTGTATTTTGTCTCTAGCAACCAGAGTTGGTAGAATAAAAAACTATACTATACCGTTTTAGTTAAGTGAATGATTGGTTAATTAAACCTGAAAAGTACAGCCCTCCATCAGATTTGGTTTAGACAGAGGAATTTTTCAAAGTTCGCGATTACGAGAAGCGAGTGAAATGTCACGATTTTGTATTTTGTCTCTAGCAACCAGAGTTGGTGGAATAAAAAACTATACTATACTGTTTTAGTTAAGTGAATGATTGGTTAATTAAACCTGAAAAGTACAGCCCTCCATCAGATTTGGTTTAGACAGGGGAATTTTTCAAAGTTCGCGATTACGAGAAACGAGTGAAATGTCACGATTTTGTATTTTGTCAAAGTTCGCGATTACGAGAAGCGAGTGAAATGTCACGATTTTGTATTTTGTCTCTAGCAACCAGAGTTGGTGGAATAAAAAACTATACTATACTGTTTTAGTTAAGTGAATGATTGGTTAATTAAACCTGAAAAGTACAGCCCTCCATCAGATTTGGTTTAGACAGGGGAATTTTTCAAAGTTCGCGATTACGAGAAACGAGTGAAATGTCACGATTTTGTGTTTTGTCAAAGTTCGCGATTACGAGAAGCGAGTGAAATGTCACGATTTTGTATTTTGTCTCTAGCAACCAGAGTTGGTGGAATAAAAAACTATACTATACTGTTTTAGTTAAGTGAATGATTGGTTAATTAAACCTGAAAAGTACAACCCTCCATCAGATTTGGTTTAGACAGGGGAATTTTTCAAAGTTCGCGATTACGAGAAGCGAGTGAAATGTCACGATTTTGTATTTTGTCTCTAGCAACCAGAGTTGGTGGAATAAAAAACTATACTATACTGTTTTAGTTAAGTGAATGATTGGTTAATTAAACCTGAAAAGTACAGCCCTCCATCAGATTTGGTTTCGACAGGGGAATTTTTCAAAGTTCGCGATTACGAGAAGCGAGTGAAATGTCACGATTTTGTATTTTGTCAAAGTTCGCGATTACGAGAAGCGAGTGAAATGTCACGATTTTGTATTTTGTCTCTAGCAACCAGAGTTGGTGGAATAAAAAACTATACTATACTGTTTTAGTTAAGTGAATGATTGGTTAATTAAACCTGAAAAGTACAGCCCTCCATCAGATTTGGTTTCGACAGGGGAATTTTTCAAAGTTCGCGATTACGAGAAGCGAGTGAAATGTCACGATTTTGTATTTTGTCTCTAGCAACCAGAGTTGGTGGAATAAAAAACTATACTATACTGTTTTAGTTAAGTGAATGATTGGTTAATTAAACCTGAAAAGTACAGCCCTCCATCAGATTTGGTTTCGACAGGGGAATTTTTCAAAGTTCGCGATTACGAGAAGTGAGTGAAATGTCACGATTTTGAATTTTGTCTCTAGCAACCAGAGTTGGTGGAATAAAAAACTATACTATACCGTTTTAGTTAAGTGAATGATTGGTTAATTAAACCTGAAAAGTACAGCCCTCCATCAGATTTGGTTTAGACAGGGGAATTTTTCAAAGTTCGCGATTACGAGAAGCGAGTGAAATGTCACGATTTTGAATTTTGTCTCTAGCAACCAGAGTTGGTGGAATAAAAAACTATACTATACCGTTTTAGTTAAGTGAATGATTGGTTAATTAAACCTGAAAAGTACAGCCCTCCATCAGATTTGGTTTAGACAGGGGAATTGTTCAAAGTTCGCGATTACGAGAAGCGAGTGAAATGTCACGATTTTGTATTTTGTCTCTAGCAACCAGAGTTGGTGGAATAAAAAACTATACTATACTGTTTTAGTTAAGTGAATGATTGGTTAATTAAACCTGAAAAGTACAGCCCTCCATCACATTTGGTTTAGACAGGGGAATTTTTCAAAGTTCGCGATTACGAGAAGCGAGTGAAATGTCACGATTTTGTATTTTGTCTCTAGCAACCAGAGTTGGTAGAATAAAAAACTATACTATACCGTTTTAGTTGAGTGAATGATTGGTTAATTAAACCTGAAAAGTACAGCCCTCCATCAGATTTGGTTTAGACAGGGGAATTTTTCAAAGTTCGCGATTACGAGAAGCGAGTGAAATGTCACGATTTTGTATTTTGTCTCTAGCAACCAGAGTTGGTGGAATAAAAAACTATACTATACAGTTTTAGTTAAGTGAATGATTGGTTAATTAAACCTGAAAAGTACAGCCCTCCATCAGATTTGGTTTAGACAGGGGAATTTTTCAAAGTTCGCGATTACGAGAAGCGAGTGAAATGTCACGATTTTGTATTTTGTCTCTAGCAACCAGAGTTGGTAGAATAAAAAACTATACTATACCGTTTTAGTTAAGTGAATGATTGGTTAATTAAACCTGAAAAGTACAGCCCTCCATCAGATTTGGTTTAGACAGAGGAATTTTTCAAAGTTCGCGATTACGAGAAGCGAGTGAAATGTCACGATTTTGTATTTTGTCTCTAGCAACCAGAGTTGGTGGAATAAAAAACTATACTATACTGTTTTAGTTAAGTGAATGATTGGTTAATTAAACCTGAAAAGTACAGCCCTCCATCAGATTTGGTTTAGACAGGGGAATTTTTCAAAGTTCGCGATTACGAGAAGCGAGTGAAATGTCACGATTTTGTATTTTGTCAAAGTTCGCGATTACGAGAAGCGAGTGAAATGTCACGATTTTGTATTTTGTCTCTAGCAACCAGAGTTGGTGGAATAAAAAACTATACTATACTGTTTTAGTTAAGTGAATGATTGGTTAATTAAACCTGAAAAGAACAGCCCTCCATCAGATTTGGTTTAGACAGGGGAATTTTTCAAAGTTCGCGATTACGAGAAGCGAGTGAAATGTCACGATTTTGTATTTTGTCTCTAGCAACCAGAGTTGGTGGAATAAAAAAATATACTATACCGTTTTAGTTAAGTGAATGATTGGTTAATTAAACCTGAAAAGTACAGCCCTCCATCAGATTTGGTTTAGACAGGGGAATTTTTCAAAGTTCGCGATTACGCGAAGCGAGTGAAATGTCACGATTTTGAATTTTGTCTCTAGCAACCAGAGTTGGTGGAATAAAAAACTATACTATACCGTTTTAGTTAAGTGAATGATTGGTTAATTAAACCTGAAAAGTACAGCCCTCCATCAGATTTGGTTTAGACAGGGGAATTTTTCAAAGTTCGCGATTACGAGAAGCTAGTGAAATGTCACGATTTTGTATTTTGTCTCTAGCAACCAGAGTTGGTGGAATAAAAAACTATACTATACCGTTTTAGTTAAGTGAATGATTGGTTAATTAAACCTGAAAAGTACAGCCCTCCATCAGATTTGGTTTAGATAGGGGAATTTTTCAAAGTTCGCGATTACGAGAAGCGAGTGAAATGTCACGATTTTGTATTTTGTCAAAGTTCGCGATTACGAGAAGCGAGTGAAATGTCACGATTTTGTATTTTGTCTCTAGCAACCAGCGTTGGTGGAATAAAAAACTATACTATACTGTTTTAGTTAAGTGAATGATTGGTTAATTAAACCTGAAAAGTACAGCCCTCCATCAGATTTGGTTTAGATAGGGGAATTTTTCAAAGTTCGCGATTACGAGAAGCGAGTGAAATGTCACGATTTTGTATTTTGTCAAAGTTCGCGATTACGAGAAGCGAGTGAAATGTCACGATTTTGTATTTTGTCTCTAGCAACCAGCGTTGGTGGAATAAAAAACTATACTATACCGTTTTAGTTAAGTGAATGATTGGTTAATTAAACCTGAAAAGTACAGCCCTCCATCAGATTTGGTTTAGATAGGGGAATTTTTCAAAGTTCGCGATTACGAGAAGCGAGTGAAATGTCACGATTTTGTATTTTGTCAAAGTTCGCGATTACGAGAAGCGAGTGAAATGTCACGATTTTGTATTTTGTCTCTAGCAACCAGCGTTGGTGGAATAAAAAACTATACTATACTGTTTTAGTTAAGTGAATGATTGGTTAATTAAACCTGAAAAGTACAGCCCTCCATCAGATTTGGTTTCGACAGGGGAATTTTTCAAAGTTCGCGATTACGAGAAGCGAGTGAAATGTCACGATTTTGTATTTTGTCTCTAGCAACCAGAGGTGGTGGAATAAAAAACTATACTATACCGTTTTAGTTAAGTGAATGATTGGTTAATTAAACCTGAAAAGTACAGCCCTCCATCAGATTTGGTTTAGACAGGGGAATTTTTCAAAGTTCGCGATTACGAGAAGCGAGTGAAATGTCACGATTTTGTATTTTGTCTCTAGCAACCAGAGTTGGTGGAATAAAAAACTATACTATACCGTTTTAGTTAAGTAAATGATTGGTTAATTAAACCTGAAAAGTACAGCCCTCCATCAGATTTGGTTTAGACAGGGGAATTTTTCAAAGTTCGCGATTACGAGAAGCGAGTGAAATGTCACGATTTTGTATTTTGTCTCTAGCAACCAGAGTTGGTGGAATAAAAAACTATACTATACCGTTTTAGTTAAGTGAATGATTGGTTAATTAAACCTGAAAAGTACAGCCCTCCATCAGATTTGGTTTAGACAGGGGAATTTTTCAAAGTTCGCGATTACGAGAAGCGAGTGAAATGTCACGATTTTGTATTTTGTCAAAGTTTGCGATTACGAGAAGCGAGTGAAATGTCACGATTTTGTATTTTGTCTCTAGCAACCAGAGTTGGTGGAATAAAAAACTATACCATACCGTTTTAGTTAAGTGAATGATTGGTTAATTAAACCTGAAAAGTACAGCCCTCCATCAGATTTGGTTTAGACAGGGGAATTTTTCAAAGTTCGCGATTACGAGAAGCGAGTGAAATGTCACGATTTTGTATTTTGTCAAAGTTCGCGATTACGAGAAGCGAGTGAAATGTCACGATTTTGTATTTTGTCTCTAGCAACCAGAGTTGGTGGAATAAAAAACTATACTATACCGTTTTAGTTAAGTGAATGATTGGGTAATTAAACCTGAAAAGTACAGCCCTCCATCAGATTTGGTTTAGACAGGGGAATTTTTCAAAGTTCGCGATTACGAGAAGCGAGTGAAATGTCACGATTTTGTATTTTGTCTCTAGCAACCAGAGTTGGTGGAATAAAAAACTATACTATACCGTTTTAGTTAAGTAAATGATTGGTTAATTAAACCTGAAAAGTACAGCCCTCCATCAGATTTGGTTTAGACAGGGGAATTTTTCAAAGTTCGCGATTACGAGAAGCGAGTGAAATGTCACGATTTTGTATTTTGTCTCTAGCAACCAGAGTTGGTGGAATAAAAAACTATACTATACCGTTTTAGTTAAGTGAATGATTGGTTAATTAAACCTGAAAAGTACAGCCCTCCATCAGATTTGGTTTAGACAGGGGAATTTTTCAAAGTTCGCGATTACGAGAAGCGAGTGAAATGTCACGATTTTGTATTTTGTCAAAGTTCGCGATTACGAGAAGCGAGTGAAATGTCACGATTTTGTATTTTGTCAAAGTTCGCGATTACGAGAAGCGAGTGAAATGTCACGATTTTGTATTTTGTCAAAGTTCGCGATTACGAGAAGCGAGTGAAATGTCACGATTTTGTATTTTGTCAAAGTTCGCGATTACGAGAAGCTAGTGAAATGTCACGATTTTGTATTTTGTCAAAGTTCGCGATTACGAGAAGCGAGTGAAATGTCACGATTTTGTATTTTGTCAAAGTTCGCGATTACGAGAAGCGAGTGAAATGTCACGATTTTGTATTTTGTCAAAGTTCGCGATTACGAGAAGCGAGTGAAATGTCACGATTTTGTATTTTGTCAAAGTTCGCGATTACGAGAAGCGAGTGAAATGTCACGATTTTGTATTTTGTCAAAGTTCGCGATTACGAGAAGCGAGTGAAATGTCACGATTTTGTATTTTGTCAAAGTTCGCGATTACGAGAAGCGAGTGAAATGTCACGATTTTGTATTTTGTCAAAGTTCGCGATTACGAGAAGCGAGTGAAATGTCACGATTTTGTATTTTGTCAAAGTTCGCGATTACGAGAAGCGAGTGAAGTGTCACGATTTTGTATTTTGTCAAAGTTCGCGATTACGAGAAGCGAGTGAAATGTCACGATTTTGTATTTTGTCAAAGTTCGCGATTACGAGAAGCGAGTGAAATGTCACGATTTTGTATTTTGTCAAAGTTCGCGATTACGAGAAGCGAGTGAAATGTCACGATTTTGTATTTTGTCAAAGTTCGCGATTACGAGAAGCGAGTGAAATGTCACGATTTTGTATTTTGTCAAAGTTCGCGATTACGAGAAGCGAGTGAAATGTCACGATTTTGTATTTTGTCAAAGTTCGCGATTACGAGAAGCGAGTGAAATGTCACGATTTTGTATTTTGTCAAAGTTCGCGATTACGAGAAGCGAGTGAAATGTCACGATTTTGTATTTTGTCAAAGTTCGCGATTACGAGAAGCGAGTGAAATGTCACGATTTTGTATTTTGTCAAAGTTCGCGATTACGAGAAGCGAGTGAAATGTCACGATTTTGTATTTTGTCAAAGTTCGCGATTACGAGAAGCGAGTGAAATGTCACGATTTTGTATTTTGTCAAAGTTCGCGATTACGAGAAGCGAGTGAAATGTCACGATTTTGTATTTTGTCAAAGTTCGCGATTACGAGAAGCGAGTGAAATGTCACGATTTTGTATTTTGTCAAAGTTCGCGATTACGAGAAGCGAGTGAAATGTCACGATTTTGTATTTTGTCAAAGTTCGCGATTACGAGAAGCGAGTGAAATGTCACGATTTTGTATTTTGTCAAAGTTCGCGATTACGAGAAGCGAGTGAAATGTCACGATTTTGTATTTTGTCAAAGTTCGCGATTACGAGAAGCGAGTGAAATGTCACGATTTTGTATTTTGTCAAAGTTCGCGATTACGAGAAGCGAGTGAAATGTCACGATTTTGTATTTTGTCAAAGTTCGCGATTACGAGAAGCGAGTGAAATGTCACGATTTTGTATTTTGTCAAAGTTCGCGATTACGAGAAGCGAGTGAAATGTCACGATTTTGTATTTTGTCAAAGTTCGCGATTACGAGAAGCGAGTGAAATGTCACGATTTTGTATTTTGTCAAAGTTCGCGATTACGAGAAGCGAGTGAAATGTCACGATTTTGTATTTTGTCAAAGTTCGCGATTACGAGAAGCGAGTGAAATGTCACGATTTTGTATTTTGTCAAAGTTCGCGATTACGAGAAGCGAGTGAAATGTCACGATTTTGTATTTTGTCAAAGTTCGCGATTACGAGAAGCGAGTGAAATGTCACGATTTTGTATTTTGTCAAAGTTCGCGATTACGAGAAGCGAGTGAAATGTCACGATTTTGTATTTTGTCAAAGTTCGCGATTACGAGAAGCGAGTGAAGTGTCACGATTTTGTATTTTGTCAAAGTTCGCGATTACGAGAAGCGAGTGAAATGTCACGATTTTGTATTTTGTCAAAGTTCGCGATTACGAGAAGCGAGTGAAATGTCACGATTTTGTATTTTGTCAAAGTTCGCGATTACGAGAAGCTAGTGAAATGTCACGATTTTGTATTTTGTCAAAGTTCGCGATTACGAGAAGCGAGTGAAATGTCACGATTTTGTATTTTGTCTCTAGCAACCAGAGTTGGTGGAATAAAAAACTATACTATACTGTTTTAGTTAAGTGAATGATTGGTTAATTAAACCTGAAAAGTACAACCCTCCATCAGATTTGGTTTAGACAGGGGAATTTTTCAAAGTTCGCGATTACGAGAAGCGAGTGAAATGTCACGATTTTGTATTTTGTCTCTAGCAACCAGAGTTGGTGGAATAAAAAACTATACTATACTGTTTTAGTTAAGTGAATGACTGGTTAATTAAACCTGAAAAGTACAGCCCTCCATCAGATTTGGTTTCGACAGGGGAATTTTTCAAAGTTCGCGATTACGAGAAGCGAGTGAAATGTCACGATTTTGTATTTTGTCTCTAGCAACCAGAGTTGGTGGAATAAAAAACTATACTATACTGTTTTAGTTAAGTGAATGATTGGTTAATTAAACCTGAAAAGTACAGCCCTCCATCAGATTTGGTTTCGACAGGGGAATTTTTCAAAGTTCGCGATTACGAGAAGCGAGTGAAATGTCACGATTTTGTATTTTGTCAAAGTTCGCGATTACGAGAAGCGAGTGAAATGTCACGATTTTGTATTTTGTCTCTAGCAACCAGAGTTGATGGAATAAAAAACTATACTATACTGTTTTAGTTAAGTGAATGATTGGTTAATTAAACCTGAAAAGTACAGCCCTCCATCAGATTTGGTTTCGACAGGGGAATTTTTCAAAGTTCGCGATTACGAGAAGCGAGTGAAATGTCACGATTTTGTATTTTGTCTCTAGCAACCAGAGTTGGTGGAATAAAAAACTATACTATACTGTTTTAGTTAAGTGAATGATTGGTTAATTAAACCTGAAAAGTACAGCCCTCCATCAGATTTGGTTTCGACAGGGGAATTTTTCAAAGTTCGCGATTACGAGAAGTGAGTGAAATGTCACGATTTTGAATTTTGTCTCTAGCAACCAGAGTTGGTGGAATAAAAAACTATACTATACCGTTTTAGTTAAGTGAATGATTGGTTAATTAAACCTGAAAAGTACAGCCCTCCATCAGATTTGGTTTAGACAGGGGAATTTTTCAAAGTTCGCGATTACGAGAAGCGAGTGAAATGTCACGATTTTGTATTTTGTCAAAGTTCGCGATTACGAGAAGCGAGTGAAATGTCACGATTTTGTATTTGTCTCTAGCAACCAGAGTTGGTGGAATAAAAAACTATACTATACTGTTTTAGTTAAGTGAATGATTGGTTAATTAAACCTGAAAAGTACAGCCCTCCATCAGATTTGGTTTAGACAGGGGAATTTTTCAAAGTTCGCGATTACGAGAAGCGAGTGAAATGTCACGATTTTGTATTTTGTCTCTAGCAACCAGAGTTGGTGGAATAAAAAAATATACTATACCGTTTTAGTTAAGTGAATGATTGGTTAATTAAACCTGAAAAGTACAGCCCTCCATCAGATTTGGTTTAGACAGGGGAATTTTTCAAAGTTCGCGATTACGCGAAGCGAGTGAAATGTCACGATTTTGAATTTTGTCTCTAGCAACCAGAGTTGGTGGAATAAAAAACTATACTATACCGTTTTAGTTAAGTGAATGATTGGTTAATTAAACCTGAAAAGTACAGCCCTCCATCAGATTTGGTTTAGACAGGGGAATTTTTCAAAGTTCGCGATTACGAGAAGCGAGTGAAATGTCACGATTTTGAATTTTGTCTCTAGCAACCAGAGTTGGTGGAATAAAAAACTATACTATACCGTTTTAGTTAAGTGAATGATTGGTTAATTAAACCTGAAAAGTACAGCCCTCCATCAGATTTGGTTTAGACAGGGGAATTGTTCAAAGTTCGCGATTACGAGAAGCGAGTGAAATGTCACGATTTTGTATTTTGTCTCTAGCAACCAGAGTTGGTGGAATAAAAAACTATACTATACTGTTTTAGTTAAGTGAATGATTGGTTAATTAAACCTGAAAAGTACAGCCCTCCATCACATTTGGTTTAGACAGGGGAATTTTTCAAAGTTCGCGATTACGAGAAGCGAGTGAAATGTCACGATTTTGTATTTTGTCTCTAGCAACCAGAGTTGGTAGAATAAAAAACTATACTATACCGTTTTAGTTAAGTGAATGATTGGTTAATTAAACCTGAAAAGTACAGCCCTCCATCAGATTTGGTTTAGACAGGGGAATTTTTCAAAGTTCGCGATTACGAGAAGCGAGTGAAATGTCACGATTTTGTATTTTGTCTCTAGCAACCAGAGTTGGTGGAATAAAAAACTATACTATACAGTTTTAGTTAAGTGAATGATTGGTTAATTAAACCTGAAAAGTACAGCCCTCCATCAGATTTGGTTTAGACAGGGGAATTTTTCAAAGTTCGCGATTACGAGAAGCGAGTGAAATGTCACGATTTTGTATTTTGTCAAAGTTCGCGATTACGAGAAGCGAGTGAAATGTCACGATTTTGTATTTTGTCTCTAGCAACCAGAGTTGGTGGAATAAAAAAATATACTATACCGTTTTAGTTAAGTGAATGATTGGTTAATTAAACCTGAAAAGTACAGCCCTCCATCAGATTTGGTTTAGACAGAGGAATTTTTCAAAGTTCGCGATTACGAGAAGCGAGTGAAATGTCACGATTTTGTATTTTGTCTCTAGCAACCAGAGTTGGTGGAATAAAAAACTATACTATACTGTTTTAGTTAAGTGAATGATTGGTTAATTAAACCTGAAAAGTACAGCCCTCCATCAGATTTGGTTTAGACAGGGGAATTTTTCAAATTTCGCGATTACGAGAAGCGAGTGAAATGTCACGATTTTGTATTTTGTCTCTAGCAACCAGAGTTGGTGGAATAAAAAACTATACTATACTGTTTTAGTTAAGTGAATGATTGGTTAATTAAACCTGAAAAGTACAGCCCTCCATCAGATTTGGTTTAGACAGGGCAATTTTTCAAAGTTCGCGATTACGAGAAGCGAGTGAAATGTCACGATTTTGTATTTTGTCTCTAGCAACCAGAGTTGGTGGAATAAAAAACTATACTATACTGTTTTAGTTAAGTGAATGATTGGTTAATTAAACCTGAAAAGTACAGCCCTCCATCAGATTTGGTTTAGACAGGGGAATTTTTCAAAGTTCGCGATTACGAGAAGCGAGTGAAATGTCACGATTTTGTATTTTGTCTCTAGCAACCAGAGTTGGTGGAATAAAAAACTATACTATACTGTTTTAGTTAAGTGAATGATTGGTTAATTAAACCTGAAAAGTACAGCCCTCCATCACATTTGGTTTAGACAGGGGAATTTTTCAATGTTCGCGATTACGAGAAGCGAGTGAAATGTCACGATTTTGTATTTTGTCTCTAGCAACCAGATTTGGTGGAATAAAAAACTATACTATACCGTTTTAGTTAAGCGAATGATTGGTTAATTAAACCTGAAAAGTACAGCCCTCCATCAGATTTGGTTTAGACAGGGGAATTTTTCAAAGTTCGCGATTACGAGAAGCGAGTGAAATGTCACGATTTTGTATTTTGTCTCTAGCAACCAGAGTTGGTAGAATAAAAAACTATACTATACCGTTTTAGTTAAGTGAATGATTGGTTAATTAAACCTGAAAAGTACAGCCCTCCATCAGATTTGGTTTAGACAGAGGAATTTTTCAAAATTCGCGATTACGAGAAGCGAGTGAAATGTCACGATTTTGTATTTTGTCTCTAGCAACCAGAGTTGGTGGAATAAAAAACTATACTATACTGTTTTAGTTAAGTGAATGATTGGTTAATTAAACCTGAAAAGTACAGCCCTCCATCAGATTTGGTTTAGACAGGGGAATTTTTCAAAGTTCGCGATTACGAGAAACGAGTGAAATGTCACGATTTTGTATTTTGTCAAAGTTCGCGATTACGAGAAGCGAGTGAAATGTCACGATTTTGTATTTTGTCTCTAGCAACCAGAGTTGGTGGAATAAAAAACTATACTATACTGTTTTAGTTAAGTGAATGATTGGTTAATTAAACCTGAAAAGTACAGCCCTCCATCAGATTTGGTTTAGACAGGGGAATTTTTCAAAGTTCGCGATTACGAGAAACGAGTGAAATGTCACGATTTTGTGTTTTGTCAAAGTTCGCGATTACGAGAAGCGAGTGAAATGTCACGATTTTGTATTTTGTCTCTAGCAATCAGAGTTGGTGGAATAAAAAACTATACTATAGTGTTTTAGTTAAGTGAATGATTGGTTAATTAAACCTGAAAAGTACAGCCCTCCATCGGATTTAGTTTAGACAGGGGAATTTTTCAAAGTTCGCGATTACGAGAAGCGAGTGAAATGTCACGATTTTGAATCTTGTCTCTAGCAACCAGAGTTGGTGGAATAAAAAACTATACTATACTGTTTTAGTTAAGTGAATGATTGGTTAATTAAATCTGAAAAGTACAGCCCTCCATCAGATTTGGTTTAGACAGGGGAATTTTTCAAAGTTCGCGATTACGAGAAGCGAGTGAAATGTCACGATTTTGTATTTTGTCTCTAGCAACCAGAGTTGGTGGAATAAAAAACTATACTATACCGTTTTAGTTAAGTGAATGATTGGTTAATTAAACCTGAAAAGTACAGCCCTCCATCAGATTTGGTTTAGACAGGGGAATTTTTCAAAGTTCGCGATTAAGCGAAGCGAGTGAAATGTCACGATTTTGAATTTTGTCTCTAGCAACCAGAGTTGGTGGAATAAAAAACTATACTATACCGTTTTAGTTAAGTGAATGATTGGTTAATTAAACCTGAAAAGTACAGCCCTCCATCAGATTTGGTTTAGACAGGGGAATTTTTCAAAGTTCGCGATTACGAGAAGCGAGTGAAATGTCACGATTTTGTATTTTGTCTCTAGCAACCAGAGTTGGTGAAATAAAAAACTATACTATACTGTTTTAGTTAAGTGAATGATTGGTTAATTAAACCTGAAAAGTACAGCCCTCCATCAGATTTGGTTTAGACAGGGGAATTTTTCAAAGTTCGCGATTACGAGAAGCGAGTGAAATGTCACGATTTTGTATTTTGTCAAAGTTCGCGATTACGAGAAGCGAGTGAAATGTCACGATTTTGTATTTTGTCAAAGTTCGCGATTACGAGAAGCGAGTGAAATGTCACGATTTTGTATTTTGTCAAAGTTCGCGATTACGAGAAGCGAGTGAAATGTCACGATTTTGTATTTTGTCAAAGTTCGCGATTACGAGAAGCGAGTGAAATGTCACGATTTTGTATTTTGTCTCTAGCAACCAGAGTTGGTAGAATAAAAAACTATACTATACCGTTTTAGTTAAGTGAATGATTGGTTAATTAAACCTGAAAAGTACAGCCCTCCATCAGATTTGGTTTAGACAGGGGAATTTTTCAAAGTTCGCGATTACGAGAAGCGAGTGAAATGTCACGATTTTGTATTTTGTCAAAGTTCGCGATTACGAGAAGCGAGTGAAATGTCACGATTTTGTATTTTGTCAAAGTTCGCGATTACGAGAAGCGAGTGAAATGTCACGATTTTGTATTTTGTCAAAGTTCGCGATTACGAGAAGCGAGTGAAATGTCACGATTTTGTATTTTGTCAAAGTTCGCGATTACGAGAAGCGAGTGAAATGTCACGATTTTGTATTTTGTCAAAGTTCGCGATTACGAGAAGCGAGTGAAATGTCACGATTTTGTATTTTGTCTCTAGCAACCAGAGTTGGTAGAATAAAAAACTATACTATACCGTTTTAGTTAAGTGAATGATTGGTTAATTAAACCTGAAAAGTACAGCCCTCCATCAGATTTGGTTTAGACAGGGGAATTTTTCAAAGTTCGCGATTACGAGAAGCGAGTGAAATGTCACGATTTTGTATTTTGTCAAAGTTCGCGATTACGAGAAGCGAGTGAAATGTCACGATTTTGTATTTTGTCAAAGTTCGCGATTACGAGAAGCGAGTGAAATGTCACGATTTTGTATTTTGTCAAAGTTCGCGATTACGAGAAGCGAGTGAAATGTCACGATTTTGTATTTTGTCAAAGTTCGCGATTACGAGAAGCGAGTGAAATGTCACGATTTTGTATTTTGTCTCTAGCAACCAGAGTTGGTAGAATAAAAAACTATACTATACCGTTTTAGTTAAGTGAATGATTGGTTAATTAAACCTGAAAAGTACAGCCCTCCATCAGATTTGGTTTAGACAGGGGAATTTTTCAAAGTTCGCGATTACGAGAAGCGAGTGAAATGTCACGATTTTGTATTTTGTCTCTAGCAACCAGAGTTGGTAGAATAAAAAACTATACTATACCGTTTTAGTTAAGTGAATGATTGGTTAATTAAACCTGAAAAGTACAGCCCTCCATCAGATTTGGTTTAGACAGGGGAATTTTTCAAAGTTCGCGATTACGAGAAGCGAGTGAAATGTCACGATTTTGTATTTTGTCTCTAGCAACCAGAGTTGGTAGAATAAAAAACTATACTATACCGTTTTAGTTAAGTGAATGATTGGTTAATTAAACCTGAAAAGTACAGCCCTCCATCAGATTTGGTTTAGACAGGGGAATTTTTCAAAGTTCGCGATTACGAGAAGCGAGTGAAATGTCACGATTTTGTATTTTGTCAAAGTTCGCGATTACGAGAAGCGAGTGAAATGTCACGATTTTGTATTTTGTCAAAGTTCGCGATTACGAGAAGCGAGTGAAATGTCACGATTTTGTATTTTGTCAAAGTTCGCGATTACGAGAAGCGAGTGAAATGTCACGATTTTGTATTTTGTCAAAGTTCGCGATTACGAGAAGCGAGTGAAATGTCACGATTTTGTATTTTGTCTCTAGCAACCAGAGTTGGTGGAATAAAAAACTATACTATACTGTTTTAGTTAAGTGAATGATTGGTTAATTAAACCTGAAAAGTACAGCCCTCCATCAGATTTGGTTTAGACAGAGGAATTTTTCAAAGTTCGCGATTACGAGAAGCGAGTGAAATGTCACGATTTTGTATTTTGTCTCTAGCAACCAGAGTTGGTGGAATAAAAAACTATACTATACAGTTTTAGTTAAGTGAATAATTGATTAATTAAACCTGAAAAGTACAGCCCTCCATCAGATTTGGTTTAGACAGGGGAATTTTTCAAAGTTCGCAATTACGAGAAGCGAGTGAAATGTCACGATTTTGTATTTTTTCTCTAGCAACCAGAGTTGGTAGAATAAAAAACTATACTATACCGTTTTAGTTAAGTGAATGATTGGTTAATTAAACCTGAAAAGTACAGCCCTCCATCAGATTTGGTTTAGACAGAGGAATTTTTCAAAGTTCGCGATTACGAGAAGCGAGTGAAATGTCACGATTTTGTATTTTGTCTCTAGCAACCAGAGTTGGTAGAATAAAAAACTATACTATACCGTTTTAGTTAAGTGAATGATTGGTTAATTAAACCTGAAAAGTACAGCCCTCCATCAGATTTGGTTTAGACAGGGGAATTTTTCAAAGTTCGCGATTACGAGAAGCGAGTGAAATGTCACGATTTTGTATTTTGTCTCTAGCAACCAGAGTTGGTAGAATAAAAAACTATACTATACCGTTTTAGTTAAGTGAATGATTGGTTAATTAAACCTGAAAAGTACAGCCCTCCATCAGATTTGGTTTAGACAGGGGAATTTTTCAAAGTTCGCGATTACGAGAAGCGAGTGAAATGTCACGATTTTGTATTTTGTCTCTAGCAACCAGAGTTGGTAGAATAAAAAACTATACTATACCGTTTTAGTTAAGTGAATGATTGGTTAATTAAACCTGAAAAGTACAGCCCTCCATCAGATTTGGTTTAGACAGGGGAATTTTTCAAAGTTCGCGATTACGAGAAGCGAGTGAAATGTCACGATTTTGTATTTTGTCTCTAGCAACCAGAGTTGGTAGAATAAAAAACTATACTATACCGTTTTAGTTAAGTGAATGATTGGTTAATTAAACCTGAAAAGTACAGCCCTCCATCAGATTTGGTTTAGACAGGGGAATTTTTCAAAGTTCGCGATTACGAGAAGCGAGTGAAATGTCACGATTTTGTATTTTGTCAAAGTTCGCGATTACGAGAAGCGAGTGAAATGTCACGATTTTGTATTTTGTCAAAGTTCGCGATTACGAGAAGCGAGTGAAATGTCACGATTTTGTATTTTGTCAAAGTTCGCGATTACGAGAAGCGAGTGAAATGTCACGATTTTGTATTTTGTCAAAGTTCGCGATTACGAGAAGCGAGTGAAATGTCACGATTTTGTATTTTGTCTCTAGCAACCAGAGTTGGTGGAATAAAAAACTATACTATACTGTTTTAGTTAAGTGAATGATTGGTTAATTAAACCTGAAAAGTACAGCCCTCCATCAGATTTGGTTTAGACAGAGGAATTTTTCAAAGTTCGCGATTACGAGAAGCGAGTGAAATGTCACGATTTTGTATTTTGTCAAAGTTCGCGATTACGAGAAGCGAGTGAAATGTCACGATTTTGTATTTTGTCAAAGTTCGCGATTACGAGAAGCGAGTGAAATGTCACGATTTTGTATTTTGTCTCTAGCAACCAGAGTTGGTGGAATAAAAAACTATACTATACTGTTTTAGTTAAGTGAATGATTGGTTAATTAAACCTGAAAAGTACAGCCCTCCATCAGATTTGGTTTAGACAGAGGAATTTTTCAAAGTTCGCGATTACGAGAAGCGAGTGAAATGTCACGATTTTGTATTTTGTCTCTAGCAACCAGAGTTGGTGGAATAAAAAACTATACTATACAGTTTTAGTTAAGTGAATAATTGATTAATTAAACCTGAAAAGTACAGCCCTCCATCAGATTTGGTTTAGACAGGGGAATTTTTCAAAGTTCGCAATTACGAGAAGCGAGTGAAATGTCACGATTTTGTATTTTTTCTCTAGCAACCAGAGTTGGTAGAATAAAAAACTATACTATACCGTTTTAGTTAAGTGAATGATTGGTTAATTAAACCTGAAAAGTACAGCCCTCCATCAGATTTGGTTTAGACAGAGGAATTTTTCAAAGTTCGCGATTACGAGAAGCGAGTGAAATGTCACGATTTTGTATTTTGTCTCTAGCAACCAGAGTTGGTAGAATAAAAAACTATACTATACCGTTTTAGTTAAGTGAATGATTGGTTAATTAAACCTGAAAAGTACAGCCCTCCATCAGATTTGGTTTAGACAGAGGAATTTTTCAAAGTTCGCGATTACGAGAAGCGAGTGAAATGTCACGATTTTGTATTTTGTCTCTAGCAACCAGAGTTGGTAGAATAAAAAACTATACTACACCGTTTTAGTTAAGTGAATGATTGGTTAATTAAACCTGAAAAGTACAGCCCTCCATCAGATTTGGTTTAGACAGAGAAATTTTTCAAAGTTCGCGATTACGAGAAGCGAGTGAAATGTCACGATTTTGTATTTTGTCTCTAGCAACCAGAGTTGGTAGAATAAAAAACTATACTATACCGTTTTAGTTAAGTGAATGATTGGTTAATTAAACCTGAAAAGTACAGCCCTCCATCAGATTTGGTTTAGACAGAGGAATTTTTCAAAGTTCGCGATTACGAGAAGCGAGTGAAATGTCACGATTTTGTATTTTGTCTCTAGCAACCAGAGTTGGTGGAATAAAAAACTATACTATACTGTTTTAGTTAAGTGAATGATTGGTTAATTAAACCTGAAAAGTACAGCCCTCCATCAGATTTGGTTTAGACAGGGGAATTTTTCAAATTTCGCGATTACGAGAAGCGAGTGAAATGTCACGATTTTGTATTTTGTCAAAGTTCGCGATTACGAGAAGCGAGTGAAATGTCACGATTTTGTATTTTGTCTCTAGCAACCAGAGTTGATGGAATAAAAAACTATACTATACTGTTTTAGTTAAGTGAATGATTGGTTAATTAAACCTGAAAAGTACAGCCCTCCATCAGATTTGGTTTAGACAGAGGAATTTTTCAAAGTTCGCGATTACGAGAAGCGAGTGAAATGTAACGATTTTGTATTTTGTCTCTAGCAACCAGAGTTGGTGGAATAAAAAACTATACTATACCGTTTTAGTTAAGTGAATGATTGGTTAATTAAACCTGAAAAGTACAGCGCTCCATCAGATTTGGTTTAGACAGGGGAATTTTTCAAAGTTCGCGATTACGAGAAGCGAGTGAAATGTCACGATTTTGTATTTTGTCTCTAGCAACCAGAGTTGGTAGAATAAAAAACTATACTATACCGTTTTAGTTACGTGAATGATTGGTTAATTAAACCTGAAAAGTACAGCCTTCCATCAGATTTGGTTTAGACAGAGGAATTTTTCAAATTTCGCGATTACGAGAAGCGAGTGAAATGTCACGATTTTGTATTTTGTCTCTAGCAACCAGAGTTGGTGGAATAAAAAACTATACTATACTGTTTTAGTTAAGTGAATGATTGGTTAATTAAACCTGAAAAGTACAGCCCTCCATCAGATTTGGTTTAGACAGGGGAATTTTTCAAATTTCGCGATTACGAGAAGCGAGTGAAATGTCACGATTTTGTATTTTGTCTCTAGCAACCAGAGTTGGTGGAATAAAAAACTATACTATACTGTTTTAGTTAAGTGAATGATTGGTTAATTAAACCTGAAAAGTACAGCCCTCCATCAGATTTGGTTTAGACAGGGGAATTTTTCAAAGTTCGCGATTACGAGAAGCGAGTGAAATGTCACGATTTTGTATTTTGTCTCTAGCAACCAGAGTTGGTGGAATAACAAACTATACTATACTGTTTTAGTTAAGTGAATGATTGGTTAATTAAACCTGAAAAGTACAGCCCTCCATCAGATTTGGTTTAGACAGGGGAATTTTTCAAAGTTCGCGATTACGAGAAGCGAGTGAAATGTCACGATTTTGTATTTTGTCTCTAGCAACCAGAGTTGGTAGAATAAAAAACTATACTATACCGTTTTAGTTAAGTGAATGATTGGTTAATTAAACCTGAAAAGTACAGCCCTCCATCAGATTTGGTTTAGACAGGGGAATTTTTCAAAGTTCGCGATTACGAGAAACGAGTGAAATGTCACGATTTTGTATTTTGTCAAAGTTCGCGATTACGAGAAGCGAGTGAAATGTCACGATTTTGTATTTTGTCTCTAGCAACCAGAGTTGGTGGAATAAAAAACTATACTATAGTGTTTTAGTTAAGTGAATGATTGGTTAATTAAACCTGAAAAGTACAGCCCTCCATCAGATTTGGTTTAGACAGGGGAATTTTTCAAAGTTCGCGATTACGAGAAGCGAGTGAAATGTCACGATTTTGTATTTTGTCTCTAGCAACCAGAGTTGGTGGAATAAAAAACTATACTATACTGTTTTAGTTAAGTGAATGATTGGTTAATTAAACCTGAAAAGTACAGCCCTCCATCAGATTTGGTTTAGACAGGGAAATTTTTCAAAGTTCGCGATTACGAGAAGCGAGTGAAATGTCACGATTTTGTATTTTGTCTCTAGCAACCAGAGTTGGTGGAATAAAAAACTATACTATACTGTTTTAGTTAAGTGAATGATTGGTTAATTAAACGTGAAAAGTACAGCCCTCCATCAGATTTAGTTTAGACAGGGGAATTTTTCAAAGTTCGCGATTACGAGAAGCCAGTGAAATGTCACGATTTTGTATTTTGTCAAAGTTCGCGATTACGAGAAGCGAGTGAAATGTCACGATTTTGCATTTTGTCTCTAGCAACCAGAGTTGGTGGAATAAAAAACTATACTATACTGTTTTAGTTAAGTGAATGATTGGTTAATTAAACCTGAAAAGTACAGCCCTCCATCAGATTTGGTTTAGACAGGGGAATTTTTCAAAGTTCGCGATTACGAGAAGCGAGTGAAATGTCACGATTTTGTATTTTGTCTCTAGCAACCAGAGTTGGTGGAATAAAAAACTATACTATACCGTTTTAGTTAAGTGAATGATTGGTTAATTAAACCTGAAAAGTACAGCCCTCCATCAGATTTGGTTTAGACAGGGGAATTTTTCAAAGTTCGCGATTACGAGAAGCGAGTGCAATGTCGCGATTTTGTATTTTGTCTCTAGCAACCAGAGTTGGTGGAATAAAAAACTATACTATACCGTTTTAGTTAAGTGAATGATTGGTTAATTAAACCTGAAAAGTACAGCCCTCCATCAGATTTGGTTTAGACAGGGGAATTTTTCAAAGTTCGCGATTACGAGAAGCGAGTGAAATGTCACGATTTTGTATTTTGTCTCTAGCAACCAGAGTTGGTGGAATAAAAAACTATACTATACCGTTTTAGTTAAGTGAATGATTGGTTAATTAAACCTGAAAAGTACAGCCCTCCATCAGATTTGGTTTAGACAGGGGAATTTTTCAAAGTTCGCGATTACGAGAAGCGAGTGAAATGTCACGATTTTGTATTTTGTTTCTAGCAACCAGAGTTGGTGGAATAAAAAACTATACTATACTGTTTTAGTTAAGTGAATGATTGGTTAATTAAACCTGAAAAGTACAGCCCTCCATCAGATTTGGTTTAGACAGGGGAATTTTTCAAAGTTCGCGATTACGAGAAACGAGTGAAATCTCACGATTTTGTGTTTTGTCTCTAGCACCCAGAATTGATGGAATACAAATTCCTTCTATACTGTTTTAGTTCACCGATAGATTGGTTAATTAATCCTGAAAAGTACCGCCTTTCGCAAGTTTTGGTTTAGACATGGGAATTTTTCAAAGTTTGCGATTACGACAAACGAGTGAAATCTCACGATGTTGTATTTTGTATCTAGCACCCAGAGTTGATGGAATAAAAAACTATTCTATACTGTTTTAGCTAACTGAAAGATTGGTTAATTAATCCTGAACAGTACAGCTTTCCGCCAGGTTTGGTTTAGTTGTTATGAGCAAATATTGTGTGCTGTTCCGTGATAGATAAAAATGGATATCTCCGGAAGTAAACGATATTTTTGAGGTCTGTCTTCAAGGGGTTAATCTATGATGTTTACTTTATGATATATCAAAAATTCAATAATGGAGGTGGTCTAGAACTAAAGTTATAACGCTTCTAATGTCTTAATAATATTAATTAATAACAGTTAATAAATACAATTTATTAACTGTTATTAATTAATATTGTTAATAAAATTGTTAATAAAATAAAATAGAACAATAAAATATTGGGAATTAAATAAAATGACTAACTTATCGTACGTCGTTTCATCCATTTGGAGATAATTACGCCAATACGACGGTTCAAGCAAAAAGATTTTGGACCTATTTTACATGACAACTCTGTTCTAATAGCAAGAAAACAATTCTTTCCCGATATAACATTTCTAATTCATCCAACTTTAAAGGAGTATAATTAAAAATATAAAGAATATAATGTGCAGTTTGCATGTCAACTAGGACTGCCACCTTGGCTCCGTGGACAGTTTGGTCAAAATCGGATGAATACCTAAGAAAACGTATGTGACATTTGCCACTTCCGGTTGTCAGATTGTCACCAAAAACAACCCAGTCGTCCCCCGGTAATTCTAAATATGTATACCAAATTTCAGCCCGATCCGTTGTTCCGTCTGGGCGCTATCGTGTTCACGGACATACCTACACACTTAGATTTTCCAGAAATCATTGCAATGGATGCAGGGGACCTCAAAACGCATATTTCCACAAAAATCTCGAAATTTGTTTTCCGTCGATTACAATACTTTCCTTCTAGGAACTAAAAAGATAACATCTAATGGCCATGAGTTTGATCAATCGGCGGCACAGGCTTAAATTTAGTCGAAGTTATAGCTATTTCGAATACGTCTTGTATTGACTTCTCCTTTTGTGTAATTGAAATTAAATCGTCTGGTAATCTGTGAGTTTTAATTTATTTCCTGTACGATATTGCGTACGCCCCGTACATGCAAAAATGTTCTCATTTGAATATTATTTCAAATTGATCCGGGGGTTGCATGAACCCCAGAGAGAGGGTTATCACGCAACGTGTTTCTAACTTTGCACCCTCAGTCAATTCGCGTCCGGCCACAGTTCAAACCGCTCTTGGCTTCCAAAGCAGTCCGCCAAAAAATGCCACCACGGTTCGTACCTTACCTCTTGCTGTCCTTCGTCGCCAGTGTGGCCGTAGGCCAAAAATCGAGGACCGTCAACATCGAGAAACAAGGTGTCGTACAAGGAAAGGAGATCTCGTTAATTCGCACCCAGAGGATCGTCGCTTATTTGGGAATACCGTACGCTCAACCACCGCTTGGCAATTTGAGATTCGCTCCTCCAAAACTGGACCCCATGCCTTCGTGGGAAGACGTCATGGAAGCCAACGAATACGCACCGGCGTGTCTTCAAAACGACGACCTCAAAGAACACGATTTACCCTTTTTCGAAGTCATCTCGGATGGAAAAGTCCAAGTCAGCGAAGACTGCCTCTACTTGAACGTGTTTACTCCCTATGGTAAGCAACAAAAGACACACCATCCACTTCCTTTTGGACAGTCATTTCTGTGTTTCATAAATAGACAGAAATCTGTGAATAAATTAGCAATAAATATTCGGCGAGTCAACGAGAGATATATTACTTCCTAGTACTGTACACTTTGCGGTATTTCCTATTGCTGTAGTAAACCCCTCATAGGAAAATTCGACCGAAACTGTTCTTACTTTACCCACAGTCACGCAATTCCTTATCTTTGCCCGAGCCCTTGTTTATATTACGGCATAAAACGTTTTTCCCCAGCTTACCAGACGTAACGAACGCAGTACAAGTTATAACAATTAAAAAAAAGCCGCATAATGTTCCTTATCGTGATCCAATACACGAGGTCGTTTTATTAATTAGAAATTATGGGACAATAAGCGTTATTGAAATTCTTAGAATAAAATATTATTTAGAAAGAAAAAAATCCTCTTCATGCTACACTATATACGCAAGAATAATTTTTCGTGATATCCAATAATATCTGCGCAATAATCGAGATGTCTCGAGACATGTCCGCAGGGAGAATTTGTCGTAGTTCTATTTTCTGAAAGAATCTTAAAAATTGACGAAACATTGCCAAAGTTACAGTGGAATATAAAGTTGAAATTTTCATTAAAAATATTGACGCGTTGTGAAATAATACGTAAACCGCGGCAAATTATTCCAACACAAGAAAAGAAACGATGCTTCGATCGATGTTATTATATGCAAAAAAGGAAAGGAAAGTTGAGCTGAAATTATACGTTTTAGCTTTGAGAAAGAATATTGTGATATATGATTAGTTTGCATTTTCTCGACATGAAAACATACATTCTACGAAGGCAGCGGCAGCGCAAGCGGTGCAGGGTAACCCACCGGATGTGGCTGGCGCTAAAGCCCCGCTCGTATCGTGACTACAAACCATTAACGGTTACCGACACACGCACCAAGAAAGTAAAATCCTTTCGCAAGTACTCAACCAACTACAGAGCATGAAACAAATATTTGCGATAATTATCGCGAAGTTACAATCTCAATTGCGCTTTTTTTCTCCTTAGAATGCCGCTGAAGTGACGTCTTTTGCCCTCTAATTGCACCGCACCGCATAGATTTACAAAGAAACCAGACAAATTTCACTTAGACACGAACCTCACCGTCCAAATTTAGAATGTTAGATTTAGGTCATGTTTATGTTCCACCATAAAATTCCTCTTGTTCTTAATTGCAGTGCGTCCATCGCAAGATGGCTTCGCCACAATAGTCTGGATCCATCCAGGCAACTTCACAACCGGCAATCCAAATATCTGGAACCCTTACACTTTGGTATATCGACATAACGTTATAGTGATCACCTTTGCTTACCGTTTGGGCATCATGGGTTTCTTCACGTCGATGGATGGCGAAGCCTCCGGCAACTTCGGCTTGATGGATCAGCAAGCGGTTTTCAGATGGGTCAAAGAAAACATCAAGGAGTTTGGTGGAAACCCCGATAAAATATGCGTCATGGGATACGGTGCCGGTGCTACGAGTATTGGTCTGCACTTGATCAATGAGGAATCGAAGGGATTATTCACCAGTGCTATTATGATGGGTGGAAGTTTGTTCCAGAGTACCATCATAAGGAACGCGAGAGATGACGAAGCGGTTCTCAACGACCTGGCGGATTATTTTGGTTGCTTTCGGAAACCAACGTCGTCGCTGATGGAGTGCTTGAGGAGAGCCAAAGGCGAAGACATGGTGGAGCAGGTGCAGAACTATTTCTGGAGACCCATGTACGATCAGGGTTTGAGTAATAGCACGCAGCCTTTTATACAAGAAAACCCGAAGAATTACTTCGAAAGAGGCGATTTTCAGAAGGTGCCGCTTTTGACCGGCTACACGAACATGGAGGGCGCGTTGATGGTCAAAAGCTTTCTTGAAAACGAACTTCCTACAAACGCCAGTGACGCTAGCGAATTCGTGGCGACGCTCCTAAACGAAATAATCAATTGGGATTTACCTGTTAGCAATGACACTGACATATGTTCCTACAATATGAACCACTTGATGGATTCGGTTATGTTTTTCTACGGACCGACGATACCGATAACCGATCAGGACAAAGCAAGAAAGATAGTGATTGATTTCGTTACGGAGAAAAACATAGCCTCTTCGACTTATTTACTAGCCTCGCATATGAGCAAATTCCAACCGACTTACATGTACAGATTTGATATAAAACCCTCTACTGCTGCGATCTCAGCAGCTTTGCCAGAATGGGTCCAAGTACCCCATCTTTTCGATTTGCTCTTTATATGGGGAGTGCCGTACTGGATGCAGTTACCTGACAACCAGTCATGGGATATTAGAGATAGGAAAACCGCCGACTTGATGATGCTGTTCTGGACGAATTTTGCTAAATACTCGAATCCAACGGAAACGGCGGCTTATCCCATCAAATGGGACCCCTTCGCGAAGGAAACGCCGGGAATTTTGATAATGGATGGTTCTTACGCCATGGGGAACACGGCCAAAGTAAATTACAAATCATTTCAGTTCTGGAACGAGTATTACCCGAAAGTTTTGGACATTGCAACGACTTGTTGTAACGCAACCGGCCGCGCCGATCGTGTGCAATATTTTAGATACGACTCTTTCTTGCTCTTGGTGTTTGCCCACTTTTTAGCGTTTACATTCGTTTCCTATTAGATCACGACAAGCAATAGACATCTGGAATTGTAAAATAGCTATAATCCACATTAAATAATGTAAATATGTATTGTAAAGTAAAGTATTATTGACCAGTATATTTCGTTTATGTTCCTTTTATCAGCAAGTGTAACGATATACATTCCGCCCCTTTCGGATAACCTGAAAACTGATCTGTTTTCCGAGCTGAATTGAAATAATCGAGATCGTGCGTTTCAGTTGTACTACAGACGCAAATAAGAGAAGATGAAATAATAAAAAAAAATGACTAAGTATGTCGTTTTGTTAGTTTTTATCGCCCAAGCCGTACGTTTTGTAAAATCCGATGACTGGTAAGTACATATTAAAAAATACATTGCATATGCTAATCTTGGATAGAAATAAGATACCATGACCAAGACTAGCTTACTTTCTCTATTATTTTGCTACTAGGCCTCGTATTCGAGTGCAGAATGGTCATCTGCAACTGTTGGTAGAGGAAGGTAAAAACATATCGCTTGTAACATCAGGTTCTGGAGCAATTCATGTTAACGGCCAAGATTTGGTTCACATAACCAACATGGTAAACAACATTTTAAACGATAGATACCACGACGGACAGAATACTAGCTTTTATTTATAGGCTACCAATTTATCCAATGCTTTTACGCGGATGCAATTCCCCGGAGCAAACAACCTACCAGATGTTAGTCCAGAAGAAATAGGCAAGACCGTGTCCACCAGATTGGCCCTTTTGGACAACGAACTGGCGAAACTTATGAACACAACAGCCACAGTACGCACGTCAATTTAGTAAATTCAACGATGTCTTTTATTATTTGTATATTGTATTTTAGAAAGCGTCGGTGACCAGACTCAATAGGCGCGTTAACATGATGCAAAGGAGAATCAGACGCATGAATGGTCTCCTAAATCAGAACGAATGCGACAGTAACCCTTGCCAAAACGGCGGAACCTGTCAAGATTTGTACAACAGTTATATGTGCATATGCCCGCCGGCATGGGAAGGACCCACGTGCACTAATGACGTCAACGAATGCTTTGCTTTCGCAGGAACCGATTTGGGCTGCCAAAACGGAGCAACTTGCATAAACAAGCCTGGAACTTACGAATGCTCGTGCGCTAACGGCTGGCTCGGAGTGCATTGCACTAAAAAGCAAGCCGATTGCTCACAAGGCGGAATAGACCTTTGTGGACATGGTACTTGCGTGTCGCAGTCAAATGCAGTTGGTTACAAGTGTATTTGCGATCAGGTAAGCAAGACAATCTTTAACCGTAAAACACATACTAATTCGGAATAATTATTTCAAGGGATGGACAACCGATGGGAAAACTCCACCGTGCAATGTCGACGTAGACGAATGCGATACATTCCCATGCTCCAAAACACCTCTGGTGCAGTGCATCAACGTTCCAGGATCGTTTTTCTGCGGCCACTGCCCGTTAGGCTACACCGGAAACGGATATCATTGCAACGATATCAACGAATGCGAGACCAACAATGGCGGATGCAGCATGAACCCGATGGTTCTGTGTATCAACACACCGGTACGTCGCAAACCATCAAATTTCACGATTCTTCATTTGTGCCGACTGATTTTAGGGTTCCAGAACTTGCGGTTTATGCCCGCCGAACTACAACGGCGACGGCATCATGTGTACCTATGCGGGAAGCACCTGCGGTGTTAATAATGGTGGATGCCATCCTTTGGCTTTGTGCAATCCCATACCGGGAACGATATCAACGTTTGTTGAATGCAGATGCCCGCCTGGGTATATAGGAGGAGGCGTTGGACCAAATGGGTGCATACGAGCTCAGATACCCACAGCTTGCGTGACAAATCCATGCGTTCATGGAACATGCACAGCAGGAAATTCCACAGAAGACTATACTTGCGTATGCACTGCTGGTTATTTTGGAAGGAATTGTGAAGTAGCGCGTAGCGCTTGCGAATCAAACCCATGTCGGAACGGCGGCTCGTGCGTGCAGAGCAGGAATGGTTATCAATGTAGGTGCACTAGCGACTTCACAGGCACTAATTGCGAAAGAACCGAAGCAGCTTGTGGTGGCATACTTAACGGAGAAGCTGGTCAATTCGAGTATCCAGCGTCTCAAGGAAGACCAGTGTACAGACAGAATTGCGCGTGGGTTATATCAGTCAATACCTCGAAAGTTATCAATGTTACTTTCACGGAATTCCGTATTAGGAAGTCTGGAAGTTGCCAATACGATTGGGTGCAGATCCACGATGGCAGAAACACCGCTGCTCCTTCTCTTGGTAGGTTCTGTGGAGACAACCTCCCTAATAACGGAACGATCATCTCGACCGCTCACAATATTTATATTTGGTATCGGGGTGACGCTAATATCGCAAGTACCAATGACAAATTTGCCCTGAGCTGGACCAGCATCGATCCCGTATGCGGCGGGGAGGTCTCAGTCAAATCACACGGGGTGATAAAATCGCCTGGCTTCCCCGGGCATTACCCGAATAATAGAGACTGTTATTGGACCATGACAGCACCTTTGGATAAGAGAATTGAATTCCACTTCTTCTCATTGATGATCGGAGATAATACAGATTGTAGTAAAGACTACTTGTCCGTAAGTTTAGTTTAAGTCTTTTGTCTTTTGCCCGTTTTCGTTTATTCGCCGATTTGTAGTTTTATTCCGTGGGGGGAAATGAACCGTTCGCCAACTTCTGCAATACAAGTCATCCACCACCTTTGACCGCACCCGCTCCTAGCGTGAAGATTCATTTTCATTCAGACGGTGACTCCACGTATCCAGGATTTCAAATTAGTTACACTATCATTGGAGGAATTCCAAACTGCGGAGGTGTTTATACAGAAGATTCAGACATAATCCAAACGGGACTGATGAACACTAATTTCCTATATTCCATGACCTACGAATGCGATTATAAGATCATAGTCAACAAGAAAATGAGGATTAAGCTCCAGTTTACCGCATTTGACATCATCAAAATGGGTTCGAAATGTTTAGAACACGTCACGGTAAGTGCTTTTTTGACTTAAGGGGGGAGAATCACTCAGACACGAATTCTTTTTATAGATTTACGAAGGCGGTTCTGCGGAAGGTCCGGTAATCGGTAAATACTGCGGGAACAAGCCACCACCACCAATCACTTCTCTGGGTAACCAGCTGTTGCTTGTCTACAAAAGCAGGACATCAAGAGGCTTCACTTTAAAATACGATACGGTATGTGGAGCAATATACGCCGAAAGTGAAGGTGTGATCACCACAACCGGGCATCCAGCAACTCAAACATCGAGACGAAGCTGCATTTACGAAATAGTCCAAGCTCCTGGCACAGTCATCACGTTAAACATACTCAACATGACTTTGAACTCTGGATGGACTTGTTTATTCGGTGGGGTTGAAGTTAGAGACGGTGATAACGAAAATGCGACCTTGGTAGGCACGTATTGCAAAGATGCACCCATAACAGTGGTATCCACGCATAACCACCTCTGGATAAAGCATTACCAGAACCATTTCAGCGAGTTATACATCAATTACACAACGACAGACCTAGAGTGCGGTGGAATAATGAAGGAAAAAATTGGCACCATACAATCGCCTTCCGATCCCGTTTATCCCAGTAAGACCACTTGCACTTGGATGATAGTGGCGCCGCCTGGTAAGGTTATTCAATTATCGTGGTTAAGCTTCAAATTAGAGCAAGGATACGAGTGCAATTACGACTACGTTGAGGTCTACGACAACAATACAATAGCTGGAATGGGGGGACGTATGGGGAGATATTGTGGAAGCAAGACTCCACCGATTCTACTGTCTTCCTCAAACGTGATGACGGTGATCTTCAAATCAGACGCTACCGTTAACCACGAAGGGTTTATTGCTTCTTATACTTCAATGGACGCCGACTCAGTTTGCGGAGCGATGTACTTCACAAGTTCCGGAGTTATAAGATCACCAAATTTTCCATATTCGTACCCAGTCAATAAAGATTGCAAATGGATCATCCAAGTCCCACCCGGCAACCAAATCATGCTCAACATATCCACGTTCAAACTGGAGTATTACACGCACTGTAGGTACGATTTCCTCGAAATCAGGAATGGAGGAACGGGAGCATCTCCACTAATCGGAAAATTTTGCGGAAATACCATTCCTAAATTGATACCGTCGCACGCCAACCAGCTATACCTCCATTTCAAGTCAGACATGACCAGGAGCGCACAAGGTTTTGAAATATATTGGCAATCGACGTCCACGGGTTGCGGAGGCACTTTGACATCTCCAAAAGGCTCGATTATTTCGCCGAATTACCCAGAACCGTACAGTAAGAGCACCGATTGCATTTGGAAGATCTCCATTAACCCAGGATCGCTTATCCAGCTTGTTTTTGCTGATCTCGACTTGGAAAATCACATTCTTTGTAGGTTGGATTATGTAGAGATCTTTGATGGAATCGACGCGTCAGCCAAGTCTTTAGGAAGATACTGCAGCGGCTCCCATCCACCTTTTTTCACATCCTCCAGCAACCACGTTTTAGTCAAGTTTAGGTCTGATATTAGCTTCCAAGGCCGCGGTTTCCAGTTACAATATTCCACCGTTTGCAATAACAAGATCACTGGTTATAACGGCGTCATCGAGAGTCCAAATTTCCCGAATGGATACGCTCACAACCAAGATTGCACGTGGGAGATTGGAGTATCGTCAGGAAACAAAATCAACTTGACTTTTTCGCAGTTTCAGTTGGAGCGCTCCAAAAGTTTCAGCGAGAACAGCTGCGAATACGACTACGTAGAGGTAGGCAGTTTTAGTGTATCATAGTGAATACGATCTTTTCTAATTCGTTTGTAGATTAAGTATTACAACCACTACGCAGAAAATCTTGTGAAATACGGCTCTTTTTGTGGAGACTCTGCCCCACCGCCCCTCACAATAAACGCGAACAACACTCAAATACATTTTGTCACAGATAGCTTATTCATGGGTATAGGCTTTCGACTCGAGTGGCAAATATTCGGTTGCGGCGGCATTTTAACGCGCCCCGAGGGATATATTGAAACAGCAAATTACCCTAATGCTTACCCAAACAACACTAACTGCGAATGGGTAATAAGACTACCAGAAGTTGGCAAAAGTGTGGAATTAACTTTCGATAAACTAGACTTGGAGCACAGTTCTCACTGTGCTTTTGATTACGTTGAGGTAAAGTAGCTCTGATTGTTCTTGTAACTTTCGATGTGCCTAATTCTGACTTGTTTCCAGGTGTATAATGGACACGACACAAATGGCGAATTGATATCTAGACTATGCTTTATAGAAAACAGAACTGTTCTAACAAGTTCTGGCCACGAAATGTTTGTGGTTTTTGTGAGTGATTTCTCGTATCAAGGGCGAGGTTTTCGAGCAGACTACAAAACCGTCGATTCCAGTAGGTTTAACCCCCGTAATATTCGATTCTTATTAATAAAACCGTTTCAGAATGTGGTGGAACGTTAAATACAGACTCGGGCTTTATAACTTCTCCGAATTATCCCAAAAACTACGACGAGATGGCTTCTTGCGAATGGTTAGTGACAGTGAGCCCTTCTCGAATCATCGAGGTGAGGATTCTCGACCTGGATCTAGTAAAAGGTTGCGAACAGGCTGACGTGAAGATATACGATGGCGTAAATGAAGCCTATCCTGTCTTGGCAACTTTGTGTGGGTCCCAGAAACCGAATGGTACGATTAAGTCATCGAACAACCATATATTTGTCAAAATGGAGTCGAAGACAAGGCTCACAGCGAAGGGTTTCAAAGCAGAGTTCAAAACGGCATGTGGGGCGATTCTGGATACCGAAACCAGTGGTCTTATTAGCTACACGACGCAATCCATCGACTTCGATGATGAATGCACGTTCACAATAATCGCACCGAACCCAGGCGAGCATGTTTCTTTAACCATAACGTATATCAACGAGCAATATTGCGGCATGTTCTACCCTCCTCTGTACGTTTATAATGGTGAAAATTCTTCTTCGCCGTTGGTTGGGACGTATTGCGAAAAAATACCACCTACTTTAACGAGCGATGGAGCTGCATTGCATATTGTAACGAACTCTGCCTTTCGAGCATCCTACACCACGCTATCTTCAAGTAAGTTCATCAAATTTTCAGGTTTACCGACTAAATCACGTTTGTTTGTAGCATGTGGAGGAACCCTTGAGCACGAAACTGGTTTCTTTGCCTCTCCGAACTACCCAAATGACTACCCCGCGGACATAGAATGCGAATGGATGATAACCATATCAAAGAGTCTAGCAGTAACGGTCTCATTTTCAACTTTTGACCTCGTCCAATCAGAGCATTGCAACGAGGATTTCTTGGAAGTGAGGGATACGGATAACAGTGGAAAGCTCTTAGGGATATTTTGCGGGGATAATGCGCCGACGAACCTGACAAATGTTGGGGCGGTGTGGATATACTTTAAGAGTACCAAATCTGATATTGGGGCCCTCGGTCAAAAGAAGAAAGGGTTCATGGCTGAATATAACATTGCTACCCATGCTGATGTCTTTGGTGAGACTGGTTCTATCTACACGCCGCTGTATCCCGATTATTACATGAAGATTAACTATTTCACGTGGCGGATAACTGTTAAGTTTGGGTATAGAGTAGCTATATCATCGAGGGATTTCTACATTGAACATGACGATGTAGAGAATCAATGTTTCTACGCTTCGGTCACGGTAATTGATACTAAAAATAGTAATAGACGTTGCTGTAGCGGTGGTGTTTTAGTTTTATGACGGCTTTGACGATACAGCACCTGCCCTCGGAACAGATTGTGGCAGCAGAGCCATAAACTACAAATCGTCATCGAATATTATGTATGTCAAGGCATCATTTGATATCGTGCGTAAAGGCAGCAAGTTTGCTTTGGACTGGATGCAAATTGAGACAGTAACAACCATTATTCCGCCAAAAGGTACCTCACTTATGAACGCAAATTTCTAATCTTCTACTGCCCATTATTATTTATTTCAGTCTCGTTGGGTTGTGGTTCCAAAGACATTATTGACATCAACTCCCTCAAGAATTACACAATTCAGTCTCCTGGGTACCCGCGTGGTTACGCCCCGGAACTAAACTGCACATGGATCTTCTCAACACTACCCCAAAACCATTTAGTTTTAACCTTCAACGACATAAAACTGGAGAACCGGTTCCACACTTGCTTTTTCGACAAAGTCAACGTTTATTCTGGCATTGAAGACTCGCCAAATTGGAAACTCGTCAAGTCAGCTTGTTTGCTAAACGACAGCAACACAAAATACGAAACAACAAACCTTATGAAGGTTGTCTTTAAGTCTGACAGGTTTGTGAACCAGTCCGGCTTTGAAGCAACCATCGAGCAGCAATGTGGAGGAAGCATTATTGACAGAAGTGGCCAAATCACAATACCAACAAAAACGAATTGGATAATGGAGCCTACCATGGAATGTCAATGGAATATCTCCGTCAGATCCGGAAGAACCATGGAGGTTACCTTCAAAAATTTCGATTTGGGGAATGACAGAGATGGTGGTTGTAAAAACTATGTTATACTACGGAACGGTCAATACCCAGATTCTCCTGTACTCGGTAGCGGAAAATACTGCGGAAGGAACGGACCCACAAAGTTAGTAACCACGGGAAATCACCTGTACGTTAAACTGACAGCTGAATCGGAAATACCTGGGTTCGTACTGGAATACAAAGAGGTGTCGATAAGTTGCGGAGGGACACTATCCTTAACTAATTTAGACAACTCCACCGTGATATCGTCTCCGAACTATCCAAACATACCATTACCCCATACGGAATGCGTTTGGATCATTCGTGCTCCGCCTGGGGAATCGCTGCAGGTCGATTTCGTCGAAAGGTTTGATCTAACAGAAGACCAAAGGTGCATGTCAGAATACGTGGAGATACGAAATGGCGGAACTCACATGTCGCCGCTCATTGGGAAGTTCTGTGATCAATTACCAAGTACTCAGAGCACCACGGATCACATGGTTTACATAAAATTCTTCACGGAGGTGGACGAACCCAAAAACGGGTTTAAAGCAATCGTGTCCATCAAAAAGTGCGGAGGCGTAATACGCGGGGAAACCGGAGAGATCTTCTCTCCTCTCTATGGGTCAAGAGATCTGTATCCACAAAACATGAACTGCACTTGGCAGCTGATAGGTCCAAGAGACCATTACCTGGTGCTTTCACTTGACGCAGCTGGCCTTAGTTGCGTACAGGAAGGCTCAGTGGAACTATTTGATTTCAATTTAATCAACAATACTAATATATCCATGGGAAAGTTCTGTTCTGCAAATACTTTGTTGTATTCAGCCAGCAATAAAGTGACCGTCCAGTTCTTATCCGGCGTTGGGAAACAAACCGGTTTTCATTTGTCGTTCAATACAAGCCAGGAGGAATGCGGTGGAAAACTGACAGCGGAATCCGGGTTTATCGAATCACCAGGTTATCCCGTCATGAATCATAACGAGCGGAGTTGCGAGTGGAATATAGAAGTATCCAAAGGGCGCAGAATCAAAGTCGAGGTGTTAGATCTAGATTTAGATGCCAGCGTTAACCTGTACGAACAAGGAATCGCCTTTTTCAACGATGACGACTTCTCATCTCACATCAAATACCTGAAATCAGGAGACTCGGCGAAGTACATTAATTCAACAGACAACAAAATGTCGATTTATTTTTGGTCTTCGCATGAATCCAACCATAGAGGCTTTAGATTGAGGTATACATCAGATGAGCCATCAGGTACGTATCTGTCTCATTGTTATCAGCATCATTACTATATTTAGATTGGAGACTTCCGCGGTCCGAATCACTAAGTTCTAGATTTCCGGGAGAAATTTAGAACTCAGCATCATTACTGTTACTTCTGTAACATTTCAGTTTGCGTCGGAGATTTCACCAAGACATCAGGTACTATTTACGCACCACAAAACATAAGCCGGTTCAGTTGTTCGTGGAACAGACAAGACATGCCACCAGCCCAAAGAACGCTCACACTGATCATTTCTACCAAGCAAGGTGACCGGCCATCGGTGTCGCGAGAATGCAGACAATGGACAAGCACTCTCTCCATAACTACCAAAAGTATTCGCCAATCAATTGACTAGCCGTCATGTTAATCATATTAATCAACGATTCTTTTCAGTTGAAAATGAAGAATTCACCTTGTCGGAATACTGCAGTATCCTGAAGACACCAGCTGTCGTACGAGTTCCCTACTTAAACGTCAACATACTAAATTCGCAAGGACCAACTGCCGAATACCTGAACTTCACGGTGCGATATTCCTCTCAAAACTGCGGTGGAATATTGACGGACTCGTTTGGAGCTATAACCAGTCCACAGGACGCAACTGACAGAACGTACGACTGCGTCTGGGTTATCCAGTTCCCCGAGGAGCAAGGAATTAGGCTTAACGTCACTAGAATGGAGCTGAGCGACAACTGCGATAAAAACTTCCTGATTATTCACAATGGAGGCCTGAAGACAAGCCCTAAGATTGGTACTTACTGCAGGAACAACAACCCCGGCGTTATATTATCAGAATCCAATGCGTTGTGGATTGAATATCACTACGATGTGGCGTCCGGAGGCAAAGGATTTCAGCTGAACTACGAGCCAACCGTTGGAGGATGCGGTGGCATATTTTATAACACTTACAGAATTCTGCAATCTCCTGGATATCCTGAAGACTACCCCAACAATGCCGAATGTGTTTGGGAATTAAGAGCAGACGAGGGCTACCATCTGGGTTTGGAGTTTACAGGAAGGTTCCATTTGGAAACTAGTAATGGGTGTGTTCAGGATTATATAGAAGTATTCGACTACGTCGAGACCAATTGGAAATCCTTGGGTAAATTCTGTGGAAGGGACCCTCCGGCTTATTTAAACTCGACATCATCAAAAATGAAGGTAGTATTTAGGAGCAATGAGAAAACATCAGGGTCAGGGTTTAGCGCAACGTGGCGTTGGAACTGCGGAGGGAATTTCTTAGCCACTTCGACGCAGAACGCTATAACAAGCCCTGGTTATCCAAACGACTACCAGTCCAACCTACTATGCGTCTACAACATCTCAGCGCCGGGCAAAGACATCAACATCATATTCGACGACTTCCGACTCGAACTGGGTACGAGCGATTGCAAATTTGATAGCTTGAAGATAACAGAATCGTTCTGGCGTACGAATATGACCAGCACCTATTGTGGAGACACACTCCCAGCCCCTAGAAGAAGTTACAACAATGTCATCTTAACATTCAAAACGGATAATTACCTTACAAGACGCGGGTTTAAATTGACATACGGCACTGACAACTGCGGAGGTGTGATTACGGAACCAACTGAAATAAAAAACATCACGTTCCTTCCCAATCGTTATAACTCCTACTCAGGGCCTTCGAACTATCGCTGCAAGTGGAACGTAACAGCCCCTGACGACAAAATAGTCGTCGTGAGAATCGAAAAATTGAATTTGTTGTACAGCAGGTACTGCAGCGTGAACTACCTCGCGTTTTACGACGGGTTTAAAGTAAATATCACGAGTCGGTTGGCAAAATTGTGCGGAAACTTAACAGATAGTATATCCGTCATCAAGTCAACCGGCAACCGAATGCTCATCGACTTCAGCTCTGGGTTGAGGCGAGCTGATAACGACTTCAACGCCATTGTCTACTTCTCTTATGGTCCAGCTCAGGGATGCGGTGGAACGGTATATTTAAATGACACGACAACTAAAACGATAGCCGGCCCGCGACTATCAGATGCTGATTGCCAATGGCAAATAGAAACCATGGACGGGTATTATTTGTCGCTGAAATTCACCGAAGTCGAAACGTGTTCAGTCAGCATTCCTAACACATTAGGCAATTGCGCTTGTAGCTCTTTTGAAATTAAGGATGGCGGAGGTCCTTTTGCCGAAACAATCGACGCGTTCTGCGAAGAAAACCCTCAAGTTGCCTATTCGACCTCTGGTTCTCGAGCTTGGGTCAGATGGCAAACCAACGAATTTACAAGAAAACGCGGTTTTAAACTAGAAGTGACTCCAGTTTTATGTAAGTTGTGTTAGTATACGGGGTGTAACAGGGTTGAGTGTTCAAACATTGAGGGATAATAGATTTTGAGCTACTGAAAATTATATTCTTATAAATCCAAGGACGAAGTTACGGACTACAATGGTCAACTTCGTGTTATATAAATGAACTAAAGTTTCTTCAGACGTTACGTAGCAAGAAAATACAAAAACAAAGTAATAAATAACATATGAAATGTATTTCATAAAGATTTGACGGCTTTTGTTGGTCAACATAGTTTCCTCCTTAGGGAAGAAAGGCGGTGTTTCTTCCTACTGCTAGCTGTAGGATTGGTTAAGAGGTATGCCGGTTATCAATAACTGTTTCAGAATCATTTAAAAACCATTTTAATCGCTATAGCTATTAACCACATGCGATACTCAAACAATATTTTCCTTAACTTTAACCTTCGATATTTCAGTTATTAAGAAGAATAGAAAATTTGCGCACTCAAACCTGTTACACGCTGTATACGTCTTCTTTCTCTCTCTAATCCAATCAAATTTCAGCTCTTTGTGGACCTTCTGTGCTGATTTCGACAAATACAACGCAAAGTATCAAAAGTCCAAACTTTCCGCAACAGTACCCTAGCAATCTGAAATGCATCTGGCGGATCAAAACGCTTAAACCTTTCAGAAATATCCATTTGAAATTTGTCACTCTTGATCTTGGGGAGGTGGCAGAAGATGCCACAACTTGCACCGATGATAGAATCGAAATTGCTGATAAATACGTAAGTTGTCAATACACAATAATGATATCAATAAAATATAAGCACTTTCGTAGAATACTAAGATAATCCAAGAAGGATTGGGGTCTACAACCATAGTCTCAGGACAAAGGACCATAAATGTAGTTGGAGTAAGTTCTTTATCTATCTATAAGTTGAAAAGTAGTTAGTAGACTTAACTTATTTCCTATGGTATTTCAGTATAGAAGAGTTCCAATGGGTGTCCACCAATACTGCGGGACGAAAGGGGCCGAATTCGATTACTACTCGGGTCAAAATGACGTGACAGTTTCATTCACCAGTGGATCAGGCAATCACGGGAAAGGTTTCAACCTGGAATACAATACCATTGGTTGCAGCAGAAATTACACGGATGTGGTGCAAGGTCGAGTGTCAAATGAGCATTTTGACAACTCGTCGTGCGTGGTGCTGATCAGCACGCCTCCAGGAACAACCATATCCATTTATTTCATGACACTGCATATGTATGATTCTTCGACATCATGTACAGACACTAAACTGGAGGTTTATGATGGCCCAACAACAAGTTCTCCGCAGATAGCAACACTGTGCGGATACAGAGTTCCTAGTCCTATTTTCACGACGCAGAATCACGTGATGATCAGAGCGATCAGTGGTCAAAACCGTATTAGGATGTCTGGAAGTTATGATTTCACTTTTACGAGTACTGATAAAGGTAGAGGTTGCGGTGGCGTTATTTATAACTACAGAGGTACTTTTACCAGTCCCATGTACCCTGATAGTTATCGAAATATTTCCGATTGCACCTGGGCGGTGAATATACCATATGGTTTAGATTCACAAATCAAATTCTCGCGTAAGTAACTCAAAGCTAGAGATTAAGACGTAGAACGGAATATCAGAGTATATATGCTTTTAGAATTTGATATTAAATCAGCTTGTACCAACAATTATCTATTGGTAACAACATATGATGCCGGGCAGCCGAATGAACATAGATATTGCGAAAATGTAGGTCAAAAAGCGCGTTGGTGGAAAATAGTTTTTTGTAATTATCATTTTTTGCAGGATACACCTCCAGTTCTGAGATCATCCAATAAGATTGTTGTCAGATATGTCACCAGCTTCCACAATGGTGGTTTGGGTTGGGTTGCACACTTTGCAGCTTTGACTGCTGGTAAATTAAATTAGTGATGGACTTACTTAATTAAATGTACAGGGTGTAACAGGTTTGAGTGCGCAGACATTGAGGGATCATAGATTTTGAACTATCGAACATAAACTTCTTATAAACAATTACTGAATTCTTTATAATAACTGATATATCAAAGGACAAAGTTGCGGACTACAAACGGTCAACTTCGTGTCCAGTGCCAGTGTACTGCTGGCTGTGGGATTGGTTCAGAGGTATGCAGGTTATCAATAACTGTTTCAAAATCGTTTAAAATCCATTTTAATCCATATAGCCATTAACCACATGCGATACTCAAACAATGTTGTCCTTAATTTTAACCTTCGATATTTCAGTTACTAAGACGAATAGAAAACATTGGTTTGCGCACTCAAATCTGTTACACCCTGTAGATATTATTTCATATTTTACCAAAAATTATTTATCAAAATTTGTTAATTTTTTAGGGCAAGACTTTTTCTGGTAACCACGGATGGAAGAAGTAGTATATTTAATAATAAATAAAACATTTCGAGTCACGCTTGTATATTATTTCTTTTCCCATTAAACATTTTATTTATACATAGTTTATTAGTAGTAAAATATAAGAACATAACAAAGCAAAATCGAAACTTAAGTAAATGATAAGTTAGTGAGCTATAAATAGGCTATTGCCAGAAGCCCAGAAGCTACTTTCTGAGTACAGGTACGCATTCGGCTTTTACTTGATTATATTAGGCATCTGGTTTCTATCCAGATACGGACCGTGACGCAAAGCGTAAAAACAAAAGATCCCGCACTCAGCTCGCATATATCTATATTTCGCATCGGTTTATTAAATTACAGATGCAATTTTGTCGGCGTATGGCAAAAACAATCAATGAGAAAACCACTTTTGAAATCATCACAGTCCAATACACAAGCATTAGCATAAAATATCACTTTAAAAATGCTATTTTCAACAAAATTTTGGGTGTAACTTGGTCTCTAATACAGTTTTTAGCAAAGTATTCAAATCATCAAAATAGCAATTTTGCTCTATTTCTCGCTTATTTGTTCATTCAGGTTCAATTATTGTAGTTTGTTCGAGACTCATGGTACTTTTAACATTCTGAAGAGTCTAAAGGCGCCCTAATACTTAGCGATAAGGTCTTCTCGACTAAATTAACCACACGTCTTCTAAAATTATGTTAAAAATCGGTGCTTACAGACCCTTTTTGTGATGCCGCCACTTTTTACTTTCCGACTAGTACCCTAGAAGAAATGTATCGTAATCGACGGAATTTTTTTTTTTTTTTTTTTTTTTCGAGATTTCAGTAGAAATACGCGTTTTGTGATCAAACCCATCCTTCAGTGACTTTAAGTAAGTATACAAATTTGCAGATCAGTGGGATGAACGGTTTAGGCGCTGTAAGAGTTTATAGAAGCATTGATTTGTATAATCGATATTTTTGTGGTCTAAATTCCAATTCCATGTAAAATTTGAGTAATTAAAAGAGTTTTAGATTAACTTAAATCAAAATCTATTTTTGCTCAGTTTTGTACACTCAAACCTGTTAGGCCGTGAATATTTTCCCGAGTTTGTACTGCGGCTAAATGACGATATATCTGTCAGTAGCTATACTAAAGGTTCTCGAGTAAAAAGCAAGAAGAAATTTGCGATAGATAAGAGGATCGTAAAGTACGACGAACGTCGAAAGCATGTCAGTGTATGGGAGGTATTTTTAGTATGACACATGGACAAAGTGGTACAACGAAAATTATTAGGGGCTTTGTACAAGTTGACACGGAATATAGTTTTCTAGTGGACCTCAGAGACACACTTCAAGATGAAATACCCTTTGGCGCCAGGCGAATACATATGTCTATGGACTTCCCACATATACATAGATACATTTACACCACTTGAGACCAAGATAAAACACCATGGCACCGTTCCACTACATTCGATCCGACCTTTTCACTTGCGCTTACGAGAGAAACGGCTCTTCCTATTAACCATTATAATAAATTAGTTTATCTCACAATTATAATGCAACCTATTTGCATATTTATCGCTTTATATGTTACAAATCTAGTATTATTTACAACTTGATCTCTTCTGTTAAAAATCAATGTAAAGTTTGGCCTATAGTGTTACCTATAGTTCACACAAATATTAGAGTTTTTGTACAAATACCTATTTCAAGATTAAATGAACATTATATATGAATTCGGTAATGTCCCAAAGTTCATTATTTATTTTCTTCTACACCTGAGCATTAGCTACCTTAATTTTGTAATTTTTTTAGAGTAGAATAGTCCTACTAACAGAACATGGGTAGGTATACAAGTATACATGTCCGTGCTTGGCCTATACCTACACCACAACCTTTGATGCGTCAATGTAGGGTACAGTAGTTAGCATCATCGACGGTACACCAATATTTGAGTAGTAAATTCTCGAATTTGAATGTATTTGGACATCAATTACGTAGTTAATGTTAAACTTTGAAACCGTATGTTTAATACGCGTCATTTCGATAATCCTCGATGTGATGTGTATGTAGTATAAAACATGCCATATAAGCCTGAATAAAGCCTCACTTTTATTCCCAAGTATTATCATATGAGACGGTGGTGTCATTCACTTTTATAAAGATTGTTATTTCGGTAATGGTCATTTTGGTAATGCTTCCACATTCCACATGACGTATTCATTACCGAAATTAAATATTTTTACAGCAGCTTGCGCACAAAAAACTGCAAAATAGCAAGATTCAAGTAAATTTGAAGAAAAGCAGAAGAAAACACACATTTTGAGGAATTTTTCCATAAATACAAAAACTTATCGGAGATGAACCTTTTTAATTAAAAACTATAGCTCTTGAAAAAAACACACGCAAAATTAGACATGTTTGTATTGATTCTCAGCGGAATTTTGATATAAAGTCAGGGGCGTGTCAAGATGCGGTCCAGCCCAGCATCCAGGCTGGAGCACTGCGATTCCTGGCTTTGGATTTAGCTCCGCCCCTGGATCTCATCCAGGATAGGGACTAGGAACTTCCAGGCTGAAGCGCAGCCAGTTTCCGTGAAATTCTATAAGTCGAAACCGGTTTTTCGAGTGCTGACTAGTTAGTTGACATTGACAGTTGTGACCGCCGAAAAAAATGTCTTTTACAAGTTCAGCGAATGACCCGCAAGACGTTTACCACTATTCCTATGGGACACCTCAATCAATTTACGGACATTACATAACAGGTCAGTCTGGACTAGCGTATTTTCTTTTTTGCATTACGAGTCACTATAATGTATATTTTTGCTCCATGGATGTATAAATGCCTCGACAGTGTTTGTTATTACAAAATTATATCACAGTTGGTGAACAAGTGTTGTATTTTTTTGTCATTTCCATATCTATACACATATTATATCACATTGTCTTTCTGAAATGTGTTACGCATTTACAAGTGGTTGATGGCACTTAGTAAAAACCCGTTTATGTATACATATATGTATATAGTATAGAGTGAATACAACTCGGGATATATGCACTCGACTTCCACAAATCACAGTAAATAAACAGGAGACTTTATGTAAACATCTTTTGACACTTCATTGTGTACCATCCGCTTCGCTCCTTTTCTTTCTAGCATCATCTTAACTTGATCTTAATATAACTCATGAACGATATTGTTAAAAATGTTATTTGAACGGATACTCTTTTATTGCAGACAGTAGCAATATTGGCCCTAGCGAAGAATCAAATTTTTGGTCAAGCAGTCCCCGTTCTGATTCACCATCTCCATCAGGACCAATCGAAAGTCCTGTTGTTGGCCCTTACCAAATTTATACACCGATAACTTATTCCGAAAATGACTGTCACTCGCAATTTAAACCAGGTAATTAAATACATAAATACACCAGTAAAACTATTATTTTGGAACTGGTATATATGTTACGGTTAAAGTGATAAATGTGGTTTGTATTAATAATTACCGGCACTTAAATAATCACATGGACCGGCTATTATTAATAATTTCCTAACGGGCACGGTAAAAGTGATAAAAATGTTACTTTTTACAAAAGATCTTTTGTATACAGTCTTCAAAGAAGTTAGCTCAGTTATTTTGATTACTATGTAAGCTATTATATTTATTTACATACTTTACTCGACGCAAATCATCAGTACGGCTATTTTACGAATAATACAAAATATTGATAATACAGAATGCTTTTTTGTCTCCCTTGTACTTTAGAAACTACTGGATATAATTGATACTGATATTTGGTATACACCCAAGGACGACTCAATGACGAAAACATAAAAAAGAACAGTTTATACAGAGTGTTCAAAAAAGTTAGCCATTTTATTATCAATAACACCCATTTTTATTTTTAATGCATGTGGGTAGTTTGTTGTAAATGTACAATTACAATTTATTAAGTAAATTCTCAAATCCTAATTATCTTGAAATGTTGCGCATTTAATAATAATTTTTTCAATATTGTATTTTCATGCAAATATGTACATGCAAGAACTAGACTAGTTTACATAGATGTTTTTACATAAATTGCACCGCACAAATGATGCAAACATTTTTGTATGGTACTGTTCCTAACACGGTATTTTTCCTTTTGGTGTTTGACAATAATTTTATAAATAAAAGATTAAACATGGTAACAACTTGCCTCAATCTTCCCTACATTAGTATGCCCATTACCTATACCTACCCTAAGTATATCTAATATCTCACAGATATATTTATTATAAAAGTGTTTATCACCAACAAAAAAACAAAAGAAGATGACGTCCTATTGTTACAAACTTTATTTCGTTTTATTTTTACAATATAAATGGTGTCATTGTTGTACTACCACAAAAAATAAAGGTCTAGAAGGACTTTTGTATTCAAAATTAAATATAAAACATTTTTTAAAGTTTTGTATTAAAAAGATAATAAAGTTACAAATAAAAATATTTTTTTTGCCACGAGTTGCAAAATGCAGAAGCACTACGTACGTTTGCACTGGTAAAATAATACAAACCGAGTTTCTAATTTATTACTTACTTTGCTTTTAAGAATTGCGCAAATAAGCATGACCCAAAGAGTTACACACTCGTGCATGCAATGAGTGTGGATTGGCATTTTTTAGTCTCGTTTTGATAATCTTCCTTATTTTAGTCATGAGTAGTAACTAAATAAGTTAGTCAGGACTAACGTCGCTAAAGGCCCAACACTGAAAACCCAGTGAATAGATTCGTTGTGTGGCGATTATGTAGATTCTAACAGAATTTCAAATCTGAGGCTCTATTGTATTGTAGCATCACCTTAATGCGATATCGAATTGAAATATATCACATTGACCACAGCATGCTGGAAATTATTAATAATAGCCGGTTCATGTGATAAATTCTTCACTTTAACCTCGCCACTTGGCTATTATTAATAATAACCGGTAATTATTAATAATAACCTATTTATCACTATGACCGTAACATATACATATTGAACCAATATTTTTCTCGTCGCGACCTGTAACATATTTCACGTTGTCTGCATTCCGAACCTAGGTTACAACATAGTGCAATCGGAAAATGGTTTAGACCGTCTTCCAACTCCGTTCATTCGCGTGGTCAAACGAAGAAATACCGCCAATAAAAAAGAGAGACGCCGAACGCAGTCGATCAACAACGCGTATGCTGATCTTAGAGATTGCATACCGAACGTTCCTGCTGATACAAAATTATCGAAGGTGTGTTCAAAACGAAGCTGAGGGACGAAAAAAGACTTATCTCTCGTGTTTTAGATCAAAACTTTACGGTTAGCGACCTCGTATATTTCCTACTTGACTGAGGTGTTAGAAACTGATGATCCTGCAGGTGGATTCCGAGCAGAACTAGCCACAAGCAGCAGGAAGTCATCAAATTCCAACAGCGTGCAAGTGAATGAGTGTTCTTCTGGTCAAGTTAGCCCAAAAAGTGACACATCGGTAAGTTTTTTTTTGTTATAACTACTTCTCTTAACATTGAATACCTCTACTCTAAAACATAAAACAGTCAAAAACATAAAACAGTAAAAAGGCAGTATAATGAATCAGTATAATGAATCAGTGGTTCCCAACCTGGAGGTAATTACCCACTGAGGGGTAAAAAACGATTTTCAGAGGGGTAAAGACGAGAAAGATAACACGGGGCAACAAATTTTTTTTCTGCGGCATCAGTTTGTGCGACCAATTTTGATAGACTATGATTATGAAATACTTGTTGAATAATTAGTTTGTTTGAATTGAGTATAGTATAAGTTAAATTATTTTAATTTAAACCTCAATAAAAAAATATTTTTGCTTTTCGTGTGGCTAGCAAATCTTTATTTATCAAAACCAATCTTTGAACTAACTTTTTGAAATCTAACATGTTACTCTACAACTTGCTGCTGCTTTTTTATTGGGTCAGCAAAATGGATACACTAAATATCCCTGTTTTCTTTGTCCGCGGGACAGTCGTGCAAAAAATGAACACTGGAACAGGAAAAACTGACCGTCGAGAATAAATATAACCGTGCGAAAATCTAACATCGGCCATGAACCATTGACAAGATGAGAACAAATAATTCTTCCACCACTACATATTAAATTTGGACTAATTAAACAGTTTGTGAAAGCCTTATACAAGAATGATGTTTGTTCCAAATATATTTGTTAATCATTTCCTGGCCTCAATACAGGAAAATTAGAAGCCGGTATCTTTGATGAACCACAAATGACTTAGGTTGAAGCATGGACAAGCTTTGTATCAGTTATCGAAAAGAATCAGCAAGCTGAACAATATTAACAACATAAATCGTTGATAAAATGCTTCAAAATTTTGAAAAACTACTATGAGTACCAAGTTACATTATTTTCAGTCATTTAAATAAATTTTCTGACAATCTGAGTGATTACAATGAAGAACAAGAGCGACGGTTTCAACAGTATATCAAGATAACGGAGGAAAGATATGAAGGCCGATGGTATTGCCATACAATGGCAGACTACTGCTCAAAACGTTTTCTTAATTTAAATTTGTGGTTTTTTAATTATTTTATTGTTAATTTCAGAATTGTGTAATACATACGCCTCATGCTTTCGAATGGTAAAAAATTTCAAATTACGTTGAATATGAACGATAATTTATAGCGTTATTTTAATTTGAAATCTTTAAATAGCACTTTTAGTTAACGTTATTTAAAATATGAATGGATTGCCATTATCTAAAAAATTTCATGCCGCCAAATCAATGTTCCCCTGTGTAATCATTGTTGATCACTTATTGTTGTTCATTGACTGCTCAAAATATTTTTTGGTGGGTAATTGCTAATATCTAACCCGCTTCGTGGGTATATGCCTCAAGAAGGTTGGGAACCGCTGCATTATATCAATTCAATTTTCTAAAGAATATTTTCACGCCTTAATATTTCGCTACATAAAGCGAGATAATCTAATAATGCTTTAATCTAAATCTCCTGGGCAAATTTATCTTTGCTTAATTTGTTTATGAAGACCGTATCTTTCCCTACTGTTTGAGGTCTGGTTTTCTTTACACGACAATTCACTCTGTTTGATTGTGTGCGCCTTTCGCTCCAGCGCAGGGGTTGGTTTTCCTAGGGGTATAATTGAATTTGCGGGTTGGGTTAATAGGGTGACTTGACGTCATTACGCATTAATGCAATTTGATGGTTATTATGACACTTGGTGAGACCTGAAACCCAGCGAATATTATCAAATAAAGTTTCGAGGTAAAAAATTGCATTGACGAAAAAAAATCTAGAGTAGAGGTGTTGAAAAGTTGAAAGGATGATGATATTTACTTCTTTTGTAAACAGGAAGATATCGCGAGTTCGAGACGGGTTAAAGGGCGGACAGGTTGGCCACAACACGTGTGGGCTCTTGAGCTGAAGCAAGAACAGACGCTATGAAAGGGATGTAAATATCTTTATAACCTGGAAGTGTATCTTTTACATTTAATTTGTAGATATTTCCTCAAACTGTATATAATATATCTATTTTCGTTCGCAGTCGCTCTGAACACATGGCCTCGGCCACTGTATACACAGACACACCTTAAACATTTCATTTTATATACAGCAGTCCTAAATAAAACACCATAACACCTTTAACCAAGAATCCAGCCATCCAATATTACCACCGATTATATTTGAATTATGAGTCAAATTATAGACAAATTCTTACTAGCTAATACCATGTTTAGAATAATTATTTATACTATTCATCCATTACAAATGACGTGATCAAATGAGTTGTAGAAATAATTCTTTTAAAAATTGTATTAATTATACAATACGAACCAGTATTACTACTTTAGATGATAGTACAGACCCCCCTCTCTAGCTAGGATTACACTCCATATTTTTATACTTTTAATATTCTCCTTATTTATTATACGTGTGTGTATCTATGTAGTATTATCGAGTTTAAGTGTTATTTTTTAAATTATATAATGTGTTAAACGATATAGGTATGTACCCAAATATGTGTAAATTCCAAAGACGCAATAAATAGTTTTCGAAATCGCTTTGGTCTATTTCATTTCCAAGCCACTTATCTCGGATATGCGAGACTGAAGTTTCGAGATGAAGTGTCATTGATACATTGTGGACTAGCAACGCCCCCCGGAATGCGCACGAACAAAGAGACAAAGCGCGATACTGTTTTCGTTTTCAACTGTTCCGAAGTGTATTAAATTACCACGGGCTGTCTGCGCCCACACCGCCACCGTTCTGTAGAAATTGACGCGCTGTTGTGGGTGTTAATTAGACACTGTTAATTAGTCAGAATTTGAGAATTTACACCTCTCGTGACATATTGTACTCCATTTTCAAAACTAACCCTTAATTGGATACCTAATTTGGTGCAATACATTCTTCAAATTCATTTGTTGAATGCATTGTTATTTATGTATATCAAACATATAAACATCGGTCAAAATCACACGATTTTTAATAACATGCTAATATTTAAGGATGATATGAACATATGTCCTAAAGACATATATACACTGTGGGCCAAAAAAACCGGTACAAATTTTTAATTACTTGAATTTCCAGTAATTTTTAGTAAATTCAAATATTTCTTTAAAAAACGAATTGCTTATAGTTTGAAGAATGAAAACATACCATATTCGACTAAGTTCCAGACTTCCGGGGGAAGACCGCGCCAACGACGACAAAGCAGTCAACGTTTCGCACTCTGTTGCAAGAGGCATCTTCAGGACGTAACAGCAAGACGGCTACGAAGAGAATTCTCTCTCTCTATATATATATATATATATATATATATATATATATATATATATATATATATATATATATATATATATATTTGGGTAACCAAAAAAATAAATACTCAATAAAAAGTAAAGAAAAAGACTCGATTTCTGAGTTATATTTAATATTGTCGTAGGAAACATAAATAAAAAGACCCAATTCGTAGCTACAGAATCATAATAGCGCCATCGTCGTCGTCGCTTATAAACAAAATCCACTATTCTCGAAGGTTCTTCCGAATCCAAGGCAAGAAGCTGTCGACCCTGCTGTACACACCAGGATACTGCCCTTTGCCACAGCCTATGCCCCACGAAACAATACCAGCTTGAACCCAACGACCGTTGTTGACCATAAGCGGCCCACCACTGTCACCCTGAAAACGACCAATGTTTTACCAACTTTACGGAAACCATGCTGGCACACGTACACTGCAAGAATCCTTATCAGCTTGTCCTGCGCAAAGCATGTGGTCCACGATCCCTCCAGGAGCAGCCCTTCCATACTTAGCCCTGCATTCGGCATTGCTCCAAACTGGAATGTTGACTTCTTGCAAAACCGCTGGCTGAGGACCACTTTCCCTCAAGCTACCCCATCCAATCACCGTGGCTCTCTGGCCAGCGCGCCCAGCAGTACCATCTGGTGTCGTTGGCAAACAGATAGGCCTTATTTTCTCACTGAATTTCACAGGTGTATCCAAAGTTAGGATAGCAATATCGTTGTACTGCAAAAGCAAGCGTTAAGCCTTAATTAAGTCTTACCAACGAAACCCTTACCAACGTTCTCGAGTCGAATCCACGATGTCTAACCACGCGTTTAACACGCTTCTCAATATGTTGCACCTCATGGTGCTCCCGAATATTGTAATCACCGAGCCTCACAGTCAATCTCGCTACATCCCACGAACTCATGCTAAAATGTCAACCAGAATGTACCAAAACTAATTTACTAAACTGCTTTACATACTGAGCTACGCAATGTGCCGCTGATAAAATATGACTATCGTCGATCAGCGAGCCACCACAGAACTGCCTCCCATTGTTAAACAAAGCCGCCATCCAGGGCCATTCATCCTTTTCGGCGTTGTGTCCCCCAACGATCCTTTCCTGGTCTTGAGGACCATTTTTAGCACCGCAAGACGCCGCGGCTACAGGAGGCGGCGCTGTAGGTGGTGCCCCAGCTAAAACGGGCTTGGTCGTCGAGAGAGAAGGTATTTTGGAAGTGGTTGGTGGCCATTGGTAAGGTGGTTTGGTGGTTTGGGGTGGCCACTGAGGATAATTAGATGCTTGGGTGGTTTGGGGAGGCCACTGAGGGTAATGAGACGGTGGGTGGGTCGGTAGTGGAGGTATGGTGTGATGTGGAGGATGTGTGGGTAATGGTGGAGGCCAGCCACCATGAATGAACTGCTTCTCGTGAATCGAAGATCGATTATTGTTCAAATCGTTCGGAATTACGAGGTTTTCTTGAAGTGGTGGGGCAGATGCTGGCTCACCGGTACAGCACACTCCTACCAACTAAGCACAGAGTTAGAGTATGCGATATTAGTGCGTTATAATGAGAGCAAGCTTACTCTTCTCCCTTGGGCTGTGCTGTATTCACAAGTGTTGTGAATACCCATTAGCCAATGCTCAAAATTGCTCTCCCCTGACGTGGGGTAACACTGCCTAAAAGACATGCATAATCCTGCATCGTTTTCCTTCGTGAAACAAGGAGATCTCGACCATGCCTCAACTGGTTGTAGCAGAACTGGTTGAAGCTCTGGTACGGGTACAGCATTAAAAAAGATTTGCCTCGCTTGCCTTTTCAAATCATCAGCTAAAAGACAAATGTTACTTTCTTATTTCTGGATTTTGTTTGCAATCTAATTTTCAGGTTTAAATGTTGTATAAGGTACGTACTTGCTATAGAACTAGTTCAACAAGTATTGGTTTAAAACGAAAACAAAACATGACCTTTGGAGCTTTTTTGTATTGTTATTTTGTTTGTTCGACTATAAAAAAAGATGGGCAAGATTCCTGTGGCAAATAAGGGGTATTATTAGGTTTAATAGGCCGGTGTGATGGTTTTATCGTTGTTCGAGCAGGTCGGTCAAGTCCGCTGCAACATATCTCTCCTGAAAGGGTACGAGGTGAATGTTCTGCACGACCTTGACTGTAGGAGGTAGGTATGTCATTATTGGCTGTCCCCGGGTCTTATAAAATTCTGCATATATCAGCCAACTTATTCAAAGTCAAGTACGACGCACGCAGGTGTCGGTACCGTTACAAGATGTATTGAAAATCGGAACATGTAGAATGTATGATGAGTAGAAAGAATACAGCTAACTCAAATGGAATGCTGCGTGATTCGTCGATCTATTAATCAATAAGTCTAAAGATAATTTGCAACAAAAAAAAATTCAACAAAAAAATAGTCTGTTTAAACATAAATAATAGCCAAAAAATGGGAACTGATGACTCAACCCAAGAAATAAATTAATATTCGCGCGTAAGGTACTCGTAAAAATAAGTATTCTTTTCCAAAAAAACGGTAGACAAAGTCATAAATCTTGCAAACGGTAGAAATTTGCATATCCTTGCAATATATTTGTTCCGACCAGTCTTGATGGTTTGTTGCTATAAAACTATGCCTTTTACAGTATGATGCACACTTTTGCAATATGATTTTGCATTAAGGAAAACAAACTTCTCTCACAAATAAAAACGAAAGAATTCTCAGTATTGTAATGCCTAACATTGATATAAGTCTGAATAGAAAGCAAATGCATTAAGAATAAGTCATCGAACAACAAATGAATGGCTGAAGAAACAGCAAACCCTTCAAAAGTTCAAGGCGGCAAAGCGTCTACGAAAAATATGTAATCAATCAAAGATTCCTTGCTACTGTGGATTGAAAAAGATTGTTTAACATTTATGACCGTGAATCACCAGTAATGATTCAAATACAAAACAGAACGAATGATGTGTGTACAACATTTAGTATTTTATCTATAAGTACATACTTGCAAATAATCAAGAACCAACCATTTCTTTCCGAATACAGAATTCCTAAGAAAACGTACGTAACATTTGCCACTTCCGGTTATCGAGTTGCCACCAAAAATAACCCGGTTCATCCCCTTGCAATTCTAAACGCGTACGTGCAATTTCAGCCCGATCCGTTGTAACGTTTGCTCGTTATCCGGTTCAGAGATATTACGGAGAATCGTAATCTATTTGTCGAAAATGTTTTGTTAAAATAAGAAGTAATTACCTTCGATAACAACGGTGTCGTCGAGTTCTGTTGCTCTGGTGACTCCAAGAAGAGGAAGAAGAAGAAACGGGCACAGAACGAAACAAATGCGAATCATCACCCCCATCGTATATTGAGGGTGCTACCGGACGAAGGTAGAATCGGTTATGTTCCAGTTTTTAAATGTTGCTCTTATAAAACAAGTGGACTGGATGAACATCTTCCCCCACCCAGAAATTACTGGACAAGAATCGTATCCTTAAGTCTTAAGGATTGTTGAATCCTGATGCAAGAACTAACGTAGGATCAGATCATTTGCGTACTTTGTAAGATAAGCATCCTGAGCAATCCTAAAAAGATGTCGTAATTATTTTAATTGCAATTGCGTGTATACCTTGTACTGTTAAGATTATTGACCTCAAAGTAATCTAATGAATATTGAGAACAATATTAAAAACTCACGCCTACAATAAATCATTTGTCGGATTATCTCAAGAAGCTTCCCATAAGTCAAGAACTAATAGGCCAATTTGCCTAGGACGTTTATTGTTCGGAAACAGCCATAAATTATTATTTTTTTAAGTGACAAATCTTTTATTCATGAGCTGGTCGTGTTACAGATACCTGTGCTTCGCTACACTTAACTGTACTCTAATTGAAATTTACCAAAATGATTCTTGGAAGCACACAAATGTCAGCTTCGTAATAATAATTCATTAAAGCAACAACACGATAATCCGACATTGACTTTTCGACGTATTATTTAAATTATAGGATGCAAAACAAGGTCATCTTGTCGAATATTGTTACCTAGTCTAATCATTTTTATTCTTACGGATCGAATTCATCGAACTATAGAATAAAAACAATCAGAGAAGCAGGCGAAAATAGTAGTGCAGTGACCTTTTTTATAGCCCGGCAAAATGTTATGTTTGCAGACCATTGCAGGTATAAATTTTATAGCAGGAGGTACCGAATATAATACTGATCAGCCCAATATTCGCCTAAAGTTTCGTCACAAAGGAACAATTATTTTTTCTGCACAAACATCAGATAAAGAAACTTGTTTTTAGTGAATTGGAATTTTGATCTTTACAAGAACAACGCAGGACAGGTTCTAAAGCAAATGCCAAGCAAATCTATACAGGATGTCCCGAAACCCAACCTCAAGCGGACACCAGGAGAGAGGGTGGTTTGTGTACGTTCTGGGAAAAATAATAAAAAAAATCCTTATCACTTAGTTACTGTGGCAACAAATTTCCTAATTCTCTTGCGGGTTTTTGCTAATATGATCTTAAATAACCGTACCATTAATCGCAGTCGCAAATCGATCCAAAACAAATTGTTACATTGATAAAAATATGGTAGTTTGTTTGAGAACTTTGACTCTTTAGTACAGAAAAAGTATACTGTTCTACCTATGGCAAGTTACTTTAAAAAATGGGCCATTTAGTTAGGATTTCAAAAAGGCACAACACTTGCTACTTTTCCGCCCAAAAAAATTTTTGGCGTTGTTTCAGAACAACCCGTATAGCTGTGGCAATAATCAAAACTGACGATTCTAATCTAGAATGTGCTTTGGTTAGAACGCAGAGTAGTTAGGCAACCAAAATGTCGCCTTACAGTAAAAGTGCCGTCCATGAAAAGAACTCGGAATTTTCCTGCCGTTTTATTATAAATGTGAGCTGTTATATGGAACAGTCCATATGTAAAATGTATTGTCTACGTTATTAAAAAATCCTCAGTACAGCTCAATGAGCAAAAGTACAAAGGATTTAAGTAAGTACAAAACACGAGTAATAGAAACACAAAAAGAAATTAAAAAAAAAATCAATTAATTTCAAATTACCAACCAAATATTGATGTTTAAGAATCACTTGTTCTGATCTATACAGGGTATAACAGGTTTGAGTGCCCAAATCTAGAGGGATAAAGATAATAGATTTTGAGCTACTGAACATAAAATATCTGCGGTGGCCCTCACCCAACTTTCCGACTACGCCGTTGGCACAATGAAGTGTGTGAACACTTTTGCAATTATTCAATTTTGTGAAGTCAGAGCCAGCCTGTACCCTACCTATCGTCAGTGTCTGTGACATAATAACATTTGTCACACTGACATTTAATGTGGTGTCATGTGCAGTGGCACTGACGTTTGTCAAATCTGACAATATTTGCAACACAGCGAGGAAGGCTGTGAATTCTGTCAAGCTGCTCTATAAAAGCTAATAGCGCCTAAACCGTTCATCCCTTTGATCTGTAAATTAGTATACTTATTTAAAATCACTGGAGAATGGGCTGATATCAGTTTGACCAAAATCGGATAAATCCCGAAGAAGACGCATGTAATATTTGCCACTTTCGGTTGTCATATTGTGGCCAAAAACAATCCAGTTCGTCCCCCGGCAATTCTAAACAAGTACCATTGCAATCGATTCAGGGGACCCCAAAACGCGTATTTCAACTGAAATCCCGAATTTTTTTTTTTTTCGTCGATTACAATACTTTCCCTCTAGCGACTAGTCGGAAAGTAAAAATTGTTCAATTCTTTATAATAACTGATATATCAAGGACAAAGGACAAAGTTACGGTCTACAATGGTCAACTTCATGTCATATAAATGAACTGAAGTTTCTTTAAACGTTACATAGCAAGAAAATACAAAAACAAAGTAATAAATAACATATGAAATGTATTTCATAAAGATTTTACAGCTTTTTTGGGCAACATGCTTTCCCCTTATTGAATACAAGCGGTGTTTTCTTCCTACTGCTAGCTGTCGGATTGGTTCAGAGGTATGCAGGTTATCAATAACTGTTCCAAGATCATTTAAAATCAATTTTAATCGCTATTGTCCTTAACTTTAACCTTCGATATTTCAATTATTAAGAAGAATAGAAAAAAATGAGAATTCTGTAACGCGGCGTCACGTCTTAAATTAAGGTAAAATTGAAATCCCACCTTATAATGTCTTCTCTCTCCTCCAACGTTGGAAGTCACCTAGTGAACCTACCTTGCACACGATGTCTTCGTCCCTGGAAGCTGTCCATCGTCCTCCACATTGTCCTTCGTCCATCATAGGCCTTGCACAACATAACACAACACAGGCAAGTTTTGAGTCTTTGCCGCACTACACACTGCACTACACCCGCGAAAACTAAACCGAAACTTCCTAAGATCGTCCTAAAAGTCCTAAGACACAAAACAGTGACAAAATCGGACGATAAAATCGTATAAAATACAACACAAAAGTTGACGAAGCGGCAAAGTTTACACAAATATCTTATTTCCATACGCGAACTCGCTGAGAAAATATGAATTATTGGTTAAATTGACGTTTCGCGGAAACGTCAAACTACGCGGCGTCCATTACCAACATTGGTTCGCGAGAGAGCCGCCAGGCGCGCTGTTACTCGTTTACTGGAAAACTCGAACTCCCGTCAAGATTTTCAAGACGCGATTATTAGAAATTGCGGAGTTATTACGCAAAATCTAGCGTTGCGAACGGCGGACGGGGTAGAAAGACACACGATTAACACAAATGAACACCCGCGCGAACACCATAACGTTTAATTGTTTTGATAAATCGCGGTGAAAAAATGACGTTTAGCACCACTTGTTGAAGCAAAAACACACCGACACTAGATGGCGCTAACAAGACGAAGGGTGCAAACTTTAAAAACTTAAAATTTGAGTTATCGTGGAGCCAACTTTGTGTTTCTTCTAATATATATAATATTTTTCTCTATGTACATCATTGTTTTCTTTGTTACATTTGTTTTCCTCTAAATCCGGTCCTGTATGTTTAGTACAGTTTATATACAATGATAATACGCAAGATACGATTGTAATAATATTTTCGTACAACCGTATAGTAGTCGTAATCGTTTCGTAACTATTTATAGATCAAATGAACGTGTAATAATCACCGGTTGTATTATTTTATTGAAACAATGCACCTGCTTATCACGTTATCGTCTGCTATCTAAGTATCGTAACATTCCCAGAAATTCCGTCGCATTTCCGCGGATTCGCGCTGTTTACAAACAACGAGGAATCGCAAAACGCGGTTCTTGCGAAAAAATCGCGCACTTTTTTGAACGGGGTAATGGTGATCTGGAAGCGCCGCGGTCGAGATAGTGGCGCTGCGCTCGACTCGTGAAAATATGTTGTTTTGATCTCTGCTTGTCTGGAAGTGCGTGTTATATTTCCGTTCGAGCGTTCGATCTGTTCGCAAACGCCACAACATCTGGTAAAACGCATAATTCTTCTCCGACATCTGTATTCCTCCAATCGTAAGCAGGTACGTTACCGTGTTCGCTTTAACACGCTCGCTAATGACGACGACTTTCTCTGGTTTTTTGAACAATTGAAAATGGTGGCTGTTTACCAGAACCCAATTAATTCGCCTTAATATGTCCAGAATGAAGGTCCCACCGACAAACATGAACGGCTTTGAGACCTACGATGAAGAGGCCTATCTCTCCGAAGGCATGAATAACCACGGCCCCGTCAACAATGGTACCGAAGAGTACAACCCTCCTGTCCAAGACAGCGACTTCTCAGAATACATGTGGATGGAGAATGAAGAAGAATTTGATAAAGAAGTACGTACAGAACCCATAAACAACATATTACTATTGTTACAACATATACCACACCTGTCTCATCCCTGACTATTCAATAAATCTTGATATGAAGTCAAGGGAACATTTTATGAAGACAAACATTATATTGACACTTAGATTTTTCAAAAGTTTATAATAAAACTAAACAGAATTATTGCCAAGGGTCTAATGGACAAAATAAAGTCAAGAATAGTGGCAAAACCAACCATATATGTCAGGCAAAGCAAAAAAACAATTTATTATTCAATCCTAAGAGTCTAATGAACAATATAACATGTTTAGTGCTTATTTAAATTGCTGATTTTCCATAAATATCTTAAATATGCAAAATTTACTATCAGAATCAGATACGATTACAATGTTATAATAGTTATGAAGTAGTAATACTTCTGATAGACTCAAGATAAGATAATGATAGATAAGTTGCGATTAAAGTCTACGTCTCGTTTGCACAGGTGATGCAAAGATTAGAAGAAGAAGAGTTGATGGAACAGTGCATGCTGCAACATATGATGGACGACCAGCCTCCAAATAACAACGAGTAAGTGTCGTTTGCGTAAAAATGCAATATACTGTGCGTAACAGGTTCGAGCGCGCAAATTTTCGGAGACGATAGGTTCTGCCTAGCTGATAACAAAGTTCCTATATCAATTTCTTTTTATTCTTCTTAATAACTGAAATATCAAAGGTTAAAGTTGAGGGCTGTAAAATCTTTATGAAATACGTTATTTATTGCTTTGTTTTTGTATTTTCTTGCTCTGTAACGTTTAAAAAAACTTGTTGTCTCACTCAAACCTGTTACACCCTGCATGTATGTAGTATATTTACTGTATTTAATTATTTTTTACAGAGGGAAAGAGCAAACAAATGGTAAAGCTGAGCCGTCGACAGAAGCTGCGAAAAGCAGTACGTTGAACCCACACGCTGCTGAATTCGTTCCGAGTTGGGGGCGCCCGCCAGCGGCGGTGGCGGAGACGAAGTCGTCTTAAGGGGCCCAGATGTGGAGCTTCCGTAATCACTTTGGACGTTGGAAGATGGGGCCTTGCGCCGTCTTCTTAGTCATACAAACGTAATCGGTAAAACTTAAGCAACAAAAACAAGCAAAAAAAAATAAATAAATAAATAAATAAAAAGGCAGCATGTCCGCTATCTTTTGTCAAAATTTCGATCTCAACCCTTGCTATCTGATTTACTTGTTCAGGTGTTTTATTAATTAATTTATTGGGACGCAATCGTCCGAGTGTTGTAAAGAAAAATTAATTGTATGTATAGCCGACTTGAAGTGAAATCAATAAAATAACATAGTTTGTATAAACAGAACCTATGGTGTGGTTTTATTTACGAGAGTTTATGCTGAAATGTCGATTTTATATAGTTTTTGTAATTTTAATTTTTCTAACTTTACGTTTACGAGTTTGTCTCTCTCTCTCTCTCTCTCTGTTTTTGTTAATTTCTTTTACGAAACACAACCTATCTTAGTGATCGGCTGTGATATAAATATAAAAGATAACAGTTTTAAATTAATTTGCGTTCGCTCGTGAGGTAGAATTAACTTAACTACAAACTCAAGCATCACATCTGAATGAAATGATTAATTTATAAGTTACGCGATAAATAAAAGTCCACTCTTCTTTAGAGTAAAATACTTAAGAGGAAAATTTGAGATTTCAAACAGTACTTAACCAAAATAGGAGGAAACGAAAAGAATATTATAAATTTGTACATGACAAAAGAATATTTTCATAGCGGTACATAATTTTTAATCACACCTGTGGCATGTATATAATTGCAAACAAAAAAAAATTATTCAGCATACCATCCTGTAGTAATTTTAGATTGTATGCTTTACTATAAGTCTGTATATTTTAGCGAAATGATATTACTTTGGTTTGCGGTTGTGAGAATGTAAAAAAAATGTCTTTTGTTAGCAGTGTTAAAAATAAACAAGATGAACAAGACAATTATAAAAGTATTATTTATTCACCCTTCTTTTGCACTTATTATTTGAAATATAATAAACAATAATAAAATTCTTGCCAGAAGTCTAATGAACAATATAAAGTCAAGAGTAGTGGTTGAAACCACCAAAATTCTCAGGTAGAACAATATAAAGTCGAGGGAATAATTTATGGAGATATAGACATTGACAAATCTTTTTCAAACATTTCTAATTTCAAAGTTAACTAAACTGTCTTTATGAAACTAATCAGAATTATTGTCAAGAGTCTAATAAACAATATAAAGTCGAGAGTAGCGGTTGAAACCACCAAAATTCTCAGGTAGAACAATATAAAGTCGAGGGAATAATTTATGGAGATATAGACTTCGACAAACGTTTTTCAAAAGCTTCTAACTTCAAAATTAATTAAACAATCTTAATGAAACTAACCAGATTCATTGCCAAGAGCCTAATAAACAATATAAAGTCAAGGGTAGTGGTTGAAACCATCAACATTCTCAGGTAGAACAACATAAAGTCGAGGGAATAATTTATGGAGATATAGACTTCGACAAACGTTTTTCACAAGCTTCTAACTTCAAAATTAACTAAACAACCTCAATGAAACTAACCAGATTCATTGCCAAGAGTCTAATAAACAATATAAAGGCAAGAGTAGTGGTTGAAACCATCAACATTCTCAGGTAGAACAACATAAAGTCGAGGGAATAATTTATGGAGATATAGACTTCGACAAACGTTTTTCAAAAGCTTCTAACTTCAAAATTAATTAAACAATCTTAATGAAACTAACCAGATTCATTGCCAAGAGTCTAATAAACAATATAAAGTCAAGAGTAGTGGTTGAAACCATCAACATTCTCAGGTAGAACAACATAAAGTCGAGGGAATAATTTATGGAGATATAGACTTCGACAAACGTTTTTCACAAGCTTCTAACTTCAAAATTAATTAAACAATCTTAATGAAACTAACCAGATTCATTGCCAAGAGTCTAATAAACAATATAAAGTCAAGGGTAGTAGTTGAAACCATCAACATTCTCAGGTAGAACAACATAAAGTCGAGGAAATAATTTATGGAGATATAGACTTCGACAAACGTTTTTCACAAGCTTCTAACTTCAAAATTAACTAAACAACCTCAATGAAACTAACCAGATTCATTGCCAAGAGTCTAATAAACAATATAAAGGCAAGAGTAGTGGTTGAAACCATCAACATTCTCAGGTAGAACAACATAAAGTCGAGGAAATAATTTATGGAGATATAGACTTCGACAAACGTTTTTCAAAAGCTTCTAACTTCAAAATTAATTAAACAATCTTAATGAAACTAACCAGATTCATTGCCAAGAGTCTAATAAACAATATAAAGTCAAGAGTAGTGGTTGAAACCATCAATATTCTCAGGTAGAACAACATAAAGTCGAGGGAATAATTTATGGAGATATAGACTTCGACAAACGTTTTTCACAAGCTTCTAACTTCAAAATTAACTAAACAACCTTAATGAAACTAACCAGATTCATTGCCAAGAGTCTAATAAACAATATAAAGGCAAGAGTAGTGGTTGAAACCAGCATAATGTCAGGCAAAACAATATAAAATCAAAGAGGCAAATAGTACAGATATCTCTAATATTTAAACACGCGCTCAGCACACGCATTTCGTACTTCAGGAAATGATTGCTTGGTCATCAACAAATATTCGTGCGATAAAATAATCAAAAATAATGATAAACTGCATAGGTACACAGGTTTTATGCAGAAGGTTGTACATTATTTTAGTAGTTAAGACATAAAATGTTTGGACATTGAAACTATTCATGTAAAACTCGATTTTAGCAAAAACTAAAACTTTGGTAAGTTCTTTTTAACAGTATTGTAATTTTCGCGTAATTTTTTTGTTTTGTCGCGATTGCATCTGATCTTTAACCTCTAATAATTATTAATAAAGATGTCTTCGAGTCTTTGATATAAAACCGTTGACACGTAGTAGTAATTATGGGTACAATGGCCAATTAAAATAAGACTAACGAAGTTAAGAGATAAAAATTTATTATGCACGTGTTGTAAATGAAAAAAGTTAGTAGTAATAATACTTGCGATAGCTATTACATAGGATCTAAGATATTAATTTTATAAAGAACATTGCCTTTGGTATTTTATCGTTAATTATTCGCTGCCTTCTTCTTGGCGGCTTCTTCTTCCTTTTTCCGCTGCTTCTCTCGCATCATCTCAGCATCGCTGTTACGAAGAAAATTAAGAAAGTTCCGTTACCCACCAAGAAATAACACCAATTTCAAGACCTACCGAAATTTACGTTGCTCTAAGGTCATACCGTCGCCCCCTCCTGGTTTTTTCTTAGCTATTTCTTGTTGTCTCTTCTGATTCTTTGCTCTAGCTAATTCACGTTGGTTACCCCCTGGAATTTCAGGATTTTTAGCACTTTTTTAACCCGGAAAACAATACTCACTTGTCATTTTCGTTGATGCGTTTCCAGTTGACGATTTCCTCCAATTTTGTACCTCTTTTTAGCCCTGGTAAAGGCCGTAGCCTAAAACGGCAACTCTATTTAACGCAGATCTTTCCAGCACAGAATAACACGAGAACAGAGAAATATTAAATTTTCCTACGATTCGCTAGCTTTGTCTCATCTCCCGTACGGCCGCAATGCGTTAGAATGAGACGACGATAGATGCGCGTCGGGAGGCAGAGCGGCCACCCTTTCGACGTTGACCTACAAAAAGCGCTCGGCGCTACCAACATAAATTCGTCAACAAGCGTGTATCTATATCCTTCAATTTTATAGAATATAGATATGCTCGCTTTGGTAAATTATAATCCAGTCGACAAAACAGCCCTTTCGCGGCCAATATGCGCTATCGGTAAGGTAGGCACTTATTTATCAAATAATCGAGGTTTGAAAAAAACATTTTGTTGGGGTTATGGCACCATCTGAAAACGTGATTAAAAATGCGTCGTAGAAGAATTAAATTGTAATTTATTGTTCTTACAGGTAACGAAATAATTGGCACTTTGGTAGCGGCGATCTGATCGACTATTATGGCACAAGAAAATCCGCCCAAAGTCGAGAATCATGCCCCTGCTGGCCCCAAAACAAAACTCGAAAGTCTCGTCACCGATGTAGACCTCAAACGTATGTTTGACTACTTCGCCAAGAATGTTTATAGGGCTGGGAACAAAGATCCAGTGGTAAGAGACTTTTTAACTATAGTTCTAACACCAAATTAACTTATTCCGTTGAATTTTTAAGGCTCTCGAATCGATGGGCATATCCATAGAGTTGATGAGACACGACTACACCTTATTCACAATTTCCAACGAGAACGGTGAGCTCTGCAATCACTATCCAACCGAGATAGTAATATTGGAATACCAAAATACGTTAGGTAATGATACCATTTACGAAAGCTTGTACGACGGTGTGGTGCTAAGGGAAAAAATATCCGCATCCAGGATAGCGCGGTACGTCTCCTGCATCTATTTTACCCACAATTTTACCTTTTGGTTATTTTTCGTTTAGGTGTCGAACAAGATTTCCAGTACCTGTGATTTTGTACAAAGGAAAATACATCTTACGTTCCGCTACCCTCTCCGGGGGCCCCGAGATTTTTGGACGTACCGGTCTGAACTACTTTTTGACTTCGTGGAACGGCGTTGACGCTGCCAGTGACGATAATGACGAGCAAATTTTTGACAAGGTTCGCAAGAGAGACATCGACTTACTTAGCACTTACAACGCAGAGATCATTGTCGATCTCATGGTGGAAAAGAAAAAGGTCAAATATGGATTCAAGTATGTTTATTTGCATTATTATCCATTCTTTTCGCAAATTATAGACACAAAATCTTTGTGAAATCCATCAGGCTACTAGAATTTTGAAAATAGTTGTACCTAGAAGCACTTCCCACCAATATTTGTTTGACTACCGTATCTATAAATACCCTCACCCTTCCACACACTCTTACTGTTACGTCCTGAAGATACCTCTTGCAAGAGAGTGCAAAACGTTGACTAATAATTTCTGATTTAGTGTTTCCTCGTCGGAGAAGGTAGATAGAGAAAATCGTTACGGTAACTTCCGCTTGCTCTCCTTGCCGTATCCAGGCTGTGAATTCTTCACTAATTTGCATAAAGAGAACTACGAAGCTGGCTCGTTGCACTTTGACTGGAGTCAGTCTTTCGTTGACGCAGAGATCACCCCACCGCTAGATCATTGCATCAAACAGCTTGGTATCGAGTGGGAAGATTACAAGTCCTGGGACCTCATAACCATGACGAAAAATTACTTGAAAGTAATACTCAAGTATTTAGAGGTAATCCTTAATTTAGGCGACCAACGTAACAGGTTGTATTGGTTGCCTATCCGGAGGGTTAGTTTTTAATTTACTCCTTTCGTTTTCCAGGATAAAGACTCCGGAATATTGATCCACTGCATCAGTGGGTGGGATAGGACCCCGTTATTTATATCGCTCGTTCGCATGAGCCTATGGGCTGACGGATTGATCCACCAGCACCTCAACCCTCAGCAGATGTTGTACCTGACCATAGCCTACGATTGGATGCTCTTCGGGCACAACTTGCACGACCGCAGCGAGAAATCCGAGGACATCTTGTACTTTTGCTTTTACATGTTGAAGTTCATCAGCGGCGACGACTTCTGCTTCAACCACCAGAAGAGGAAGCGCCTTTCCAGCGAGCGCTCTGATCGTGGGCCCCACAGACCTACCAGGAACGCCTCGTGCTCCAACGAAGAACCGCTGATGTTCGAACCTGACCCCAACGGCTCCAACATTAGTCTGAGCTCAAACTCGTCTTCCGGAAGCGACAAGTCCTCGCGGGACTCGCAGAATTCCCCTCCCCAGAACCACGTTGAGATGGCCTCTTCACCGTCACCGTCGTTACACTCGCTTGGTGATGAGTTTGTTCATATGTAAGAATTTATGCAACCGATATGACACGTCATATTAGTTGCCTATACTCTAATAATTTTTTTTTTAGTGGTATTCCGGATATTACTGCAACTGTGAGGTCTCCAAATGCTCGTAAGACGTCTCCACTGCCAATTCCAAGGCCTGCAAGGTTGCGGCATGATTCGGTAACTTCAGCAGGAAGTTGGCAGATGATTTCTGGTACCGGCAGCCTGAATACTTCCGACGGGTGCATGTAAGTCAGAAATTTGATGAAATAATACTCGTTATGCTTGAGATTATTTATTTTTAGGAATGGTAATTCCGATAGCGCTAATAATCAAGACAATGCCAGCGTGAAGAGTGCCAAAATTGAAAACGGAAATTGCAGTAAAGCTGAAGAGTGAGTTTCCTTGTTAAAGTTGCTTTAGTTGCCATTTTTAAACGCTATATAATTTTTTTCTTCTAGATCTCGTGCATCTAAACTGTATGCAATTAGGAAGAAAATGTTCAGCTTGTATTCCAGTGTTATTGGTATGCGGTACCTGTAAATAAATGCGAAGATTGGTTGAAAAATCTTCATATCGACTGACGTTTTTGTTTTTCCATTCGGGTGCCAATGAAGCCGTTATTTTTAATTTGTTTGTTTTGTCGTATTTGTCGCTGTGTTCATTGCGTTCTCTTTGCGCTACAAAGGAAACCGTAACTTCAAATGTGATCCGTACCTTCTTGTTACGAATATATTTATAAATAGATATTTATAAATATATTTTAGTTAACTAGTTATTTGCGTATAGTTAATGAATATAAGGTTCTTTCGATTTGAGAGCGTCCTTTTGCACGTAACACCTCAGATCAAAAGGAGCGAGTAAACACTTCATAAAACTGTGAAAGTTATCTTTGTTTGTTTACGATGTGCCTACATTGTTTATGAGAGCTGTACTCGGTATGAATTTATTGAAACTATCCTTGTTTTTTTGTACTTGAGAATGTTTTGTACTCGGAATTTTGGATACTGTGTCAAAAAATATATGTATTTTTCGATTGTCCGACTTTTATTTATTAGTTTGATAAAGGTGATGTATAATGTAGAGTCTTGAGATGACACGAAAAGATATTAACTGACTTTCGATCGCGATGTTAGACGAATTGTTTTTGAATTATATGAATTTTTAAGTTGACCAAATTCCGTACCTAAAAGGCCTTATATCTCCTAAACGGTGCGTCCAATCGAAAAACTAACGCAAAACGGCCTCCCCCCTAACTTCACAACACCTCCGCAAAGTGGCCTTTCTCAATAAGATGCCGTCGACAAAAGGGCCAAAAGGGCTAAATTAAAAATTTTGAAGTGTCAAACTAATCGGAGTGGAATAACCCGAAGTGGATTATATTTCGAATTAGGTAGCCTACTTGACCGACTTCGCCTCTGACTCATTGAAATATAACCGTTATAACGTGTTATACCTTGTAGGAAAGCGCTTTTAAATCCCTATTCAATAACCCCTTCCGTTCCTTTCTAGGACAAATGCTTTTTGAATTATATGAATTTTTAGTTTGACCAAATTCCGTACCTAAAAGGCCCTATATCTCCTAAACGGTGCGTCCAATCGGCTTCCCCCTTAACACCTCAACACCGTCGCAAGGTGGTGTGTTTTTTCTTTTAAATAAAATACATATTTCACTACTTGTATTTTTATTTATCTGTCCGATTAGTACATTTCTTAAATATTAACATATAATTACAAAAAGTACATCTAGTGTTCTTTTCATCCGTTCCTTCGGTTATTACATTTAATTAAATTGGCAGTATATACGGGATTTTCTCCATTTTCGTATTCTACCGACGTAAATACAAAGAGTGGGGGGACAAAAAAAATTCCTCTCAACATAAAATTTCGCTAATTTTCGCAGTCTTATCGTACAATGGGGCGGTTTCCTGCGCTACGACATTCGCAGATTGTCGTACAAAATCGTAGATTGTCCTACGAATGCCGTGAGCGCAGTGACCGTAGTCGGTAAAGAAAACGTCCTAAAGCGAATACATAAATATTTAACTAAAGTGATACCCACCGCTTCTATCCACGATCCCGAAAAGTATTTGTACAAATTATCACAATTCAACTAATTTTTGGATGATAATAACAATCGAGACAAGCCAAGGTGGGATCAGCTCATATAATGCGGAAAAAAACTGCAATGACCTAAGATGGCAGTGATCGATATTACGATTATTGCATTACAGGTTTTCCTCTTTGTCGTGTGGATTCGTCTGTATAAAGACCTACCATTAAAAACACATAAGGTACGGTTATTTCAATTAATTACTCGCTAAACGACTATTTACAAATAATAAAACGGTTGTACTTTATAATAGAAAGTTTCCAGATTTGTACAAAGGAGAACATTTGAAATGTACATTCAATAAAAATAAAATAACCGACGTTTTTACACGCAAAGGCAGTGTTCGATTACAAGTCACGAAGGCTATTCGTCAATTAAACATATATACAGGGTGTTCCACGCAACTAATTCATCAGAACTTTTACAGAATCACATCAAATGTTGAGTTAGTATATTATTCATTCTTTGTACTTTTACCCACTGTGAAATAATACTGTAAAATTTATTAGTTATTGCTATTGAATAAAATCTTGTAGAAGATACAGAACTCTAGAAGAAGAAAGTTCTAACAAACCAGTTTAACGGAACACCTTGTGCATACATATATATGTATATATATATATATATATATATATATATATATATATATATATATATATATATATATATAGATAAAAAATAATAAATAAAGGTTCTTTCATGATCATGGTGGGGGACAAAGAAAATATTTAAATAACGCATTCGCATGCCTGAACACAAATTTCCAGTCTAGCCTACTTCCGCTCGATAATCGATAATAAAAATAAAACCAACAATAATTTAAACATAAAAAAAAACAAATAACAGTCGAACAAAATAAAAAATTAACATTTTCTGCCGGCTTCCGCGATCAATTCTTCCAGGTGTTCGACTGGTACAGATCTCCCAATATCGTATCTTTGGGCCAACTCCAATCCTTGCCCTTGGGCTTGAACTTGTCCCTGGGGGGCTCGGCAACATCCTCGACTTTTTGGTACACCTCTTCCCTCCAATGTTCCCGGTAATAAAACTTCTTCTTAAAGTGTTGATCCGGCTTCGTCTTTTTCTCTTCCAGGTGGCGCTGGTACTTCATCAACGCCGGATTTTGGTTGGGACTCTTCTCCGCCGGCCTCTCGGGACTGTAGGATATCGACAGGCCTGGCGGGGACGACGGAGATGGCGTCCTCGGGGGCCCAGATTCATCGTTATCCATCGGCGCTTCTTCCAGGGATTTTTTATTCGAAGGTACTTTGAACAGCATCGGTTTAGGATTCGGATGTAACTTCAGCATCTGTTTTACGGGTTGTACTAACGGTGGGTCTCCGTGACCTATTCCCGAATCCGGGGAAGTGTTACAACTGTCGTTCCCGTCTGTCGAGCGTCTCCGTTTATCCAACTCCGTCGAAGCGAACGCTACAAGCCTGTCGAAACCCGACGATATCCTGTCTTGCCATTTGTCTTCTCCGTCTTCTTCTACCTCTACATCTGCGGGGAAAATTAATATTGCGTCATAAAATTGTTGGGGAGAGGCTATCGCGGAAAAAAACGATAAATAAATATCTCCCGGGTGGCAATTTTTATTTTTTTACGGTGTTTGAGTAATCTAAGCTATCCGTGAAGTGGTTTTAGTGGCTAATACGGCTTTTACGGCATGCAGGAACCACAACCGACAAGCTGCAGTGCTAAATTTCAACACGTAACGTTGGAGGTTTGGAATGGACAAAACCAGGGCTTTAAACCAAAACTAACCGAAAAAGAAGACGTAACTGTTTATACAACTCATTTGATCGGAAATTTCCAGTAGCTTAATCAATTCTCGAAAGATTTGTCTATAATTTACCGAAGGAATCGTCAAAATCCACGAAGGATTGCTAAAGTTATCGGCGCCCCAAATTTCTATGCGGTATTTTTTTTACAACGTTTACACCTTACGCAGTTCACGTGAGTTGTACTCATAATTATTTTAAAAGTGTCATATCTAGAGGGAATTTTGATGTAGAGTCGATTTAAACTAAGAAGCGCACTTCCGTACCACAACGCCACAAAATATGAATATACGCAGTGTGACGTCATTTCACCTTGAATAATTCCGAAATAAGGCGGCTCGTTCCGGAGGGGTTTTAAAACGAAAAATCACACATTTCGAAGTTTGAACTACTGGAAATTGCGAAATATAACGTCCCAATGTTCCCAATGACAATAAAATTGTAGTTATCACTATTAAATCTCATACATTGAATGATTTTTGAATAGAAATTCCTTGGGTTCGTTTTAGCATTAACTGATATTTATGACAATAGAATTGGCTGTTTTTATGACTTTACACGCCTGTTGAATGTATAAGACCTGTTCTTCACACAAAAATTCGAATTCCGGCTGTCACTGTATGAAAACAAGGTCAAACATAACCTAACACCCTCGGATACGTCTGAGATTTCAGGAATTTTATTATTATTTAGCAGCATGAGCTCCCTAACTTCGATTGAGTTTTCAATCTCCCAAACACTCTCCACCCATGATTGGTAAAACGGTCTACTACGCATCCTAATGTTGTGCAACTTTACCGTACACATTTAAGTTTAAATCAACTCTATCTGCCTATAATGTGCGCAAAGAATCTTAACGAGAATTCTTTAAGGACTACAAAAGTTTAAAGCCCTGGACAAAAAACAATGATAACAGTGAAGAAAAAATTACAAAGCAAAAACACCACCACCAATAAAAATACGGACGAATACTTAGGCTTACAGAAAAAAAGAAAGAAAAAAAATAGTAATATAGCGGAAGCTACTTACCGCCGGGTGTCAAAAAATTTTCAGCCATCTAAATCTAGTTTGGTAGGGAATTTATGCATGCGCGATTATGTGCACGAGCGAATGTGCATGCCTCAACTGTGCTGCCTCCTATTTTAACGCAAACAAACTACGGTAAGTAAATACAACGACAATTCTATCTCTTAATAAATGTTTCGACCATTACGACTAGTTCCGTCATCTTCGTGCCTTGTCGTTAATAGGAAACCAGGTCAAAAGGGGGCCCGGAACTCTCCGCCGTCGTAATGGCCTACCGCCTCTAGCTTGCCCTTTCTACCTTAACATTACCTACAAAATAACTCAGAATCATCCGCGATTACGAAACACAACAACATTTGTTAATCAAATAACCGAAGCACTTTTACTAATTAAAGCAACTGCATGCATACCAAAGATGATCAAATTTAATTACGTAATCAACTTATTCTATTATGTATATTAATTAAATCACCTTCATCCGCCGGCTTCTGTTGTCGCGATTCTTGCGATCTAATCGGCCCTTGAATGACCGGGGACTCCCGCTTATACTGGCAGTCGTTGGCCCCTGCGGTCTCAGTCTTCACTTCTTGATAGTACCTCCTCTCGAACGCATCAACTTCTTCTTTAATCTGTGCCGTATTCAAAACCCTAGCTTGCAGCGTCGCCGCCAGACCTTCCGGCACGAAATTCCCCCGTTCCGCCTCTTGACCCACCGCCGGGGGCTTCACGTCGTGAAAATACGACTCGTGGTAAGGCTTCAGATCCGCCCTCGGCAAAGGCGTGTACTGCTCCCCCGGCGGATAACTAGCGGGCCCCCCTCTCGCCTGCGGCTGGTACATTATCGTCGTCCTACCCGAATATTGGTACTGCTGGGGCGCCTTCGCATGATTATGCACGTAAGCCAACCCTTCCAACCCCTCCGTAGACGACGGTCTTGAAATCGGACTGTAAACTTGACGCATCGGCTCGTGTTCTTTAAAACTAGACGGAATTGCATCGTGAACCTAAATAAAAAACAAAAAAAAATCAGATCTTAATTAAATTTCTTAAAATTTTAAAAGTAATATTTACTTTGACGTTGACTCGTTCGGGCCTCGGCGGAATATTGGCGTTAACGACGGATCTAGAGCTCACGGTGGCGGTACCTTGGATGTCGCTCATGTCAACCGCAGCGTTGATTATCGACTGGTTGGAGATCTCCAACGTACGCTCTATCTCCCCCGAGACTAGGTCCCCGATGGTCCTTGTCGCCAGCATTCCGTCGGGGGCGCTCTGCGGGTACCCCATGTGGTGTTGGGCCGTCGCCGCCGCCAGTTTCTCCTGCGAGAGGTGCCGTCGTAGCGCCAGCTTCGCCGGAGATACCTTAGAATCGATTAGAATTAATTAAAAATTAATTCATACGGGAGATTGAGTATGTTTCAACGCTCAAAACTGTCTATATTATAATAAAGATTATTATTATTATTATTAATTTTAAACTAAGAAGCTCACTTTAACATATGCAACCAACGACCCACGTATATTTGTTGTAACGCAACCAACTGTGATCTTAGTTTGAAACATCTATACCCATTACATCGTAATTTTGAAGTTAGAAGCTTTTCAAAAACGTTTGTCAATTTCTATATCATCATAAATTATTCCCTCGACTTTATACTGTTCTATCTGAGAATTTTGGCGGACTCTAGACTTTATATTGTTTATTTAGTTTCATTAAGATTGTTTAGTTAATTTTGAAGTTCTATATCTATATCTACATCTATATCTTCATACATTATTCCCTCGACTTCATATTGTTCTACCTGAGAATTTTGGTGGTTTCAACCACTACTCTTGACTTTATATTGTTTATTAGACTCTTAGCAATGATTCTGGTTAGTGTAATTAAGATTGTATAGTTAAATTTGAAGTTAGAAACATTTGAAAAACGTTTGTCAATGTCATTTGTCAAGAAGATCACTTTGACATATGCAACCAACGACCCGCGTATATCTGGTTGCGTTACAACTGTGATCTTCTCAGTTTGAAACATCTTATACCCATTACATTGTAATTTTAAGACATTGATACAAACCTGCGTATAATCAGGTTGTTCTTGCAGAACACGATGTTGCTGTTGTTTCTCCGTCGGTAACGCGGGTTCTCGATACGCGTCGACCATGGATCCTAGTCCTTCTGGGTAAGTTTTATACTCCTCGTGTTTGGTAGGCTTAGGGTATTTACTCTTGAGGGGTTCAGGTTCGGTTTTGACGTACTGCGGGTAATTAAAACTTTGATTGGCCGAAATTTGGGGAAACTGCTGTGGAGGGTTAGAACTGGTAGGGCTGTACAGTTGCGGCTTGCGGTCTTCGTTCAACACCGACGTAATAATGCTTTTAAGGCGGTCCTCGAAATTAGCTATCCTCGGCGGTTCCTGCGCGCGCTGCGTCGGTTGCGGAACGTAATTGGCTTGGCGCTCGATCAGCTTGGCGCGTTTTGAGACAGTAGATGGCGCCGGCATGGGGTTTTTCGCGGCGTTCCGTTGATTACCGACCGGTTTCTGCGCGGGCTTTGATGTGATCTTGCTGGCTTCCAACATACGGCCTTTCTCTAAAATCTTCTGGGCCAAGATTTCCGGGTTTTGCTCTTCGATTTTTGCAATATCCGGCACTTCGGGCCACTCCTGGGATCGTGTCCGGTAATCCCGTGATTTCCTCTGGGATTTCGAGGAATTCTGACGTGCCGCTATCGCCTGTTGGGCTTGTTTACGTTCCTCGCTCGCTTTCTGAAGAGATAAAACTTCGTCCTCGAGCATCGACACCTGGGAATGGAGTTTTTTCCTTTGGGATAAAGTTGAAGAAATCTCTCTTAAGATACATTCCTCTGGTGAATCTTGCTTGGCGTATTTCTCGGTGATCTCTTGTTGTCGTTGTAACACTAAATTCTTCTGCTCCTGCTCCAACCCGAAGACTTGCCCTTGTAACTTACTAGCTTTGGCTTGCAACTCTTTATGCCGAATTACGATCTCCTTCGCTTTGGCTAATAGATCGGCGGGGGAGGTCGCGTTTATCCCTAGCTCGTTCATGCGCACTTTCAGCAAGGCGACGCTATCGTCGATCAACACTTTTATCTGTTTCTCTAGCTGCGCAGCGCGATTCTGCAAACGCTGATTTCGCTCTTTCTCCTCGGCGATCATCGAATCCACCGACAGCTTGTACCTTGGATTCTTCATCTGATCGATCATGCTCATAAACTGCACACGGTACATATCCAAAAGGATCTGCAGCGCGTACGGCGTACTCTCCGGCGCTGGCGGAATATCAAGCTCGTCGTGCACCATATCCGTACTCAAACTCGTCAATTTCTGGTCGACACAACCCGGCGGAGGCGGCAATTTCTTACCGTTTGCTAAAAACAAAAAATTATTTTTTAATTAATGAATTTCTCAATTAGTTTCACAGATTGCCAATAAATATTATTATTATTATTATTATTACCTTGTGGGGAGGTGCTTAGCAATGTCTGACTATGTAGTAGGTCCAACCCGTTTATCTTAATAGCCTTCTTTGGTTTGGTCTTCTTGACGCGGCCCCGGCGGGGTTTCGCCAAGGCCTTTGCCGAATTGCCGTTGGGTTGGACTTTCCCGCCCTTCTGGATCTTGCGACGCAGCTTCTTCGACTGCCTCTTCACCTGAAACAACAGAACAGACGATTTAGTTTTGCTTATCGATATCGTTGCTTTCATAAATTGTTCCCTCGACTTCATATTGTTCTACCTGAGAATTTTGGTGGTTTCAACCATTACTGTTGACTTTATATTGCTTATTAGACTCTTGGCAATGATTCTGGTTAGTTTCATTAAGATTGTTTAGTTAATTTTTAAGTTTTTAAGAAATTTTCAAAAAATGTTACCTTTCCATTTCCTTCGTCTTCGCTTTGGCTACTCTTGCCCTTTGTGGAGCACCAATCCGACCAACCTTTGCGGGTCATGGGGCCATTCTCGTAGAATTCAGAGTCAGACGAGGAATCCTGCATCTGCTTTATAAGATCACGTCGCGCCTTGTCCCTACCGTTACGCGATGAATTCGAATTTTCATCACCGTTCGAGCCACCCTTCGATTAGAATAGAACAGAATAGAATTTACAATTTAGAAATAAAAATGAATTAATTAAAAATCGTTTTGACTCATTCAATTACCTTTACTTTGGGATTCCGTAACCGTTGGAAATATCGTTCTAATTTTGTTCGGTCGATGATGTGAAGGTAGTAGGAAACAGGTTTGCCCGTCCACGAGACAGAGCCCCGGAGCGGGGACATCTCCGAGACGTGCATGATGGTGCCGATGTCGCTGAGGTTCCTGTCCGTGATGCGGAAATTCAGGGGGCAAAAGCTTTTGGAGGAGACGATGCGAGCGCCGTCTTTCAGGTCAGCGAATCGCTCTTTCAGCTGGTGGTCCACGTTGGGACCAAAGGCAAAATTGTTGACAAACACTATTGTGGCCGAGGTTATTCTTTCGCGCAGCTCTTCATTCAGGAAATCACCTTTCATCAACTTGTATTCGCCGAACTTTTTGCCGTACCACTGCATCCAAGCCCTGAAGTTTTTGTTCATACTCTACCAAGGAAATCGGTGTTACATACATATCTGTGTATTTTGTGATTTGTAAAATTAAGTTATTATTCTATTATAAGAAGATTTCTTCTTCGTTTATAAGATAATAATATAAAACGTTCATATCTTCATAAATTATTCCCTCTACTTTATATTGTCCTACCTGAGAATTTTGGTGGTTTCAACAACTACTCTTGACTTTATATTGTTTATTAGACTCTTGGCAATGATTCTGGTTAGTGTCATTAAGATTGTTTAGTTAATTTTGAAGTTAGAAGCGTTTAAAAAACGTTTGTCAATGTCTATATCTCCATAAATTATTCCCTCGACTTCATATTGTTCTACCTGACAATGTTGGTGGTTTCAACGACTACTATTGACTTTATATTGTTTATTAGACTCTTTGCAATGGTTCTGGCTAGCGTCATTAAGATTGTTTAGATAATTTTCTTTTTTTCTTTAGTTTCTTCTATTACTTAATAATAATAGAAGAAACTTCATAATTATTATATTGGTTTGCAAGGAGTTATTAGACTCTATACAATACTTTAATAACTTACTTCTGCATATCGACTTGGGACCTCGGCTCTCTCGATACCAAGGCAAATCTTGCAGGGCGTAGCGGCGGCCATCTGCAGAACGACCTGTCCGACGCCGGACCCAAGGTCGATGAAGATGTCGTCTTGAGTTATCTCGATTTGGTCGATCATCTGACAGACCAAGTCGTACGACGTCTCTCCGTAAACTTCAGGGGAAAAGGGCTCGTACTGGTTTAGCTTGTCAGGGTCCGTAACGGCTTGGTTGTAGGTCTGCTGCAGAATGTGCCGCAAGAGCCCCCTCGACGGATACTTGTTCAAACGCTGCGCCGGCAGAGAAGTCCCCTTCTCCAAGGCCACAACGCTGTCTATCGCTCTGTTGAACCTATCGCACAGCGACTTCATGGAGTCGTAACTTCGGGTGTCGTAATCGCATAAAATGTTGTTCTCCAACGGCAGTTTTAACTCAGGGAGGTCCTCGCAGACCCACCGTATCGTTTCCACGATTTCAACGGCACCGTCGTGACGGTCCTACGTGATTTAATTCGTTAAAACGCTTTTTAGGTTAGATTATTTGATTATTTTCGTTTAGTAACCCGTAAATAAATAAATAAACAACGAAAGATTGAATATAACGAAAGTTTATTATCAAAGGGAAGTATTTAACAATGGAATTGTCATAGTTTTTGGAATAGTAATTTAAATGTATTGGAGGTTGTGCAAAATCTGAATGGGATGGTAGTCAACGAAATAAACTAAATGGCTCAAAACCAGATCAAAGTTCGCCCAGTGGTTTTCAGGATCTGGGGGTGCGTTGGGTTGTGCGATATAATGTTCCTCCGGTTGATCGTACTAAAATAGGAAGGGAAGGTTTTAAGGATAGGTTCAAAAGGAAATTCTAACCTAGCTTGTACCCGGAGCACGTAAATCCCGTCATTTACGCGGATGTAGTAATAATGGGCGAAATCTGCATCTTCCTCCTCGTCGGATAGCTCATCGATTACAATGTGTATCTCATCGTTCATTACTTGACCCATTTTTACAGAGATTATTTGCACATTATTGCCGGGATTCTAATCAATCATGACGTTTGTTTACTAGGTGCTGTGTTGTTTTGTTTTTTTAGTTGCTACTAAGTAAAATTCAAAAGTACTACCAACTGTTGCTGCTTAATTTTTTAGGATTTGTGGATTTATTTAGGGTTATAAACTTAGAAACCATGTGGGTAGTGATGGGTGACTTTTGACACAATACAGTAAAAAAAATAACAAAAGAAGGATGGTGACAAGTGATGCAGGTAAACAAAAGACTGCAGTGGACAGGAGATTTTTTATGGAGAGAATCGTAAAAGATTTTAAAGGGAATTTGTTTTGTTCCTTTTCGGTCAATTTTGTTTGTTTTTGCCAGGTTTTGTATCCCTACAAATATCTAAATATACGATTGTTTACTTTTCGTTTTCGATTTGATACAACTCGGGATAGTTATCTATAAATAGTTATAAGTATATATGTTTCGAAATTGCCTAGGATAAATGAGTAATTATATAGATTGGACTATTGTCCACCAAGCACGATTCCATCGAATGAATTTTACGTGTATTTAAAAGAATAGTAGCTCGAGACGTCTCTATACATGAGAACGACCGTGTGAGTTTTATAAACGAAATATCGAACAAAGTCTAAATAAAATTAGTTACTTACATTACCACGTCCCGAGGTTAACGGCCATGTATATAACACAGGTTCTGCCCCCGCTGGCGAGTGGAGTTTTAACTCCATTTGTCCGTTTTATTCGATGTCAACTGAACACGAAAGACACTCTGTCGTTATTATGCATTTGGCGGGTTTTAGATAGACGGGGCACGCATTTTTCACATAAAAATAAATACGAGTCACTAGCCAGGCGACTAACAAGCAAAACACGCCATCGCCAGCAATCCGTGCGCGCGCACACGCAACATATTGCCTACCTCGCTTCAAAATGCAGTTATACCACTATACTCCGAAGATACGAAGGAACCTAGTATAGAATCATTCGGTATAGTGTTGTACGGAAAACTAACGTTTCTCAAATACCAATATCTATTTCTGCACGTACGCTGCATTTCCCTAATTCAAGTGCATTTAGATATCCGATTCTCACGCCGCGGTCCGCACGCGTGATGTCCGCAAAAACACCTCACTGCAAGCAATCACTGCATCCGTGCAAATCCGGGAACCGCACTAAACGTACATTTAAATTCCCGCTTAAACAGTTGACAACCGCTTGAAAAAACAGCGGTGAATCACGACCGCGTTTTGTCTCTATGACGTCACGCGTTTTGAGCGGGAAAACACATACGTCAATATCGGGTACTTTTCTAGTTTAGACGCTCGAAATGCGCTGCGATTTTTATTATGCAAACAATTGAATAATTAATTAATCAATAAATCAAGCTGAAAGTACTATCTGTTACCTTTTAGTCTGTTATCTTCATATTTACTGTTACTTGAAGTAAATGCTTCATGTTGTAGCTTTTACTTGAAGTAAATACTAAAAATTTTGAGAAGAAACGTTGATATGAACATAATAAATAAATGTATCAAAAGGCATTTTCTGCTGTAAAAGAATTTTTTTTATTCTTGCCAGTGGCGTTCGTGCGGGATTTGCACTGAATCATTTTAAAGAAAAAAGTGACACGCTACTGCTTTTTCTTTTTGAAAAAGGATTTCTTCTTAAACCTTTGGCACCCTGTAGTTCAAAAGTTAAGACATTTAGGACATATGTTTATGAATTATCATAGTGAACACTATTTTTAATCATACCACCCATTATTATGAATTATTTTCAGATGTATTTAAGCAATTTTATCTTTATAAGTCAGAGTGGTAGACAGTAATACGTATTGCCAATGTTTAAAGTGTTTATTTATAAATAAACAGCAAAGTCAAGGTAACAATTTATGAAGGTAAACATACCGATAAACATTTTCTAATAGGATTGAAATAATACAACATAAACTATATTTTGTAGCACGATAAATTTATTTATAATTTAATAAATAAATACTAGCAAGTAAAACCAACCGTTACAGAACACAGATCCATGATTTTTATCACTGATTTATCACTTCTATGACGTCCCTTCCTAAACTTTCGTGAGCAATCAGCTGATTCCTTCCGAGGTATGTATTCAAAGTTTCGTCGGTGCAATAAGCTATGAACCTAACGAAAGGTCTCAGGTCACCTTTATTCGCAATCTTCAAGTAATCATAATACTTTTTCCTAATAAAAAAAAATAAAATTAATGAATTAAATTTTTTTAAATTTAATAACGGTATTATTTCTTACCTATCTCGCTTGCTTACTATCACAGGGGGGTAGCCAGACCTCAGGAGGATTAGATTCATGATTAACCTACTTGTGCGCCCGTTCCCGTCCGTAAACGGGTGAATATCAACTAATTTGTAATGCGCCAAGGCAGCATACCGCACCGGGTGCATGTTCTGGGCTTCGTCAGAATTTAACCACTCGACGTAGTTCTCCATCAGCCGCGGCAACGTCTCCGGTGATGGGGGTATATGCCCCCCCACAAAGACTTGTTCATTTCTGTAAGAGCCCGATCCTACGGGATCTACATGCCCCATGACCCTCCTATGTATCTCTAAAATCTCTTTAACGGATATAGTTTCCGTGGTGGTTAATAATTTGACGTAACGCAGGGCGAGTTCGAGTCCGAGAATTTCGTTGTGTTCCTGGATGGTTTTGCCGGTGACGACAAGTCCCGTCTCGAGTAAGTATTGCAGTTCGGATATCGTCATCGTGTTGCCTTCGATGCCGACGGTGTGATAGATATGTAGGTAAAATAGTTTTTTCTTGATTTCAAAATCAAGGCCCGACTGGAGACGCTCCTTCAGTAAGTCTCGTTTCTCGTCGATTATTTGAAACATACGGAGGTCGATCTTGTCCACCAGGTGCGACGTCCTTTTGTGATTGGTCAGGGCCCCCACGTGACCGGGAGAATACGTCAACGCCTATGGAATATACAAAATCAAATGATAATCAATTATCATTGATCGAAATTCTCAGGTAGAACAATATAAAGTCGAGGGAATAATTTATGAAGATATAGACGTTGACAAACGTTTTTCAAAAGCTTATAACTTCAAAATTAACTAAACAATCTTAATGAAACTAACCAGAATTATTGCTAAGAGTCTAATAAACAATATAATGTCAAGAGTAGTGTTTGAAACCATCAAAGTTCTCAGGTAGAACAATATAAAGTCGAGGAAATAATTTATGAAGATATAGACATTGACAAACGTCTTTCAAAAGCTTCTAACTTCAAAATTAACTGAACAATCTTAATGACACTAATCAGAATCGTTGCCAAGAGTCTAATAAAGAATATAAAGTCAAGAGTAGCGGTGGAAACCACCAAAATTTTCAGATAGAACAATATAAAGTCGAGGGAATAATTTTTGATGATATAGACATTGACAAACGTTTTTCACATGTTTCTAATTTCAAAATTAACTAAACAATCTTAATGAAACTAACCAGAATCATTGACAACAGTCTAATAAACAATATAAAGTCAAGAGTAGTGGTTGAAACCACCATAAATGATAAATAAAATATAAATTCAAGAAAGAATGTAAACTTACTCTGACATATAGTTCATCAGCAGTTACAATATCTTTGTGCATTTCTTCCATATATTCGCCGTAACGGTTAAGAACGTCTGGGTTGTCCGGGGCTATAGCTGCAGCATGTTCGAATAATTTGAGGGCTTTTTCCATCTTCCCAGAAGATTTATAAGCGTGCGCAGCCTTAAGACAATGTTCGACCTCTGACTCTGTGAACTGCTGCTTAAAATGCATGTTGACATGTCGGATGTTCTCATCCTGACTGATCTCGTTGACTACGTAGAAATTCTTGAGGTCCGTAAGTATTAACTCGGTAAATAACGGTTCGTACAGGTTAAGTGAGTTGTTTTTCTTGTAGTGTATGTAGTAGTACTGAACTATGGCTAATAAAACGCAGATCACAGAAAGAAGTAGAGAGAAAATGAATCCTGTTATGTTCATCTCATGCGCTGGAAAGATTTTGAACAGTTTTTGGTCGTCGGAAATTGTCGTCACTCGCGATACGGGTCATTTTATCGCGAATTTTGATGTACACGTACTAGCAAATTGTTGGTTATACATTATTCTGAAAGCTGCGACCTTGATGACAGGAGTCATGGTGGTTGCCTACGTCAATGGCTGAAAAATAGAAATGAATATTTTGAACTTTTGAAAATGTTGATCAATATCTTTGCACGAAAGAATGGTGTCAAATGAAACAACATAAACTATAATAACAGTTTTATTGTATGAAGTAAAGAACAAGTTATCTTGTTACCTTGATGACACGAGTCATGGTGGTTGCCTACGTCAATGGCTGAAAAATAGGAATCAACATTTTTCAACTTTTGAAAATGTTGATCAATATCTTTGCATGAAAGATTGGAGTGAAATAAAAGAACATAAGCTGTGATAACAGTTTTATTGCAATAAGTAAAGAACAAGCTGGTTACAGTTGTGAAGTATAAGGCAAACTTTACACAAAAAATCAATTTCGATTACAAAAATATTTAAAAATCTCACACATTGTCATGGGAACGAACTCTCCTACACATTTTGTTGTTTTAAAGCTAAATTTGCTCGTCTAGAGAACTCGCCTAGATAAGGGGTGACTTAAACTTTAATTAACAAAACGTTTACAAAGAGCGATAAAATAATAATCATAATCGGGGTGGAAAATTTCGATAACAACGTAGAAAAGAAGGTGTCTTTATGCGAACGAAGGTTCCCGACGGTCAGCGATATAAACCACAGCCTAATAAACGCATCGAGATGAACAATTGAGACTGAAACAGAGAGATGCTGACGTGGAATTAAAAAGTAGGAATGTTACACTGATTAGTGCGATTTTTATTGATCAACGAATCCAACGAGTACAGTTAAAAATGCGGTAATTTAAAAAGGTAGATATTTCTCCTACGAAAACAATTATAAAACGCGTATAAAACAACACACAGAAGGCGCCAGATCTGATATATATATGCAATACTGTACAGTGTTATTAATAATTATTATCCTCCATTTTTTTTTAACGAAAAAAACGAGCATTGAGAAAGCGACACCAATAATAATAATAATAATAATAATAATAATAGTGGGGATTTGGTCGGGTCCCTTTTCTCAATGGCTCGTTTTGCTCTTTCCTCACACAACAGAATTTACATATCCCTTGGAGTTTCGCATTCGATAACAAAACTCTTATTTTTTCTTTGTCTTGCGGCTCAGTTGTTCCTCGGCAGCTAGTTTCGCCTTGTAATCTGACACGATCTCTTGAGATCGCACTAAATGCATTATCGTATTATTCAATAAGTCTTCCCAAGCTCGACAATATGCTAAAAAGCAAAATTAAGTTAGTACATTTTTTTTAATTTTTTTAATTAATTAAGTAATCCAGGAAATGGAAGCACAGATACAAATTATCTCCACTCAACTGGATCTAGTTATAAAGTGGAGGGAATAATTTATGAAGATATAGACATTGACAAACGTTTTTCAAAAGCTTCTAACTTCAAAATTAACTGAACAATCTCAATCAATCAATTAATAGATTTTTGGCAAAGTCGAGAAAACAAACCTTCTTGATCGTAAGTAACATCGTCCGCTGTTGCAAGGATCCTCTCGGCGCTATGCAGAGTTTTTGCCAAGTGGTCAATTGTCTGTTTGTGGTTGTCCAACATGTTGTCTTCGGCAGTTTCAAGCTCAGAGATCACTTGGTGAAAATTCATCATATCCACGCTCATATCCTGCTCCTAAAACCGCAAATTTAAAATTAATTAATTACATTTAAAACTAAAATTTTTTGACTTACATTTAAAGATTGCAGCTGCATAAGGTCTCCTTCGCCCTGCTGGTCGCTCGTAAAGCTATCCTCCCCTTGGTTGATGACCAAATCCCCCGCCCCCAGCTCCTTCACCCTATCGGCGTACCGCAGAGTGTTCAACGAGTGCTCGCAGGACGCGACCCCCGGCGAAATCATCGCAATCATGCACGTCCTCGAATTCGGCCCCACGAACGAGTCCCGCAACACCTGCGTGAGCTTGCTCACGCGGAACGGCAGATGGGCCCCCTTCCTACCCAACGCCCTAATACACTCCTTCAACGCCAACAACGATTTATTTATCTCCGCACCTTCCATTCCTAAAAGACCAAGAATTTAACAAGAATTTGTTTAAGGGGAGTTAATTAATTAATTGGAAAGTTAATTCATTAATTAATTAATTGGGGAGTTAATTAATTAATTAATTGGAGAGTTAATTAATTACGTTAATTAATTAAGGAGTTAATTAATTACTTGGGGAGTTAATTAATTAATTAATTTATTTATTTAACGTACTTGTTTGTCGGTTTGCGGATGAAGTATCAGCGCCCCTTTCGTTGCCAGCGAGATCAATGAGGGAGAATTTTCCGTGGATCTTCTGCATGGAGTTGTGCGACCGAAGCATGATCTGGAAAACGGCGTGGGATCTAGAGGAATTTGAGTTGGCGGAAGTCTGGCCGGACGTGCGCGCCTGGTTGCCCTTTTGGATCAGTTTCAGTACCTCTTCGACGGAGGACACCACTTTTTCGGTTAAGCCGACAACCTGCACCTATAATATTCGCAAAAAAAAAACGGTAGTCAAACAATTATTGGTTGGGAGGGCGATTGAGGATAGCTGTGATTGGCCTAGGTGGTCGTAAAAGTGCTTTGCAGCCGTGATATAAATGCCAACCGTCATCTCTATTCAGATTCGATCTTTCTAACAAAAAAAAAATTATAATCACCTGTTGTTTTCCGTCCTCCAGAATTCTCAACTTAAGTTTGTTATTCAACAAATCGAACACCTTTCCTGAGTAAATTTCAAAGAAGCTCGCCGACACCAGGAGGTTCAGGTTCCGATATTTCGGCGAATTGGCGTACTTGAAGACGTCGGCCGTCGCCATGGCGTAGATGCCTTTGTGGCAGTCCTGCGTCTTGCCGTTGAAGTCCCCTCCCATGGTGTGCGTCTTCCCGGACCCCGTCTGCCCATAGGCAAAGCACGTGGCGAATCCACCCTCGAAAATGGTTTTTATGAGCGGCTGGGCCGTGTACTTGTAGACGATCTCGTTGTTGCAGGTCTCGTCGAAGGCGTAGTCGAACCTGAACACCTGGTTCTCCAGGTACTTGGTCAGGTCCACCTTATTCTTGGGCTCGTGCACGATAAGCTGATTCTTTGAGGGGATCGTGATGACATCCACTTCCTTCCGGGCCGCTTCTTTCTTGTTCACCGGTCGTTTTCGCACGCAGACCGTTATCAGGTGGTCTTCTATCGCGTCGTTCTCGGTCAGGGGTTTGATATCCAAACCACGACGATATTCCCTATAAAAGAAAATGAGCAACGATTAATTTGAAAGTAACTGAACTATCTTAATGACGCTAACCAGAATCGTTGCCAAGAGTCTAATAAACAATATAATATCAATAGTAGTTGAAACCACCAAAGTTCTTAGGTAGAACAATATAAAGGCGAGAGAATAATTTATGAAGATATAGACATTGACAAACATTTTTCAAAAGCTTCTAACTTCAAAATTAAGTAAACAATCTTAATGACACTAACCAGAATCATTGCCAAGAGTCTAATAAACAATATAATGTCAAGAATAGTGGTTGAAACCACCAAAATTCTCAGGTAGAACAATATAAAGTCGAGAGAATAATTTATGAAGATATAGACATTGACAAATGTTTTTCAAAAGCTTCTAACTTCAAAATTAAAAAGTTAAATAACAAAGACACCCACTGTATCATGTTTAGTAACTCCCAGTGTGGATTTCCGGGAGCCATTTGCATAAAAGCCTCCTTTTCCGCTTTCTCTTCCGCCTGCCTCTGCCTGCGTTCCTCCCGATTCTTCTTGAGTTTCTCGACCTCCTTGACGACGTTACTCCTCTTCGAGTTCTGCGGCTGTTGGATGTTCGTCCTCGAGGCGGCGTTTTCTTTGCTTATCGGGTAATTCTCCATTATCTGCCCGTTGTTTGTACGGGAGGTGGTCGTTTTCGCTATCCGAACGCTCCCGTTGCTGTTCTTATTGTTCAAATTAGGCGCCGAGATCGTCTGCCTCGTGGGATTCTAAAGAAAAACGTGTTTATTACCTTAATTAACTTATTTATTACCTAAATTAAAATATAAAAATTAAAAAAAAAAAAAAAAAAAACAAAACAAAAAAAGATGTGAATCTGTTAGTTTTTTGTTACCGATAACGTCGCAGTGTCCGGAGACAGCTGGTTACTGTTAAAGTCATCGTCGGACTCGTCCAACTTATGGCTGTAGCCCCTAGAGGGGGCCATCGCAGCGCTCGTCTCGTCTTCAGAACCCGAGCCAGAAGAATCCTTTTGTTAAGCAGCGTGCGCAAAATTTAAATTCTTACTTTCCGAGGGATTTTTACTCAAGATATCTACCTCAAAACTCAAAAAGAACATTCCTGAATGCTGTAGTTGAACAAGTAAACTCCCGTTCGGAAGAAAAATCAATAAAATCAGGTACCAGGCGCTTATTATTCATTATTAAGCAAGCTTTTGTTGGATGGGGACAATAGAACAACAACGTTACATAGCAAGAAAATACAAAAACAAAGTAATAAATAACATATTAAATGTATTTTATAAATATTTTACAGCTTTTTTTGGGCAATATGCTCAACATTTCAGTTATTAAGAAGTATAGAAAAAATTGAAAAACGGAACCTTGTTATCAGCTAGTTATAGGGTAAGAAAATTGTCTATAACTATCTAAAATAACAGTTCAAAGTCGTATTTTAAAAAACTCACCCGTTGTAATGGATTTAAAGGTGACATGTGTACTACGGGTGCCGGTGGTTCTTGTATGTACTTCTCTCCTGGTCTGGGTATGACAATGTCGGGATTGAGGGACTCGATGGCGGCCATCTCGACCTCTTTGCCTTTGGTCTCACCTTGCTCGAACCATTCGACGGTAGCGGTGCGTAAATCAAAATTTATGCCCGCTACCATAGCGGAATGTATTCGACCTGTTAAAACATGAATATCTGTTATTAATCTTCGACTTTGGAAGCGTAAAGTTACCTATCACGCTAAAAAATGGTAGAATAAATATATTTAAAAAGAATTGCAGCATTTCTTGTAGGGTGAGCATTGTTGCGACAGGTTTTTGTGTTTATTATGGCAAATTCTTTGGGTCAGAAGGTAAGGTGGCCTTGTGCTGGAGCATAAGAGGACCTTATAAGGAATCAACCGATTTAAAAAGAGCGGTTTACGTCATTCTTTGCGCGAAATCGCCGAAAAAAGCGGCTCGGGGTTGAATTTAATTTGGTTGGTTATTCGTCCTGAAGGGTTTTGTTTTGTGTTACGTCGATTATTGCCCGAATTTCGGTTGATCTCTTACGCTGCGCGGAAAAAACGTGTGGTTTTTTACACCTACTCTATTTTGAAAATGACTCAGACTTATTGAATACCTAAATTGATTTGCCCAGTCTCCTGGGAACAATTTAGTACACACAAATCGAGTAAATTCGGTAGGTAAATACGCAAAATACCAAACGCGATTGAATGATTCATGAATCCCACATGAAACAATAATAAATGGACATGCAGTTTTTGAGACAAAATAAACGATTTGTATGTGTATAATTTGTGCAACATAAAACAAGCACGTGTGAACGTGAGAGACAATAAAAAATCCGTAACGGTTTGTCAATCTGAAATGATAGAATACGTCGTTGCCCATAAAAAAGGGCCGCATGGCGAGCTTTGACAAGCCCCATTTGACGAATGGAGACATCCCCGATGCCCACGGGGCGGCGTCTGCTGAAGAACCGGCGAAATAACACGAAATTACACGCTTCAAAGTGTATTTTTGTACTTACCATCGGTTCGTTTTATATTGACACTACTCCCGACATGCAAAACTTGAAGAACACCCGAAGAATCCATGGTTTTCGATCGACGCTAACTGTCTATCGGTACTAGAGGCACGGGACACATATAATAAAATAAATAAATAATAAATTAAAACGTATGTACAACTTTTGAAATTAATTTGTTTCTAATAGGCACAGCAAGTCTGTTCAACGATGTCAGTTGTGAAGCGAGATACATACAAAAAGTGACACCAACTGCGCATGCCTTCAGTCAACCGGCTATCCAAAGCAGGCGTTTCAATTATTTCAATAATTATTTTACCCCCTTTTTTTTATCCCGGATCACGCTTTTAGCGTTAGGCATCCAATAAATTCACCACGAATATTTAGAGCGAAGTTATATATCAATAATTTATCGAATATCAGAGTCAAATACCACGCCAATCAAGGTTTATAGCTGTAGGCAGGGCCAAGCAGGTGACTACGTGACGTCACTGTACCCTTCCTATGGTACGGTGACGTCACTATACCTTTTTTTTGTTTTTGCGTGAATATTATGACCAAATTAGTTGGAATATAAGATTCACATAGTTAGATTGTTATATCTATTCTTCTTTGTCCAGGAGAATTTGTTGAAATGACACCTTTTTTACATTAAAACACTAGAATCAGTTTTCATCATTTATTTTAAACAAAACGATATAAAAAGTATAAAAGAAATAATATTCACAACAAAAACAAAATTCTTATCAAACAAAATAGAAAATAGTTTGATTCTTAATATTTCTGAGCTTCATTAAAAAACTGATTTGGATGGTCGATAATCACTTTAAGCGCTCCGTATCTGCACTCAAATAACTTCGTGCACGCGACCTGAGGCTGACCATTCACAGCCGGCATCACAATATCTTCGATATCTACAAAATAAATCGAATTAAAACGTTTTACAGTCGACCGAAGGCTATAAAACCCACCAGTCACGTTCACACCACCCGTGACCAGCCCGTCTTCGAGTAGTTTCTTATCCCAATGCTTGAAGGGACACCCATGCGTGTCAAGAGGCCTCACGTCGCTTTCGATAATCCTCGAACACGTATACGGCGTGTTGTACTGCGTCTCCGTACCCACCATACCGTACATGTGCCTTACAAAATACTCATAGCGTTTCTTAAATTCGCCGTCGGTCATTTTCTGGACGAATTCGTTGCGCCAAAACGCCATGGCATCTTGGAAGGACAGCCCTATGCCTTTGAGGAACAATCCCAACTGCAGTCGGCTGTCGTGCTTTAAATGGTGATCCCGTTTCAACGCTTGGTAAATGTAGCGCATGCACATGGGGAAGTGACTTGTAAACTTGTCCAAGTTTTCTAGGGTAATAGAGTCTTCTTCCAGCAAAAGCTGTGGCGGCGATAACGGCTGGTTAATGTCGAAATTCATCTTTTCAATTGTTCTGCAGAGGTTTGTTATTGCTGGGTGGTCTACGTTATTCTTTATACGTTTTGATGAATACTAGAGACAGACAAACAGAAGATATTAATTAATGACTTATCTCGTCATTCAAAAATTCCTCAAGAAGCTGAAGGAAGCTTTTGGACAAACACCAATCAACTTCCTCGGCAAATTTATCATTAAAAAATTGCTCAAGAGGCTGAAGGAAGCTTTTGAACAAACAACAGTCAAACTTATGGGGCAAACTCAATTTTTTAAAGCAAATACTGCACCAAGAGGCTGAAGGAAGCTTTTACACAAACACCAATCAACTTCTTTGACAAATTTAACACCTACAAATGTCCAAACTCGTTTATATCATTAAATCAGACTTTGCCAACTTTTCTCATGGGCGGAAATACAAGTTTTAAAAAACGCTGGTCTAAACTGACAGAAAATACTTACTAGAAGATCTTTGTGTAACTTCTTCTCGTAGCAATCAGCAAAACACCTAATTAGCTCGCTTTGGGGTACAAAACCATACCCCCCTTTGATCAAAACCTCACGGTTTTTAACCAAAGTTGGAATTTCAACAAACGGTATTTTATACCAAAGAAATTCTTCAGCTATATCTCGACTAGTCGATTCTTCAATCTCTTGCTTTAACTGGGATTTTTCTTCATTGGATACCATCATCCACTTATTGTGTGTGGTTAAAAACTCCGATTTCTCGTTAGAACTCAACATTTCGAACCGAAGGCGTAGCCAATCAACTTCTTGTGTCACCAGCCACGTCCGCATGGATACTGAGCGGCAAAACGGTAAACGAACGTGGAAATGCGACAAATGGTCGGCTCTTCTCGCTTGGTAATCCATATCGGAAGGTTCATCCACGTTATTTACCAGTCTATGGAACCATTGGTCTTTGTGGGGTTCTAAATCTGTTAGGATACACTGCGTCCAAGCGACGCTGTGTGGCTCATGTCCTTTCCGCTTGGTGTTTTCTAGAATTCGAAAAATTTGAAGTCGGTCCATGACGAACTGATTAAGATCGGGAAACATTACCGTTTCTTTCGGATAAAATTCGTACAGCTGAAGTGGTTTCGGGTACAACTTTTTCATTTCTTCGATGGTTATTTTGGCAGGACGTCCATTATTTCCCTTTTCTAGCATTAGTTCGTCTAATCTCTTGATTATTTCCCGAGTTTTCCAATTCATTTTGTTTGCACTAGAATGTTTTGACATGTCTCGCAAAATATTCGACTTTTTGTCCGTCAAAAAACCCCTCAGGAACGAGACGCCTATGGGACGCCCATGGGACGCCTTATACAGAACTATTCAAGGCCATCGATAGGTGGCGCTGTTATCAATGTAAACAATTTAAATTCGCATCACGCATCACGCCCTTGTCTTGATGCTTTTTCTAGAAGAAATCGGCTATAAAACTATGTTACTATTAATTCCCGGCATTCTAATAATCCTAAGTTTTGTGTACGAGTTCTTCTTCCGAAAAAAAACAAGCGTTGAAAGCAGGCACGTCGTCGTCATAGGTGGGTCAAGCGGCATAGGAAAATCTTTCGCCTGTTTAGCAGCTAAGGCTGGCGCCAACGTTACGATCCTAGCTAGGAACATCACAAGACTGGAAGAAGCTTCCTCGGAGATAACGAAACATCGCAAGAACGAAAACCAAACTATAAAGCACGTCTCTCTGGACGTAATAAACCACGAACATGTCGAAAAAACCCTACTAGAACTCGACGATGAATCTCCGATATACATGCTTGTTAACTGTGCCGGTTTAGCTATCTGCGGAACAATAGAAGAGATATCCGTAGAAGATGTTAGAAAACTCTTCGAGGTTAACTATTACGGAACTCATTACGCGATACGAACGTTGGTGCCCCGTTTCAAGGCCAGGAAAGAAGGTAGGATCGTAATTACCGGCTCCCAGGCTTCGTTGATCGGAATTTATGGATTATCGGCTTATTCCGCGACTAAATTCGCGCTCAGGGGTCTTGCGGAAGCTCTATCCATGGAGTTGCATCCTTATAACGTTACCGTGACGTTGGCTTTACCCCCAGATACCGATACTCCGGGTTTTGCTGAAGAGAATAAGTCAAAACCGGAAGAAACCAAACTTATTAGCGGCACGGCGGGTGTTCTTTCGCCTGAAAATGTCGCAGAGACAATGCTGGATGATGCTAATGTAATATTGTGAAAAATAATTAGTTTGGATGGGGTTTTAATTGCTTGTTTTGTTGTAGAGGGGTCATTTCTTCAGTTCTCTTGGATTGGAAAGCTTCCTTATGACGACTTTGTGTGTGGGGATGACTTCACCAAGGAGTCTTGCTTTTTTGGTGGTTCAAATTATGCTGTTGGGGCCGTTTCGGTTACTTGCTGCTTTTTATGCTTACTCGTTTAAGGGTATTGTTACAAAATGCGCAAAAAAAGCTAAGAAAATTATGTAGATTTAGGTAGTTTATAAATAAATTTATTGTGTACTTACTTATTTTTGTTTTCTTCTTAAAATTAGACCACTGCTCTACAGGGAAACAAAAATTTTGAATATTTTTGCTTTTTGTGTGGCTAGCAAGTCTTTATTTATCAAAACCAATCTTTGAACTAACTTTTTGAAATATACCATGTTACTCTACAACTTGCTGCTGCTTTTTTATTGGGTCAGCATGTCAGCAAAATGGATACGCTTCTGCCAGACATCTCAAAACATAAAATAAAACGCAAGGTCATCAGTTTTGATTTAAATTTATTTTAAACAAAACGATATAGGCATATGAAATAAACAACAGAATTTGTTTAATATAACACTTCACTATATCAAACATTGTGGATTCACAAATATGGCATACATTATTGACCTAGATTTAATCCTATCAATAAAAAAAAGAAAAAAGTTTGAACAACGTCGCTAGATATAAAATGCGTTATTATTAGACATACAATAACTTTGGCAATGTTCAGCAACCATTTGTCACCATGTATTCATCCGTCACTATGCATTATCGTATCGTATTTAGTTCGTCGGTTGATTTTGCATATAAATATATAAAAGATATATAAAACAATACACACAACGAAAACGTAAATCCCTTATAAAAATATGAAAAGAAAACTTATCAAAAGAAAAGAATTACTTATCTAAATCACTGTAATCCTTAACTTAAGTGGTAACGCAACCTGTATTAATACAAATCTAATGTTAGACAGAAAAAAGCTGACAAATATAATACTGAGGCTGGGAATTGACGAATTTGGGTTATTAAAAAGTTTATGTCGACGTAACACCTTTACGAGCGACGAGCAGATTTAAAATAGGATGTTTCTTGATGTAACTAACGGCTTTCTTATGCGTGACCATCGTAAAGTCGTACCCGTTGCACTGCAGGATTTTGTCGTGTACTCTCAAGCCGCTCCTCGAAGCAGGACTGGATTCGTGCACTTCCGTTACGTAAATACCCTGAAAAACGAACCGAAAAACACAGGTCACACCCGCAAAGGCAAAAGGTCGAAAACAACTTACGTTATCGGTGTACCCCTGCGGGCTTTTATGATAATCCTGGTCGATACCGCCCCCAATTTTAAATCCACATCTCAAGCTCTCGCCTTCACCTTCCTTGTGCAACGTTATCGGAATCTATATTCAAATAATGGGATAATTACTCATCAAACATGAATCATTTTAGCAGTGTTAACTGCAAAAAAATGCACTTACGCTCAAGCACTCCATCGCCGTGCCGGCTTGGTGTTGAAAAGCCATTTTCGCCATGATTCTGCCGTGTTTTTGATCAGGGAAACGCAAAGAAAACGCGAATATTTACGGGAAAATCCACAACAACCCTGTTGCTTATCGCTGCTATTGAATAATAATAAATAATGGCGGCGTAGTTCGCGCGATCGCCGCTGAAGGCGCCACAATATTTGTTATCCTAACCTAACTATTTAAAATGCTTAAATAAAATGATTTTCTTACGATTATCAACACTAAATAAACTAAAGAATCGATTAATATCCCCCAGTTTGTAATCTACAAGTACCTTGTGCTAAATACCTTGATAATAACACATTTCTTGTAGGTTATGTGCACCGTATTCATCGAGAAATATACAAGAAAACACGATATTTGCGTTATGTTCGGGTTTGTGATTTGCAAAAACCTTTAGTTTAGGTATCAATCTACAAAGTTTCGTTACTTTTTAGGACAGGGGAAATGCGGTGTCGCTGTTATAAGAGTTTCCGGAGCGCATGCAAACTTCGCCGTTACGAAAATGACCAGATTTAAGCAAGTACCTCAGCCTAGATATGCACATTTGACCAGCATAAGGAACCCAATCACCCGCGAGGTATTAGATAAAGGATTACTATTCTGGTATCCAGGTAATTGTTTTTTTGACGAAAATTATGGTTTTTTATGAAAATTATCGTTTTTACAGGTCCAAATAGCTTTACGGGCGAAGACGTTTGCGAATTTCAAGTTCACGGAGGCCTAGCTATAGTCTCCGGCATCCTGCAGTCTTTGGAAACCCTAGAAAACTTTCGGCTAGCCAGACCGGGCGAATTCACAAAACGGGCTTTCTACAACAAAAAGATGGACCTCGTCGAAGCCGAAGGTTTAGCGGACTTAATAAACGCAGAAACCGAGTTGCAACGCCGCCAGGCCTTCATACAAAGTCAAGGTATGTTGAGCGGCATCTACAAACGCTGGAAAACCGTCATACAAGACAGTTTAACCCAACTCGAGAGTTTATTTAACTTCGAGAACATAGAACACCAAGAAACCGCGAGAATATTAAAAGATATCTTAAACAGAATCGAACTTTTACACGGGGAAGTTGTCAAACACTTGAACGACGGAAAAAGGGGGGAAAGACTGCGAATGGGCGTGGCTACGGTAATTCTTGGGGAACCGAACGTCGGGAAAAGCAGTTTGTACAATTACCTCTGCAAGAGGAAGGCTGCTATTGTTACCGAGCATCCGGGAACCACTAGAGATACTCTACAAACGAATTTGGACATTGGCGGGTTTCCTGTTGTTTTATACGACACTTGCGGCGTTAGATACGACGCGATAAACCCCGTAGAAGCCGAGGGAGTCAAAATAACGCTCGATACGTTGAATACCGCTGATTTAATTGTATTGGTGATCGATATTGAGAAGTATGATGTTTGGAGGAGGGTAACTAATAAACATCTTGTTGATTTTATTAAGGATTACGTTGTAAATAAGTTGAGAGTTACCGATTTAATAAAAGAAGACGGAACGGATTTAAATAGCTTGTTTAAAAGGAGGTGCATCGTTCTTTTGAATAAGTCTGATAAAATACCGAATTTGGACAATCCTGGAGGTCTATGCATTTCGGTGAAGACAAAGGAAGGGGTGGAGCAGTTTTTGGAAACTCTATCAAGATCTTTAAGAGATATGTAAGACTGTTTATCAAAATATTTGATTTCGTAGATTCTCATAAATTGTTTTTTTTTTATTTTATTTCTTTTTAGTTGTTCTGAACCCTCAATGGAAAGCCCAGCTATTACGAAGCTACGCCATCGTTCCCTGCTAGAAAAATCTCAAAAGCATTTAGCCAATTTCCTGTCTAGCGTGAAGCAAAGCGAAAATTTCGAAAAACTCGATTACGGCCTGCTCTGCAACGATTTGAGGTATTCCCTAAAGCACATCGCGGAAATTATTGAAGGGAGGAAAGACAACACCCCAGTGGTTGATGTTTTAGATGAGATATTTCAAAATTTTTGTATCGGGAAATAAAAACTTGAAAAATCGAAAATTATTACTTTATTTCCTTTATATTTCCTCTTATATTTACATCTTTACCATACCGTGCACTTGTTCTTTGGGTTCATGGGTGACTCCGAAGGACATGCAAACGCCTTTGAGAATTCCACCGAGTTCTTCAGAGTGCCCAACACCCTAAACCTCCCTGGAGGATGTATCGCCGACTTTAACCTGTTTTTGGTAGCATCAGGCCTAGCAGTTCCGCACCAAACTTGAGCAAAATTGATAAAAAACAACTGATCGTCAGTTACATCGAAGCCTGGTAACTTATAATCGTCATTCTCGACCAACCACTTCTTGTAAGCCTACAAAACGAGGTGTTAGAATAATTTCGAACTGAAAAGAACACCGTGACATATGCAACCAATTACACCCAGTATATGGGTTATAAATTGACCCGCGTATATTTGGTTGCATATGTAACTGTGCTCTTTCTTCCTTACTTTATAAGCTTGTTTAATTGCACCGTTATCTGCAATGTTTTCTCCTTGAGTGGAGGTCCCATCGATGTTTGCGTTAACTTCTGGTACTACGAAGGAATTATACTGATCTACGAGACATTTTGAGCGTTGTTGAAACTGGTCAGTTGCGTCGTTGGACCACCAGAGGTTCATAGTACCATCTTGGTCGAAATGTTTGCCCTTGTCATCGAAACCGTGGCTCATCTCGTGTCCTATTACAACTCCTATGCCTCCGTAGTTAAGCGCGCGCGGATAGTGCTCGTGGTAGAACGGCGGTTGCAAAATTCCGGCAGGAAACACTACAAAAACAAGAATTGAGGCTCGCAACACAAACCTACGCCACGGTCATTACTTATTTGGTTCTTATTTCTGCTGTAGTAAGCGTTTACTATAGCCGGTGGTGTATTCCAAACATGCTTGTTGACCGATCTACCAATTTTGAGATGCTCGCTCTTGGAAACATGCTAAAAATAATTTCGTAACTCGAAATTCCCCATTAAAAAATTACTTACTTGGAGGACAACTAAGCAATTCTCAAAATAGTACTTAGAGTGTACTTTAATGTCCATGTACCTTCCCATGAGAGCTTGCTTATCCAAAATGAGGTTCGGGTAGCCAATTTTCAGGCCCATGGCTTGTATTTTGGCGACGGCTTTCGATTTGGTGAACTTGTCCAGCCATTCGCTTTCCTCTAGGATTTCCTGAAAGGCTTCTTGTAGTTCTTGAGTCATCTTGAGCGTTTCGTTCTTGTTCTTTTCGTCGAAATGATGGGTGACGAAAAGGTGACCCAGGGCCATGCCAAGGTAGGAGTTAATCTGCGAAACGCAGAATTGCCATCTGGACGGAGACTTTTCGCGACCGAATAGCACGTGATAGAACCTCTGCTTGATGACGTTGAAGCGCTCGTCTAGATTATTGATGCGATGTCTTACGAATCTCCAAAGGAGGTAGTTCGTGATGGTTCTCGCGCTGGTTTTGGACAATAGCACCACCAAATTCTTCAGGTAAGGAGTGCAGTAACAGACTATCGGCGTCTCCAGCGGTAGATTCCTGTCGGTGACTATCTTAAAATACTTCGTCCAGTGGATCTCCGGTATTTCGTTTTGCAGTTCGCCCAAGCTAAGCCTATGGTAGAAATTTGTCATGTTTCTTCTCAATTCGGGATCTATGGTGATCTCTGCCAATTTTATTTCGAAGTCAACGATATCGTCAACGTCGACTTTGGCTTTTTCGTAATCCACGCCCAATATCAAAGTAGTGTCGAGCATAAATTGCTTGTAGGCGTCTAGATACTTCTTCATTTCGGGATCTAGGAAGTAATTCCTGTTTGGTAGACCCAGAGAACTTTGGTCTATCTGGATAATATGTTCGCTGGAGTTTTCCACGTTGATTCCAACCCATTCCTCGATGAAGATGTCGTTATTGTACAGCCTAAGTTGACCCAGTAACCATACTAAGTCAAATCTGGTTTTGTTCCACTCCGGTTGGACCACAGGCCAGTAACGTAGTTGTTTTAGAAGTTCCAAAAGTGGCTCGGAACCTCGCTGAGTTATCAGCTCTTCGTCCATGCAGGACTGGTAGAGGCTCTTGGATTTTAGTATAGGGTCAAAGTAAACAGTCTCGCTTTGGTTGATGAGCAATCTTTCGAAGTACACCAAGTACTCGTTAGTTGTCGTAGACATGTTTTGCCTTTTGGCGCTTTCCTCTTCTTCTACAAGTTTGCCCTGGAATGATTTGACGTTTAGTTTGTTTAGGATTGTCTTACGTACATGATTATTTTACATCTTGGTCGATGTTTTCTAGAAGATCGCGGAGATAGACGTCTAAATTTTCGCGTACGAGTTCGAACGTGTCGTAGCCGATACGGTCTGGAGGTATTGGATGGTATTTCGACCAGTTTCCGCACGCATATCGGTAAAAATCTTCGCACGGGCGAACGGTTTTATCCATGTACCTCAGCATGTTCTCACCTAGAATCTTAGTGATTTTATTTATTTAATTTTTAATGTTCATCATCGCCTTTTGACCGCGAATCATTCCAAACATCAAAAAGCGATATCCGAAAAGGCAATACCTTGGTACTTTCTGACTTCTTCTGGCGTTAGTTGGTCATTCCAAAGTTTGAAAGGATCATACTCAAATTTGCTATGGCCCGGACTTGCATCGCTCTAAGAAATCGAATTTAAACAGATAATAGAAAAATTCAGGAGTGAAATACTCACGAAATCCCTTTCCCAAATGAAGTTAGCGTCTGGATTTATCGGAAAATCCGTGATGTTTTCCATTGTAGCGTTACCAGCGCTCTTGCTTCCGGCTCTGACGTGCGTAACGACGATATAAATCGAAACGAAGACCAGCAAAGTGACCGGTAGGAACATTAGGAATTTCACGCGAGTTTTCCATCGATTTTCCGATCCAAAACACCAGCTTAAACAACTCATCTTTGCACTTTTATTTCACCGACGGGTTTAGGCCCTACATACCGTACTTTACCAGTGTCTTTCTGCACAATAAGCTTGCAGGAGCACCATTTCTTGTTCCTTGGTCTCTCCATTTGATAGAACACAAAAGAAGACTACGCAAAACTACACGGTTTTATTAATCTGACCTTATACACGCAATTGATAAATTGCCTATTGTAGAGTACAAGAGATTTTTCACTCGAGCTATATATACGTATACTATATGAATATTTGTGGTTGTGAGGAAAGTTTTTTTTTTTATTTAGAACGCCTCGGAAAGGTGTTTATTTATATTGCGTGTCATTATACATTGCTTGAAAAGGCGAACAATATCATTTGAGTACATATTGAGAGATTTTTATCCAGTGACTAAGCGTTGTGCTTTGAAAGGCGCTGCTTGCAGAACAATGGATGTATCTATGAAAATCGACTAACAGACGTCGGTTATACACACAGAACGTCTGTCAAATGTATGTTTTGACTTTGTTTTCGGCAACAATGATCCTCACGAGTCCCACTCGAGTATCTGTCATTGATTTTAAGATGGGTTTATTATAGAAAAAAGATGCCCAGTCATACGTGCGTGCGTCGAGAAAGAAACAACTTAATCTCGCTACTTAATGCCAGAAAATTTCACCCAATCTTTTGTCACTATTTCAAAACCGCTAGTGGCGAATATAAAATAAATAAAGATACATCATGACGGGAGTTACTTTGTTCTTCAAGCCGCCCAGTTTTTTGTTGTAACATCAAATAGAAGCGGTTAAAACACAGAAGAAGTCGGAATACAGATAATTATAGAGTAAACTGTATCACAACCTTATTTCTACCGCGCAAAACTTGCCTAGTCATCACACCCATTAGAATGTGAAACACTCGGCTCAACCAACGAACGTGAACAAAAAAAAAAAACTACTTAGGCTTACAAATATGTGTGTATTTCACCAAAGACACGCTAAATACAGGACTTGATTTCTTAAAGTGGTGCAAGTCAAACTTTTTGATATTTGGAATGATCAAAAGGCGATGATGGTGAAAAGCTGGTGTTTTGGATCGGAAAATAGATGGAAAACTCACCAAGGAACAAGAAAGGGTGCTCATGCAAGCTTATTGTACAGAAAGACACTGGTAAAGTACGATATGTAGGGCCAAATAAGTAATGATTCTGGTTAGAACGGCGGTTGCAAAATTCCTGCAGGAATTTTGCAACCGCCGTTCTACCACGAGGCACTATCCACGCGCGCTCAACAACGGACGCATAGGAGTTGTAATGGAACACGAAATGAGCCACGGTTTCGATGAAAAGGGCAAACATTTCGACCAAGATGGTACTATGAACTTTTGGTGATCCAACGACGCGAATAACCAGTTCCAACAACGCTCAAAATGTCTCGTAGATCAGTATAATTCCTTCGTAGTACCCGTTAAGCTAACGCAGACATCGATGGGACCTCCACTCAAGGAGAAAACATTGCAGATAACTGTGCTTGGGCTTGAATAAATAAAGATGCGTGGATTTTTAGTGATGCGGTCACAGTCTAATATTGATATTGGTGTACTTAAGAGCGCTCCTTAAATTATAAAGTGTGGTTTCTAAGATAAAGGCTGTAGATATTGGTTCCTAATGAAAGATGGTAGAGGGCGCTAAAAACAAACGCGTGACAGCGGCTCAAAGTTGCTTATTAATTATCGACCGCCGACAAGAATGGGTTTTCGTGCCAGCTTTTAGCTTTCTTTATGCGGTAATTGCGAATTAAAAGCGGACGCATTAAACAGTTTAAGCGTTACATTAAAATGATTAAAACATACGGCGCGTAATTTAATTCTCAATTTGCCATTGATAATAATTTCCTGTTTAACCAACAAGCAATTAAATCAAGCACATTGCGTTTTTTATCGTTCTAGCCGTTAGACCACGGTAAATTATTCAAGAGGCGTCCCTCGCATGTAAAAGATGTGAATATGAAAATGTGACAACGCACGTTCCGTCGGAAAACCAATTTTTCGTTTTAAATTTACTACAGTACTTTGTTAAAAATATCCAGTCGAATAAAATTGTGTCATTTTCTAATAGGGTGGTCAAAAACGTGTACCAAACGCAGAGAGTAAATGGATTAATTGTGAAGGTTAGGTACTGCCTCATTGTGGTTAAGATTAGTGTTAAGATTAAAAGATTCTTTAAAGCAATACTGACCACTTGTAAATAGATAATTACCTTAATGTCATCGTCAATCGTTGACAGATTTCGGTCACAATGGCCCATTGTGTGCATCTCCGCACTTAATCCCGTGATTTTTTAAAAACGTTCTTTGTGTGAGGTGTCGTCGATTGTCACACCTCGAGTGGACCTAACCTAAGACCGATTATTAGTGCAAAAACATTCACAAGGCACTTCCTTCTAAACTAAAATTTTGGCGTGCGCCCATCAACGTCAGTGGGTACTTCAAAAGGAATTTTCTCGTAAGCTCTTGTGGTAGGAAACCTACAATGAACAAAGCCGATTACACCCCACTATAATATACGTTTTCATTAAACCAACAATGACTCGCACATCGATATTAATATATCAAAATTAATCTACAACGAAATCCGTATAAATTCACTAATAATAGAAGATATTCTTCAAATTTTTATATCTTTTGTTTGGATAATGTTTTATGTATTGAATATTCTACGTGTGTTTAGTAAAGGGTAGCTGTGGGTTTGACATTTTGGATGGAGATCAAATTACGGTTTATATATGTAAATATAAGGAGCGAGGGGGTGGTTGAATGACAGAAATTTGCCGGTCGTAGACCCAAGGGATGCATGGGGATGTAGTACCCCTTATTAAGTAATAGCGGTAAATACCGTGTGATGTATGTAATCATAAGCTAATTTTGCAAGCCCTAGCAACCCCTCCTAATAAAACAATCAACACATTTAATTCCGAACCCTGTAACAACCCCTCCGTCTCCCTTAAGGGATCGATCATTTTTCCCGTCCGCTAATTCAATCGCCTTTTCGAGTCCGGGCTTTTTAGCGGAAGCATCATTCGATTACACGTCGCCTTTTGATGTCGCCGCTATCTACATGCATCGTTTAAAATTCTGTTATAAAATTACCTATCACTTTACAAGGGGTGTCAATAAAAGCCACTCAGATGAACTACAGAGTGTATCTAACTACATTTTCCGAGAGGCGACGCCGACGCGCTTTTTCGCGCCGCTTTCCGTCGCTAAAAGCTAAAAGCTTTATTTCAAACTTCATCTTTACTGCTTCGGAATTTCGTCTGCAAAATTCCTCGTTATTGATTATTTCCTTAGGGTAAAAGTTTAGTGTTACATTCAGTATGACATAATAAGTTTTGCGATGAATGGCCTGCGGTTTTTGGGGTATACAATAAACCGTTTATCACCACAATAGATCAGAATTACCACTGTAATATGACCCATCTTCCGAAATATGAAACCAACACCACTTTCAACAACTAACATCTGTATACAGAAATCTTTATTAAACTTTATTACGGGTCTATACGCTTCCGTTTTAGCATATTATTGATTCCCAAAGTATGCATTAAAATCAATAAACATTAGGTATTAATACCTAAACACGCCATTTTGCTTATAGATGAAATGAATATCGGTAGGTACGCGTAAAATGATATTTTTACTACCCTGAATGATGCACAATAAAATAGGTCGATGAATGGCAAAGGTGTCATCCTTTTAAACGCCAATTTTCGGTCCTCACCTCTGGGGGTGACCGTATTTTGACAACCCGATAGATGCGACAAATTACCACTTAAAACCCATTGTTGGTTTTTAAAGAAAAATATTAGCAGGGGTCCCACTTCGCACAATCAAAACGAATGCCCTCGTCCTTATGGAATAACCACTTAATATCTTCATACCAGAATAAAATCTGCTCTATTCAACGAACGTTTCTATACCTATTATGCTGTTATGATAAACATTCTATAGGTATTATAAAGTAAACCCAATTTTATTAAGAGAGACTTGGTTGGTTCAAGTAAAATACAAAATTCTCAGAGCAAGAATATGATTTTCTTGATGTTCCAAGTATTACGTTTTCTTGTTTTAAGTGTGAAGGAACTGCTTGAAAGGAATTACGTCTGTTTTAAGCGATACGTACGTATACTTTTGGGTCAAGAAACTGTTTGTTCGTTGAAGCATGTATATTTTTCACCCAATTGATGTAAAACGAACGTCTTACTCTTTTTATATGTAGAAGAATAACATTTTCTTCCTCAGAGCAAAATATACTCAATATAGGTAAACATTCTAAATTCTTATTACAATAAAATTTTAGGTATTTCGATAGCAAATCGTCTCATAATCGTTGTAAGTCACCTATGAAATAAAACACTTATGCATAGATGTAAACAAACACTATACAAACATTCAATATCGTCGAATTTAGAATAGCGGTGGCAAAAGACGCGAGAAACTGTTAGCGCCATCTGTAAAGTAATTGCACAACTTTCAATGTATCTCTCAGAGTAAGAATCTTCGGCCAAGAAACTGTTTTTTCGTTGAAGCATATATACTTTTCGAAATATTTTTTTTGTTGTAATACGAACGTCTACTTTTTTATAGAAGAATAACTTTTTCTCCGTCATCAGAGAAAAATTCTTACCTATTAGAATAAGATATTATTTGGATAGAAAAAAAAATCCTCTTCTCTCTGTGTATAAATGTTTCCCGGCGGCTACTGTCGCTGTTACAATCAAGGGTGTGAATCGCTTGTCAGAAAATGATAGCCGGTGAAAAGGGCTCACTAAACTATCAGTTATCAGCTCTAATTGATTCTGAATGCAGTCAATAACGATTAAGCGAAAGAAAGCCGCACAACACACCATGCTAAAAAGAGACCGACGAGGATGATAATCGAAAACTACTACGGTAGGGGTGTGTTCGAAACTCCTAAAAGCCCTGCTGCCTTCGTTTCCATACAACATCGCATAAAGAACGAATTTTTATTTAATATCGTAAGGAAAAACGAATTTTCGATAAATAAAATCGTTATTTTTGTGTGTTAGACAGAAAACAAGGTATATAATCTGTTATTGGCTTGTGGATGCTTACGGTACTCAAAGGAGCTACACTGTACACCATGGGGGCGGCGCACGAAACCCTATTGATGTTGTGGGGCTTGTTTTGTACAAAATAACTTATCAAAACAGCCTTTGTGGGCGACCAACTGCCGACCAACTCCTCGTTTTAGCTTATTATAACATTTATACCTCCCTTTACTGTATGTACTAAAGAAAGGATTGTTCTAGTGTATAATATAGAAAATTGTGTACGCTGTGAACTGAAATTTTTTGTAATGAAGAGAAATTTGTTAGTAACGGAGAGGGAGCACTTAGTGCTCTGTAGTTATAGTTAGTTAATAAATACATTATCGGGTGCGATAATGAAATTATTCGGCTGAACTAGTAGCGGCGTGTTTTCCCGATAAACCAATTATGTAACCCTTTATAGAGGACAAATAGTAAACCACGACGGGTTGCGTCAAACTAGGTATATGTACTGCCACCCACTAACACATGCACGTGGGTCATACGCAGCATTACGACATGCTGTATTCCATTACCATCTAACAGCATTGGGTTACACACCCTCATTACTCGATAATTCACTTCTACGGCATTCAAACCTAATGCGAATCCCCCAATTTTAATTCCCTGCGGTTGCCTGACACTAACAAAGAACTTTATGTTATTGTTATAGACTTACAGAGTCTTTGCGGCAGGAAAATGTTAGATCTTCTTTTAGAAAATGCCTTGAACAGACTAGCATATGTCTTTTTTGCCAATTTTTTGTACACGTAAAATGGCAGGCCCTCGCTGTGATATGAATTGCATTGTGGCACGCAACAATAGGTCTTACCTCTGCTGCTTCTTCTTCGTCGTTTTTCATCTTTTAGATTTAAATACCGGCGTAATTATACTCAAAGTCCTATAGCACACCATATAAATTATGAAAATTATCCCAAAGACTAGACTAGTTTTGTTTATGTACGTTGTGTAAAAATATTATTAAAAACTATGTAGGTAGTGTTTGAAATAAAGTCCTGGGAATTCTATAGAAGCTTGGATGTAGACGCGTCTCGTCGTTGAGGAGAGAGAAAGGGTGGGTTTGAAGCCCCATGACTCCCCTGGGATGGCAGTAGTCTGTAATTAAACCAGCTCGGAAGGCAGCTTTGCCAGTTCTGGTGGCTGCGTCCCCCCAATATCTTCCTCGCTCGCGCACGAACAAATATAATATTATATAACCCATGGAGAAATTGATCGTAGGAGTCAGGACTGTTGTATGTGTTGGATATACCTTAAGCTGATTACCTATCCTGCTATATTTTGGGGAAGGATTTTACCCTTTTGTGTGCGGCCTGTATAGAAATATTTAATTAAATACCGCCGAGGTATTTTTCGGTTGATTTCGACTAAGCAGGATTTAGAATATCCGCGAAGCCCTCGAATTTTAGCCGGGCTGAAGAGCAAAAACGGAAATTGCAACTTTCGTTCGCGTTGCCGGTCTCTGATGGCGGGGTTCGCAGAACAGACCGCCATATTGTACGCAAAACTTGCAGGGACAAGCCAGCGCATCTCAACCGTTGCCACGTCTGCAAATTCCGCAGACCTTTCAATCAATAATTGAAATAAACTGAAATAACTGACGTCAAAATTCCCAAGTGTAATACACCATTTTTTTGATAAACGATTCTGACCAAAGTAGTCGTGATATATTCTAGTATTATACATGCCTAGATAACAAGAATATTGGGTAATCAACCCTGAAAATTAGAGCTGTCTATCTGCTCTACTTTGCCCAGGAGAATTGCTTGAAATAATACTTATTTTATAGGCTAGAATGTCATAGTTTTGTTTGACTAGATATTATGAACAAACTAGTTGGGATATATTTGATTATTATACATATCTGGATGACAGATAATTTGGGTAATCAACCCTGAAAATTAGAACTGTCTATCTGCTCTACTTTGCCCAGGAGAATTGATTGAAATACCTACCTAACATTTATCTTGTAGGCTAGAATGTCATAGTTTTGTTTGACTAGATATTATGAACAAACTAGTTGGGATATATTTGATTATTATACATATCTGGATGACAGATAATTTGAGTAATCAACCCTGAAAATTAGAACTGCCTATCTGCTCTACTTTGCCCGGGAGAATTGATTGAAATAATACTTATTTTATAGGCTAGAATGTCATAGTTTTGTTCAACTGGATATTATGAACAAACTAGTTGGGATATATTTGATTATTATACACGCCTGGATGACAGATAAATTGGGTAATAAACCCTGAGAACTGTAGCTGTCTATCTGCTCTACTTTGCCCAGGAGAATTGATTGAAATAATACTTATTTTATAGGTTAGAATGTCATAGTTTTGTTCAACTGGATATTATGAACAAACTAGTTGGGATATATTTGATTATTATACACGCCTGGATGACAGATAAATTGGGTAATAAACCCTGAGAACTGTAGCTGTCTATCTGCTCTACTTTGCCCAGGAAAATTGATTGAAATAATACTTATTTTATAGGCTAGAATGTCATAGTTTTGTTCAACTGGATATTATGAACAAACTAGTTGGGATATATTTGATTATTATACACGCCTGGATGACAGATAAATTGGGTAATAAACCCTGAGAACTGTAGCTGTCTATCAGATCTACTTTGCCCAGGAGAATTGATTGAAATAATAATACTTATTTTATAGGCTAGAATGTCATAGTTTTGTTCAACTGAATATTATGAACAAACTAGTTGGGATATATTTGATTATTATACATGCCTAGATAACAGATAAATTGGGTAATAAACCCTGAGAATTGTAGATGTCTATCGACTCTACTTTGCCTAGGAGAATTGATTGAATAACACTTATTTTATGTTACATGTAAATGGCAGAACGGCATAGTATTGTTTAACATGATATTATGAACAAACTAGTTGGAATCTATTTGATTATTATACACGCCTGGATGACAGATAAATTGGGTAATAAACCCTGAGAATTGTAGCTGTCTATCTGCTCTACTTTGCCCGGGAGAATTGATTGAAATAATACTTATTTTATAAGCTAGAATGTCATAGTTTTGTTCAACTGGATAGGTATTATGAACAAACTAGTTGGGATATATTTGATTATTATACACGCCTGGATGACAGTTAAATTGGGTAATAAAACCTGAGAATTGTAGCTGTCTATCTGCTCTACGTTGCCCAGGAGAATTGATTAAAATAATACTCATTTTATAGGCTAGAATGTCATTATGTTTTGTTCAACTGGATATTATGAACAAACTACTTGGGACATATTTGATTATTATACATGTCTGAATGACAGATAAATTGGGCAATCAACCCTGAGAATTGAAGCTGTCTATCTCTTCTACTTTGTCCAGAAGAATTGTCTAGAAAAACTGTCGAAATGATTTTGAATTGTTACATGAATCGCCATTGTATTTCGCTGCTATATCGTGGTTTTGTTGATGTATTAAGTAAATAGACCTCACAATAGAAATTAAAATAATTGCCGTTTTTAGGGTTTGATTACGACCCCCGTTCTGTGGGGTAGCAGCAGTGAATTTGAATTCGACCGACGCGCGACGGTAGAAAGGGAATGCCCTGTCGCTGTGCGGATCAGATAAAGTCTGGCAACTTATTGAGGGTCCCTGAATTCCACCCTTGTTGCCAGAAAGGCACAAGAGCAAAACGGAAACAATTAAATCAACAATAGATGGTTTGGCCGCGCATACACTAAATGCCATTCGTGGCAAATCTTGCAGAAAATACGTTTTTGTTAACATTATTTCGAACAGAAGTCTTTTCATATTTATAATAGAGGCTCCCACCGACTTGCCTACAATTTTCTCTTCGCACATCATCGGGGACGACACATTTACCCCTAATTCGACATAATTCACGCACTGTCAATAAACAAAGTGATTCTCCGCATCTCTAAGAACAAAACTTTGAAAGCAAGACGCGGAGTAGGAGACTAGAATGTTTGAGTTTGTGGAAAGATTCCGTAATAGGGTCTCGGTATCTGATTTGTCCCTTTTTTCGGGTATTTTTGGAAATTGTTGTCGTATGCGAACTCGTGCGAGCGATTCAGAGGAAGCGGTGTTTTCAAACACAATGCGTGACATGAGATACGGTCCGAATCGTGACCAGAATGGCACAATAGCCGAAATCGATTCTATCCATATGGACAGTGCAGGCTATTCACTCGTCCGCCGAAAACCACTACCCGAAATCAACTAATGCGCTCAAATTAACTGCAATGTCTGCCTCGCTTTCACATCGCAAAATCAACCACCAAAATCGTCAATGCCTTTTGTCACACGCGAAAATTTTGTTCCTAGTAGGTAAAATGTTGTAATTTTTTATTGTGTCCCTTGATTTTTTACTAGCTATTCCATCGCTCGATACGGATTTTTTTGCGTGGAAAATAAAATAGAAGGGAGTAGCATTGCACGAGGAGTTTTGGCTTTTATTGCATTGCGTTGGCCACACCCATTTTACCCCTCTCTAACGGTACTGATTTCTTCGATTCTCCGTCTCTCTCCAGCGAGAACCAGCTTCAGATTTTCATACAAATGATTCTGCAATGAATTCGGCACCTCGAACGGTTTTATTTGTCCTACAAACTCAAACATATTCTTTAGAATAGTTCAGACAATTCATTAGAAACGTTTCTTATATGTATAAGAATTATCTTCCATCCATCGGATCCAAAATGTGTTTTGACACAAATAATATCTGGGGTGTGCTCACCCAACTTTCCGACTTCGCCGTTGGCACAATGGAGCGTTTGAACACTTTTGCAATTATTCAATTTTGTGAAGCCAGAGCCACTCTGTACCCTACCTGACGTCTATAGTATCTGTGGCATATACTAATAATAACATTTTTCTACTTTGCATTCACAATGCACACATTGTAACACTGTTTTCGGTGTTACAATTAGCAAATTGTAGGTAACACCGTTTTTAGTAACTTTTTTCTAAGATTGGTGACATTGATATCAACTGCATGTCAAACGAAAATAGGTACACATAACCACAAAAGTAAGCACAAACTGATTTTTTAGAATCGCACAAACTGCGAAGTATGTATATTTTTATACATATTTAAACATGCGTGTTGCATCCTAGGTTTCGTACTACTAGTATATGATGGTATATAATAATTATCAATAATTACTTTTTCACAGATATTTGAATTTATGTGACAGATGACAGTGTTACCAACGGTTGCACCCATAAATACTCTAGATTGAAATTTTACCTAATATACTTCTAAATTTTTATAAAATTAATGACGCAAAGTAGAAAAAATAGTATATTACCTACACTCGTTTTATAAGACATACCTACCTATTGGCGCATTCGTTCATTTGGGGCACTCGTCGCTGGCGCTCCTCGTGCCCCAAACAACTCATGCGCCAATTTGACGTCTTATAAAACTTGTATAATAATATACCTACTATTGTCACACTGACATTTAATGTTATGTCGTGTCAGTGGCACTGACGTTTGTCAAAATCTGACTGCTTCTATAAACTCTTATAGCACCTAAACCGTTCATCCCATTGATCTGCAAATTGGTAGGTATACATATTTAAAGTCAATGGAGAGTGAGCTGATATCAGTTTGGCCAAAATCGGATAAATCCCGAAGAAGACGCATGTAACATTTGCCACGTCCGGTTGTCATATACCTACTGTGGCCAAAAACAATCCAGTTCGTCCCTCGGCAATTCTAAATAAGTAGATACCTATATGCAAAATTTCAGCCCGATAGGGGACTCTAAAACGCGTATTTCCACTGAAATCCCGATTTTTTTCCATCGATTACAATACTTGCCTTAGATGTGAATTTTATAGACTAGATGTGAAGACATTTCATTCTTTTCGAAGTTATTTAGGTACTACCATTTCGTCTCACTCGATAATAGGTATTTTCTAAGAAGGAGTTCCTTGCTTTCAAAGTTTTGTTCTTAAAATATTTTCAAGTGACAAAAAATCACAGAAAATGATTGAAAAAGAATTGAGCAAAGTATGGCTCAGCAAGAACATGCTTTATCCTAATAATAATAATTATAAATAACTAAACATAGGTAGGTACCTTATTCTTAATGATAAACGTTGGGATAAACTTTTAACTGGGGTGGGTTCGGATTTCGTTTAAACAATTTAAATATTTATCGTTAGGTAGCAAAAATAGCCCCGAAATATCGCTGAAGGCGCGGGGGGTTTTGATTCCGGACTGCGAGGGGTGTGTCGCGAGGGGTAGGTAGGCCGTTGCGCGCACGGGTATGAATAAATTTCCCTTTACCCCACGGCGAAGAACGAAAAGATACCCTTAACAGGCAAGTTTCACAACATGGCGGGGCGTATCCGACGCCGTAGACGGCCCTCTCCCATTGGCCGACACTAAAACCCGCCTCTATTCTGTTGGGCAAATATTGGTGGACAAATAGTTCGTGTTTGTAACATGTTTAGATGCCTCACGACCAAGCCAGATCTCTTAAACATGTAGTGTTACTTATGCATCTCCAGCCATAACATCTCCCGACCGGTCATTAAAAAAGTAGATACGCGTTACCCAGTGTTCCTTAACAAGATGTGCAGCAACGAAAGCTCAAATTCGCCTCCAAGGCTCCCGTTCCCGTTCAGCATCGAGCAGAATTCCCCAAGAGCCATGTTACCCATAGACCAGTACAGGATTCACCTATACCAATACGCGGTGGCCGAAAGACTTCGCTATCCGCTGTTGAACCCATTCCCGGCGCCTCTACCGTGTTACCCGCTGTTTCCAAGGGCTTTACAACCTGAGGAACCGAAACCGCAGCATAGCTACATCGGGCTCATAGCCATGGCCATCCTCAGCGCGCCCGATGGGAAGTTGGTCCTCTCCGACATCTACCAGCACATTTTGGACCATTATCCTTACTTCCGGACCAGAGGGCCTGGCTGGAGGAACTCCATAAGGCATAATCTCTCGTTGAATGATTGCTTCATCAAGGCTGGGAGAAGTGCAAACGGGAAAGGACATTACTGGGCTATACATCCCGCGAATGTGGAGGATTTTCGAAAAGGGGATTTCCGTAGGAGGAAGGCGCAAAGAAAGGTTAGAAAGCACATGGGGTTGGCTGTCGATGAAGACGGGGCTGATTCTCCTAGTCCGCCGCCTTTATCGGCGTCTCCGCCGGCGGTAGCTGGGCCGTCAACGCCAGTTTTTACCGCTCCCGTCAAAGGAACGTCCAGGAAAAGGCAGTTTGATGTGGCGTCGCTTCTTGCGCCGGATTCTGGAGAAGATACGCCCGAGGAAGACATAGATGTGGTGTCCAGTGACCACCAAGAGCAGTCTACATCGCGGCAATGGCCGATATTCCCTATTGTCAACTATTACCAAGCTTTATTGCAAGCCAGGCCCAGCCAAACCGACGCCTCGGTATCCAACGATTTATCTAGCGATAACGTCGATTCTTAAGCTGTCGTAGATGCAATTATTTATTTATTATCCACACTAATGGACTTGTAGAAGTGTATTTTATCTCTATTGTACATAATATCTCGTCATCAGTGTAGGTACCTATTGTATAATGTTAAATTGTAAATACTAAATATACCTAGGACTATGAATTATAGGAACATGTTTGGGTTTTATTTCCGACGGTGTGATTTCATTGGACGTTGAAGTGTTGGTGTACTCGGCGGTTTTAGGAGGTAAGTACCCTTTTGTCTGATAATCTACTTGACGTACCCCCTAAGGGCCCGAGAAGAGACCCCCTGCCGCCTGCGAATGCATTGTAAATGGATTAAGCCATTTCACGCTTTTGAACACAACTTTTTGTAGACATCGAGAATCTTTGCACAAAAAGTTCGGATAAAAAAGATTCTTCTTGGGTCAGTAATGATTAACTAATTAACAAAGTTCTTTTTTCTTCATGCGCGCAAACTTTTTTTCGAAGAACTTTAGCACGAAGAGGATGTTTTTTCTATACAAATAATATTTTATTCTAATAAAAACTTCAATATAGTTGTTTCGACGGTTAGTTATTCTTACGATTTAAGAATTTAGCATGTTTAGAGTTAAGTATATTTTTCTCTGACGAAGGCAAAGTTATTCTTCTATAAAAAAGTAGACGTTCGTCTTACAACAACAAAAATATTTCGTTGGACGAAAAATATACACCTATACTTCAACAAAAAACAGTTTCTTGACCCAAGATTCTTACTCTGAGAGATACATAGAAAGTTGTGCAATTCCTTTATTCTTGGATATCAAGAAAAATTGTTCTTGCGTAACGACTAGTTATTCTTTTGGTTTAAGAATTTAGTACGTTTATGTTGAGTATATTTTGCTCTGAGGAAGAAAATGTTATTCTTCTACATATAAAAAGAGTAAGACGTTCGTTTTACAACAACAAAAATAATACGTTGGACGAAAAATATATACCTATGCTTCAACAAAAAACAGTTTCTTGACCCAAGATTCTTACTGTGAGAGATACATAGAAACTTGAGCAATTACTTTATTCTTGAATATCAAGAAAAATTGTTCTTGCGTAACGATTAGTTATTCTTTTGGTTTAAGAATTTAATACGTTTATGTTGAGTATATTTTGCTCTGAGGAAGAAAATGTTATTCTTCTACATATAAAAAGAGTAAGACGTTCGTTTTACATCAATTGGGTGAAAAATATACATGCTTCAACGAACAAACAGTTTCTTGACCCAAAAGTATACGTACGTATCGCTTAAAACAGACGTAATTCCTTTCAAGCAGTTCCTTCATACTTAAAACGTAGGTAATACTTGGAACACCAAGAAAATCATATTCTTACTCTGAGAATTTTGTAGTTTACTTGAACCAACCGAATGATCTTTCTGCGTATATAGAAACAAGTGATATTCTTCACTCAAAGATATTCGTGTTGTAGGTATCGAATAAATTAAATAAAAGCACAAAATATTTATAATTATAGAGAAACGAAATATTTTTGGTGTCCCGTGACGCTGTGTTGATTTTAGGGGCTAAATAAACACATATCTGATATATCTAGTGTGGCATTTTCGAAATAAAACCCCCGGTTAGGTGTGGCTTGTTATTTTTGTCACTCTCTCAAGTGGTACTTTGAATCCTAGTGTCAGTTTCTGTGACCAAGTGGTTTTCCGACCGTCGCGACTTACCTATCGATAGAGAAACCCAACTGTTTAGAATAATACACATTTTCAACAAATATATTTTCAAAATATGCACTTATGAAACTTACAACTAAATCTACCTATACTAATTACGAACTTTCAAGTGTGGCGCGCGTTCAGCGGAATCGCCCATTTTCGCCGACATTTGCGATCGAGTAGCTGCAAAATTGGGCTTTTCGATATTACTTTTGACGCTCGAATTGAAAAAATGACACAATTCCGCGTGAACTGCGCGATATTTTGTAAATTAAATGCGTCAATTTTGAAAAAAATCACGTTTTTGCACCTCTTCGGGTGAAGGCGAACCTCGAGAAAATGTCACGTGACGTCTAGAAATTCCGACAAGCGGATCGATGAACGTCAAAAATTTACATTTTTTATCCGTTCCTGCCGACCTTATAAAGGCCGCTCGCTCTCATGTCTTACGATAAGATCCCTCTAAATACCCTTCGCAAAGAGTTTTGAGCAAAAAAACGGCCTTAAAAACAATTTTCGATCCAAGAAATCGATTTTTGTCGACCCGTGTTTTGCTGCTATTACCACAGTAACGTCAAACCCGAAACGCCACCTGCCGGACATTCGTAACAACAGTAACAGATAGCAGATAACCTAAAATGTATCCTAAAATGTCCATATTGCGAATGTGGACAGGTGGGAAGCCTTAACCACATATTTCTAGAATGCTCAATAACTAGAATCGAAAATTTTGACATATACACAGAGCTAGTATTCGACTATTTCTTGATTTTTTTACTGTGTTTCGTATAGTTTAGACGCTTGTTTCCGCCATTAGATGAAGTATCAAGTTATACGACCAGGTAAACACGCTTGAGAAGTATCTTAAAATGTTGTTTACTGTGTACACAACACTCCCAACAAAGTGGGGGGGGCTGCCATCCACCTACAGACTAATATTTACCGATAGCTGGTTTGTTTGTTGTCCAGTACAAGTCCACATTTGTTTATTTATAGTGACACCATCCTTACTGCTCATAATACACAAATATTGACGTAGCATAATATCTAAACTGAAGAATTTCAAGTGAAAATCATCATCCATGACATGTGTTTTGTGTGTATCTATCTCAATTCATCGAAAACATATGTTTGACTATTTAAGAATTAGAAACCAGCTAGTAATTAGCCTTAAAAGGGTATACGTCGCATTTCCTGTCCACCTGTCAAACGATGACTTTCAAAATGAAGGAGAAATATTTCGATCGTCCAATTAAAAGTGTTTTATTTTTCGCGGGCAGCTTGAATGTTTGCCGACGTGTTAACGACAGACTAACATGATTTTCATTCCGTTTCATGCCTCTCAATAGTACACACAATTGTAATTGTATTTATTGAACTGTATCCGAATTACGGGTGCCTAAATACAGCCCTAATATCACTTGGGGGCAACACATTCGTCGGCGCCCCGTCGCGTCTTGCAGTTGTGAATTATTTTACACCAGTTAGTTTAAGCTATTGTCCGATCGCAATGGATGTTTAATTCAGTCCTTGCTGTGAAAAAATACGCATATGCCTCGCATTCGTGACCAGCACACCATAAATAATCGATTATCACTCAAAAGCATAAAGGAATCATTATTATATAGCCTCAAGAAAACTTTACACACCATTGTCACGCATAAAAACCTTTATTTACCCAACAAATACTTCAATGTTCAAAAAGAAACACTTATAACTTTTTCGACGCGCCAATGTGTCAATTTTTTATTATGATTTTTCATCGGAATCGAGGTAAAAAAGGATGTCTGAATATAAAATAGGAACTGTAAGTTATAATTGTTGAAATATAACAATTGGGGCGCAACGAGGGGGGTGGGGGTTTGCTCAAAATGTTTTCACCGCAGGGCTGGCGGGGGTGTGAGGTTTATATTATTTCAGGCCGCCGCTTTCTCGCAATTTTACACCATCCTACAGATCTGAATAATTCAATAACATTCCAAATAGGCGGCACTAACATCCCAAAATAGGGGCTTCCACAGACGCCGCGGAGGAATAAAAAGAATAAAAAATATATATTTTTTGCTTGGGATGCTATGTTTTGACCGCACGCTTTGAGACGTACACCCTTTATTACGCATAGCGAATGGTGTTAATAACCCTTCATCTTTCCCTGCGCTTTCGCCATCTAGTGAAATGTTAATTAACATACGAATATAAATTTATCCAAAAGTAAATTAAAGCTATTGCACAGTTTCCCGTTCCGAAAAGATAATAAATAATTTAAAAATAAATAATGGTACCTCCCGCGCCATCTATGGGTTACTAGCGGAAGCACCGCGACTCTTCGTTAGGACAATATCTCATAGATAGCGGTGGGTACGGTAAACCAAAATTTATTTTTAATTTTTGATTTATGATAAGGGATTCCTCGGTTTGTTTTCTATGCTAACTAATGTTTATCATTAAATATCGGTCGCTAATATTAGTTAATAATTACATCTAATACCGATAAATAATCAATAACATCCTTATAAGGGTTTGCTTATCCATATTTGGCGAAAACTGGTTTTTAAATTTAGATCACGTTTCTATTTTATATTGTCTATTATTACATTGTCGCAAATGTACCATATTGCACAGGTGAGTGTCGTTTTATTAATTAGTTAATAAATTAGCTAGTTATTAACAGAGAGATTTTGAATTCCCCGCCTTGCTTACTGTAGATTCGGTGCGCTAGCGTCAAAAGTATGCAGAAATTATATTTTCCGAAGTAAACACATTTCAAAATCAATTTCCTTTCGTTTGTACAATTTTTGGGAAAACCAATCGATCACTTAGATATCTTTATCCAGTTGAGTATTCATCGGCTTGTCATTTATCGAAATTAGTGCATGTGGAATTGTCAAAAATCAGCATATTTCAATCAGATGTTCAGTTAGATCAAGTAGTAGATACCCATCAAATGTAAGAAACACTAGTTATCGTAATAAAATTCGATAAAATACACGTTTCCTACAGGAAAATACCCAATCCAAGATTATTGTTGTAGTTTCCAGTAAACCAAGGCGTTTTCTGGACATATTTATGTGAAATTTACAAGGTAAAGACGTATTTTTACTTCCAATACATCAATTTATAGGTTCTTATTTCAGAAGAGACGATGCCGACTATAAATTAACCTAACTCGGTATAATGCTCGTACGCTCGACGTAAAAATGTCATAACGACATAACCTAGATCCAACAAACCACATTCCGGCTACATTTTAAGCAATGAATTAACACTCCAATAAACAATCGGTGATTTTATACTTCCTCGACCGAAATGGCGGAGCAAAACGACAAAATCGCGCTCCAAGAGCAAGAAATATCCGATCTAAAGCTGCAACTCAACCAGTACCAGCAAGCGAGGGCCACTCTCGACCTACAGCTACGACAGAAAGAGGAAATAGTGATAAAAACCGAAGCGGAGGCCCTTCGAAAGGAAAACCAGTACAAGCAAGAAATCAGGCAGCTGAAAGAGAAACTAGACGCCAAGACCGAAGTGAAAGACGACGACGGCGTTAAGAAATTACACGAGACAATTGATAAATTGAAAACTCGAGAGGAGAAGCTCTTGGATCAACTTAACAAACTCAGCACTGAAGAGGATGGTTTCAAGTAAGATTTTTATGTTTTATTTCGCTTGATAGTCAATTTCTTTCGTTCTAAAGGCAGATTATGGACGAATACGAAAAAACCATAGGAGAGCAAGTCTCGGAAACAGATAAATTGAAAAAGGAACACGATACAGCCAAAAGGCATTTGGCTACGTTAGAAATCGCGTTTTCGGACGTCCACCAGTAAGTTAAATGTTTTTCTAGTGTAAATTTGGATAATTTTGTTAATTTTTGGTTAATAGGAAATATGAGAGAAGTAAGATGATCATAGAAGGTTATAAAAACAACGAGGAAACTTTGCAGCAAAGTTTAATGATGGCACAGGAAACCATAAAGAAAAACGAGGACAAGTATGAGAGTTTGAAGGCTCACGCGAAAGCGCAGATCGATAAGTCAAATAAAGAGCTGAATTTGGCGAGGGAGAGGTACCAGGGGGAATTGCACAAACTTTCGGCGATAATTAAACGACTGGAGATCAAGAATTCCTCGTTGGCGAACGCGTTAGAGCAGAAGACGAAGGAATGCGCCGAATTGGCGGCGTTATGTGATGAGGTCACCGGGAGGGTTGAATAATTATTACCGCTTTCCAATGCAATGTTTATAGTTAATGAGGAGATATATTTTTAATATTTTTTATGAGTTGTATTACTACCGTCGAATAGAATTTAATTATTTCTCATTTTTTGTTTGTTGTCGTCCGTTCTGTAATTTAATGAGTAATTCCTTTCCGCTTAAAATTGTAATTTATTGACATGTATTAACAGGAAAAAAAATCTAATGTAAATATATACCATATTCATTAAATACAAGGCTTTTTTTTTAATCAATACTTCTTAGTTTCAAACACAGTTTTTTGGTGATTATTTCAACAAATTATAGTAAAATGCTTCCCAGATAATAAAAGTATTGAGAATGAACATTTCTATATATTATTTAAACTGTGTAATGCCGGCCACACACGTTCAGTTTAAACTGACAGTTCTCAACTGTCAGTTTGTATAAGTAACATGTATAAAAAAATGCATACAAATTTGAGGCACCAATAGCTTTTGTAATTCTACGTGAATTTTAATGATCCTTTCAACAGATATAATACAAATCTTTTGAGAAATTAATGAACTAGAGTTTTAGACTTATAGAACAGAATAGAATGCATATTTATCTAATCTATTTCTCATTCAACCGTGTTACTTTTGTCACAATGGCTTAGTGAACATTTCGTGTTACTTCCCTTTCATAGAAAATGATTCCCCGTAAACAATCTTACTATTGTATGACATCAGTTAAAAATAAACATTGATTATTGATTAAAACCGATTCATTCGATCGAAATAATCGTATTTCTCGGAAGTAGCGGTATCAGCGGTGACTAACACTGTTTTGAAATTCCCGCGCACCTCGCTAGACCACGCCTTGGGAGATTATTCATTCTACAGGTATCAGAGTGTTGTGTGCGGTGCTGCGAAGTCTTTGTACTTATTTAGGCTGAATTATGACTGTGTGCTGCGCTTAATACTGCAATGAGAGACGAATCGAGTGTTTTTTTGAGTTCTCCCATCATTTCTACGTGAGTGTGATCCATCAAGAACGCGCAAAACATGTCTGGATATTACAAATTACCAATAGTGCTCGGGTTCTGCGTCTGCACATTTCTAACAACGGCTGCCCAGATAAACGATACATATCATGGTAAGTTTCCCAAATTCCAAATTCCCTTTAATAAAATACGATTTCCCAGCCAATTTTTGCGTTTTACTTAGTCCGTTGGGATGCTATACATAGATAAGATAAGATAGGGCATTCCTGGCTGTATTTCCAAGAAATACTCAGCTTTGGCTGCTTTAAATATGATTTATTTTCATATATTCCAGAATCCTATACAAGAGCCGCTAATACATCGAGAAGTAACATCGGAAACCACCATAAACCAACGTTTAAGAACTGCTCGAGTTATTGGGGGGTTGTTATCCCGGAAGAAGAGCCCATGGGGTTGTTTGTAGTCCAAGTTGAGGCTACGGACGAGGACCCTGTCGAGGCCGGGGGCGTCGTGACGTACTCGATCATCAAACGGACGGGGTTGCGCGACTTTTTCGTTATTAACAGCACCACGGGGCAGATATACACGAATTTCGTGTTCGATCGCGACGAACCCATGCGGCAAAAGGAGGTCTACCTCACCGTTAAGGCCAGCGATAACGGACGACCGGTTCTCGCCGATATCTGCACTTTTAAAATCACCATTTCCGATATCAACGATAATTCGCCGATTATAGACAAAAATGTAAGTTTTTATCACATTCTTGGAATTATATGATGGTGGATCATAGATATTGTGTCATGGTATTGATTCACCTCGATATTTTTGGATAAAATGTCCGAAATTTTTTATTTTATTAATTCTTCACCTTTAGCAATACGAAGAAAAAGTATCGGAAGATTTGGCCCCCAACAGGGAAGTTATGCGCGTTTTTGCGTACGACATCGACGACGGCGATAACGCCCGTTTAACGTATGAGTTAGACCTGTCTCCAGCGAAAAGTTCGTCCAATTTTGAAGAATATTTCCGCATAGATAACGACACGGGTGTAATATACCTAAAACAAAGCGTAGCATTTGTAAGTTGTCACTTTTAACTCTTTAAAAAGCTGTTTTATAACATCCTCTTTAATAACTTCTACAGAAAAATGGTAACAAGTTCAAAGCCAGCGTTCAAGTTCGCGACAATCCCATAAATAAAACGCAAACTAGGCAGTCGCAAGCGGATATAACGATTACTGTTGTCGATTCGGACAAGCAATTACCGGTCTTTGTGAATTATCCTAGAGAGCCGATCCTTATTCCAGAAAATATGAGCGATTTCGAGCAGACTCTGGCGGTGATTACGGCGCAGTCGAATATTAACTCGGAGGAATTGCAGTTCGAGTTGGTGAGAGGGCAGACGGCGCAGACGAACAAAGATAACACTTTTAAGTTGACGCCGTCGAACAGGACTTCCGCTAACATCTCGCTGGGAAGAGTTTTGGATTACGAGACCGTGACTGATTACACTTTGACCGTTAGAGTTATCAACAAGGATTCTTTGTCGGCTGCCATTCCTATAGAAATTAAGGTCTTGGATGTCAACGATGAGATTCCCGCTTTTATCGAGCTGGTTTATGGTAGTGTCTTGGAGAATGAACCACCGGGAGCTGCAGTCATGCAGGTAAATATATTATTAAGCTTTAGTAATAATAATAATAATAATATTTATTTTACCAGATTGTCTAATGTACAAGAAAAAAGTCAAAATAAAATTGTGCCATTTATTGACAATCTGAATATAATGAAATATAATGCCAACTTAGCAGATGCTTATTGTGTATTGATGTCAAGAATGTTTACAATATTTATTTTGGATGTTGTAATTAGAACATTTGTTGGCAGTGCATTGTTTATCAGACTCTTGGCAATAATTCTGGTTAGTTTCATAAAGATTGTTTAGTTAATTTTGAAGTTCTATATCTATATCTTCATACATTATTCCCTCGACTTCATATTGTTCTACCTGAGAATTTTGGTTATTTCAACTGCTACTCTTGACATTATATTTTTTATTAGACTCTTGACAATGATTTTGGTTAGTGTCATTAAGATTGTTTAGTTAATTTTGAAGTTAGATGCTTTTGAAAAACGTTTGTTAATATCTATATTTTCATAAATTACTCCCTCAACTTTATATTGTTCTACCTGAGAATTTTGGTGGTTTCAACCGCTACTCTTGACTTTATATTGTTTATTAGACTCTTGACAATAATTCGTTACTATTTCAGGTTAGTGCCATAGATAGGGACGGAACACCGGCAAACAGCATCGTCAGCTACGAACTAGCCAAAGAAGTGGACAAAGAGCGATTTGAGATCGACCCCACAACAGGTGTGATAAAAACAAAAGTCGAATTCGACAGGGAGGAGAACGCGGCCTACTACGTCGACGTCATAGCGAAAGACAATTCCCCCAGTGCCTTATTACGCAACGGAGAGCCGAACTCCGCGCAGCAAACTTTCAGCATAAACATCGAAGATAAAAACGACAACCCACCCGTCTTCCAAAAACCATTCTATCGGCCAGATAACATCCCCGAAAATGTAGACATCGGTTATAACATCATAGAAGTTGTCGCCATCGACAAAGACACCGCTTCCGTGATCCAATACAGCATTATTTCCGGGAACGAAGAAAACGCCTTCGATATCCAGACCACCACAGGAAGAATTTCCGTGAAGTCTGCATTGGATTACGAAAAAACGAAGAGTTATAATTTGACGATTCAAGCTTCCGACGGGCAGTTTATGGACAACGCAACTGTCGCGATCTTTATCGATAATATCAACGACGAATTGCCTATTTTCGAGGATTATAATAGGAATATTACGGATATCGAGGAAGAGTCTATTCCTGATCGGTGTATCATTACTCTTGTGGCCTATGATCCCGATATCAGCGATCGAGAAGCCGACCAAAAAATTGAGTATGTCGTCGACGATAGGTACAAGCATTTTTTGACCGTCGACAAGGAAGGCTGCGTCATGCTCACCAAGAAGTTGGACCGCGATAAGCCCAACGGTGCTGAAGTTTATCAAGCCTACATACATGCCTTCGACGATAACTTGAGTGCCAATGCTCAAACTCAATCCGCAGAAATTTTGATCGTACTTAAGGATATCAATGACAACGCACCATTTTTAACTGTGGTAATTATATTTCTTTATAATATATTCTGATGTTATGAACATTTTTGTCTTTTAACATAAAAAGAAACTTATTCTTACAAAAAAATCATTTCCGCCCAACAGAAAGAAGTCGTCTGGACGGAAAACCAATCCCCGGGCATGATAACAATCCTAGAAGCGGACGACTTCGACAGCCCGGAGAACGGCCCCCCCTTCTTCTACCAGTTCGCGGACGACATCCCCGAAGACATAAAAACCAAGTTCGGGATACTCGACGACACGTTACACGCGAATGTCATCTTCGACAGGGAGGAACAAAAATACTACGACATCCCGATCGCGGTGACCGACTCCGGGCAGCCCGAATCCCAAACCGGCATAAGTATACTCCGGGTGATCATCGGAGACGTCAACGACAACCCCGCGAAAGACGGCGAGAGCGAGATTTTCGTCTACAACTACAAAGGCCGCGCCCCCGACATGCAGATTGGCCGGGTCTTCGTAGACGACCCCGACGACTGGGATTTACGCGACAAAAATTTCCAATGGAAATATGAAATGAGCGATTATTTCCAATTGAATAACGACGACGGCATGCTTACGATGTTAAGAGGGACCCCGGAAGGGAATTACACGTTAAAATTCGAGGTTACGGAAGAGGCCCCCCCGTTGGTGGAGAGACACACCGTTGACGCGATCGTGGAGATCACGGTGAAAGAAATACCGGAAGAAGCGGTCGTAAAATCCGGTTCTATTCGCTTGAATAAGACGAGTATCGAGGATTTCGTTACTAAAGTTGATTCCGTTAGCAAAAAAGACGTCTTGCAGACGTTTTTATCGAAAATTTTGAACACCTCCAGAGAGAACGTCGACGTTTTTACGATTTTAACAACTCCGGGTGACCCCAGCTTGGTCGACGTGCGATTCTCTGCGCACGGGTCCCCGTATTACGCCGCCGAACGTCTCAATAACAAAATCAACGTCCACCATGAAGAACTCGCGGAAAAATTGGACGTGGAATTCGTTATGATCAGTATAAGCGAGTGCATAAACGAGAGCAAATGTGGGGCGGATAATTCCTGCATGAATTATCTCAGCATACAAGAAGAGCCTGCGATCGTTTTCACCAATCGAACGTCCTTCGTGGGGGTGAAAGCGATCGTGGAGGCTGTCTGCGAATGTTTCGAGCTGTCGAAGGCCCACGTGTGTCTAAACGGGGGCACTCTGAACCCAGAAACGAACGTTTGCGAGTGTCCTGGCGACTTTGAGGGCCCGAATTGCGAAGCCTTAGCTGTTGGGTTCCAGGGGAACGGCTGGGCCATGTACCCCACGTTCAACTCTTGCAATAAAACCAAGATTACGTTGGAGGTCGCTCCGAACGCGGACGACGGGTTGATTTTTTACGCGGGACCTGTTTCCGTAAGACCCATGCCGTTGGTGAGCGACTTTATCTCGTTGGAAATCATGGACGGGTTTCCGAAATTAATTCTTAATTACGGGTCGGGAACCACTGTGGCTTGGCTGAAGTCGAAGAAGATTAATGATGGGGCTTCCCATACGATAAATATTGTTTACGAGCCAAGCGAGATATCGCTGTCTGTCGATTATTGCCATAGTAGTAGTTGCGTTACTTTGGCGCATCCGCAAGGGCCGAACTCGCTGTTGAATGTCAACGGACCGTTGCAGATCGGCGGGACCAGAGATAAGTTAGAAGAGATGGCCGCTCTGCTGAACTGGAATGACGTCCCCACGGGTCGTGGTTTCGCCGGGTGTATTCGGAACTTCACTTACAACGATTTTGTTTACGACCTGGGGGTACCCGGAGAGCATTTAAACGCCCGGATGAACTGCAATTTTGGGATTTCGAAAGCTGTTACTTTTGGTATTGATTCAAATTTCCTTGTAGCGATCTTGGTTTGCATCGCTATTCTGCTAAGTAAGTATTATACTTGACTTCATGTTGTTCACTAGACTCTAGTGGTAAACAGAAAAAAAATGGTTGGTTTTTTTTTTTTTTCCAGAAAAAGTACATGTTTTTGAAAACGTTTTTTTCTTATATAAACTTTTTTTTCTTTAAGTATTGCTGTTGGCTGTGGTGGTGCATAGACGTAAAGAAAACAACTGGAACGAGAAAGACAACGATGATATTCGCGAAAATATCATAACTTACACCGACGAGGGTGGTGAAAATGACGCAGCGTTCGACATGAGTTGTCTGAAAGTGCCTACAGAGGAGCCTCCTGTTAATGAGTTATTGCTGACGCAGGCCCCAAAAGTACCTGATATCCGAGGATTTGTCGACCACAAGAAAGACGACTGCGATAGGGACCCGAATAACTATCCGTTCGACGACGTTCGCTACTACGCCTACGAAGGTGATGGAAACAGCACGGGCTCTTTGTCTTCCTTGGCCTCCTGTAAGTTTTCTAGCGTTTTTTTCATAAAAAAATGGTTTTTCTATAAATTTTTTTTTACAGGTACTGATGATGGTGATTTAAAATTCAATTATTTGTCGAGTTTTGGACCAAGATTCCGTAAGTTGGCCGATATGTACGGAGAAGATCCGAGCGACGAGGATAGTCAAGACGGGGGGGAGGGTTCGTGGCGCTGTTGAATTCCGGGCGCATAACTAAGGGAACAAAACGTAAAAATAACAAGTTTTTTTGTACTTATATGTATAATATTTAATTCGTTGAGTTCATCAGTTTGTGTGATTTCGTCCAAAGCCGTGATTTATATATTTTTTTTTTTTAATTTATATTGTATTATTGACCAGACGTACAACATTCCATAGAAAGCCGCAAGACACTCGTTGTGATTTGGGCAGCCATTATTAAACGCAACTATACTTTGATCTCGTTTTTGACAAAACGTGAGAGAGAGAGGAGGTGTTTCATTTCATATTATTACTATTACGTTACGATTATTTGTCGTCATCTTGTTTATACGCATTTTGTAAGTAGTTTGTAGGTTATACATCCCATATCAAAAGAAAAAGATTGATTTAGACTTTTTGCGTGTGTATATACATATACAATATACGCAACCCTAGAATAATTATTTTTTAATATGTTATTTTCTAAGTATATATTTTTGTAGTATGTAGAAATAAATTCCTTGTGTATAATAGTGCCTTAAAAACGAACAACACAGAGTCCAGCTCCGTTTTCAGGAGCAACCCACTGCCTATTGTCGCCTTTTGCCTCTGAAAACGGATAATTTATATTTTGTAATATCCTTTTTGCTGCTCAATATGACCTATGGCACAATAAACAGAATATTTTGCAATACTTCTTTATTTTATTTACCTACCCTCTACCTTTATGTTACTCGTCCTAACTTCTTGCCATTGAAAATTTTCTTAGAGCGAGACACAATGTGTTACTTGACCCAACTTCTTGTCACTCGTCCTAACTTCCGGCCACTGAAAATTTTCTTAGAGAGACGCGTGTCACGAAGAGGTGTCGAGTGACACGAAAAGGTATTGAGTGACTTTATATTATATACCACGTCGTGGTATATATTCCTTTCTAGGACAAATAGTTTTTGAATTATATCAATTTTTAAGTTGACCAAAGTACCTAAAAGGCCTTATATCTCCTAAACGGTGCGTCCAATCGAAAAACTAACGAAAAACGGCCTCCCCCCTAACTTTACAACACTCCCGCAATGTGGCCTTTCTAAATAAGATGCCGTCGACAAAGGAGCCAAATGTAAAATTAATCGGAGTCGAATAACACGAAGCGGATATTTCGAATTAGGTAGCCTACTTTACCGACTTCAATAGTAGTATAGATGAAATTAATTATTTAAATTTTAAATTAGTTTTAATTAAAATATAACTGACGTATTATACCTTGTAGGAAAGGGCTTTTAAATCCCTATGCAATAAACCCTTCCGTTCCTTTCTATGACATACAGTGTGTTCAGGAAAGTCCGCACCATATGGGAAAAACATTTATTATCCATTTCTCAGAAAATTTTATTCTTTATGAAAGTTGGCGGTAGGTCTAAAGTCAAGAATACCATCATAAGATCTTAAAAACATCGCACCATGTACCGGGTGTTTAAAACAAAGTAAAACGCGCATAAGAGTAAAGTACCTGGAATATTAATATCATCGAAAAATTTTATTTGGGAATGTTGCTTTGAATTAATAAGTACGCTCAGATTTGAAATCACAGCCACCTATGACAGAAATTTTTCAAATTTTCACTGTGTGAGAAGGGTTTTGTAGCGGCTAGTGACTTAAAATGATTCTTCTTAAACGGTTTCTTAGATATTTGTTCAAATTTCCTATAGTACTCGCCATTTCGACAATGTTTCCAGCGCTTCTTTAAAATCATTACAAAAATTACCGTTTTCTTGGTGCGCTTATGATTTTTCACCCAGTAAATATCAAAATATCATGCGATACACAGGTAAACCATAAAAATTTGAATTAATTAAGGGAATGCATGGAGTATACACACTAATAAAACATGTTAATGACGCTGCTATGCTTTCCTTTCGGATTCGTCATTTTTTTTTGAGGTGTATACCATACAAATACGTGAACAGCTGGTAAATTTGTGTTATCAGCACACCCACAATCACCAATAATAAGTCAAAGGAAGCTATTTTAGTTACCTGTGTTGCGTATTGCATCACATTTTGATATTTACTGGGTGAAAAATCATAAATGCACCAAGAAAAAGGTAATTTTTGCAATGATTTTAAAGATGCGCTGGAAACGCTATCCAAATAGCAGGTATTATAGGAAATTTGAACAAATATCTAAGAAACCGTTTAAGGACAATCATCTCAAATCACTAGCAGATACAAAATTGTTCTCAAATAGTGGAAATTTAAAAAAGAAGCGAAAAAAATTTTTCTGTCGTAGGTGGCTGTGATTTCAAATCTTAGCGTAATTATTAATTCTAAGCAACATTCCCAAATAAAATTTTTCGATAATATTAATATTCCAGGTACTTTACGCGTTTCACTTTTTTTTAAACACCCGGTACATGGTGCGATGTTTTCAAGATCTTATGATGGTATTCTTGATTTTAGACCTACCGCCAACTTTCATAAAGAATAAAATTTTCTGAGAAATGGATGATAAAAGTTTTTCCCACATGGTGCGGACTTTCCTGGACACACTGTATAGTTTTTGAATTATCCGCATTTCAAGTTGACCAAATTGAATCGTTCTAGCTTCTTGCCACTAAAAATTTTCTTAGAGAGACGCGTGACATGAAGAGGAGTCGAGTGACACGAAAAGGTATTAAGTGACTTTCGATCGCGATGTTAGACGAAGGCACAACGTGATACGCGTCCTAACTTCTTGCCTCTGAAAATTTTCCACAATGTGTTACTGTAAGCAATTCTTGAGATGTCTGGCAAAATATTAATCTCTCTAACATGGCTAAGATTCTAATGTTAGATGTACAAATTAAGAGTCAGACGACTTGCCGGGAAATTTCAAATAAACGGTACTTTTTATTTTCGATGTTGGTCACAATTGGGTCACAATGGGCTTTTAACTTCACGTCAAACAATGTGTTTGACGTTATGCGGATACGTCATAGTTATGTGTATTTAATCCCACATTTAATTTAGCTTTAGTTTATCCATAACAAAAGCCCGGAATTGAGCCGACTTTCATAGCAACGCACGCACAGGAACCGACACACAATGTCTCAATTAAAAACGAGCAATTCCGAGCGCACCAGTATTCACGATATGTTAAAAGAAATACCGCCCAACGAAACCAAAGGTACAGAGCAACACAAACCGGCGAAAATACATGAATAACAGGCTTAATTTTCAGGTCTTTCCTCTTGCAAAAGCTCTCCGGCAATCCTCACGCCGACAGCTCCCATCCAAAACGATGATGCGACCGTTCTAAAGACTTCTTCTCGCATAGAAAACTTAAAGAACTGGTCCATCTCCACTTACAAATGCACCAAACAGCTCATGTTCGAAAAACTAGGTAAATCCTCTAGGACCGTTGATGCAGAACTCGAAGCTCAAATCGAACAGTTAAGGGACACCCAACGAAAATATCTGAATATTCTCCGTCTCGCCAGAGCCCTTACCAACCATTTTTACCACGTCGTCCAAACCCAACATGCTCTCGGCGAGGCATTTTCTGAACTCGCTCAAAAGTCTCCAGAATTACAAGAGGAATTCTTGTACAATTCGGAAACTCAGCGGAATTTAACCAAGAACGGGGAGACTTTATTCGGGGCTCTCAATTTTTTCACCTCGTCCATTAACACGCTCTGCAATAAGACCATTGAAGACACTCTGCAAAGCATCAGGCAATACGAAGCTGCCAGGATAGAGTATGATGCTTATCGTAGTGATTTGGAGACGTTGACCGGTAAAACTGATGGTTCCATGGGGCTTGAAGACGCTCAGCAAGATTATGAAGTCCACAGGCAACACTTCATGAAGTTACGAGCTGAAGTCGCAATTAAAATCAAGTTTTTGGACGAAAATCGGGTATGTTTGTTTTTTTTTTATGGGGGCCCCCGTTCTGATTGTTTGGTAAATTTCAGGTGAAAGTGATGCATAAACAGTTGCTGTTGTTCCATAATGCAGTCTCGGCGTACTTTTCCGGAAATCAGACCGCTTTGGAAGCGACGCTAAAGCAGTTCAACATAAAAATTAAGACACCGAATTCTACGTTTCCGTCGTGGCTGGAGCAGTAGTTTTTGAGGGCACACGCGCATATATATTCCATTTGTATTTCTAGTCAAACGTTCTCTTACTATTCCTTTTCGAATTTTATTTTTTGAATCTCGTTTATCGATACATTTGTAAATACGTATTCTTATTGTATTATTATTTTTTTATATTATTTATATTGCTTTGAGGTATTCTTTTTACAAGACTAGGTAGTAGACATGTAACTAAGGTATAATTGCTTATGTGATCCATAATTTTTTAATACACCATTCACTGTGTGAGATAATAATTAACAAAGAAAAAAATATTGTGTAATATTATTTATTATAATATATATCACTGACTATTACGTTTTTCCTACATTTCTTTTGTAGAGTAAGTAAAGATTTTTTTCCACAACAAATGAGTTTTTCTACGACCCAAATAATTTTCTTTTCAGCATTTAGTTTCTATATCTAAGATTACAATCCTAGCCATGTCACAGAGATTAATATTTTGCCAGACTTCTCAAGACTTGCTTTGAGTAACACATTGACAAGTCCTCTGACTTTTAGTTTGTGCATTTAACATTAGAATCATAGCCATGTCACAGAGATTAATATTTTGCCAGACTTCTCAAGACTTGCTTTGAGTAACACGTTGACAAGTCCTCTGACTTTTAGTTTGTGCATTTAACATTAGAATCATAGCCATGTCACAGAGATTAATATTTTGCCAGACTTCTCAAGACTTGCTTTGAGTAACACATTGTCAAGTCCTCTGACTTTTAGTTTGTGCATTTAACATTAGAATCATAGCCATGTCACAGAGATTAATATTTTGCCAGCCATCGCAAGACTTGCTTTGAGTAACACATTGTTAAGTCGTCTGACTTTTAGTTTGTATATCTAACTTTAGAATCTTAGCCATGTCCCACACCTTATTATTTTGGATTTTTGGAATAAAATGGGAAAATTGGGTAAAATCTAGCTAATGAAACTACACATTGATTTTCAAGTTATTTAATTTCATATAATGACTTACAAAACAACAGTAGATAATAGAATAACTTCAAATATTAATAAGTTTATGAATTAACTTAGTGTCTATTACATATACAGTTGATTTAGGTTTTCTAAGGACCGAAAACAAACGACGCGCGTGTTACCATTAATACATACATGTTATATATATATATATTTATATATACACATTTACCTCTCTTATTTACTAAGACATCAATGTTGGGACCGTTAATTGAATCGTTAGTACAATAATCGTTAGTTAGCGTCCGCCCCTGATTATGTATATATATCGTAAACATATAATTCACCGCATATAAGACATACACATAGGCTGTAAGCCCCCAAAACTAGTAGGCCCCGTATATACGGACATCAATCAACAAATTAAACAGAACCACAGCCGTTTCTTTAAACAATAAATACCTAAATTATTACAGACAAAATCTGAAAAATTTCCATAGCAAACTCTTTCGTGAACGTGGAATGCCTGCATATATACGCGCGTAAGTATGTGTATGTATCGCATGTAAAATCGACGAGAGAAAAACACTACAACGAACAAAAGAAAAAACAAATACTTAGACGGCCGTTAAGCCTAGTAACGATTTGTATTCTGACTGAACTGCGATTGGACCGCCGCCGCAGCCACATTCGAAGCAGCACTCCTCACGTGCTGATTCCTAAAGAATTCCGTCGTAAATTCCACTTGGGCTTTGGCAAAACTAGCTCCAGTACTACGGTACATACGATGAATCTAAACAAAAATAATTATTAATCAAATATATATATATATATATATATATATATATATATATATATATATATATATATATATATATATATATATATATATATATATATATATATATATATTAGATTAAAAATTTTTCACTTTAGCCTTGTTATAGTATCAAAAAACACACAATTCAAAGTCATAAATTGTTTATTTTGGGTATAATAAACAATTTATGACTTTGAATTGTGTGTTTTTTAATATATATATATAAAGCAAGACATTTACCTTTGTGATAAGGAAAAAATCAGCAAGACCGGCGCACAAGAAACCGGTGGCAATAATCAGACCGATAATGCCTACAATTATCCCCGAAGGCGTGGAATTAAACTGCTTCATAGCGGTGATATATCCCCTGCAAAAAAAATGTTAGATACGGCAAAATTGGTGAAAAATTATCTTACAAAGTTCCCGAGTTTGGCATTCCGATAGCTTGGATGATGGTCACGACGAACTGAAAGAAGAACACAAAGAAAAACACCATGAAGTTGAACGAGGAGTCCGATCGGAACGCTTTGTACGCCGGCCGGAACCAACAGAGGTACGAGAACGGCGTGAACAGCAGAACGTACAAAATCCCCAATCCTATGATGGTAAAATCGACCAGGATCAATCCTCCGATCACGTTCACCAAAAGCAACGTTCCATGGACTGCAAAGTCATCGATAAACAAACTTTTAGAATTTATTTTGTTCTGTACAGAATTTTGTCAAAAAAAAAAAAAAAAAACATTTTTATTTATTCTATTTTTAACAAATAATTTAAAAAAAAAGAACTTACAAATCCACATATAGTACAAATTGCGGACGATCTTTTGAAACTCTAACGGTATATCGACTTGGATGTCTTGATAGAAGCACGGCTGGAAGCAACACTGCTCCGGCAAAGGGGGCCAATTATTGCGCCTAACGTTGTACGAACTCTGACGCATTTCTTCCTCGCGTCTTGCCAGTTCTTCCTCTTTACGTTCAAGCTCCTCTTGTTTTCTCTTAAAAAGGCGAAAATTACGTCAAAATTACACAAAAAAAACTCACTTACCTGTAATTCCGCGGTATCGAGGGTGGGTCTTGGTTGAGACTGCTGGGCGGATCTAGTATAGATAGGGGGATCCTGCGTAGGCTGCATGACAGCAGGTTCATTGTTTAATTGGTTATACGCGAGCTAAAAACGTAATTTAAAGCGCAAAACATCGGGTAAATTGTAAAGTTTGCTTACCGGTTTTTGGTTTGGTTGTTGGTTATCGAAAGGATTGTAGTCCTCAACGCGTATCGTGGTGCTGGCATTCCGAGCGACTTGCTGAACGGCGGGGTCCTAAAAATAACCTTAGATAGTGGTCGTGATGACAGATTGGTGATTCAAATTCTTTATGAATAATATAAACAGACGGTTGGGGTGTTGTTGAATGTTTTAGTGATTGTTGTACTTACAGCGAAGGGGTTATCAGTTGTGGGTTCCCCGAAAGGATTCTCGTCAAAACCGGACATGTTCAAAACTATAACAAAGACAACGAAATATTTTTAATGGTCGCAGTTTTGTCGCTGGAATCTTATCTAAAGTAGCATTATCGGCCGCAGGAATATTAATCTATTTTATAGTTCACTGCTGACAACACGTATTTACGTGTGGAACCTACGTGACTCAGTTATATCTACGTCTTTTTATCCTATGTGTCGACAACGGGTTAGAGAAAGATACAAAATACGCAAATTGATCGCCAATCTATACCCTGTATTGTTTTCGTTAGGATTTCTTTGGTGGATATTTAAATATATTTAAATATACCACGCTTCGTAGGCGAGGAAATCATATAGGAATTCGGTAGTTAAATTTAAAAATACGATAATTCGGCGTTTTCAAAATAAAGGGCTTACTTTTGCACCCGTTTCGGCTACTCTCCGCTAGAGTTCGCTTAGACCTAACCACTAACAACTACTACACTAGTTAATAAACTATTGCTTTATTGTTAATTAATTAAAACTCACCTTAGAAATCACTTTTGCGGGTTTGACAAATTTATTTATTTATTAATTCGTATTGTTTGTCTAGCACGAATCCACTACACACTAGAGGGCGCACTTACCCCACAAACATCCAATAATAATTTATAAACAAACTCAAATTAACACACTATTTCGAACCTAATAAGAGAGTAAGTGTTTTCTATACTTTCTTTACGACACGATTTCTACAACTTACGATTTCTATTTGACAGCTGCCCGGCTACATAACCTCCAAAGTGCACAACACCCATGTAAACAAATCGTTCAAAAACCAGATAATGAAGTCCCTCGTGCTGCTATTCGCGTTCGCAGCGATAATACGCTGTTGGTTATTATACTCAGGGTATAAAGACGTAGTTTCGGAGAGAATCGAGGTGTCCACGCCTATAAATTCCATACAAAGAGGTACGTACTTCGAAAATCCAAAAATTCCTCGATTACCGACCGCTTATTTCTTCCAGTCACCGAAAGCTGCTACCGCGCTGAGCTTGACGTCGACCCCTACTCGAGCGACATGTTCCACGAATCTCCCTTGCACCTAAAATTCTACAAATTCCTAATCGACAACGCCGGAAACAATCTACCATTGGTTTTCGTATCCGTCGATCTACTGACCGCCCTGCTGCTTTATTTCACCGCCAAATACTACATCTTCTACGCATACAAAGACCAAGAATTACACCCCACCAAATACCCCGAGGGACGCAATTTATTACTGAACGGCTACGACTATATTTCGACACCGAAATACGTGCTAATCGCGTATTTATTTAACCCGTATATTATTATTAACTGCGTCGGATGTACCACTACGACATTCCTGAATTTCTCGTATTCTTTGGTGTTATTTGGAATTGCAACTCAGCAGATGGTCTTACCGGCGGCGGCTTTAATTTTATGCACCGCGCAGGCCTTGTATCCTGTAGTTTTGATATCTCCATTGTTCCTGTCCGTGATGAAAAGGAGTAAGTCAAAAACAGGTCCGATTATTATCCTAGCGCTGGTTTTTGCATTTGGAGCTTTGTACGCATTTGCATGCTTCTTGGCGCATAATGGTTGGGATTTCTTGGAGAAATCTTACGGATTTATGTAAGTTTCGCTGGTTATATAATCCCCAGGAGTTATTTCTTTATTGTTTCAGTCTTGGTGTCTCGGATCAACAACCAAACATCGGCGTTTATTGGTATTTCTTCATGGAGATGTTCGAGCATTTCCGGCAATTATTCATCTATTCCTACCAGATAAACGTCTCTGTTTTATACTTTGTACCCCTCACGATAAAATTCCGTAAAGAACCTTTGCTCCTGGCGTTTACCTTCATAACTTTAACAGCGATATTCAAGTCTTACCCGAGCATCGGAGATTACGCGTTTACTTTAGCCATTCTGCCATGCTGGAAACACATGTACAACTGTATGTCTTCGATTTGTTAATCGGACGTTAGCTAATTTTGATTTTTTTCAGGTATGCAACAGATATTTATCAGCGGAGTAGCGATTTTTATAACGACGGCTTTAGGGCCGATTTTGTGGGATCTCTGGATTTTCATGGGTACGGCGAACGCGAACTTCTACTTTGGCTCGACCCTAGCCTTTGTGACGGCGTTCATTTTCATACTTACCGACGTTTCGTTCGCTTATACGAAACGCGAGTATTTATTGAAATATGGGAGCATAAGGGAGATAAATGGAAAAGAAGCCAGATTGGTTTTGGAGTGATTTATTTTTGTTGAAATTGTTCGTATTTATGTTGTCTTTTGTAATAAATAAATATAAAATCAGAGTTCTTAAATCTCCATGAGGATCCCTTTATATTCGAAAACAATAATTTATTTTTTTCTGACACTTTGCCTTGAAAAATAAAAACAAAACGAACATGATTTTTTGGAAGTGCTTTAAAACATTGTTTCATGTTTAAAACAAAAAAACTGCTGTTTTTGTTTTAAATAAAAAAAACGTTTTTTATAACAACCCTGTATACAATTCACCAGGAGAACGGGGCTCTTTCTCGTAGCAATCGGACGCCATATTTTTCCCATTCCGCCGCGTGGATCCACAACTCTTGCGCGGTTTCCAAACAGGACATGATAGAAGCCCCTTTCCAAGCCACCATGGCGGAATCCATGTCTCTAGGATTCGTTATTATGTCTAATTGTTCGGCTCGATAAACGTACGGTATCTGCAAGGAGATCCTATTTTGCAGCCAAGTGGCGATGCCGGAAAATTTCATACCGCCCCCAACTATTAAAATACATCCGTACATTTTTCGCTTTAGGTCCTCGTTCGCTGCAAAATTAAAATAAACTCTGTAAAGATAACGATAAACATTTTTATTACGGATAAACTTACGACATCTATCTATACTTTGAAGAACAGCTTGATCTAAGCCTAAAATCTGCCCGGGGTTAACAACAAATTCTTTATCTGCGTTCGAAACAACATTATCTATAGTATCCACGACGATATCCTCGTCGTTCGCGTTGTTATGGTTGTTGGATTGTTCGAAATACGTCTCGCTGAGTAAATCAGATGACGGTTCCATATTTTCTTTGATCCCCTTCCTCTAAAAAACACATTTATAAACTCTAAACGTATAGAGGATATAAAATAAGAATAACTATATTGGGATTATAACAATACAGGCACCTCTCGAAAGACTTTAACTAATAAACAATATAAAGTCAAGAGTAGTGTTTGAAACCACCAAAATTCTCAGGTAGAACAATCTAAAGTCGAGGGAATAATTTATGAAGATATAGACGTTGACAAACGTTTTTCAAAAGATTCTAACTTCAAAATTAACTAAACAATCATAACGACACTAAACAGAGTCATTGCCAAGAGTCTAATAAACAATATAAAGTCAAAAGTAAAATAAGAATAACTATATTGGGATTATAACAATACAGGCACCTCTCGAAAAACTTACCCTAATTTCGCGTAAATAATTTTCATCGTGGGGATCTTCTGGGTCCCCTGTGGACCTCTTCTGGGTATGGACGCATTTAGGCCCGGTGATTCCCAACAATTCGGGGCTGAATAAACTTAAGGGGGCCACGATGCACTCGTCGCCGACTTGGATGGTGAATTCCAGCATGGGGGCTTGAGGCTGTCTGACGACGAATGTTTTCTCTTGGGAGCCGCAAATGTCCAAGTTAACGTGGCAGAAGTCCTCCTTTAGCTTGCGGAGGAGCATGGTATCTAATTTGTTGGCTTCGTTGCACGTTTTGTAAGGAAATGCGCACTTTTGGAGCAGCCAGAAGAACGTCTGAGTTATGTCTGCGCCCCCGTATTCCATCCTAACCCTGGTATTCGAGTGGCAAATGCCGTCTTCCACGCAGGAGACCGATGTCTTTTGGTCGCCCACGTCTACAACGCAGGCGTAACTCAAGCCGGATCCAAAGGTCGCAGCGACGTGGTCCTGTAAGCCAAAGAACATAAGGAAAATTTATAATTCATGAAGTCAGAGAAATTGATAGATATTTTCAAATGTGTCTAACTTCGAAAATAATTAAACAATCTTAATGAAATTAACCAAAATTATTGTCAAGAGTCTAATAAACAATATGAAGTCAAGAGTAGTGGTTGAAACGACCAAAATTCTCAGGTAGAACAATATAAAGTCGAGGGAATAATTTATGAAGATATAGACGTTGACAAACGTTTTTCAAAAGCTTATAACTTCAAAATTAACTAAACAATTTTAATGAAACTAACCAGAATTATTGTCAAGAGTCTAATGAACAATATGAACTCAAGAGTAGTGGTTGAAACCACCAAAATTCTCAGGTAGAACAATATAAAGTCGAGGGATTAATTTATGAAGATATAGACGTTGACAAACGTTTTTCAAAAGCTTCTAACTTCAAAATTAACTAAACAATTTTAATGAAACTAACCAGAATTATTGTCAAGAGTCTAATGAACAATATGAACTCAAGAGTAGTGGTTGAAACCACCAAAATTCTCAGGTAGAACAATATAAAGTCGAGGGATTAATTTATGAAGATATAGACGTTGACAAACGTTTTTCAAAAGCTTCTAACTTCAAAATTAACTAAACAATCTTAATGACACTAACCAGAATCATTGCCAAGAGTCTAATAAACAATATAAAGTAAAAATTAGACGTTGAAACTACTATAAATGTCAGACAAAACAATATAAAGTCAAGGGAACAATTTATGAAGGCAGAGAAATTGATGGTCATTTTCAAATGCCTCTAACTTCAAAAATAATTAAACAATCTTAACGAAATTAACCAGAATTATTCCTTAGTCTAATAAACAAAGAGTAGTTGTCAAAACTACCAACAACGTCAGTCAAGGAAACAATTTACGAAGGTATTGCTCATACCAAACGAAATGGCGAAATCATTTGAGAACGTATTCAAACCTCGACTCACCTGCACCAAAAAACAGCTCCCAAACTCCATTTTATTCAACAACAAACTCGTCAACTCTTTCAAATAAGTCCTATTATAAATATCCGGAATAATCAGCACCGCCTTATACATCCTCAAATCCCTCTTCATAATTCCGAAATGCGACTCCAAAACATGCATCCATATGGTCTCGAGATCGGCTAGAACGGCAGTGATGGATCCCCCGGGCCCCGAATGTACGTTAAAATCCCCCCTCCTAAACGGGAAGTGGACGTTAAACCCGTCGTTTGGATTCAACAGCAAAACGTCATTTCCCACCACAAAATCCAGTTCTTGCTTAACCCAAGTTCCACCGGTGGGGCTCAAAACACGCCCCTGGGACCTCCGATTAAAAGCCGCTATTTGTTGCGGAGGGGTCGCGTAGCGTCTCCTACCGTCGGACTGCAAACAAGACTGAAGTGTATGCGAAACGGATAATCGAGTATCCTCCAGTTCTTGCGTGGAACAGCCTTCACTCCGCGGTGGTAAAAAAGGGTCTTCGTACTTTAACCCGCCAGGGTTCCGCCTCCTAGCTATCACATGCGGTATCGTAGTCGGATTCAAATCAGAAGCCCTTCCAATACGCAGGTATAAAGAACCAGGATGTATTACGATGATCGATTTGGCTAGGCAGTGCTGAAATTTAGTTATTTTGGATTGTTCTTGGGTTTTTTAAATGGTAGACTTACCTCGGGAGCTGTTTCTTGAGGCGGTGGCATTTCCCTGCACGATTTTAATTCATAAGGTTTGTTTTGATTCAGGGCGACATCTGTTAGAATTGCAGGGATCTACAAGCCGTGTGCGACTGGTTGCGGCGCTGGCTCCACCTCAGCAGCTCGTGCGGCTTCTAGCACATTCGATAAACCTCGGTTCTGGAATAACTTCAACTGGCAGATATATGGGATGATTCGTTGATGTCTCTCCTCATTGTGACGAGGTTCGCGTGCGAGTTAGTGCTAGTTTCTTAGTGATTCGCGTATTATTAAGTCCTGTGATCGTATCGTATCTTATCTTATCACCAAATCTAATCATCCACACCAACAACGCGATGGGGAAAGACTACTACAAGATACTAGGATTACCGAAAAGTGCGAGCGATGACGACATTAAAAAAGCGTACCGTAAGCTCGCGTTGAAGTACCACCCCGACAAAAACAAGGCCCCCGGGGCGGAAGAACGCTTCAAAGAAGTCGCGGAAGCCTACGAGGTCCTCTCGGACAAGAAGAAACGCGACATATACGACCAGCTAGGCGAGGAGGGCCTTAAGGGCAATCATTCGGCCGGGTCCGGCCATCCCGGGGCTGGATCCTTCAACTACACCTTCCACGGGGATCCCCGCGCCACATTTGCTCAATTCTTCGGGAACGCTTCGCCCTTCCAAGCCTTCTTCGATCTTGGAGGCGGAGGAAACCGAATGTTCGGTTTCAACGATGATTCCATGGACGTGGATGACCCTTTCGGTTTGGGAAACGTTGGACAACCCAGACCGGGAGGAGGACCTGGGGGGGCCTTCCGCAGCCACTCTTTTAACTTCCACAATAGCCCCAATCGTGGGGCCAAAGATAAACTCCAAGATCCACCGATCGAGCACGATCTTTACGTTTCCTTGGAGGATATTATGAAGGGATGCACGAAAAAGATGAAAATCAGTAGGAAGGTGATGCAGACCGACGGGACCACTAAGAAGGAGGATAAAGTACTCACCATCAACGTTAAACCTGGATGGAAAGCCGGCACGAAGATTACATTCCAAAGAGAAGGCGACCAAGGCAGGGGGAAGATCCCTGCGGATATTGTTTTCATCATACGAGATAAACCGCATCCTTATTTCAAGAGGGAGGGCAGTGACATCCGTTATACGGCAAAAATTACCTTAAAAGAGGTGATTATTTAAAATTTTTGCAATTTTAAGTCGTCTAAAAATGTATTCTTGTTTGTTTTTTTTTTTTCAGGCTTTATGTGGTTGTACAATACGTGTTCCGACGATGTCTTCAGAGAAAATGATCCCGTTACATTTTACGAATGAAATAGTGACGCCGAATACCATGAGACGTCTGCAGGGGCAAGGGTTGCCGTTGCCGAAGGAGCCGTCGAGAAGAGGGGACGTGATCGTAAATTTTGATATTCGCTTTCCTGAGCATCTTTCGGAATCAGCAAGGGATATAATCTACGATACTTTACCGTAACTTGTCAAAAACGTTGATTTGTCGAAGAGAGAAAATCTGTACGTTTTAGTACAAAAGCAGCGGAGGCGGCAGCTGACATATAGTTTTTTACGGGTGTGTGTGCTAAGTGCGTTTGTATGTGGTGTGCTTGAGAGAGGAATATTGTTGTAAATAAAAATAAAACGCGTTTGTGAGCGTACGGTGAGATGTCACTATTTATTACCCGCAGACTAAAATATCTATATATATAATACTAAAAGAAATATAATCGTTTGTATTGTAAATAAGGAAAAAATGTTGTTTATTTTGCTATGTTGAGTTTAAACGCAATTTTGAATAAAAAAAAACGGAAAACCGAAGCGGAAAACTGTGTTTTTTTTTTTTTTCCACTCAGTGATTAACCCACTCATTTGGACGGATGGGGATAGAGAAAAAACCGCGGTGTGTATTATAATATGAAATTGTATTCATGCCAATGTCAAACACCGTCTACGCTCCTAAAATAGTGCGGCGTCGTTCACCAGAGTGCGCTGACGTCATCTGTATTACTTTTAACGCCAACGCACGCGAAACTGTTCGATCCACCCAAAAAATTGTGTGCTCCTACAACGCGCAAGATCATCAATTTATAGCCAGACCAAACCGCACGGCGATTTTAATAAACAAAAGGTTATAAATAACCATAATCGTTATATATAAAATATTATGTCAGCTCAGAATTGAGATAATAACGCATTACACGCTTCTTATTATTATTACTACCTCTCCGAGAAACAATGCAGTTGTACAGTGCATACCAAAATACAAACACCGCTACAGGAGACACCTCGATCATCCGCCAATAAATAAAATCCGCTGACAATGACCTAGTCCGTTAAAAATAACACGGCTTTTTGTATTTCAATTTTGACCTCACAGAACCTCAAGTTCAAAAGCTACATATGGACCAGACAGACCACCTAAACAAAACGTAAAATATTTTGCTTTACGAGTTGATTGGTGTTGGTCTAAAAGGTTGCTTCAGCCTCTTGAGGAAATTTCTTCCGGCGTATAACCCTTTGGACATTCATTGGTGCAGTATTTGCATTAAAAAATTGAGTTTACCCGATAAGTTTGATTGGTGTTTGTCCAAAATCTTTCTTCAGCCTCTTGAGGATTTTTTTAATGACTTAGATAAGTTTGGATACTCGTAGGTGCTAAATTTGCCGAGGAAGTTGATTGGTGTTTGTCCAAAAGGTTGCTTCAGCCTCTTGAGGAAATTTCTTCCGGTGTATAACCGTTTGAACATTCATTGGTGCAATATTTCATTCAAAAAGTTGAGTTTGCCCGATAAGTTTGATTGGTGTTTGTCCAAAAGCTTCCTTCAGCCTCTTGAAGATTTTTTTAATGACTCATCTGTCATCTAGAGTTTGGACACTCGTAGGTGCTAAATTTGCCGAGGAAGTTGATTGGTGTTTGTCCAAAAGGTTGCTTCAGCCTCTTGAGGAAATTTCTTCCGGTGTATAACCGTTTGGACATTCATTGGTGCAATAGTTCATTCAAGAAATAGAGTTTGCCTGATAAGTTTGATTGGTGTTTGTCCAAGATCTTTCTTCAGCCTCTTGAGGAAGTTTTTAATGACTTAGATGAGTTTGGACATTCCTAGGTGCTACATTTGTCCAAGTAGTTGGGAAACAGTGTTTTATACTATTTTTAAGTTTGGAATTTCGGTCATTTTTACCGAAAAAAAGAGCGGATTTTCGTGTTTTACTCGTGAATCGTACCTACATATTAGAGCAACGAGGTTATCAGAAATTGATTCGTGGGACAATTTCCCATCCAGAACCGTCGGAAAGACCCAAATCGCGCGATTACAAAGTTGAAAATGTAGCAACATAGATATTTTGGGAGTATTTTTAAACTTTGGAACGTCGTAACTTTCGAACCGTTGGAGATAGAGAAAATCCAATAGCACCGTTGGAATCAGCGTGAAATTCCGCATTCGATTCGTACACCTACAATATAAAAATAAAGGTCTGTGTACGTTAAAAATGGAACATAATAAACTCCCACATAACAAGAACACAAATCAAGGTTGTTTGCTTTTTTTGAATATCAAAAATGGGAGGAGAAAAAATAACAAGACGAATAATTATTTGTTACAATAATTGCTTTATTTAATTTTATCTAACGTTTCTCGTTAGACGAGGTTTTGCTGTATAATGTTTATAATATAAGATTACAGTGTATGAATATCTACTTCCTGTATTAAAAACTGCTTATTATACAACACTCGAAAACAAACGCGAATTTGCATAGTCGAGTGATTTATAACTGTAACCGAGAGTCGTCAAGATAAAAAAGATGTACACTTTTTATAAAATCGAGAGTGAGTAATGGAATTGAAGATGTAGCCTTGTCCGATTGACCTCAGATCTCCGTATAAGCTCGGTTTTGGAGGCAGTAATCTAAGTTTGAGTATCGCTCGGTATTGCACCAGATGTTGGTGACTTATGTTGAACGGCCATGCCCTGGTTGTGCACTGCAACCCGGCCCAATTCTTGCCAATGCTGAAGTCCGGTCTTCTGCAAATCCTTGCATTTCACTTCCTTATTGTCCCTCCCGACATTTTCCATAACAAACGGTTGAATTTCCTCAACGCCGTCAGAGTTATCGCACAGTATCTTCGCCAAAGTACTCTTTCTGATTTCGTTCAATTGGTTTTCAGTGAAAACCCCAGGATTTTCGTACCAAAACCTATCAGCAATCTTCAGCCTGAGGAATTGGTCGATAATAAGACAATTTAATGTTGGTCCTAACATGCTGCCATCCTTAGGGGTCTCGCTCAACGCTCCTGTGTATAAATCAACGTCATCGACTGTTCTAAATAGGAGAAACAACAAAATTTACAAGCGTCATACGTATCAGAAAAAGGTATTGGTGCGGATATTTCTACTGTGGGTTTTCGTGTAGGCCCGAGATCCAAAAGCGAAAAACACTGAATGCTAATTATACATGTATAAGATACATGTATAAGAACACTTATATAAATAAGATGTATCAAAGTGAGCGCGCAAACTTTGCAGATAAAAATAGTCCTCAACCAACTCGACTAAGCCGGCCACTTTCTTCAAACCATCTCAAAATGGGTCAATGTGTTTGTTTCGCCATTAAATTTCGAGCTTATTTTTAGAAAAAACCCACATTCGCATACGTGAAAAGATCACAAAAAGCTACCTATAGACACTTGCTATGTAAGCAAGAGTATTTTCATCAATACTGCTTCGCAAATTATCGAATGTACTTGGTTTAGACAGAGAACAGATTTCACGCCATTTCGCATATCCTGGGAGGCCATGGTCGCGACCTCGCTGCAAATTCAGCGAGACCAGGTCAAGCCCACAAATTCTAGTTGTATTTAAATTTTCATCTATCCTCTCAAACAAGTGTTCTTTCAGCTACAAAACAACATATTTTGTACCACAGAACCATATTTTATCAAGAAATATAGATACAATGCTCTACTAACGTACAAACATTCAGAAAAGTAGGCAACCCAATACACACGCTGTGACTGCTCCAAACCCACTCCAAACCACCGCAATTTTCGTACAAATCCAATTTTTCTATCGATTACAATACAATAATGACAAATAACATGTAATAATCCTTCTAGAGTATTAGTCAAGAAGTCTCTAGATAACGCTCACAGGGTACGTAATGCGTCACTGGGGACCGAGCTCCATCGAGACATGGCCGACCTATCCGCCTATAGACCTTGCTCGTGTACGTCAAAACACTTCGTCCCGTCCATTTTCGCTGTTTATTTTCACGATTTTGTATTTTCTGCGTGTGTTTTTGATTGTGTGGATTGCACGTATAAAAAAAGCTTGTTTTAAAAGTTAATAAACAAAAATGTTATAAAGGTACCAAATATAGCTAAGTTCACGCGTTAGATACGAGGTTCCCAATTTTCGGGACCAGCGTGCATTGCGTGTAAACAATGACGGCCGCTCTCGCGTTTGATTTTGCTGTGTATTTTCACGATTTATATTGAAATTGCGTGTGTGGTGGACTCAAAATGGACCTTTTGGTGCAATCCGTGCAGGTGTGGAGGTGTCTCAAGGAATTGGAGCAGGATCCAGCAGGATTTCGGTGAGTATTTTACGGTATTCTACGGGAAATTATTACGGTGTTTTATACGTATTTTAAAAGCATTGTCCTATACAGAATGTTTTGCGTGTCATATCCACGCAATATTTGGTTAAAACATACATACCTCCGGAGTAAAATACGGGTCATTTGCTTGTATCTGCGTGTGGATAGCACCTTTGAGTATTTTGTCCAATTCTCCGGGATTGTATAATAAGAAAGGATCAAATAGAATCTCGTGTAGTTTCACATATTCAATACTCGAAGTATCTTTGCTTATAAAGCTCACCAACGTTGGAATTAGCGAATGAGCAAATCTAAAAGCAGCTGTTGCAAAACTATTAGCAATAGTTGGGTCAATTGTATCGTTGTAGTGTTGAAAATAGCCTTTTTTCTTTGGGAGGAGATCGTATTTCCCCATTAACTTGTCACCTAGAAGGGAATATTAATAAAAATGTGATTTAATTAGAAAATTTTCCGGTTACAACTATATTTTGCTTTGGATTTTGGTTGCCTTATATAATTACCTATCACGACGCGAAGAAATTCGTTATAAGCTATATGTTGGAACTGTGCTACGAGTATTTTCCGTACTTCTTGAAATATTTTTTCATCGTTCCAATGAACATTGACCATCTTGAGTTCTTTGGCCAAGTTATTATGGTGTCTCGTCCAGATTAGATGCATGGTGGTCAAATGTACGTTTTCGTTAGCTCTGGAGTCACCTGACAAAAAGCAGTATCGTCCTATTTTCTCCTGGTCGGCTCTATTACATCCGTCCATCAAATTTTTAGACACGGGCAACAAAGATCTGTTATCAGGAGTGACAAAAACCTTCATAGTCCCATTTTCCAATGTCCTCAGATCCATAACTAAATCATCGTTCGTTCCGTATACCACAGAGCCGTCAATAAAAGCGGAAACTTGATTCATTTGCTCTCTTGGTCCTAAACAAGTCCTGAGAGCCGGTGCTGAACGTACAAAATTCATACAAGAGATGTTATGATAGCTGTAATATGGGTCTTTTTGGTCGATAAGTACCGGAAAACATTCAGGGTGTTTCTCTCCACTTTGGCAGCATGATATCGGTTCGTTATTTCGCCCACGACTTGCTGCAGTAGCTGTTATATCATGGTCCAAAAATTGACCGAAAACTGCTAACATAACAGTAAATTTTGGGTCATTTCTAAAATATGGTCTGTGGACTATGTTACTGATGGTTCTTGGGGATGGTAAAGTTGAGTTTTGGCCTGATTTCGGGGCACTGATTCCATCAGAGTAATTAGCTGGAAGAATCCTTCGAAAAGGTGTGTAGGCCACCCCGAATGTTAGAGGGTTCTTTAAATTATTACATGTACCGTTGTAAGATCGGTATTTATTATACGCCGTACAGTTTGTCTTCTGCAATAGTTTTAGGCATATTGAAGACGTTTGGTTTGCTAATAACTTCCTTGTTGCTATTTCTTCCATATAACCGACTAAAGAGAACTCCTTGCTTTTATTACTCGAAGCAGTCACCATTTGGTGCCGATAACTCGGAGAATTGATCTCCAAAATGGGATTCTCCGCCTCATTTTTCTTCAATTTCCTCAATTCTTTTCGACTACCATCAATAGCTTTGAAGTATTCCTTAGAATTATTAAAATATTTAACACTAACGTTACAAGGAATTAATCCAGGTATCAAAAACAATTGATTTAGGGGTACTGAAATGTTTTCTGTTGTATTATTTGTATTGCCATCGTTTATGCTTAGAGTGGTGGACACAACCAAACCCAAAATTAAGAGAAAACTAGAAAAACTTGGTTCTTTATAATGGAGTTTATATTTATGTTTATCTACTTACATAAAAATGCTGCACAAGCAGATTTGAAATTGTCTCACTTGTTTTTTTCTCCTTTGAGCTATACTGCTTTCAAAAGCGTAATTTGGCGTTGGTTCACCGGTTAATAAAGCCGTTCGTTCGGTTCTCATGTTGTTGGTAGGAATCTTAGTCTGTAACTGCGTGGTGTTCAATAGAAATGTGATCTAGAAGCCAATGAGGTGTGATGGAAGCCATGTAACTGGATATTCCTTTCAATTGCGCGAATATTATGGAGTAAACAACAAAAACGCAATAGTTTGGTAGTTAAAAACTTTATTAAGTTAGAAACTTTTGAAAAACGTTTGTCAATGTCTATATCTTTATAAACTATTCCCTCGACTTTATATTGTTCTACCTGAGAATTTTGGTGGTTTTAACCACTACTCTTGACTATATTGTTTATTAGACTCTTGACAATGTGTGTCATTAAGATTGTTTAGTTAAATTTTAAGTTAGAAAGTTTTGAAAAACGTTTGTCAATGTCTATATCTTCATAAACTATTCCCTCGACTTTATATTGTTTTATCTAACATTTATAGTAGTTTCAACGTCTACTCTTGACCTTATATTGTTTATTAGACTCTTGGCAATGATTCTGGTTAGTGTCATTAAGATTGTTTAGTTAAATTTTAAGTTAGAAGCTTTTGAAAAACGTTTGTCAATGTCTATATCTTTATAAACTATTCCCTCGACTTTATATTGTTCTACCTGAGAATTTTGGTGGTTTCAACCACTACTCTTGACTTTATATTGTTTATTAGACTCTTGACAATGATTTTGGTTAGTGTCATTAAGATTGTTTAGTTAAATTTTAAGTTAGAAACTTTTGAAAAACGTTTGTCAATATCTATATCTTCATAAATTATTCCCTCGACTTTATATTGTTTTATCTAACATTTATAGTAGTTTCAACGTCTACTCTTGACCTTATATTGTTTATTAGACTCTTGGCAATGATTATGGTTAGTGTCATTAAGATTGTGTAGTTAAATTTTAAGTTAGAAAGTTTTGAAAAACGTTTGTCAATGTCTGTATCTTTATAAACTATTCCCTCGACTTTATATTGTTCTACCTGAGAATTTTGGTGGTTTTAACCACTACTCTGGACTTTATGTTGTTTATTAGACTCTTGGAAATGATTCTGGTTAGTTGCATTAAGATTGTTTCGTTAAATTTGAAAGAAACTTTTGAAAAACGTTTGTCAACTTTTGAAATATGTTTATCAATAGCTTTGCTTCCATAAATTATCCCCTTGACTGTGTTGTTCTGTCCGGCACAGGATCCAGTAGAAAACAAAAACGCTATAGTTTTGTAGCCTTTTAGACTGTTTATTAATGCATATAAGGTAACATTCAATTTGTATATATGTATAATAACAAGTTTGGTAACATCTACATCTGAAAAAGAAAAATAGTAATAATGATCTGTTTTTTTTTTGTTCTCAACGTGTTACTGTGATGTGTTCGAAATAAGTTTTTAATTAATTGACCAGTAATGCTTGATCTCCTCTTTCGCGCTCTCTCTCTCCCTCTCTTTCGTATTGCTTTATAAATAATCCGGCCGGTCTATATAAACTAATGACAAAAATGTAAAATGCAAATCTATCTATATATATCGTAACGGATTTTAAAAACTCGCTTTATAACAATAGCCTTATGTGATAGTTTACTTAATTATTTTTTTTCTTTTAAACCTATGTATTGTCAAGAACCAGATAAGTACCTCTTATATTTCTCTGAATACATTGTTGATGTTGTTTTCAAAAACGAAAAGAAAAACAGACTTTTTTTTTGTTCGTAATGATATAATATACGAGTACATCTGGCGTTTTTTTTTTTCATTTGTTTATACTCCTTATTTTTCACACAAATATAATTAATACATTTACAGCGATTCTATATGACAACGTTGAACGAATTCACACATTGAGGAACAGAATTCATATATTTTTCTTTATATTTTTCATCCTTTTTAAAACACTTATTTCGCAAACAACTTTTTTTTGTGGTTACAATTCATGCAAAGTTAGAATAACTTGACGACATCTTTTTCATGGCATAATAACACATATATTTATATATACGCGTATATAATATATATTTATATAGATCGGAAGCCGCCCAAGAATTTTTTTAGTATATTTAACGTCAGTGTGCGTACAATAGAAGTAGAATTACTCAAGTTTGAAGCGCGTTTTTATAATTATTATTCTTCCTTTTTATAACGAGTCATGCAATTTCTTTTTTTTTTTTTAATATATATATTTTTAATGGACGTTTGACAAGACAAATCAACGGAATATCACACAAGAGTTAATATTTCTATTACTTAACATAATCGAGAAGAAAAAGTAAACAATAGCTGACTTGTACATCCATAGTATAACATCTTGTTTACATCGTTAATGTTTATATAGTGTATGCATGTATATATAGTATGTATATATATGTATATAGACAGAACACCACTAAAAATATAACGTAAGTTTTTCATCAATCAACATCTCAATATGTGTCCTTTTTCATCACATTTGTACATATCCATTGTTTCTGATATCGTATCGTTTTATTTTTACACCTCTAGCGCTCGGAACCTAATTTATTAAGAAAGGCAAGCAATGAACTAATCGTCTCTTTAACAAAACTTAAATCGAAGAAACAGTTCAACAATTAATTAATAATATATCCGCGGGCGCCATTATTCGCACCTTTAGGTATGTATTCAGTATATGTATATAATATCCATATGTAAAAAATTCAAATACAAATTCTTATTTAACCCAAATTGTTACATAACGAAATGGTTTACATTGTTCGGGGCTCGAAACGAGTAACCGGTGAACATTTTATGGCAGAGGAATGTCAACTCGAACATAGGAAACGGGAAAGTAGCCTGTACGTCCATTTACACTACCCTCGAACCAGTTCTCGTCGATTTTGTTTATCAGTGTTATCACATCGTTCTCCTGCAAAAAAAACATCGCTAAATATTTACCCATTTAACAAACAATTAACATTTTTACCTTGAAACCTAATTCTCCCGGATTTTCCGGCTCGAAATCATACAGGGCCGTACAACACGGCGGCTTATTCATAGGTGTCCTTGCTGGACTCTTCATTGGTGATGGCAACGGCGATGCTAAGCAAATAAAACAAATTAGAGACTTTCCATAAGCGAAACTCGTTACTAGACGATCGTTTGTATAAAAAGGGTTAGTTTTGTTAGTTTTATGTAATATTTACGGACGATATTGCAGAAAATGTTGTAAAATAAGCGGCCAGCAAGGGGTAAGGTAAGCGTGCTTTGTTTTTTTTTTTTTGGGGGGGGGGCTTACCATTGGCCGAATGTTGTCCAGAATGAAGTTCAAGTTGATAGGGTTTGTGCTGGGGCGAAGATAGCTGCGGAGAGCCTGTTAATAAAGAACCGTCGTTAGAATTGTGAAAGCAATCCAGATGCCTTCGGATAGCAGCGATGCAGTTCATTTGTCAAAACAATTTCGACAGGGAGAAAAAATCAACAGTCATACGACGTAAACACACAATTCTGCAATATCTATACTAACTACTCGACGGCCGAAAATAAATCCTGGCCCCACGCCAGGATATTTCAGTGTTATTCGCTCACAGTTTAGGCGTATCAATCAAAAACGAAAATCAAATCGGAAAATCAAATAGAACCGTGTTAAAAGGGGTTAAAAAAACTAACAATAACAATAAAAGAAAACAAAACAAACAAAAAATACCTGTATTTATGTTCCAACAATCTAAAAGGTCGGAATTTTGGGGAGGTTTTGTGTTGGATGTGGACCTAAAAACAGGCGTAGGGCGAGTACTTATAACGGGAGTGTTAAAATTCGTACCATTCAGTCCATCGACACCTTCAATATTCAGGTCGGTTAACGTTTTCGGCACAAATTCTACTTTCGGACGACTTGCTGCCTCGTCCCTCCTATATAAACCATTAAAAAAAAACAATTAATTACCCAGATACGAGCTCACTAAGTTAATTCAATGATTACAACATAATTCAATGATTACAACAGCAAAATTGTGCTTACTTTTCATGTAAAGTTTCTGTCAGTGTTCTTAAGACCTCCGTACATTGGCTGTGGTAATCCAATAAACCATCGGCAAAAGTAGCCAACTGAGAGATTTGTTCCACCTATTCGTAAAACAAAAAAACGTGGATTTTAGTCGAGGTGTTGGTTCTGCAGTGTGTCCAGGAAAGGCCGCACCATATGGGAATATCTTTTATTATCTATTTCTCAGAAAATCTTATTCTTTATGAAACTTTGCGGTAGGTCTGAAATCAAGAATACCATCGTAAGATCTTAAAAATATTGCACCATATACTGGGGGTTTAGAAAAATGTGAAACCTATGACAAAATTTTGTTTTCGCTTTTTTTTAATTGAATTTAACCGCCAGAATGAAATTTTCAGAGAAATGGATAACAAAAGATTTTCCCACATGGTGCGGACTCTCCTGGACACACTGTATATTATGATGACCGAAACTTACATCGTTTTCTAGCAGATTAAACATCCCCATCTGGGCCAATTGCAGTGACTCCGCAAACTTGTCTTCTGCCATTCTTATCTCGTCATCTGTAATATGCGAACCTGCATATGCGAAACAAAAGAAATTCATGCACTGCGACCAACTAAACAAAACGATAAATCATAATTTAAATCATAATTTATAAGAAGCTCTACTATTTAATACAAAACTAATTTACTAATATCTAAAATCTCTAGATCTACAAGAAATTTTTACATTTTTAAATAAAAATATAAAATTTAGGCACGATTATGGGGCATAAAACGCCATAATCAATTGAATTGTTTCAAATTAAGTTGTCATATATAATAATTAAGCACACATTCAATATAACACCACATTCAACTTGGTTTGAAACAACTTTACGGGTATTTAAATCTTAGGGGTCTTAAATCTGACTACTTTATAACAGCGAGATTCGATAAAAAACGGAAAAAACGTCGGTTACGAAAGTAAACATACCGGAAGATGCTCTCGCTTGCATTTTAACAGGAGTGGAATACGGGGATTTCCCCGTTGTAACTAATAAAACATGCAAGATCGTACAAGTTCTGCGTCCAAATACAAGTAGAGATACGTACCTTTCGCCTGCCTTCGCCTTTTGCAGTCAAAGTCCAGCCTGCGGCCTTGTAACTTTTTACGATGGTGCTATGAAAATAACGAAAGCAAAATTTGTTATCGCAAAACTCTCAGTAAAACTGCACGCACAGGTCTAAAATGGCTAGGAAATGATTTCATTTTAGAACCTAGCGAGCACATACTTTTGGTATCTTGAAGTAACTTGAACGTTATAACTTATAACTTACCATGACTTCCTTTAAGTCTTTCGTTTGCAAATGGTGTAATGGTTCTAAGAAGTTCTGTTTGATGTTGTCGTCCAAGGAATATTTGACGTCGGCCATTTGTTTGAGGGCTTCTCCCATCTCGACCAAGGCCTGTCCAAACATGCTGTCGTCTCCCAGCTTCTTGCCGTACATCAGCATGCAGTCTCCGAGGACGCCTTCTGGTTGAGGATAGGTATTGGATTTAGCTTGACCACTCAACTTGCTTATACCTTTGACCGCTGCCATTTTAGCCCTCGCGTTCGGGTTAGGCTGCAGGAACTCTTTCGTTTTCACTTGGAGTTCCTCGACCAGCTCATGGGTGACGTCGGTTTTCTAAAATTTTAATTGATAACGCGGTTTGCGGGAGAGGGGGATATTATGGGTGATTACCCGTTCCATATCCATGAAATCCAGATCGAGTTTGGTGCCTTCAGCACCTCCCATTTTTTCAGTGACATACTGGAAGAGGAAACGCGCTATTGTATTGGAAATGCCGATCGACATAGATAAAAGTTACCTGATTGCATTTATTAATCTGTTTCTTGAGCCCAGCAAACGCCATGTTTTTTTCTCTGGAAGAAGATTTAGATAAAGCTCAAGGCGATTTAGATACGAGATGTGTATTGCGTATTATATCTGTACCACCATATGTGGCAAGACGACATAAAAAAAACTATTACGGGAAGAGCAAAAAGGAAAAACAAACGTGTCTACTAGTTGGGTAAATTCAACTTACGTTTTCTTCTTGGAAAAGTGGGGTTTCTCTCGATAATTCGCGGGGGGTTTGTGTCGATTCGCTGTCTAAAATCTCATAAAAACCCTATCGACTAGCTACGGCCAGAGTGGCGAATGCCTAGTACGCATGCAACCCCGCGCAAGTCAATATTCGGCCACCCACCGCAAGCAAAAAGGGTTGCGTATTCGCGAAAACGCGCCAAATTTCAAACACCCACGTTCGTTCGTATCGCCGATTCATTAATGGTAGATGAAATAACCAAGAGCCGAAATGTGGCCTGGTTTTCCGTCGGGGGTTCACGGGGCGAAGGGGTGGCGGTGCCGCAGCTGGGGTTAAAGTTGCCCTTGGCGAGAGGGCAACTTGACAAGAGGGCTACTTTAATATCAAACTTCTATGACCTATATCGCGATATATAGGTTGTTAACATTTTTTAGTCACATCCGCGAATGATAAAAAGTCTGGACACCCACGATGTATATCTGCGCCATCGGAAGCTATGTTTTTTTTCTCGATGATAAAATAATAAGATGATTACTCTCTCGCTCTATCTTTACATGTACATTCGAGTGGATCAATTTATTAAATTCGGTTTTAATATGCTAATTTCGCGTGGTGTTTATCAAAGTCTTGACCGCGGGTAATCAAATTACTTATATTTAGATTAAGTATACATAATATTTAGATATTATATCAACTTTCACATCCCCTTCGACGTAAAATCGTCGCTGAAACTCACCTGTCTCCGCTTCTTTCTACGCTAGACCGTTCCGGCACCTGTGCACCTTGTTTCGTTGCCTGTTAACCGCTTTTGAAAACTTTCACGACCACGTCCTATAATTATTTCAGATTTTTGATATCAATTCGCGATCCTACCACAAGGATGTGTTGTCACACAAAACACCCATAACACAGTAACACAAGCTGTCAAAGCCAACCACTCTCGTGATATCTAACAACCTAACTTCCTGTAATTTCCACGGGAAAGACTCAACTCCCCAACAAGAGATGGCATCCCAAACTTCTAAACGAAAGATGGCGCCTTTATTGCTTATTTAGAGTTATTTAGAGGTTTTCAAACAGCATACAAAATTGGTTTAACGGTTTTTATTGGCAATAGAGTTGTGCGTTACACAAAGAATAAAATATACAAAAAATAATAATAATACAAACTTAAATTCTATTAAATTAAACGCTATTCTTTTAACGTAACAATACCGTGTAGAAGGTTAGCAATCTCTCTAGTCTCTCCTTATACTGTTTTATGACTAGGATTATTAATTTTTGCGCTCCCGCGTCTTATGCTTCTGGGGCGGGAACCGGCTTTTGGAACCACTTCGTCTCCTTGTACAAAAACCACAAATTAGCAGCCCAAAGGAAAAAGTTTAAGAATCCTATCACTATAGATATGTTTAGGGAAGCGAAACTGGGTGTTACAGCAGTACACTTGCAGCTGTCTGGTTTCCAGGATACGTTTGATGTGATATCTTTCAGGCCTGTAAGGCCATTTGCCCAAGCAGCACTGCTCGAAATCCAAAAAATAGCCAAAACAACCGATAACACGAAATCCTAAAATATAAACGAGTTAATTAACATTCTCTTAGTTTGATATCGAAAATACTTACGCCTAGAGGTACATTATCGTTTGTTTTGTACAGCTGGTCGAATTTGGTGTAGACCACGAGTATTGCCAAAGCATAGAGCATTGATAGGACCCCCGTGCAAACGTAGAACCTAGCATCTGAAGCAAAACTTCCAACTATAAAAGTCGTGCAGTTATCGGTTGTAGCATTAAGGGTTTGCCTAAAGTCTAGGGCGAATGGGTAATCAATATTCAGAACGGCCTTAGTATCGTCGCAGTTTAATGTTAGTTGCCCTGCAAAATCGACGGTGGTGGCGAATGACACAATCGCGAACACCTGCGAAGCGTTTGATTAGAGACACCTAGTCGATAGTCTCGAGTTTAAAAATAAACTTACGAAATGAAAAATGCGCATCACGCCGCGCGGCTCTTGCAATACTGATAGATTCAGGTCCATGGTTGAGTCCCTCTTGGTACTTTAAGCAGCGAGAAATGTTAAATAATATCTAAGAACTAAAATCCTTCGACTGAATGGCATGCGAGCAGCAGCAGCAGGAGGCCGCTCCCCGGTACAAACACTATGAAGTTGGCTCCATATCGATTCAGGATGACGACAATGGCAACTCGTGAAAGTTTTCAAAGCAGAAGATTTCACACCCTTTCCCGATTTACAAAAATACCAACTGAAAAGAGTCCAATAAATCGTGTTTGCGACACGTATGGATTTTTATTGTTCGCGGTTGTGATATATGATAATGTAATTAAAAGTTAATGCAAGTTAGTCCCCCTCGTAGGTACCGCCACTGGCTCGATTCACCTTGAGCAAGTGTCGGAATGCGTTTCCTTTATTATTGATAACAACAAAACATTCGATAAGGATTTTTCACCATCCAAAGTGCAAAGACTCCTATAATAAAAATGCACCGGTGGATTAGGTACATAACGAGGGCATTATAAACCGGTCGTAAAACGGAAAGAATGATTTGGAATATTGCCCGAGCGTTGTAGTATAAAAAAAGTGGATATCGGGCCAAGTATTTTTTTTTTAATGATGTTATTTATAGAATTATAGAGAATTGTGAGGAAGGTCGTGTGGATTTTTGAAGTGAGAAAGAGGTCAGTGAATGAATTTGAAAATTTTGGTAATAGATAAGAGTGGCAAATCATTGGGCGCGCGCATTGCAATCTGACAAGACATGCGCTACGATTCTGCACGAGTAGCAGAGGTATCTCGCGAGCGAACAGGAGGACAGACAGTGAGAAGGTTCGTAAGGCTGGCTAGGCGAAGGCAAACAGAGAGCAGAACGTCCACACCACACTGCCACACACAGTTAGTACGCGAGAGTGGTGACAGTCACACGTGAAAAAAGGATTTTTCCAGTGTGTATGAGTGATCATTTGAGTGATAAGTAATGCTTAGGACGTGGATATATATCAAAGGAAGCTCGTAGTGCTATACAGAGTGATCTGCGACACAATATGTGCAAGGAAATGCTGGAGAATCATCTCAAAGTGCCTTCAACTTCAACAGTATATGGCCGATTTCTAAAAACACGCTCCGTCAGATAAACATGAAGATAAATAACTAGGATTGTCTGCCCTGTGATATTCAAACATCCAAGACATATACAATGATTTATTTGTTCTTTTTGTGCCTCTGCTGCTCCTTAGTGAAGTTTTCCGAGTGTTATTATACACAACAATGGGTGCTGCACGTCCACGGCGGTAAAGAAATCGCAGATGCCGTCGCCAGGGACCATGGGTTCCATAATCTGGGAGAGGTAAACAGATTATTAAATTCACCGACATAACTCGAGCATACCAGGTCGCAAAACACCCCCAACTCAATCTGTAACCTTGAGTCCGAACAGGTAAACATTACGGTTTACCTGACTTGTAGGGTCTAAACTTGTAGGGTTTAAACCCTACAACGAACCCTCAGTGCCATTCACCACCTTGGAATTTAAGGAATTCTAAGAACTCGAACTAAGAACTATGAAAACAACGATTTCCAAAACGCGGAAGTGATATGAGACTCAATTATCAATTATAAAACTTAACCCCTAATGCACTAAACGGAAGATTTACTGGTTGTATTGATTTATAACTTCGTCTGAACTAGGTCACTTGTTCTATTTGTATGTATAAACTCCTCAGAATTGCTTTGAATGCAATGTCTCCTCTTGTCAGCACCACTCACCTCCATACCTGTATTCATTTCTTGTCTGACCAAAGTCTAAAGTCAATAAGCTGAGATACATTCAGTTCAGATAACTCGTATTATGTCTAAAGTAACATCATTTAGTCGATAGCTGGGTCAATTGGTGTTTTATTTCGATTGATTGGCCCTGATTTGAACAAAAATGATTGACCCTTAACCAAACAGCTGTGTGAGCACGACTAAGTTAGTATGTATACGTTAACGGAGGAAATAAATTCAACCGGAAATCGTGTTTGAGAGTTCGTGTTTCAAAAGTGTCCACAAATTATGTATACAGCTCGCTGGCAGCGGTCCTGCACTTATATAAACTATAAAATGATTATAAACAATGACTAAAAATAAGTACTGGTGGTACCTAAAATATATGGAGTAGCTCGTTTTTAACAAGCGGCGAAAGCCAGTGCCAAATAGATGTCGGTTTCTTTGCGTTATAGTAGAGCTTTCTGGATAGTTAAGCACATAGATAAAGGCCCCAATATGTACGGAGATACAAAAGAAACCCCACAATACAAAATCTTTTTCTCTCGGCGAAATATTTATGAATATCCTGACGTGAAAAGTGATATATTACTTTTCCTACATTCAAAATACGAAAAAAAACATAGTTCCCATTATGTTGTGACACTGTTTCGAAAATAGCTAGATGAAAATATATTTAGAGATAAGATACGCTGCAAGCCAGCAGATTTTATCCAAGTTGAATGACCACAAATCAAAATTTTTCTATAAAAACCGTCATTAAACTAGTAATAATTGCTTCAATTGCCTGTAGTGGCGTTGGCGGTTTCGCAATGTTAGTTAGTCCCCTTAAAATCATTTAGACGACCCATTACGTCATTGTGGTGTTGAATCATTTGCGTCCAGCCTCTTATCATATGGCCAAACCACAATTATAACGCGGATAACTCATCAACACCGCAACTAATCGCCAATGGCATGCTCAATTAACCATTTTACTACTCCCTGGTATGTTGATAAGTATCATATGTCTAGAAAACAGGGGTCACTACATGGGGTCGCCGCGTATGCAAATGAAATCGTAAATTAATAAGCTTAACCCCTTTAGTGGTCTACTACAGGGGTAGCTTATTCAATTTTTGTTAATCCCCTCCCGTACTGTCTTCAGCAATTATCATTCACTATTTTGGGACATCGCTTAGTTAACAAACGTAAAAAATAGTTCTTCTCATTCATTTGTATATTGATATACATATTTAAAGTTACTGGAGGATGTGCTAGTATCAGTTTGGTCAAAATCGGATAAATCCCTAAGAAAACGCATGTAACATTTGTCACTTCCGGTTGTCAGATTGTCACCAAATACAACCCAGTTCGTCTCCCGGTAATTCTAAATAAGTTTACCAAATTTCAGCCCGAACCGTTGTACCGTTTGGGCGCTATAGTGTACACAGACATACACACATACGCACACAGATACATACACACATACCCGCATAGATTTTCCAGAATTTATTCATTTTATTTGTTTTAATCGGTAATTTTTGCTTTGTTGTTAAAGTTTACGTTTTTTTGGCAAATTGCCATATCTGGCCATCGAATGAGTAAAAAAAATCAATGATGTAACTGTGAAAGTCAGTTTTATATCAAGAACAATGTTGCTGCACCTTGGTGTGCCACAACAAAATGAACGGAGGAATATTCTTGCTAACCGTTGCTGAGACTAGCTGTTTAGCAACTTCGGTCGAAGTACATAATGACATAAAGTGCCGTTATTACTTAGCACGTTGCGACGCAACCGTATTTACTTTCTCAAAATTATGTTTAATTACTAAAATAACATATCGACTTCTCCAATTTTCTACGCGTAAACAAGTTAACGCGCCGCTAATTGATATCTTTTATACACAGTCTTAATTGCAATTATACTATCTTAATTGCGTAAGATGACCAACCCTGCACATTTTTCTTGCTGTTTATTATGTAGGAAAAGGTTAAACGTCTGTAGAGATACTCGATACGACAAACTGCGTGAAATATCACAACCTTGATGTACTTTCCATGTAATTTCATAGCGTAAACCACATTTCCTTGTTATGACCTTCGTAAAAAGACTTTCTTATGCTTGAGTTATGTCGCGATTCCAACTAAATCACGTAATTGCTGATTTGGTTTCGTATAAAAGTGTTACTCACTCAAAGTGTTGGTTATTTGAAGATTTTCGAAGACTACTACCACTTCCAACATCGGAAGGTAGCGAAAAGGTCTATAGCCCCACACCCTGGTAAAAAGGCACAACTAGCAGCCGATACCAGGGTACGGTGGGCCCAACAACAGAAGGCCAAGCGAAGAGTTAAAAGGGGCTTCATTCAAGACTCCGACCCTAGATGGCCTAGCATGTGGTATCTGGTAAGTACAGTTGATAAGCGTCATCCCAAGCATCATCTCCTCTATTCCAGAACCGAGGGAATGGTTTAGATATGAACGTCATACCAGCTTGGCAAGATGGCATTACCGGTAAAGGAGCCGTGGTCACAATTCTCGACGACGGGCTGGAAAAAGACCACCCGGATTTGATACAGAACTACGACCCCATGGCCTCGTACGATGTCAACGGGCAAGACCCCGACCCAAGCCCTAGATACGACATGATAGATTCCAATAGGCATGGGACACGTTGCGCTGGAGAAGTCGCAGCGACTAGTAATAACTCCGTGTGCGCTTTGGGGGTAGCTCACGGGGCGCACGTCGGAGGCGTGAGGATGTTGGATGGTGACGTTACCGATGCAGTAGAAGCGCGTTCCTTAAGCCTAAACCCACAACACATTGATATATACAGTGCCTCTTGGGGACCCGACGACGACGGAAAGACCGTCGATGGTCCAGGAGAGTTAGCGACGAGAGCTTTCGTAGAAGGTGTGACCAAGGGTCGCAGTGGTAAAGGCTCGATCTTCATCTGGGCGTCAGGGAATGGCGGCAAAGATCAGGATAACTGCAATTGCGATGGTTATACAAACTCTATATATAGTTTGTCGATATCCAGCGCCACAGAGCAAGGGCATGTTCCTTGGTATAGTGAGGCTTGCAGTTCCACGCTGGCCTCGACTTACAGCAGTGGAGCTGTTGGAGAACGGCAGGTGGTTACTACTGATCTCCATCATTCTTGCACAAGCAGCCACACGGGAACGAGTGCTTCCGCGCCTTTAGCGGCTGGAATTTGTGCGTTGGCACTCGAAGCTAACCCAAAATTGACGTGGAGGGATATGCAGCATATCGTCGTGAGGACGGCAAGGCCTCAGAACTTGATAGCTCCGGACTGGCAGACGAATGGGGTTGGGAGGAATGTTTCCCATAGCTTTGGGTATGGATTGATGGATGCGTACGCCATGGTGCAACTAGCCAAGAGGTGGACTATGGTTCCCGAGCAACACAAATGCGAAGTTACGCTGCAGAACGGAGATAAGACGATACCCGCCAAGAGTGTGGTCGTTCTGCAACTTCACGTGACTAAGTGCGAAGGCGTGCAAGTTCTTGAGCACGTCCAAGCAAAGCTCACGATGTATTCCCATAGGAGAGGGGATCTAAACATTCAGCTAACGTCGCCAATGGGCACAAGGGTCACTCTTCTTGCTCATAGGTGTGTATAAGTGTCTTGTAGATAAGAATGTTTGCTGGAAGTGATAGTGACGTGAGAAATGAGGTTGAACACGTGCCAAGTGAGTAATTGTTTGATTTTGCAGACCTGCCGATAACTCCAGGGCTGGTTTCAACAATTGGCCTTTCATGTCTGTCCATTCTTGGGGGGAATCTCCAATAGGCGTTTGGCAGTTGGAGATACATAACGATGCTCGTTTATTAGGTAAGCTTTGCCTGTGATTTTGGTTTTGAGCGTTACTTCAGGCTACTGACTAACATCTAAATCTGCTAACTGTTGCTAACGTATGGTGGTTGGTCTGTGAAGCTAATTATTAACAATTTCAGGGCGGGCGACGATGCAAAGCTGGTCTTTAGTGTTATACGGGACCAGGCAGTTCGTCGCTGTAGATTCCGGCGACAATTCTAAGCCTTCCTCGCAAGGGGGAGGCAAGAAATCGCCGAACAAAAAAAAGAAGGGTTCGAAACATGCGAAGGGCAAGTCCGCGGCGTCGGGGAATTCCGGAAATTCCGTTCCGCCCGCGAAAAAGCGAAATCAAAAGTTGACCAATCAAGACGGGTCGGTAGTTTACGCGGTTAACAGTTCGAAATTCCGTAACGCCGGCGAAGGCGTTAAGGAGTATTTGAAATTCGTGAAAAACGCGACCATTACTTATCCGGTTATGTACCCGGCGCCGGACAGTATTAAACCGAGGGAGCCTTATCGAAAGTGGCAGAAACAGATCGAGAAAATTAGGGATTTAAATTCGAATCCCAACGCGAAATTAGCCGCGTATTCTAGCTCGACCACTGCCAGAACCACCACAACCACTACCACTACCGAAACGGCATTCCCAGATATTTCAACCGCTTCCTCGAAATCATTGGACAATTTAACAACTGGTAATAACGAAGAACCATTTCCGGGACCTGTTCACTTTTGCATGACTTCTGCACGCTGCTTTTTTAATCAGTCCTTACTTACTTTCCCCCTTCTCTAACCACGTACATTTATTAGCATTGCACATCCGGCAAATCGACAATACCAAAACACTGAACTTTGGAATTATACACGTCAGAATAAAAGATAAGATAACGGACGCTGTGCTGTTGGAAAAAAACTAATTCCTGAATCTTTTGTTAGTAAAATGCGCATTAGATTCGAAAGGTATTGTTTGCACAGCAATTTAATGCTTGCTTGCTTACGTAAAATACAGATAATTCTTTTTTTTATTGTAGATTAAACCAAACCAATAATAATATTTACATTTTTAATCATGATATAAAAGCTTCCTTTAAATTCTGCAGTCACTTAGAAAATGAAAATAATGCTTTTAATCAAAATATGCTACCGTCATACGCAATGATTTGTTATTAGTCAGTTTTGTTTTTGTGTATGTAGATTTGCCGAGAATTCAAGAAAAACCCGTTTACCACGAATTTATTTACATTATCGTTTTAGCAAAACAAAATTATCGGGAGATTTATGATATAAATAAACAAACAAATCAATTAACGGCGTCAATTTAAAGACCAGATTTCTCCGTAACATAACATGTGTGAAATTGTTAAACACACATTGTGAAATGTTGCTATTACACGCGATAATTGATAAATATGTTATGATTACGGACGCAAAATCCTTCTTTTTTTGTCATACTAACCATTTTTTTTGTAATTTATTTTTTTTTATTAGGTGGTTTATTTTATATAGATTGTTGATTGTTTTGCACTATTTATTTTGTTTGTTGTCTTTAAACCCAGATTTTTTTTTGGACCAAATTAATCAAATCTTTTTTAGATGCAACCTTCCGTGGGTGGAATTTAATATTACACGGAACGTCAACGCCCCCTGTGGTTGACTTAAGCACTAAGCCAAATGGAAAAGGTATTTCCGAGGAATTTCCTAACAATTCTGTTGATGAGGATGGCCTACCATCTCGCAGTTGGCGAGGTGACGCAGAAGTAATTATTTTATATATCACGTATATATTCTTATTTTTAATTTTTTTTTTTTTTAATTTCAGATAAGAAAAGATACATCAGCTGTTGAAGAAGAACTGCCACACGTGAATGCCATATCAGGCTGTGCAAAATCAAACGGCCATTATTGTATAGGTTTGTTAACAATTGTAATAATGTTGGTGACGTTGGTAGAAATTGCTGACGTCATCGGTGGGACATCTGACAACAATTTTCACTCACTATAGTCATAAATTGTCCTGTTAAACGGGAATATTTACGGGTTTTTGTCTTTGTTTTTGGGCGACTTGTCTCTCTCTGAACAGGGTGATGCATAACTTGTGTTGTAGAAGAAATTGTAATTTTGTGCAGTTCGTTATTTGTCCGATGGAGTTCGATGTTTGTCTTTGTGTATGTTTTGTACGCTTTCTACTACAACCCTTGAAATTAAATAAACAGAAAAACGAAATGGAAAAACGTCTCGAAATATCTCAAAAATGTTATTCGAGATGGATATTGTAAACGAAACGGATTTTCAATATCTCTTCTCGAATAAATTGCATATAATGTGCCAAATTTTGTATATATACAATGGGTATGATGTCATTTGTTTTTTACAGTTCGAATTACAAGTGCAATTACTTAAATTTTAAAACGTACCAAGGAAAAAATTAATGAAGAACTGTAGTTAGAAATAGTTAGTAATTCTTACCCTAGTCTTTTCCATTAAAAGTAAAAAAAAAAAAATGATGACGAGTTCATAACAAAATGCATGCCGAATAATTTGAGTCACAAATGATCGAGCTCAAATTGTTGCGCCAAGCAAAAGCAAAGAAAATAACATTATGCTGTGATTTTATTATTTATTGTGTATATGTACATATATTATACGATATAAAACTATATACATACATACATAAATATATAATTTTTATTTAGTGAATGTAGTTCCTATGTAAACTTATCGTTATTACATTAATTACCTAATTAATTATTGGCTGATGATATTATGACTACCACGTAATTTACATGTTGACTATATATATATATGGATAATATTTAGAACTGTAACTACTCCCCCCTTACGTGCGAAAAAATGCTCTTCAGAAATTATTTTTTAATCGATACCACGATTTCGAACAAAAAACGATTCGACTGAAACCAGTGGTGAGTGAAATTTATCAATGTGTAGTAAATGTATATCGAATAAACGTTTAGCTTAAGAAAAAATTTTCACACAGAGAAAGAAAACGCAATAAACGGAATATTTGTAAACCAAGCGTCAAGTGATGAAAATAAAATGTGTCTAATATCGAGACTAAATATCATTTACCCTCCGAAATTCCCGTTCAAACACCCGTTAAGGTAAGTCACGCATGTCTAGTCGCTTTCCGTGTGGTTGAAATTTGTTGTCAGTAGGCTACTAGTCCATTAGATCAGGAATTGATAGGATTTCTCTTTGCAGAATGCGTTGAGAGTTTATTTGTGTTCGAAGGTCGATGCGTGGGCAAATGTCCCGATCGATACTACCCGAGTACCATCGATACAAAAACAAAAGACACCGCCGAAGAATTAGGTGCGTCGAGGAAGGTCTGCCTGAGTTGTCATTACACTTGTAGAGCATGCGCTGGTTCGAATGACTACCAATGCACGGAGTGCTTTCCAGATGCCATCCTAATTAATCCGAAAGATTCCGAGTCCTACTGCTATCCTCTGTCGATCAACGAACGCATCCAAGATCGAAAGTGGTACATTAGGGTCTTCGTAATGCTAGTTATCGTTGTGATATTAATCCTGATCGGCTTCGCGTGGTTTTTGAAGCAAAAATTGCGCGAAACGAAGTATAGATTCCCCTCTGGGGTTCACAGGGATATAAGCAATATAAGAGAGATGGAGCGCAAGGTCCAACGGACCCTATACAGCGACAGCGAATAGAAGCTAGGAACAATTTATTTTAAGTAGGGACGTACTTTGTAAAGACTGCATTTTTAGTGATATGCATGCATGATATGCTTGCTGCTAGGAGGTTTATTCCATGAACAAAAATAACAATGTTAAACAAAACACTTTATGAGAGTTTTATTTCATTATTCACAACAATCCCGATGATGTGCAGCCTGATGTTTTATCAGATTAGGTTTTTGCAAATTAAATTCTTTATAGTTATAGTATAATTATTATTGAAAACTCAATCGAAGTTAGGGAGCTCATGCTGCTAAATAATAATAAAATTCCTGAAATCTCGAACGTATCCGAGCGTGTTAGGTTATGTTTGACCTTGTTTACGTACTGACAGCCGGAATTCGAATTTTTGTATGAAGAACAGGTCTTATACTTCCAACAGGTGTGTAAAGTCATAAAAACAGAAAATTCTTTTGTTACGAATATCAGTTAATGCTAAAACGAACCTAAAGAATTTCTATTTAAAAATTTTTCAATGTATGACATTTAATAGTAATACTAATATTTTATTGTCATTGGGAACATTGGGACATTATATTTCGCAATTTCCAGTAGTTCAAACTTCTAAAACCCCTCTGAAACGAGCCGCCTTATTTCGGAATTATTCAAGGTCAAGTGACTGCACACTGCGCATATTTTGTGGCGTTGTTGTGGTACGGAAGTGCGCTTCTTACTTGAAATCAACTCTACTTCTGCTGCTTCTTTTTTGTTGTTTGTCATCTTTTAGATTTAAATACCTGCAAAATTATACCCAAAGTCCTGTACCACACTATGTACTTTTTTATAGCTCATTGATTACACTAGTGAGGAAAGAAAAAGGTTCGGTTTTTCTCTTAGAAATAAGTTATTTATTTAAGAAATACAATATATTAAAAACAACAACAGGTCATTCGTGATATACGCCATTTCTGGTTTCCATTCCAAAACTACACTGAAAGCTTGTTGAATACTACATCATACGGTGTAATAACGCGCTACAGTTTAGAACTAACGCTATCGCGTACCGCCTCTCGTCCGATACTTAAAATAAACAAAACCGAACAAGTTTAATAATAATATATTAAAAATATCATTATCTATCTACACATATAATATCGTTAAATCTAAAATCTCAAGCTATAACACTTATATAAAAAATAAAGCACGAAAAAATGAAAAAAAAAAAAAAATAGTATAAAATAAATCTCTATATGGAACAATCAGTTAAGTTAAAGAAAGATGGATGAATAAACGTAGAAAGTACGTAGATTGCACGGATTATTCTAAACGTTATAGACGATTACCGATTACTCCTGTTTTGCGCCGACCAAATTCACCGTTAAATCGTCATCCATCTTGATCCTCTTCGAAGGCGGTTCTTCCTTAATGGAACTCCACTTAACGTCTTCATCATCCGATATGTCCGGCTCGATAAATCCCTTCTCCTTCAGGCCTTCGACCTTTTTACCATCGGCATCAAGAAATTCCTTCATGCTGCTGATGACGCTCTTTATCTCGCCTTCGTACTTCCTGCAGAACTCCCCCAAATTCCCGTTCCCCTGACCTATCTCCGAACAGTTTTTATCCATCGGGAGATTTTCATACTTCTTCGCCAACTCGCTCAAGAAGTTAGCAAATTCATTGTCCGTGGTATTCTCGGACTCCTCATCAGCAAACGCCTCTAACTCAGATTCGTCATCTTTGTTGAACACCAAGAATTCATCCATGTTTACGTCCTCCTCGTTTGCTAAAAAAAAAAATTTTTATTTTTTTTTACTTAAGTTCCTATCATAATTACCTTTTTGGTTGAATAGGAGCGCTCTGCGAGCAGCAAACAAGTGCTGCTCTCCTAATTCTTGCTTCTCCGATAAACGTAAGTTTGGCAAGCAGACAAGCAAAGTCGAGAATAGAACGATCATGAGGCAGGTAGTGGGGGTTGCCTTGGTGGACGTCGTGTTGAAAAGCACCGTCTGCAGCTTGCGCATCTGCTCCATGAGCTTGCTGTTTTGTTTGCGCAATAGTTTGATGCGTTTCTTCAAGAATTCGTTCTCCTCCGTAGTCCTCTTTGCCCTAAGTAAAGAATAGTTATTTTTTATGATTCTCATACTTGTCAATACGAATACAAAAGTGGGTACTTACTTTTCCTCGAGTTTGTCGACGTACTCCTTCTTGCGCTTGCGGGAATCCTGAGCGGAGATCTTGTTGCGAATTTTACGACGGATCCTCTTTAGTTCTTTCTCTTCGTTCTTGGATAGCGGGTAGTGCGTGGGTAGCTTGATTCCCTCCTTGACCAACAGACGTTTTTCTTCGTTTGTTAAGTGCAGAGGCGGAAACCTGGAGGAATTTTGCTGCTGCTGAGGCTGTTGTATCTCGTCATCGTCTAGAAATATTGAATTCTCTATCACTCTAGCTATAAACTACAACATTCCTGACCTAAGACAAGTTTTATTACTTTTATAGACTACCTGCTGTTATATTACTGAAACCACCTGCTATTTTATTGCATTTGTTTTTTTTGGTAATTAAAATCGTTCTAGTAATAAACTACAACATTCCTGACCTAAGACAAGTTTTATTACTTTTATAGACTACCTGCTGTTATATTACTGAAACCACCTATTGTTTTATTGCATCTGGTTTCTGATAATTAAATTCTTTTTAGTAATAAACTACAACATTCCTGACCTAAGATAAGTTTATTACTTTTATAGACTACCTGTTGTTATATTACTGAAACCACCTGCTGTTTTATTGCATCTGGTTTCTGGTAATTAAATTCTTTCTAGTCATAAACTACAACATTCCTGACCTATGACAAGTTTATTACTTTTATAGACTACCTGTTGTTATATTACTGAAACCACCTATTGTTTTATTGCATCTGGTTTCTGATAATTAAATTCTTTTTAGTAATAAACTACAACATTCCTGACCTAAGATAAGTTTATTACTTTTATAGACTACCTGTTGTTATATTACTGAAACCACCTGCTGTTTTATTGCATCTGGTTTCTGGTAATTAAATTCTTTCTAGTCATAAACTACAACATTCCTGACCTATGACAAGTTTATTACTTTTATAGACTACCTGTTGTTATATTACTGAAACCACCTATTGTTTTATTGCATCTGGTTTCTGATAATTAAATTCTTTTTAGTAATAAACTACAACATTCCTGACCTAAGATAAGTTTATTACTTTTATAGACTACCTGTTGTTATATTACTGAAACCACCTATTGTTTTATTGCATCTGGTTTCTGATAATTAAATTCTTTTTAGTAATAAACTACAACATTCCTGACCTAAGATAAGTTTATTACTTTTATAGACTACCTGTTGTTATATTACTGAAACCACCTGCTGTTTTATTGCATCTGGTTTCTGGTAATTAAATTCTTTCTAGTCATAAACTACAACATTCCTGACCTATGACAAGTTTATTACTTTTATAGACTACCTGTTGTTATATTACTGAAACCACCTGCTGTTTTATTGCATCTGGTTTCTGGTAATTAAATTCTTTTTAGTAATAAACTACAACATTCCTGACCTAAGATAAGTTTATTACTTTTATAGACTACCTGTTGTTATATTACTGAAACCACCTGCTGTTTTATTGCATCTGGTTTCTGGTAATTAAATTCTTTCTAGTCATAAACTACAACATTCCTGACCTATGACAAGTTTATTACTTTTATAGACTACCTGTTGTTATATTACTGAAACCACCTATTGTTTTATTGCATCTGGTTTCTGATAATTAAATTCTTTTTAGTAATAAACTACAACATTCCTGACCTAAGATAAGTTTATTACTTTTATAGACTACCTGTTGTTATATTACTGAAACCACCTGCTGTTTTATTGCATCTGGTTTCTGGTAATTAAATTCTTTCTAGTCATAAACTACAACATTCCTGACCTATGACAAGTTTATTACTTTTATAGACTACCTGTTGTTATATTACTGAAACCACCTATTGTTTTATTGCATCTGGTTTCTGATAATTAAATTCTTTTTAGTAATAAACTACAACATTCCTGACCTAAGATAAGTTTATTACTTTTATAGACTACCTGTTGTTATATTACTGAAACCACCTGCTGTTTTATTGCATCTGGTTTCTGGTAATTAAATTCTTTCTAGTCATAAACTACAACATTCCTGACCTATGACAAGTTTATTACTTTTATAGACTACCTGTTGTTATATTACTGAAACCACCTACTGTTTTATTGCATCTGGTTTTTTGGTAATTAAATTCTTTCTAATAATAAACTACAACATTCCTGACCCAAGACAAGTTTTTTACTTATACAGACTACCTAACTTTTTAGTAATAAATGATAACATATCTCATCTAAGGCAAGTTTATTATACACAGTTTTTAGTTGTTAGTATGCCTGTATAAACAATTCCTATACCGCTTTGCACTTTGAACATATTAATTACAAATGAAATAACAGATACAAATGAAATAAATTAACCCGACATGTGTTTACAATTCTGCTAACTTAGCAGAAAAGTTAATTGGCCAATATTCGCACATAAACAAGCGTAAATCCTACTTGACCCCACAAATCCAAATGATAACGCAATAAAAACCTATTCTCACCGTCAGAAGTGTCGACCTTTTCGATTTTCTTGAAGATTCCCGCGTTATTTGTGCCGGCGACTTTGATATTCTCCATCTTCAGGTCGTTTGCGTTGATGATCTTGATTTTCTTGACGTTCTTAACATTCACGGGCAAGAGCAATGACCTAAACCGAAAGAAACCCCGGTTATTTCACTATCGGGGGCATAAAACCTTAACTTACCGTCCGTTTCCGGAGATGGATTGCACCCTGATGACTTGCTGCTTGTTATTCTTCAACGCCTTGTTGTTATTTTGCATCGGTTTCGAGAAAATAACGCGTTTTGGGTTTTGTTGCACGACAAGCTTGGTGGGTTGTGGGTTGAACATTATATCTGCTCCTTCGATGTTAGTTTCGTTGGCCGGTAAAGTAAACAATTCGTTGATATTCAGCATTTCGTCTGCTTTGGAACTGTTGGAGTCCGAGCATAACGTCACTGAATCGCCGGAATCCGAAGACCTTGGCGACTGAGCGTCAAAATCCGAGCAGATGTTCATCAAATCATTATCGATAGTTGGGGCAAAGTTGTCTTGTTCCATAGAAAGTACCGAATCGAAGAATTCAGAGCTCTAAAATCATGTATTTCACAATTTACATACATGTTTACACAACCGATGTATTTACCATTAGATCTGGGGCCTCCAGGGTCAGCGGTATGTCTAAATTCTTCATATCGTCCGGGAATTCCATGAAGGAACCGAAATCTTCATTGTCCCCGGAAGGTTTGCACAGAAAGTCAAATAGATGCGACATATTGACGGTATTTTGCGTCTAACTGCACATAATATCGTAATTCGGAGAAGTTATGACTCGCACGCGGTCGCAGAGGGCCCACGTACCCGAAAAAATACTAATTAACGTCCCGCGAACGATAATCCCCTTTATTTTTCAACAATATGTTGTTCTAAACGAAGTTAACCATATGACAGCCACCGTGGATAATATGACGTCACAGCAAAAATGTCAAACCACTGGGGGAATTTCACTCGGTAAACTCGGGTGGAATTCGGAAAAATTCTATGGAAACACCGAAATAAACGATATAATTTAAGAATTACTTAGGATATTATTCTAATTATCACTTTCTCATTGCAGAAATTGTAATTTATTGCAAAATTTTCTTGTTAGGAACGTTTTGGTGCAACCTTTTGGGGATTTTTGCTTTGTTGTGTTATTGATTTCGTCGAGTAATCGATGTTTCCGCCGCTAGAGGCGTTGCCCGCACCCTGCATACATAAAAATATGATCGACAAAAACGAAAAAAAGTTTACTAATCGCTAAAACCAGATACTTTATCGCGAATTTGGACTTGGACGTGACATCGCAATCAACAATCTTCGATAAATAATACGTTCGACGCTTTTATAGGTTAGAGATGACGTTTGCAGGTTAGAGAGAACAAACAACGAACGAAAACATAAACATTTATTAGCACGATTTAAGGTATTCCAAATTAAAATCTAAACCTAACTCTTAACAACACGTTTCTTGATGTAATAATCCCCAAACTGGGCCATCTTTTTCCTGTGGACTTTGGTATGTTTGGCAAGATGGTCAGATCTAGCGAAGGCCTTCTCGCAGAGTCCACATTTGTAAGGTTTGACCCCGGAATGCGACCGTTTATGTCTCGCTAATTCGTCAGATCTCGAAAACTTCCAATTGCAATTCTGCCAGTTGCAAGCGAACGGTTTTTCCCCCGAGTGCCGTCTCAAATGCGCCTTTAAATGTGAGGATTTTGCGTACACTTTATCGCAAGACGGTTCGGGACATGAGAAATACTTCTCCTCGTTTCTCTGCGTGTAATCGTGGTTCTGCAAAGGATCTGTCTTCCAGTGATAGTTCTTGTTCTTTTGTTTGGGGTTGTAGCTACTTTCGTAGAGTAGAGACCGTCTCCTACGGTTCTTTTCGTCTTGTATGTGTGGAAAAAGGGTTACGATGTTCGTATCGATGACTGGAGTTTCAGGCTCTTCAAGCAGCTGTTCGAGGGGTAATAATTGGTCGAAGAGTTGGTCTAAGTTGAAATCTTCGAAGTTGAAGTCGTTTGGTTCGCTGTTGTTACCTTCTTCTGTGGTGTTGGTGAGTTCTTCCTCGGGGAAAAATAGTTGTGATATGTCTTCTGTTTGTAAGAAGTTAGTTAAGTCTTCGTTTGAACTGATAACTTCACTTAGGAAGAAATCTTGGTATACTTCACTGGATGGCATTTTTGGTTGACTGGTCGTTGGTGTTTGATCTGTTTAATAAACACTCGCGCTGTTTTGCACTCTTGGGAGTAAAATTACGATGTCGTGGGCCAGTACAGTTGTTATCGTATTGTATTTCATCCCTTGGGTGTTGGGAACAGGCGCCGAATAGGAACCAAATAGCACACAATGCGTCAATTAACGGTCGAGATCTAGCTTATTGAAAAGCTTCTAAAACTTGGTCCGCTTCCGTAGCTTCGAGCCAGGAAATTGTTGATAATGGACAGATTATGCATTTCAACTGATAATTTGTACATCATCTCCGCGATTGAACATTCCTCGTGTTCCTACGTACAATTGTTTTGCGACCCCGCGTTCGCTTTTTTATTGTTCACCCGCGACCAATCTGATAAAAGCATGACGCGCTTATTAGATACACTCATCCCAACACATATAAAGCACCGACGAAATCACAGCTTCCTCTTTGTATCACATCATGCTCTGACATGATCAACACACACAAATAAACTCTACCATTTGTTCAGAAATAAAATGTAAGTATACTAAACTCATGAAAATATTTCACACCGCACTTTATTATTAATAAACACATTGAAAATTTAAAGTGGTTAATGGTATTGTTTATAATATGCATGACCCCTGCTTTGGCAAACATTCTGTCAACAACATTCTGCACATAACATTTTGGTGTCTAAAATTTCGTCCCCTAATCATTCTAAATATGTAAACCAAATTTCATTTTTCAAAAGTTTAAACTTTTTTTTATAGAAGTAGTGTTTTTTTTTTAAACCACTTCAAGCCTAAATTAAAGTCCAAAAGACAGTGTAAGCACTTCTAATTTTCATAAATAATTACTCAACATAATTACACTCGCACATTTTTTGGTCGTTTTGTATATCTCTCATGTCATGATGAACCGTCACTATATCTTCCGGTCTTTTCATCGCACGTTTCCGGTTGAGTTCCAGCGTAACAGATCGGGTCAATGCGCACATTTCAACCTCGATTTCGACATTCCAGCATTGTTTTAAATTCGGTCTTCTAAATTCCAGAATCATGCGAGTAATTTTGCTATTTTGCGTCATCCTAACGTTAGGAGATGCTTTTAAAGAATACGTCGACGAATATACCCGAAATGTATACGACGACGATGAAGAATTCACAGAAAATAAGGATGAAACTGGTAGAGATCATTATATAAGAAAGATACGATCAATCGAAGAAGATTACAGAAACGTGGAAACGGTTGATTTAGAAGAATATTTCGTTCCTGGAAATGAGAAAATCAGGAATAAAAGGGACCTAAGTCGAGAGAATAACATAGAAAAGTTGGGTAACCCTTTAGAGGTGTCGGTTTTAGATGTTTTAGATGTCGAAAACGACACTATGCCGAAGGAAATTCAAAGTAACGACCTGAAAATCAATGATTTTATCAGGTTTAAAAGAGACGTTGATCTCAAAGACGAAAGTGAGAAGTCTCGTCCTAAAAGGGAGAAAGAAAACAACTCCCAAGATTCTAAAGGGGTTCAAGATTGGCCCAAAAGGCCCCAAGAACAAGAGAAGTCTACAGTTAGGGCCCCAAGGGTGCATTTTGTAACGCAACGTAGATCCGAGTCCTCCCCGTCGCCGGTTTTTCAAAATTACGACCGTTATAATGATTATGCATCTCGGAGAAACTACGATAGGTATCCAAGACGTTATGAGGAGACTAGGAATTATTATTTTGAGCCGGAAAGGAACTACTATAATCCTGTGAATAAGCAAAGAAGGATCATTTATTACGCCACACTTCCGGAAGATTTTAGAAGGCCCAGGGATAGATATAACTATAGGGATAACTATAGAGATAACTATAGGGATAGCTATAGGGACACGTATAGGGACGACAGGTACTTAAGGGACGATATCGCTGGATACAGGAAACCATATTACCCTCCAAAATACGACGACTTTAGAGACCTAAGGTTTAGCAAAACTCCTTATCCGGAGAAAGTTAGCAGCCCTGATGTCAGCGTCAGGGAAGTTAAGAAAAATCCCGAACGAAGGATTTATTCAGTCGTTGATAGAAGATACGATTTCGACACACCGGAGTACGAGCCTGATTCGTACAGAATGAGGAATAAATAAGTTTTATTTTGATGTTTTTCCGCACGAGAATGTACGATAAGATATGTTTTACACTTTGAATAACTAATTTATTTTATTTTGTACGACTAATAATAAACGTTGATTATGGCGTGGGTTTCTGTAATGGTGTCTCTCCCAAGCTAGTACTAACACCGCTACTCGCGTATAGATGTCGCTCCCTATCGCAAGACTCCATTTGAGATACCGTTTCAGCAAACAGGACGAAACAAGTTGTATTTTCTTAGGGATTACACCGATTTTGACCAAACTGATACCAGCTCATCCTCCAGTGACTTTACCCATGTATACCAACGTATAGTGTTTATAGAAGCTGACAGAAGCCACAGAAATTTTCATAAGCATCAGTGGTCACTGACATCTTGTTTTTGGGTTAATTCTTCTTCTGTTTGAAGAACAGTACTTTACGACCAAAGTTACTATTCAGTTGCTAAAAAAGTGAAGTTGTTAAAGGTTAACTTTTAGTACCTAACTTTGATAGTAACTTGACTACATTTGCCAATTCTGTATGTGTGAATTATTCAAACGTTACTATTTTTTATTTTGATAAGAGTTGTCAGTAAAGTTGTTAAATTCCATGCAAACCCTATTTTAACAGTTATAAAATCGTGTACTGTTGAATATTTAATATATTTGGGCAGCAAATGATGAGAAATAGTAATACCTACTTATTTATTTGATAAGTCTGCTCACTACCGGTTGGCTTACAGACAAAGAAATATCTTGTCTTATGCTGGTTTGGTAACAGCCGACAGTAAATACATATCTAAATTTACAAGAAACCTTTACGTGGAGTGGAATTTTTGTTCTTTGTGTACTGCGTTGAACAAACTCTCCCTTTCGTTCTATTAGATTTATCACGAGATCTTTCGACAGTCTGTACTGTTTCATAAAGAAGTCTGGATCTTTGAATGGGGAATAATCTTGTAAATTTCCCTAGAAAATACTTCTTTTTCTCCTACAGATTTAATTGTAAAAAATAGAAATATTTATTTGAAGTCATACTTAATTTTCACATCGTTAACTGCATTTATTGCATTAAAATTCGACATCACATCTAACAGATCCGTTGCGATGACAAGTGTAAAATATTTTGGAACTGTCACATCCACAGTTGTTACTTATCAATTGAGTTACTAAGTATTTTAAACACTGGGTTACTAAAATGTACATACAGAATACCAAACATCTGAGAAGTTCTTATTTAGTCAGTTAACAACTTTTGTGGTTGCTAACGTTAGTAACTTTGATACAGAATTGGCCAGAATAAAAATGTTGCAAAAGGCAAGATTGCTCGAACAAAATCGTGGTTTTGTCTGCTCACGAAGCCGGGAGATGATAATAAGTTGAAAACACGCCACAGGTTCTTATGGCTTTGCCGTTGGTTGTAGAGGTTTGCTCTGTGGCCACCAGGTGGAACGTTACAGTTGGTGATACATGCGACATCTTAATATATGCATCTCTTCGCTCATTAGCTCAAGTGTTGGCCATCAAAGCGACACGCTTCCGGCTAAAAGACAACGACCGTCGCATTCTGCCCGGACTCCTCTCTGTTCTTCATGATCTTACCTCTTCATTTCACACATAAACCAGGCCACTTGTCTTCGTTTTCTCTTACAGTCACCCTTGCACACCGTATATCCTTCCTGTTGCATACATTATTAAGACCAACGACTTTTACTATCTTCTTCCACAAATTGTTATCAACCACCATATCTTTTTGATAATTTTTGATGATTTTTCATCAAAACCACGAAAATTGCCTCTAGAAGCCAACTTTTTATGGTTATATTTTCAGAAATACTCTCGACGAAGGGTGACTACTTTACTTTCTGCGGTGGAGATGGGATGTTGTTGTAGGTCGGGAGCTTGAGATGGCTCGTTCACATCTTAATCTATGTAAAACCGTCGTTGAACACGGCTAATCCATTTGCGTGTAGGGCGAGGCATGCTATCGTCGCGCATTTTTACGCTAATTAAAAGGGAGAGCTAATTGAAATATATGCCAATGATAGGTGTCTTCTTTACGAGTGCCATTAACATGTCGCATTATCAATGTCGACCCTCAGGAAGAACCAGCGACCGTAAAATTTTATAAGGCGCCTTCGAGATTATTAAATGATAAACCTAATGAAGCTTTATGTACGTCTAACTTTTTCCTACAGTGTTTTTACCTCGCGCCACGCGGGGTTTTATGTAAAAAAATTGCTTGAATTATGATTTGTGATTGTCCCGAAGATGTCGTAGTTCGAAGAGTAACAAAAGGCGGTTATATACAGTCGTGGCTAGGAAATGCTGTAATTTTACTTCTTCTTCTCCTTGAGTAGTGTTATACGGACTGAAAATACGCTATGTATCTTCTAATTTCCTTTGGGAACAACAGTCGACGAAAGGCGAGTCTCGCGCCGGTAGACTCGTTCTCCCGCTAGGTGTCACTACTGGTATACTTTTTAATCACATTCGGATTATTTATTATTCATACCCCCTCGCTCCGGAAGCCTTTTCGTAGCTTAAAACAGATTCTAGAACGTCTATCTTCTTTTATTTGTTTTATTAATACTTTTATATCTATATAGATATACATAACAGCTGGTTTAGAAGTTCAGCCTACCTGCTATTTACTTGACAGTTCGTGTATAATTGCGTCTCACATCGGAGGACGCGTTTTTACAGTTGAATGTATAGAGGGGGGTAGTAAAGCGTCGCGACGGCGGGCTTGTCTCGACGGAGCGAATAAAATATTTAAATTTAATCAGGTTCCCCTACTAGAGAATTAAATTATCAACATTAATACGGGAGATCTGCTGACCTAAATAAATAAAATTCGTTTAGGCGTGTGAGATAGCGCGAGAGTTATTCGTAAATCGTAATTCGTAATTCGTAATCCTCATTTTGGCGACAAAACAGTTGGGCGTGTGTACCTAAGTAACCTTTCACAATATCACTAGTTCACACGATTCGATCGACGCGTTGCGAAACGGTGTGCCTTTGCTTCGCCGTGATAATAAATGAGAGGTATATTAATTTTTGCCCATTCCCGCCCAGCGAGCCGCATCTAGCTCGCAAAATCTGGGTCATCACGACACTATACGGATGCCTTATTACTTTTTCTCTTCCAAATTTGGACCTGTATGTTCTCTACGATTCTCGCGTTTTGTATAACTAAACTGCTACTAGCTAACTTAAACGATAATAACTTCAATTCTTGGGCAAGGCCTAAACTTATTCATTCCTGATAATCACAATAACTTCAAAACCACTCATGTAAAAGATATGGACAATGATATGTTCCGAATACTGTGGTATGTGGAGATATTTTGGAAAGCGATATTCCTTTTACTTTACCCGATCAGTACGATTAACTTAGTGACGGAGATTTATCATGATAAGGATGTGTTTTTATATAGTACTATTATTTAAAATTAAATATAAAATGCGTGTAATAGTAAGAATTTGAGAAAATATTTGTTTCAACTACCTTTAAAATTTAGATTTAGATAGTGTCGTCCAACATTTGTATTGGGTCTAAGCACTGTGCGTCTTGTAGTTCTTTGTTTTGGTCAGAGACTCAGAGAGCAGTTAGCAAGTGTCGAATGAGTTATGCAGGCGCAGTCAACGGTCCGCCAGCATCGCAGGTCCGTCTTTGCGTAATAGAGACCAGGAAATGGTTTCGCGCTGTGCTCGGCCTCTTATCAAATCAGAAATCTATTGTTATTGTTGAGAGTGAGGCCCCGGTCATTTATTTTATTTGTATCACCCACGCTCCTGGCAAACCGCGTACCTCTTCACTCCACCGACGCGGACGACGCTTTCAGACCCTCTTCCACTCGTCAGCGAGGCCCATACACCATAGTTACTCCCGCAGCTAATCCACGAGTTACGCTGGCACACCTAACGGTTACCTCAACAACTCTGCAACTCGACTACGCCTCTGTATAGGCGAGATTTTTTTTAAAGTGACACATTTCCATCGCTAAAATTGATTCTCAAACACTAAATCGATAGTTTTTTTAAGGTTTTGTGCATGTTCAAGACCAATGTATACAGGATGTAACAGGTTTGAGTGCGCATAGATTGAGGGATCATAGATTATGCGTAAGAGTTGTCTGTAAGTAAGTGATTGGTAGTAAATTTTCTCACGGTATGCAATTTTGGGCGCCTCTTTGCGGACGGCATTCTTAAAAGGAAGCTTCAAATAATAATTGGCTACGCAACATGTAAAATAACGTATTGGATTACGATTGGTCGAGCACGATTTCGGTAGTTGGATAAAGACGAGATAAAAGGTAACGTTTTGTGATGGTTCGTGACCTGGGGATAGTGGTAAAACTCTAGATTTTTGCTAGAGTGGCGTTTAGGTAAGTCTGTGTGTACCTGCCTTTCGTTCTCCGTTCTCTCTTGATCCTCTCTCTCTCTCTCAGGCTCGAACTGTGTGCGGATGGTATGATACAAAAAGGTAATGTCACAATTCACACCGTTAATCACAGTTTAGTAACAAGTTTAGTCGTGACTGGTCTTAATGATAGCCTAGGCGAGGGCAACAGTTGCCCATTTCGATATTGAGTAAAACCCACCTGAGCTAAAGCCGTGGACGGTCCAGTCTCGAGACGCATACACACTCTAAGGACGTGTCCATTTATTTTATAATTATCGATAGCCAATTGCTCGAGATGCTAGCACAAATATTGCCTCGCAGATGATTTATCTCCGACCACGAGAACACTACGCATATACAGGGTGTAACTGAAGGTTATTATAGTGTTTGAAATCGATTTAAAATGCGGTGGACGCAAGTATGCAAGATCCCAGTCGCCTCGTAGGTATTCCCATATTCCTGAATTGTCACTGGCTCATTAATATATTTCAGTTCGACGGAGTTTCGGCATACCTCGGCGGCATAGTTTAATTTGCAAGTTAGTGGCGACACAGGCCGACAAAGCGGGCAAACGGTTACACTCTTTACAATTAATTAAACCCGCCTCGCGAACGAGCGCTGCGCTTCACTTTGACACTCATTAAGGTATTGCTCGGATATGAGAATATATCGTGTAGAAAATTGTTGAACGAGACACATAATTCGAAAATTACTACAACTATTTCGAAAAGTAATTAAACTATGGCAATATGATTAATGGTCGTTAGAGGAGAGGGAGCTATGATACGGTCGGGGTCGTAATAATAGGGGTCACCCTTTTTATTTTGTGTGGAAATGATTGTGATTATCTTTTGACAATTTATGGCGGTGGGTCGTTGCGGAGACGGCCGCAAAAGTTGGAAAACTAAACCGGGCTCGTGATTTCGGTATTCCCTTTTATCTAGAAGTGAAGAGCGAGAAAGATCGCCCGGAATTTTGGGGCGGTTTAGTTGACATTACCGAGGGGTCAGTTATTAAAAGGACCGTCTCTCGAAACCGCCAAGAGGGCATTCCATCCCAACTGGCTCGGATAAATAAATCATCTTGTAACTTATTAACCATACCAGACCTTTGTATAATTATAGCAAACATTTATTTAATATCAGGTTTGAGACAAAACCTATCTCTCTCTCTCACCGGGACTGGGCAATTATCGCCCCAAAAATGGCCCTACCAAAACGGACCAAGGATCAAACCCTTGGCAACATCTAACACCTGCCATCTCTTTATAAAACACAATCTCCTCGCCACATGTCACATAACGCCGCACAGTGCCTCGAAACAAATATTTTTAATCCTCATCATCGGATGATAAATCTCCGTCACTAAGTAAATCGAACTGATCGGGTAAAGTAAAAGGAATATCGCTTTCCAAAATATCTCCACATTCCACAGTATTCGGAACATATCATTGCCTATATCTTTTACATGAGAACTAGTTTTCCTAAGACTATATTTGTATGGATCTGACCGTAACAATAATATTTGAATTAGATCCCTATTACAATGTTTTCTTGATGTCTTTCTTGTATGACTTAAACGATAACTCAAAAGAAGAAAGCCCAAGTATCGAATAAATCACCATAATAAAAAAATTAAAACTGCAAACACCAATCTCTCTGCTTTATTACGATAATAAACGAAATAATCCAATAGTTGAGATGTTTGGTTAGTTATTTAGCTGTTTTTTACGCAGCACCGTACGCCGGTATAAACTCTCTATTTTAACCACATTGACATCAAATTAATAATCCATAACATGGCCAATTAACCGCGAACAGTGATGTAACGCTATTTGTTTATTTACTGTCGTTGGTCCGGCATTAACAGTCACTTTTTGACAAGTCAAGGATGGGAACGACCTCCAGCTATGCACATCTACCGCCACATAGAGTACGACCTGTCCCTGTCGCTTTATAACGCGCGTTTTTTTTTCTCGTGTTGTGCGCTGCCTCGAAGACCGAGCTCCTATCAAAGGAGCTCTCTCATATTTGCCGTACGACATTGAGGTGATTTTTTATTCATTAGTCTCAATTCCCTTCAAAATGACATAATACCGTTCAAGGAACTGTACGCTTAATAACAAACGAGTTAACCAAACAACATGAGGTTTTTTTTTACACACTTACTTCTCCTACCACGTAACAGAATAAAATATAGGAATTACCGCTGTATATTTTAGTGTATGTCGTAAAGGAAAACTCTGAATTTGCAATTCCCGGGGGTATTTCTCGACTTGTGCAAAAGAAGAAAAAGAGAGATATCTCAAAGGCGCTCGCAATTATAAATTCCTAGCTGGCGGTCCAAAGTCAACAGTGCTGCAATAGCAGAGCCCCAACTTTTAATTAAACAAAGTCCGGGGATCAAAGAAGAAGTCTCTGCTTATGAAAAATGAAATAGGCGACATGTCGCACCCACCCTCTGTTACTCAGGTTCTCGCGTTTCATTTCCACTAAATACTTGGGATTCCATTTAGTAGAAAGGCGCAGGTACTGGCCCTGCCCGTCTCCGCCGTTTTGTTCACCTAGATTTCGCGTAGAGTGCAGTCAACGCCGACGGGGAAAACTGTTGCTTTGCTTACTTGCCCCTCCTTTGGAATTTAATGACATAAGGAAAGTACCGCTACGAGCTACAAATCTACCGGCGACCGCATGCGTATATAAATTCACATGTTAAAGGTCACAGGTTGGGTAATAGTAACAGTTAAACATGTTCACCGAACCGATGTAGGTGGACAAAGATGACCTACTCCTTCTTATTGTCTCTAGTATTACTCAAAAATAGGGTTAAAAATAGTAATGGAGATAAATGATTCGAATCAAAGCGCTGAGAGCTAATTGGAAATGTGTTTACATATCAGGCGAATTCGTGAGACGGGATTGGCGCGCACCGCAAGCCTAATTACTACAAAATTGCCGATGAAAAACTGATCGCGTTTAAGAATACACTGTCGAGGCAGCTCGCCAAGCTAGCTTAAAAATGCACCGCGCTCACTATGTCTTCTCACTCTGTCTGTTAACATTCTTTCACGCGATTCACACCGACCATGCACGTTGTATACTACTCCAGATTATCATCCTAGTCCCAGCATTAAAAACCATTATATACCGTTGGTATCAATATCTCATATAAAATGCACCAGAAATAGTTGACCTTGTAGTTTGAACTGAGGCTTGTTGGTAGTAGCCACCAGCGGTGGTAAACAGCGTAATGTGACCGCAAAATAGCCGCTGGCTAGGAGAAACTAGCGGCTAGTAAAATAACTTGATGCGAAGGCGTTATTTGTTCTATTTGAGAGCATATACGGTTGCGTTGTATAGTAATGGGCTTGATTACGTATGTAAGGAGAGTTACTGTCATTTTGCACTTTCACTGGTTCACACGCTACCACCAGGATGCGCTCGGATCGTATAAAACGGTCGGGCCTGCGTTCTGCGGAAATGGAACTAGTTGGAGTGGACTGGCGTTCTAATAACCGCTAAGCGCGCTGGATTTAGAGAAAACGAATGCGACAAGCCGATATTTTTACCACGATTTGACGATCGCTTGTGACCTTAGATGCGTGAGAGGCAGTCGCAAATGCTAATTAATATAAATGAAAGATGAAAGAACGCCCGACGAGATGTATAGCTCGGTGCGCATCGGCGTTCGTACTTTTCTTGTTTCTTTGGTCGTGATGTTCGATCAGATTGAAACGATGTCTTGCTGTGAGGCAGTACTCTGTCCAGTGTCAATTGTCACCATATCAGATCATTCCTTTAACTAGCTATGCGAGGTATCCCCGGTACGAGTGGACCTTTCTCTCGGGATGTATATTAGAAGTAAGGCAAACAAGTGAGTTGTGTCTTCAACGTACAGAAGAAGAATACTTTCACTCGGCTAGGCCTATTGTACGTCCGTGTGTGTGTTTATGGGCATTTATACATCATTGTCACACCACAAAGGAACATTTCAATAAGGCTTGTTCCGTTAAAAGTCGTGACGGTATAAATTTAAACTAGATAATCTCTAAGCGCGCATTCACGGTTGACACAGGTATTAATTAACGCGGTTTTTTCGTGCTCCAAACGGCAATGCTAGTTTCCGTTCCCATTCATAGTCTTAATTTGGTACAATTTTAGTCATTCGACCTAAGAAATTTCAGTTACATCACACGCTTTTAGTATATTTTGTTTCAAAGCTGATTTCTTTAATATCGAACTGACGTATTGTTTTTTATTGTTTCAGGTATGTCTCAACTCCAATATTTTATGATCCAATAACATCCAAGACCTAGGGCAATGTCCAAAAACTAATAAAACAACAGGTAATCAGGATTTTATTACAAGTTGCATTTTTAATGCGTGTATATCTACATAATAAAACAACAAGATTTTGAAAAATTCCCTTGGACAAATTTAATGTGATAGCAAGCTGAAATTTTCAGGATTTGTTCCTCAAAGTATGTACTATCTAAGTATGAATAACAATAATTTCTATTACAATTAATTTGCTAGTAATCGCCCATGAAGTAAGAACATGACATTTTACCATCTAAAGAGAACACAAAGTCTAGACTTTGGAAAATTCCCCTAGATAAATTAAACAAGTTAACGAGTTGAAATTTTCAGGATTTGTTCCCCAAAGTATCTACTATCTAAGTATTTATAACTAGTGATCGCCCATGAAGTAAGATAATGACATTTAAAAGCATAAAGTGAACCAGAACTTGTTAACCTGCGTTATATATATCCACCCTCAACATAGTAAGCTGGGAAAATGTGCTATTTCTGCTTTGTAACACACAGGAAATCAAAAGTATCAATCTGTGTCGTATGTGACGGATGTGCTCAAATCAACCGTGCGCAGTGCTTATTTTTCGATTGTATATAATTATGCTAACGGTATTAGGCGAGATGGAAGCTTTGAACACATTCTTCCATATATCGTAAGTGTTAGGAATATATACCTACCGCATAACTAAAAAGTAACAAAGTTTCGCAGTCGTCAAAAGCATTCCATCCGTAGATAAAAAAACAAACACAAAGAACGAAGTTCACGGGTATTAAAAAGGTTCAAATATTTGTAATTTTCTGGTCGATTAGCCGCACGAGGCCCAAGGCGGTGTGTCGTAGGAGCGACAGGGCCAATATCTTGTCACCCCATAGAGAAGGGGACACTTCAAACCAAACTAGCCGACCCCTCTGCTTGTTTTGAGGGCTTAAATCGAAACTGTAATTAAATATTAAATAGATTTGGAAATTGCGCGCGGCGCTCCTGTAATTGGCATGTACGGCCTGTCAAGTGACAGGATCACCGTTTGGGATTACCAACCCTTACAAAACCCTAAGATAATTAACGGAATTGTTTGAGCAATTGTTTCGATCCATCTCGGGGGTCGACGTAATGGCGATATTAAAACTATTTAAGACGTTACGGAGGTCATTTAGTAACCCGCAGATGGCTATCGACTAATTAAAAGCGCGAAATTGATATTAAACCGGCGCCGGGTTGTGTGTAAGCGTCGCTATCCGGTAACCGCCGGTAACCGTGTTGCCGGTTTATGTGAAACGGTTCTCTCTAATTAAAAATCATTTACGGGCGATCGCTGAAGTGCTCTCCCCTCGTTTATTTCATTAGAATTTAGCATTGTAATTTATGTAGGTAAGAACGGTGATCTTAGTCACTTAGTATTCCGAAAAGCTGTTCTTTTCCCGGCCGGTAAAACGTGTTGCGAACTCTTAGGTAGCGGAGATTAGGGGTTGGATTCCCGTCTGGCATTAAGGGAGGCGTGCACCTATTTATCTTTTTATGTGCAATTACTGGTTTCATAAATGACTAATTACTTTCGGCTAGCGGCGGGGAAAAAAGTTCCGCCAACCCCTTGGCTGTCGGGAGCGGATTTTCGCTGCAAATTTGCATCCCTTAACTTCCGTGGAAAACTCTCTACCGCGTAAATGTAATATAAAGGCGCCATCAATTGGCCCATCGAACAGATCCACGTGAACTTTAATATTGCACATGTTTCAACGAAGCCCTGTAGGCTGTAGGCTGTAGGAATTTTGTTTACCCAAAGGAAGTGTGAAGACACCGCGTGCCTGCCTTTGTTCGAGCCAAATTACCTGCTAATTAATAATGCAGACCGCTTTATTACGACACCCCCATTAATAAACAATACCATCGTTTGCCCTAAACGACTCTACATTTTAGACGACTAATTTTATTTCTAACTTTATGTATTATGTATCGCGACATTCGACCATCTGAATATCAAACAAAGTCAAGATTTTGAAAAATTCCCCTGTACAAACCAAATGCGATAGGAAGCTGAAATTTTCTGGATTTGTTCCCCAAAGTATCTACAATCGAAGTATTTATAACAATTATTTCTATCCCAGTTGGTTTGTTAGTAATCGCCCATGAAGTAAGATGATGTCATTTCACCATCTAAAGACACAAAGTCAAGACTTTGGAAAATTTTTCAGGATTTGTTCCCCAAAGTATCTACTATCTAAGTATTTATAACAATAATTTCTACCCTATTAGTTTGCTGGTAATCGCCCATGAAGTAAGATAATGACATTTTGCTATCTAAAGAGAGCACAAAGTCTTTTTCATCCAAATTAGTAGCCGGATGATAACACGATGAGTTGTCTTGTTGATTACATCTTGCATTACTTATCGCAAGTGGTCGGATATAAGTTATAGGCGCCTTGTAATCCGCTAGTTGCCACAGAAAAAAAGATCCGACATCGGGAACAGGTAATCCGGCTCGTCGACTCGCGAAACCGCTCTTCCGAACCCGACTGCTCGATTTCAATATTAAAATGCTTCTCGTCGAAGAAACCATCCGAAAGGATGAAGTCACAAACCAGTATTTGATTTGAATAGGGCGTACCGGCATAATTATACATCATACTGGATATGTGAATGTGCGCTGTTACGGTGCATAGCCGACACGTTCACAGCGCCATCTACTACCTGCAGCGAACCGTACCTTTGTCTTCACTCTGCGACAAAAGGCATTATTTATACCTCCTCAATTACATACCACTACTATAACTACCACACCATCATCTTTTTCTTTCTCGCCTCTTTTCATTTCAACACCACTATATATATTTACTTATATGCATAGAGCAAGCTAAATTTTCAGGATTTCTTTTCAAAAGTTTCTGGTATTTAGGTATATGTAACGATATTTTTTATCTAAGATCATTACATTTTACCATCTAAAGAGAACACGAAGTCTAGACTTTGAAAAATTCTCCTATATAAATTAAAAAAGATAACAAGTTGAAATTTTCAGGATTTGTTCCCCAAAGTATCTACTATCGAAGTATTTATAACAATAATTTCTTTCCCAATTAGTTTGCTAGTAATCGCCCATGAAGTAAGATCATGATATTTTACCATCTAACGAGAACACAAAGTTTATATTTTGGAAAATTCCCCTAGATAAATTAAACAAGATAGCAAGTTGAAATTTTCAGGATTTGTTCCCCAAACTATGTACTGTCTAAGTATTTATAACACTAATTTCTATTCCAATTAGTTTGCTAGTAATCGCCCATGATGTAAGATCATGACATTTTACCATCTAAAGAGAACACAAAGTCTAAATTTTGAAAAATTCCCCTAGATAAATTAAACAGGATAACAAGTTGAAATTTTCAGGATATGTTCCCCAAAGTATGTACTATCTAAGTATTTATAACACTAATTTCTATTCCAATTAGTTTGCTAGTAATCGCCCATGATGTAAGATCATGACATTTTACCATCTAAAGAGAACACAAGTTTACATTTTGGAAATTCCCCTAAATAAATCAAACAAGACAGCAAGCTGAAATTTTCATGATTTATTCCCCAAACTATGTACTATCTAAGTATTTATAACACTAATTTCTATTCCAATTAGTTTGCTAGTAATCGCCCATGAAGTAAGATCATGATATTTTACCATCTAACGAGAACACAAAGTATAGATTTTGGAAAATTCTCCTAGATAAATTAAACAAGCTAGCAAGTTGAAATTTTCAGGATTTGTTCCCCAAAGTATCTACTATCGAAGTATTTATAACAATAATTTCTTTCCCAATTAGTTTGCTAGTAATCGCCCATGAAGTAAGATCATGATATTTTACCATCTAAAGAGAACACAAAGTCTAAATTTTGAAAAATTCCCCTAGATAAATTAAACAGGATAACAAGTTGAAATTTTCAGGATATGTTCCCCAAAGTATGTCCTATCTAAGTATTTATAACAATGATTTCTATTCCAATTAGTTTGCTAGTAATCGCCCATGATGTAAGATCATGACATTTTACCATCTAAAGAGAACACAAGTCTACATTTTGGAAATTCCCCTAGATAAATTAAAGAAGATAGCAAGCTGAAATTTTCATGATTTGTTCCCCGAAAGTAAGAAGTTATATCAAAAAATTAATTTTTGGTTTGGTGCGATATCGATGTTATAGATCACGGTTGTCACAAGCTGTTGATACGTGCGCGGAATGTTGTGTTGTATGTTGTGTGGGTGGATTTCCCTCGACAGTGATCCATCTTCAGGGACACGGAGACCCAACCGCTTAACGCGGCGCCTTATCACACCGCTTGTATGCGTATCACGACCCGGTCCTAGCCCAGTCTTACCCCATACCTATGTCACACGTCTCCCGCCGCTGCGAGACTACATACGCGATATTAAGGGTCGTTCCTTTTAAAGACGATTTACCCCACTTGTCGCTAACAATTCCCCTATCCCGCAAACGGCATCTTTAATAAAATATACCTCTGGAGTTATGCGAAACCCACCAGAACCTATTAAATGATTAAACGGACCCTCTAACCGCAATCTGACCCGTTCGCCCTTTGTTTATAGCAATTAGTTTGTACTAGTTATCCTCAACCAGATTTGCACATTTTTGAGATACGCGACTACAAGTCTGGTAGTAAAAGTTGGTCTATTTCTTACTGGGGGGGGGGGGGGGGGGGGGGGGGGGAAGGCCATCCTCGAGTCTCCAGCAGTAAATCTCATTACGGACCGTCCCTATACGCCGCGTAAATTACTCCTGCCCAGTTCATTTATGGGCTGGGCCATGTGTTTCGTCTCACAAAAGCCATAGAAACGACCTTACTGCTAATGCGATGTCCACAATTACTTATACCTCTCTTACGTCCGCTCTCCGCAAACTATCGAAGGGCCAAACCCTACATCCACCAACACGACCATAAATACCATCCCAGAGAAACAGTAGAACCTTCACCTCGATCTGTCTTTAGGAAAATATAACATTTGGAGCTTGAATTATCATTGGTTTTACTTAATTTATAGCTTGAGGAAGTGGAAATAACACTCATATTGAAATTGGTGGTGGTCCTTTTGAGTGATTTTGTTGATAGAGGCGTGGTATCGTCAATGCTTCGAGGTAAAGAGAGTAAAGTAATTTCTTAGATGGTACATACGTACATGACAGATGCCCAGCTGGAGGGAACTGATAATCCAGACAAGAGAGCTGTCGCTGTCCACATTCTAACCAGGAAGAACCACAATTCGCTCGCTTGCCTTGTGATCTCATCTTGCTCTCTCTCTTCACTCAAATCGCGATCTTATCTCGCGATTCCATAACTGAGTTGTTCTTTTCTGTATTCGTTTATTTTACCTTGTGCATATCGAACACTCTCATATATATATATATATATATATATATATATATATATATATATATATATCCCTAATAGACGCATATCCTCAATCAATTCGCGCTTTTTCGGACACATTTTAAGTTTTAAGACACAGTTTTGGTGACTGTTTGAATTACAACCAAAATTTAGTGCTATCGTGTGGAGACTTTTGTATCACTGTATATAAAATATATCTGTATATAAATTGTTTGTTGAGATTGAATTTAGCAGATGTCCTTTAGGAAATGAAGGGAATCAATCACGACTGTAGGCTTGTCACTGGTGAGGTCTGGGGTTGAGGGTTTCTGGCCGGCTTCCCGTGGTAATCTGTGAAACAATAGAGACGTCATCATAAACACATTTCACATCGGGATTGTGGAAAGTGCAACGTCATGGTAAGCCAATTTACGCGTCGCGGTCCATCGTTAGCAGCCGATATTGCCGTGACTGGTGGAAATTAATCGATAAAATATTATAATTGTCGTAACAGTTGCGCTATCGGTATTGAATCTGCGCGCATTATGTATAAGACGCGTCCCCGCATCTTCTTAATACGAGAACAACTTTATCACGAACTAATTATATTCAATAATCGGTTATTTAAATTCCCTGCCTCCCATCTGATCAGCGATCACCCATCCTGATCGTGCATCACATGTGATGATATTTTGACCTCGACTCTGGGTGATTGCTTGGCGAGGTTGAAGAGTGTACAACGCGATATCCGCGTGAAATCGCGTCGAATCCGTCTCGCAAACCCGGAGAAAAATAAATTATACGCCTGCTACGTGACGGTCTACCGGGCGAAAAACGGTGGTAATTGTAGGCTTCGGTCCAGGGTTGCCCGAGGCGTCGGCGTCGGTGCCGGTCGAGCTGTACTCTATCGGCGAACTTCGAGTGTAGTGGATGGATGTCATCGGTTATCGCAACTGTCGCTTTCCCACGACGTAATGAGACCATCACTCAGGCGTCAGTCAGCGTCGGTTGTCACAGCTGGTGCTGGTCCGACGCTCTCTCGCAATAAGATCTCCGAAGTGCGAATCTGCTAACTGTCGTCCACTCCATCATGTCGAGCACTTCATTAAACATGCTCGACGCTCGTGTCAGTGCAAACAATGCCCTTATCTAACTACAACTCATTATTACCCTTTTTTACAGCAACAGTCACCCACACGCAAACACTTTATTGCCAAACATTACGAAAAACCTACACAAGAGCACCATGGACAACATCTAGCCATCTACTTCTTTTTTTCTTGCATTATTGTTTGATTATGACGACATCTCTGGCCTGCTTTTAATGTTCTTGTTGCTTTAATGATATTAAAAAGTCCATACATTCTACTGGAGAGGCATTCCTTTGGCTTCTAGAAATCTTCTCTTGGCCTCATGATTGAAAGTAAGGATTCAATACTTTAACATTGTTCCTGGAGGTGTTATGCATCTCTGGCCTGCTTTTAAATGTTCTTGTTGCTTTATTCATGTTAAAGAATCCATACATTCTACTGGAGAGGCATTCCCTTGTCTTCTAAAAATCTTCTGTTGACCTCATGTTTGAAAGTAAGGATTCAGTACTTCAACACGGTTCCTGGAGGTGTTATGCATCTCTGGCCTGCTTTTAAATGTTCTTGTTGCTTTATTGATGTTAAAGAATCCATACATTCTACTGGAGAGGCATTCCCTTGTCTTCTAAAAATCTTCTGTTGACCTCATGTTTGAAAGTAAGGATTCAGTATTTCAACACGGTTCCTGGAGGTGTTATGCATCTCTGGCCTGCTTTTAAATGTTCTTGTTGCTTTATTGATGTTAAGGAATCCATACATTCTACTGGAGAGGCATTCCCTTGTCTTCTAAAAATCTTCTGTTGACCTCATGTTTGAAAGTAAGGATTCAGTACTTCAACACGGTTCCTGGAGGTGTTATGCATCTCTGGCCTGCTTTTAAATGTTCTTGTTGCTTTATTGATGTTAAAGAATCCATACATTCTACTGGAGAGGCATTCCCTTGTCTTCTAAAAATCTTCTGTTGACCTCATGTTTGAAAGTAAGGATTCAGTACTTCAACACGGTTCCTGGAGGTGTTATGCATCTCTGGCCTGCTTTTAAATGTTCTTGTTGCTTTATTGATGTTAAAGAATCCATACATTCTACTGGAGAGGCATTCCCTTGTCTTCTAAAAATCTTCTGTTGACCTCATGTTTGAAAGTAAGGATTCAGTACTTCAACACGGTTCCTGGAGGTGTTATGCATCTCTGGCCTGCTTTTAAATGTTCTTGTTGCTTTATTGATGTTAAAGAATCCATACATTCTACTGGAGAGGCATTCCCTTGTCTTCTAAAAATCTTCTGTTGACCTCATGTTTGAAAGTAAGGATTCAGTACTTCAACACGGTTCCTGGAGGTGTTATGCATCTCTGGCCTGCTTTTAAATGTTCTTGTTGCTTTATTGATGTTAAAGAATCCATACATTCTACTGGAGAGGCATTCCCTTGTCTTCTAAAAATCTTCTGTTGACCTCATGTTTGAAAGTAAGGATTCAGTACTTCAACACGGTTCCTGGAGGTGTTATGCATCTCTGGCCTGCTTTTAAATGTTCTTGTTGCTTTATTGATGTTAAAGAATCCATACATTCTACTGGAGAGGCATTCCCTTGTCTTCTAAAAATCTTCTGTTGACCTCATGTTTGAAAGTAAGGATTCAGTACTTCAACACGGTTCCTGGAGGTGTTATGCATCTCTGGCCTGCTTTTAAATGTTCTTGTTGCTTTATTGATGTTAAGGAATCCATACATTCTACTGGAGAGGCATTCCCTTGTCTTCTAAAAATCTTCTGTTGACCTCATGTTTGAAAGTAAGGATTCAGTACTTCAACACGGTTCCTGGAGGTGTTATGCATCTCTGGCCTGCTTTTAAATGTTCTTGTTGCTTTATTGATGTTAAAGAATCCATACATTCTACTGGAGAGGCATTCCCTTGTCTTCTAAAAATCTTCTGTTGACCTCATGTTTGAAAGTAAGGATTCAGTACTTCAACACGGTTCCTGGAGGTGTTATGCATCTCTGGCCTGCTTTTAAATGTTCTTGTTGCTTTATTGATGTTAAAGAATCCATACATTCTACTGGAGAGGCATTCCCTTGTCTTCTAAAAATCTTCTGTTGACCTCATGTTTGAAAGTAAGGATTCAGTACTTCAACACGGTTCCTGGAGGTGTTATGCATCTCTGGCCTGCTTTTAAATGTTCTTGTTGCTTTATTGATGTTAAAGAATCCATACATTCTACTGGAGAGGCATTCCCTTGTCTTCTAAAAATCTTCTGTTGACCTCATGTTTGAAAGTAAGGATTCAGTACTTCAACACGGTTCCTGGAGGTGTTATGCATCTCTGGCCTGCTTTTAAATGTTCTTGTTGCTTTATTGATGTTAAAGAATCCATACATTCTACTGGAGAGGCATTCCCTTGTCTTCTAAAAATCTTCTGTTGACCTCATGTTTGAAAGTAAGGATTCAGTACTTCAACACGGTTCCTGGAGGTGTTATGCATCTCTGGCCTGCTTTTAAATGTTCTTGTTGCTTTATTGATGTTAAAGAATCCATACATTCTACTGGAGAGGCATTCCTTTGGCTTCTAGAAATTTTCTCTTGGCCTCATGATTGAAAGTAAGGATGCAGTACTTTAACATTGTTCCTGGAGGTGTTATGCATCTATGGCCTGCTTTTAAATGTTCTTTTTGCTTTATTGATGTTAAAGAATCCATACATTCTACTGGAGAGGCATTCCCTTGTCTTCTAAAAATCTTCTGTTGACCTCATGTTTGAAAGTAAGGATTCAGTACTTCAACACGGTTCCTGGAGGTGTTATGCATCTCTGGCCTGCTTTTAAATGTTCTTGTTGCTTTATTGATGTTAAAGAATCCATACATTCTACTGGAGAGGCATTCCTTTGGCTTCTAGAAATTTTCTCTTGGCCTCATGATTGAAAGTAACGATGCAGTACTTTAACATTGTTCCTGGAGGTGTTATGCATCTATGGCCTGCTTTTAAATGTTCTTTTTGCTTTATTGATGTTAAAGAATCCATACATTCTACTGGAGAGGCATTCCCTTGTCTTCTAAAAATCTTCTGTTGACCTCATGTTTGAAAGTAAGGGTTCAGTACTTAAACACGGTTCCTGGAGGTGTTATGCATCTCTGGCCTGCTTTTAAATGTTCTTGTTGCTTTATTGATGTTAAAGAATCCATACATTCTACTGGAGAGGCATTCCCTTGTCTTCTAAAAATCTTCTGTTGACCTCATGTTTGAAAGTAAGGATTCAGTACTTCAACACGGTTCCTGGAGGTGTTATGCATCTCTGGCCTGCTTTTAAATGTTCTTGTTGCTTTATTGATGTTAAAGAATCCATACATTCTACTGGAGAGGCATTCCCTTGTCTTCTAAAAATCTTCTGTTGACCTCATGTTTGAAAGTAAGGATTCAGTACTTCAACACGGTTCCTGGAGGTGTTATGCATCTCTGGCCTGCTTTTAAATGTTCTTGTTGCTTTATTGATGTTAAAGAATCCATACATTCTACTGGAGAGGCATTCCTTTGGCTTCTAGAAATTTTCTCTTGGCCTCATGATTGAAAGTAAGGATGCAGTACTTTAACATTGTTCCTGGAGGTGTTATGCATCTATGGCCTGCTTTTAAATGTTCTTTTTGCTTTATTGATGTTAAAGAATCCATACATTCTACTGGAGAGGCATTCCCTTGTCTTCTAAAAATCTTCTGTTGACCTCATGTTTGAAAGTAAGGATTCAGTACTTCAACACGGTTCCTGGAGGTGTTATGCATCTCTGGCCTGCTTTTAAATGTTCTTGTTGCTTTATTGATGTTAAAGAATCCATACATTCTACTGGAGAGGCATTCCTTTGGCTTCTAGAAATTTTCTCTTGGCCTCATGATTGAAAGTAACGATGCAGTACTTTAACATTGTTCCTGGAGGTGTTATGCATCTATGGCCTGCTTTTAAATGTTCTTTTTGCTTTATTGATGTTAAAGAATCCATACATTCTACTGGAGAGGCATTCCCTTGTCTTTTAAAAATCTTCTGTTGACCTCATGTTTGAAAGTAAGGGTTCAGTACTTAAACACGGTTCCTGGAGGTGTTATGCATCTCTGGCCTGCTTTTAAATGTTCTTGTTGCTTTATTGATGTTAAAGAATCCATACATTCTACTGGAGAGGCATTCCCTTGTCTTCTAAAAATCTTCTGTTGACCTCATGTTTGAAAGTAAGGATTCAGTACTTCAACACGGTTCCTGGAGGTGTTATGCATCTCTGGCCTGCTTTTAAATGTTCTTGTTGCTTTATTGATGTTAAAGAATCCATACATTCTACTGGAGAGGCATTCCCTTGTCTTCTAAAAATCTTCTGTTGACCTCATGTTTGAAAGTAAGGATTCAGTACTTCAACACGGTTCCTGGAGGTGTTATGCATCTCTGGCCTGCTTTTAAATGTTCTTGTTGCTTTATTGATGTTAAAGAATCCATACATTCTACTGGAGAGGCATTCCTTTGGCTTCTAGAAATTTTCTCTTGGCCTCATGATTGAAAGTAAGGATGCAGTACTTTAACATTGTTCCTGGAGGTGTTATGCATCTATGGCCTGCTTTTAAATGTTCTTTTTGCTTTATTGATGTTAAAGAATCCATACATTCTACTGGAGAGGCATTCCTTTGGCTTCTAGAAATTTTCTCTTGGCCTCATGATTGAAAGTAAGGATGCAGTACTTTAACATTGTTCCTGGAGGTGTTATGCATCTCTGGCCTGCTTTTAAATGTTCTTGTTGCTTTATTGATGTTAAAGAATCCATACATTCTACTGGAGAGGCATTCCCTTGTCTTCTAAAAATCTTCTGTTGACCTCATGTTTGAAAGTAAGGATTCAGTACTTCAACACGGTTCCTGGAGGTGTTATGCATCTCTGGCCTGCTTTTAAATGTTCTTGTTGCTTTATTGATGTTAAAGAATCCATACATTCTACTGGAGAGGCATTCCCTTGTCTTCTAAAAATCTTCTGTTGACCTCATGTTTGAAAGTAAGGATTCAGTACTTCAACACGGTTCCTGGAGGTGTTATGCATCTCTGGCCTGCTTTTAAATGTTCTTGTTGCTTTATTGATGTTAAAGAATCCATACATTCTACTGGAGAGGCATTCCTTTGGCTTCTAGAAATTTTCTCTTGGCCTCATGATTGAAAGTAAGGATGCAGTACTTTAACATTGTTCCTGGAGGTGTTATGCATCTATGGCCTGCTTTTAAATGTTCTTTTTGCTTTATTGATGTTAAAGAATCCATACATTCTACTGGAGAGGCATTCCCTTGTCTTCTAAAAATCTTCTGTTGACCTCATGTTTGAAAGTAAGGATTCAGTACTTCAACACGGTTCCTGGAGGTGTTTTGCATCTCTGGCCTGCTTTTAAATGTTCTTGTCGCTTTATTCATGTTAAAAGGTCCATACATTCTACTGGAGAGGCATTCCCTTGGATTCTAGAAAGGTTCTGTTGACCTCATATTTGAAAGGAAGGATTAGTCTGCTTTTTCCTGGTCATGGTGTACAAGTAAAGAAAGCATGTCATCTAATAAATTTGAGATTCTGTCGTATGGAGTGGGGATGTGTCGTATGTTGCGGTTTGCGTGATATTGCGTAAAAATAAACTAAAACGCGATGTGCGATGGGTGTCGGGAAGCTGTGTTGTGTGGAGTGGCGTCCGGGAGCAGTTTGGGGTCCGGTAGGGGCCTGGTTAAAAACGGCAGTTGTTTATATGTGGTATTTTAGCGTCGCCGGTTCGGTTTGTTTACGCGAGATCGCGAGCCAATGTCGCTAATGCCCGCCGATGACACGTGCCTACCGTTGTCCCATTAAATTACATATATTTTTAGAGTCTTTTGTATACAACGCGCGTCAACTGTTTACGTTTGCTTCCTAGCTGTCAACCGCACTGTTTGCTATAAAATCGATCGGTTTATGCAATATGAATATTATCTTATTTTAACTCGCGGCGTAATTCGGACGGACCCAGACCTCCCTCCCCCACGCACAGGTACCGTCCTATGATATTGTTCCGTAGACCTCGCTTCTCTTTCAGTTAACACAATTACTCATCCCCATTTGTATATTTAACCGCCGAATTCCTAGATCTCAGCCTGCGACGATTTCAGGAATTTGATTCATCTCTAATATAAACAGTGCTATCTACGTGTTCTGAAGAGGGCCTATAGAGACTGTTTTATGATAGGTAGTCATATCCAGGCTTCCAACATTGTTTCTGGAGATGATATGCACCTCTCGTCTGCTCCTTCCCGTTCTTATAGCATTATTGATGATGGGGACGCCATGCACTCTTCTTGAGAGGCATTCTCTTGGTTTCATGACCGAACATAGGCAATTGCAGTTAAATCAAGTTTTCTAGAAGTTAGTTAAACATTTGCAGGTCCTGGTGTTGAGTTTTGGCGATGGTTGTCTTACGTCTTGCGATTTCTATATTATTTCTGGAGATGATATTATTGTTTTGGCGACGTGGGTGTCGTTGGTTGTTACATAAGCAAGTAATAAGCGTTACCAGTGGCCTGTGCATGAGTAGGTCTCGTCGTGGATGCGCGGCTGCTCTCATTGTCATTAAAAAAGCATTTGACTAATGAAACAAATGATTGATACTGTATCATGCACCGAGAGGGCCGTTCCTTGACCCTCGCCTGGCCTGAGATGATGTGCTCTGCGGTAACAAGTTCCGCCGGTCGCCGCCGACTTCACGACCATTAATAAAACAGTGAGATTCCGCATTGCCGATGGACTTTTTGTCCCGACGAGACGTATACCGCCAGCTAAATCGATTTGTTCGAATATGTAACCGGCCACAGATCCACCTGTAACACTTATACAGGGTGGAACGTAAGTTATACTTAATTATATTCGTCAAAGTTTGTCAAATTAGTCGTCGGCGATGGAGTGGGGGATTCGTGGTGAAGAAGAAGTAGGGAAGAGAGAGGGGTTTTCTAATTACTGGAGATGAATAGCGGACATAGATCTTCCGGATTATCAATTTGTAAGTCCGCATCTGCGACAAGTACACGTTTTTAATTTTTGTCATTAAAAACTCGTCCCGGGGGCAATTTATGGGCGGCGGTCGCTATTAATTCGCGCGCACTACTGCGGGAATTAACCGCGTAAGGGGTCCCAGTAATACGGATTAAGAAATTAAATCGCGACAAGACGTATCGCCCTGGCCATTTTTAAAACGCCCGCGGAAAAATAAGAGACGAGACGAGATGAGACGAAGTTCCGCAATTTTATTTAATCGCACCCCAACGCTCATCTCCATATCTAATCTGACGAGCACAAACCAACCCCCATTCTATTAATTCCACGATTAGTTATACTAATTACCGCCACTCTTCAGAGAACAGGCTAACCACAAATTGAAAAAGGTCGTACAATAAAATTCAGCACTTCTATTTTTGGATATCAAGAAGAACAGTTTCTTGGTCCAAGATTCTTACTCTGAGTGATATATAGAAAGTTTTGCAAGTACTTTACAGATGGCGCTAGCAGTTTCTCGCGTCTTTTGCCACATATCACCGCTATATAAGTTTGACGATATTGAGTGTTCGTATATTGTTTGTTTACATACCTATACATAGTGTAGTGGATGTAGTGGAATAGCCTTCCTCTGTGTATCATTGAGTGAAGGTGGTCTTTGCATATTGTGAGTATACCTATATCGGTATGTGATTATGTGAAAGTGTCGCGAGGCGGACAAGTTTTCTCATCGGGCTTAATGCGGATTATATAATACTTATAAATTATAATTTACGGTTTTTGCCTTTGGTTGTCACATACATTCACATTTAACGATGACTATTTCGCGTTTAACTACAGGATACCGGCCGTTCTGGTAATCTGCTTACCACGACATTTAAACGCTCGCGTATGTGTGCAGTTTCATAAATACTATCCACGACTTTAACGCATGACCGCGGCCGAGACGCCGCATCATTTAAATCAATCATTTCAACCGCAGATCTTTCGAACATTGTCGCAAAATATCAAACGGCCCAACGGCGGATGAAAAACTGCCGGTTATAAATAAGCCCGGAGATAAAAGTGGCCAAAATCAGAACTTCTTGCCGCGAGAGACGGTCGTACGTCAGTATGTCTGTCACGTAGATAGCCACCCTCAATCGTACACGGCACGTTTGTACTGATACCACGTCTTTCAACCCCCTTGACCCTTGTCCCTATCTAGCACGACCCTACCCGCCACCAACCCTCCCCCTTCACCCGATAAACAACTCCCACATATTCGGCCCTTATGATTAATTGAATGGAAGACGAGAAATTGCTGATATCAAGACCCCAACATACACACTCAAGACACCACTTTCAATTTTTACAAACTTAACAGAGAGAACTCTATTCTTGGATATCAAGAAAAATTATTCTTTCCTATAGGTATATTACAATCCAAATAATCTACCTATACTAATTAGTTAATTACGAACTTTCAAGTGTGGGGCGCGTTCAGCGGAATCGCCCTTTTTCGCCGACATTTGCGATCGAGTAGCTGCAAAATTGGGCTTTTCGATATTACTTTTGACGCTCGAATTGAAAAAAGGACACAATTCCGCGTGGACTGCGTGACATCTTGTAAATTAAATGCGTCAATTTTGAAAAAAATCACGTTTTTGCACCTCTTCGGGTGAAGGCGAACCTCGAGAAAATGTCACGTGACGTCTAGAAATTCCGACAAGCGGATCGATAAACGTCAAAAATTTGCATTTTTATCCGTTCCTGCCGACCTTATAAAAGCCGCTCTCTCTCTCATGTCTTACGATAAGATCCCTCTAAATACCCTTCGGAAAAAGTGTTGAGCGAAAAAAACTGCCTTAAAAACAATTTTCGATCCAAAAAATCGATTTTTGTCGACCCGTGTTTTGCTGCTATTACCACCGTACCGTCAAACCAGAAACGCCCCCTGCCGGACATTCGTAACAACAGTAACAGATAGCAGATAACCTAAAATGTATCCTAAAATGTCGATATTGCGAATGTGGACAGGTGGGAAGCCTTAACCACATATTTCTAGAATGCCCAATAACTAAAATCGAAAATTTTGATTTATACACAGAGCTAGTATTTTATTCTAATAAGAATTTCACATATTGAAATATATATTTCAACGGTTAGTTATTCTTACGGTTTAAGAGTTTAGTATGTTGATGATATAGAAACAAGCGATATTCTTCACTCAAAGATATTCGTAGTTTTACTACCTACTGTTTTTTAACAGTTTGGTCTAGAATAGTTAGTTAGTTAGTGATGTGGAATTTGTCGTATCCTTGCAAAATGAGGGTGCGAAAATCAATGATGGTATAGTGTCGCTGCTCAATGGAGTGTGCAAGAAACAGAGAAATAAATAAAACTACTAGGAGAAAGGGTCCATTGTGGGGTAGTTTGACGTGTTAGTGACCAATGCACAATATAGGCTATTTCTGTGTCCTGTCTAGCACGTGCTCACCATCCAGAAAGCCGTCATTTCCTCTAACCGGATACCCTAGCGGAGAACGGAGGCTGTACTGCAGGACCGAAGCCTCAATTCCTTCTGCAGGAGCTTGCCCTCGTTGCCCCGGCTCTAATGCCGTATGAAATAAGGGGTAGGGACGCTATTACAACCCCGTAAACTCCCACAGGAACCAAACATCTCCCCAACATAGTGAATCACTTCTCATATTCGCGACATCTATGCATTTTTAATATCAACGCAATCATTTTAGAATATTAGTTATTCTAGGATCACTAGATTTCAGGAGAATGTCTATTAAATGCTGAAAAAATCGACAATTATTGCACGTTTTATCATAGAATTACGTTCGCAAAGTTTAATTGCGCACTACCCAAAGCGTAAAGCGTGTAATCCCTGTTACATCAGGATGTAAGGAAACAGGTGATATTGCAAAGTTATTTTGCGAGTTTCCGTTTTGAATCCGGGAGATTTGCAACCCCTAACCGCGGGCAACAAGTCGAAAGGATGTCGGGGTTGTCGTCGTCGGAAAGTCTTTGACAGCGCCGCGGCGCTGCGTCGAGCGAGGGGTCGTGCGGCATTATTAAATTAGCGTTTTATATCCGGCTAAGGCGGAAAAAAAACGTAAAGAAAACGGTTTATGGGGTTGGGGCACCCCCGCTGTTTGAACTGAGAAACGTAATCTATACTTTGCGATACGGTAACTTGTTAATATTGTAAGCGAGCCATGGGGTGGGAAATTGGACGGGACAATCTTTTGATGGCATTTTCGCGCCGGATTATGCTTGTGTAATGGGGGTAAATTGGGGTGAAACAGGCAAGCAACGACAGGGCGATTTGTTTAATAAAGAAATCGAGCATTTGCGACATTTTTTGATAGAATTACGTTCTCAAAGTTTAATTACGCACTACGAACAGCATACGAAGTATATCTCTAGAGCAACGACAGGGCGAGTTCTTTAGTAAAAAAAAATTGAAAGAAATAGGAATGAATACAGTCTGTACTTTCGTAATTACGTAAATATGTACAGTTAAGCCTATATGGCCACCTGACAAATCGTATAAGACAGAATTGGAGATATAACGGTTGAATTTATAACAGAATCTGTCTCGACAGCAGGTAAATGCGCGTTACCGTGGTCTTCCTTCTGTCACCTAGTTAAATTAAAATTCTAACGAACTAAAAAAAGAATTCAGCCAATTACAACGGTTCGCGATATTGCATTTGTTCTCAAATCAACGTTGACATGCTGGGCCACGTAAAAGTCTTCCTTGTCCCGGAGTGGTACTCGTACAAATCTTCTCGCACGTGACCGTCATTCTTACATGCGGATATTAGTTCCGAGGGATGTCTTATGAGAATGTTTAATATAAATGGTTAGAGGTTGCGTAGTTCTATAGAGTCGGTGTCTATTTTGGTGGTTGGTATTCTTATTAATCAATTAAGTCAATAGATATATGCGTGATCTGTTTCGTAAGTGGACGTTTTCCAGATGAGTTCGCGAGGCACATAGTAAAGGAAAAGCCGGGCGACACTGGTTGGTCTCTTGATGTAGACCAGATGTCAGATGCGTGACTATTTCAGGAGCTCGGTTTATACAATACAAGTCACATGTGTAAGTTTGTCTCTTGTCCAATTCTAAAATGGCTTGCTTATATTGCTTTACGATTCTGTTTTTAGAACTTGACATGCTTACATGAATAAAATAAATACAACACAGCGGCCCGAACGTCGCACACGAACATGTTATTGTCATGCTATAACAATGTAGTTTCTATCGGCTCGTTTCAAAACTTCGACATACCCAACTCAACTCGTACAGACCACTTCCAACACTGTTACTACACAATTACACCAATCTACTCGTGTACACCGACGTGTTCAATTTTTTCAATCGTAGAACTCATTTAAGAACATGTCACAAGACACACATTCATATTTCAACAACATCTGATGTGCATTTTTTATTTTTTATACAGGGTGTAACAGTTTCTTGATCCAAGATTCTTACTCTGTGAGATACATAGAAACTTGTGCAATTACTTTACAGATGGCGCTAACAGATCACCGCTATATAAGTTTGACGATATTGGTATAAGTGTTTTATTTCATGGGTGACTTACAAGGATTGTGAGGAAAACCAGGATTGTAGTGGAATAGCCTACGCAGAGAGAACTTTATTCTTGGATATCAAGAAAAAAATGTTCTTGCGTATATTCTTGCCGTATATTACAATCCAAATAATATTTCACCATTAAATAAATCACCATTGCCAAGAAGAGATGAACGGAAACACAAGAAAACAAAGATATTACATTCCTCTATGGTAAAGGTACACCGATACGATAGCGAATATTATAACTTGGCACCTGATAATACCTGTTAAAATGTTCTAGTCGATAGGCGAAATATTCCGTTAGATATCATGCACTGGAACAATGGTTTAAACAAACAAGGTTCTTCTAAGAACATTATCTGTGACATAACAACGGTACACCGACCGAGTGTAATGAAACTGGAGCTATCAATTCAAAATAAACGAATTGTGGAGCGATTTTTTCGCCGGAAGTGTAAATTTGAACGAGGTTTGCGTACATAAGGGCCGACGTTGGTTAGAGTGACCAATGGGCCTCACAATTATCATTTGTCAAGCGTCCGGTTAATGAAAGTGACCCTCGGCCGTCCGTTTAACGGGACCCTTTATCTTGCAACCCTTTCCAGGCTTGCAAAACTCCAAGTATCTCAACAAATTGATGTTCGGCAATTCATTTTTGTCAATCGTTAAGTGACCGCCGGGATGCGAGGCACGCAATGAACCCTTTCTGTAGTCCTGTCAGAAAATTGTGATTCCCTCTGGAGAGAGTGACATCTAATGAATCGACCAGTCGTTCAATCAATATAATTAGATTGCCTCGAAGGGTAAAGGGTTGTCTCGACCATTTTTCCTTGACGTGTAATCGAATAAACGGCCTGTTTTCTTCTATAATAGAGAAACGAAATATCATAACTCCCCCACGACACGTATCCGACCCCTAATGACGTTTACCCTACCTTATATTAACCCTACCCAGCCAATTTACCAATTAAGCCCCCTGTTTGAACAAACAATACACCCCGCACAGAAAAAATCACCCAAGATGTGACGACTAACTTTGATCCCACAAGCTTTCGTTAACTTGACCGTCTGGTTTTATCCGACTCTCTTGTTTTATCTGGCTCAAACACGTGTCCTCACTTTAAAAGACAATCAGGAACTTCGACCTCTGGCTCTTAACTGTCAATCAGCCGCATACACCCCAGAATCGCTGGTAGTTTTTCTTTTCGCCCTGAAAATTCTCTTGTATCGCCTTGCGACAGCTTGCTCTGCAGCCCCGCTAATTATAAGGGGTTGACTAGACCCTTGGAATCTCGCAGTCCTCGCTTAACGTCGGACCGAGGCGGCACTTGTAATAATATGGCCGTTTGACTAGTTTATTGGATCGTATAAATTAAATGCCTGACACTATAATTAGATCGCGGTGAGATATACCTCTCCACTACAAGAGCGACCTCTAGGTAAGCAAAGCACACGAGTCCTAGGTTCAAATCTTGAGCGAGGCATCCTTTTTTATATTCTAATTCTAATACCGGCCGCACACGTTCAGTTTAAACTGTCAGTTTGAACTGAACGTGTGTGGCCTGCTTAATATTGCTTCTGTTAAGTGTGTTTGGAATGCAATCTCTCTGCGGGATTAGTCGCGTTCCTTGGCGATGGCGGGGGCGGGTAAGGTCGTGGGGTGGTGGCTCGTGAGAGAGACTCGTGAGTAACGTCTGTACATGACGCGACGAAACTCCCGGGCGTCACATTACGTGGCCAACTGTTAGTTTGACCGTGAGCTATTCCGCTCCCAGTTGGGATCGGGCTAGTTCTAACCTAACGCCATCCCCGAGGCTTCTCCTCATCTCTTTGTGTCCGCTATTCTTAAGGGATACGATTAATTATAGAATCTCCCCGGACGCATCGGCGGCCCCATCAAAGATCTGTCAAATCGGAAACTATTTCTACAAATAGAACCTCGCAGACAATATTTAATCACCTACTATAGGCGCTTTCGTCTTTATCAATCATTTAATACCGATGATCAATAACGCAAGGGAACGAATTTCCAACTTTATTATATTTGCCTTTAGAAACTGAGAAAACTGCAACAAAATCAGTTAACAAATTGTATATAAATTCCATTCAGAAGGATCGTGGGGGAATATCAAACTCGTTCATAAGACCCTCAACATCGTGACATACACGTAAAGATCATTCCATCTTAAAATATGCTTTAAAAGGCCTTGTGCGAAAAGATTCCATTCCTGTAGCCCAGAACCCAATAACTCGGCTTTTTCTTTTGATAAACCCAAATCTTTAACCATTCTGTTAGGATTGTCAATCATTCAGTTCGCACTGATTTGACAGAGTGATTTCAGACACTCTGTCAAATCAGGCAAGTTTCTTCAAACGGTTGAAATTTCTTCTGTGCCAAAAATCGAAGATGATGAGGTGGATGGCGCATTTGAGAGAGGATGGTTCTCTCCATGGGGGATAGGTCGCGATTCTGAGACGCTTATCGTGCAAAAATAGCAATCGTATACAGGATTGGAAGGCTCTCGCGACAACATGGGAACTGCAAACGTCATTTTCCTTTGCTTCCTTTCATGACAAAATAACACAAGGAAGACGTGTTGATTCGTAATATTTTGAACAATCTGTTATGAGAACGTATGCACAGAAGGCTAATTCAAGTGAACGTGATGTTAGGTCAACAAAGATATGTGATCTCTGTTCTGATTGTAGGACCCTTGTTCCCTTGGTAATGCGTAATTAAACTTTACGAAAGTAATTCTATAAAAAAATATTCGCTCGTCGAATGTATTATCATTTTTTCTTGTGTTTCCGTTCTCCCCTTATTGCCATGCAAACTTTTGTCGAAATTGCGCGGAGGTGATTTGTTCATTTTCTTCTGTTACTTGGAGAACAGGAGAGTCAAGCTATATCTCGTTTGCTTATGGAGGTAACGCTAGGGCAATGCGCGACTGAGGGTGGCTCCGGAGGTCGGAGGGGGTAATTGGTATAGTCTGAACATTACTCACTTCTTGTAATTACCCCGAAGCCGTCAAAGCGACTTGTCTTCGCCTGCGAAAGGCGAAAGGCCCCTCTCAACCCCGGGGACATTCTAAACTGCCGTTCATTCCTTGGATAAACACTCCGCATGTCTACTTGGTAATCTCACTTTGATTATCCAGCTTTTATATCGCCAACCATAACAAACCCCCACCCCAACTCCTCCCAAACACAATTTAATAATTCTCTTTGCTTATGCAATCGTTATGCGATGCTTCGGCGTTTTGGACATCGGTTCCTGTTATTTTGTCGAATAGGTTATGGTACGTGATGCTCGAGAGGTGGATTCTCCAGGGACAGCTTTGTATTTGAACGTGGACGAAGTGCCGGGCGAAAGAAAGAAAAACCTAATTACCAAAAGTAGTGATGTGATGACAGGGTATTAGCTCGACAACCCCAAGGACTTCGTCTTCTCTCCTGTTCTCATTTATTTTAATACCGTTAATCACGAGAGATACTCCCGAACGCTCAAGCAACACCAACCCCTAGGAAACACACAGGACCCAGGACGAATATCCTTGCACGTTCCTACGTGTTTCCAGTTCTTCATACGAGTCGTAAATTCACCTCTCGAGCAGTATATCTAAGGATGATTGCTTTAAGCAGCCATTAACTTTGTCGTATAATTAACTCCACAGATTTATAATCATCTTGCGTTTACAGTTGTACGCAGAATTGTCACAAGCAAAACCGTCATTCCAGGGGGGTTTTAAAACAGAAAAATACCAAACATCATTTTCTTTCACACATTTCGACGTTTGAACTACTGGAAATTGCGAAATATAATGTCCCAATGTTCCCAGTGACATACATTGAAAGATCTTTAAATAGGAATTTCTTGGGTTCGTGTTAGCGTTAACTGATATTCATGACAAAAGATTTGTCTGTTTTTATGACTTTACACACCTGTTGAAAGTATTAGACCTGTTCTTCATACAAAAATTCGAATTCCGGCTGTCACAGTATGTAAACAAGGTCAAACATAACGTAATACGCTCGGATACGTTCGAGATTTCGGGAATTTTATCATTATTTAGCAGCATGAGCGATTTTCAGCGATGAATTACTACAGACGTACAAATCTGCTTTATTCAATTCTTATATCAAAAGACATTTCATGAATGCGTTCCAATCTCCCACACACTCTCTCTACTGACGAATTTTGAGAATATCTTCTGTGTGTGTGTGTGGGGGTGTGAGAGTGGAGAGTGTTATTTAAATGCGATTTAAGGGTCGTGTGGGGTTGGAGAAGATCGGTTTCTTCTTGCTTTACCGCGATATAAATAAGGGTTGGGTAGGGCCTTCGTTCTCAATCATGGCTATTTCCCCCCAGTCGCACGTTTGGCGGTTAAGAGATTCCATCATTCTGATCACTGTGGCACTCAAGAGTACCGTCACAGTCAACCGTGAGCGATGCGTTACGACGGTGAAGTCCACGGAGGACAGGTAATGCCCCCTCTACTGCGGAGTTATTGCGCCAAATTCCGTCGTAATTGAAAATACCGCTTGCTCTGTCTTAGTAGCTCTTTCCGACTGTTTACTTATTTATTTAGGTATTTTTGCCCTTTCCTTTACTCCTCCGGCTAAGGTTAATTATAGACAATCCAAAAGATATGTTGTACAAGGACTGATATCAGTAAATCTTCGGCACACTGGAGTTGACTTATTCTGTTTACGTGAGCGACATTTTTCTAATCCTTAGAACAGTAGTTCCAGTAATAATGTTATTAACTTTTATCTGAAACATTAAAAAAGTCAATAATAGAGGTGTGACATCCTCTATATATGTATATTTTGGCGTTAAAAGTTTGGGAAACGCTGCGTTAGATGATAGATGGACCCCTAAAGACGTATGGCTTGAGAGCAGTTGTAATTAAAGTCAGCAATTGTTTCTGGCGTTCGGGAGGATCTGCAAAAACCGAGCCGGAGACGTGACCCGACGAACGACTGTGTCGTGATTCTGCAAATTTTCTAAAGAGGGAGTGAGAGAGAGAGAGCGCGAGAAGCCGTCACCCCAAACAAGAAACGATTTAGTACAAATTGCAACCGGCGCTAATCGAAAAAAACTGTTTAAAACGTATATCGTGTTGGATTTCTGGGTATGCGAGAAGTTTGTCGCCGTTGTTCCGAATCCCGTTATCAAATTATATCTGAGACATTACACAGCGAGTCGCCGCGCGCTAATGTATACATTCCCCCTGCTTTTGGCTTTGACAAATTATTCCCGCGATTCGATCCGGTCCCGCGTTTCACTTTTTAACGGGGCCCCGCTAAAGTGGTCCGGAAAATCTGAATATGACGAATCAACATTCCTGCCGATTTTTCCCATCGAGTGACTGGATAATAAACATCTTCAAGAGCAATAGGCGAGCGAAGTAAATGTCGGAAGCTCAGCGTACAGGCAATGAAAGTACTAATGCATGCGTCGATTCTCGCCACGTCAACACGCGTTCTCCCACTCTCCAACGCTGCCTTACTGGAACGTCGAGTGAGACGGTGTTACTGAGCTGGTTGCTCGGTTATGTTGTTGTCGGTAATATGCATACGAACCTGCATCAAAATATCCACTTAGAAACGATTTTTGCGCAGTTTTGTTGCCGGTTGTCACGATCACAGCCCAGTCACGATCTCCTCCGCGAACGGAGGCGGTTCAAACTCAGAAGAGATAATGCCTACCACATCACCGGTATATACCGACCACACTCTTGTCAACCTCACCTCCATTAAACGATAAAAAATCGTAATTGCTTCAGAAGACACGTCATGAAGAAGGATTTTCGAGTATATTCTTGCGCGAAAGGAGGGTCTGGTTGGGTAATAGTCGCATGATAGGGCTCCATTCGGTCGCCTGTCAGGGAAAATTGTGTGCAGAACAGATTTAGTGAAGGATGGCGTGATCTTCGCCTGTCCCCCCGTTGCTGTGTGTCCACGGGAGATTTAAATTGTCTCTGGGTTAGTGGTTTGCCCATTATCTGCTGTCTTCATCTTGTAACGGGCGTGTAATTGCCATCGATAACGGCCATTGTTGGGGCTCGTGTCTGATCTATGCCTACGAACTATCCCCAGCACCATATATAAGCCTAAAAACCTATAATTAACCGGCCAGGCAAACCGACGACGCACACACTTACAGGGAACTAAAAAATACAACTCCACTCATTTTCTATAAGGTGCCAACTTTATAGAAACACAAAATATTCTTTAAATGTTGCATAAAGGAACTTAATCAATATGTTTTGCTTGAAGTCAAAGAAAGATCGATGTTAAACAGTAGCAGTCAAAGCTTAAAATGTATTTAATTTAAAGCTATTGTATTTGTATAAAAGTTAATTAACTTAAATTTAATAGCAGAACAGAAGAATTTCATGTTGATTCCGAATTTGTTGTCCCCGATGTTCTACGGCATCGGCGGATGGCGTTATTTGCAACTCTAGTTGAGGACACCATGAGCTGTTTTAGATGACGCGCTGGTAATTAAATATTTTTTTTTGCTCCGTTCGATATTTTTTGTGGGCAAAACTCTGGGGTATACTACTTGAATAGCTCTATCGATTGACATACGTTTCATTAAGAAATTTGAACAAAATATCTGCAATATTTGCAAAGAAATTTTACATTTCTTTTCTCTCGGTGTGCACATATATAGTATTCTTAAGAAGTTAGCTTGCATGCGTTCAATTTGCGATTCAACGTATATGGTTTATAATCCTGAGGGGTCAACAGCAGCGGTGTTCGTTTCTCTTGTGTCATGGTAGATGTTTCACCTGCTATCCAACCCTTTTAACTGTCACGCGTCAACTCGGTATTCTGACACCAGTTCTAGCCTGCCGGTATGCTACTGTCATCTTGGACACGATGGGCAACATGACGTGATTCGAGTTACCCTCCCGTGGATATTAATATTCGAAGAGAATTCGGTGACTTCGTTCGGTTATTAAGTAGACGGACATTTAAAATGTTTCGCGATTTAGGTAAAATCGGTTTATCGTGTTGCGGGTGGTGTCGTTATAGAGATAAGTGTGGAATCCTATTATTTATAGCGTAACGATGCCACGAGCGAGAGAGTAATGCTCTTAAAAAGCGAACGGTCCAAGAAAAAAAGCTGACATAATCGCTTCAAAACGCTGGGGTTCCGCTAAGTACTTTTTTAATTTCTGAATTAGCCCGCGGACGAGGAAATGTAACGAAAAAAGGGAGAAAAATAAGTAAATAAAGGAGGGAAAAGAGTGAGCGGAATTAATGCTTAATACTGATTTCCTCTTGAGTGCTTTCGATACTAGAATAGGCCCGTGATTGCTGGTCTTCGTCTCTGACTCAACCCCCCGACTTCCTTCCCCTTCAACACACTTACAGATCACAACTCGGCAATTAATAGAAAGGCGCCAAGAGGCGACAGGAATGCCAACTACTGTCAAACTTAATTTTCTAACTAATGAAAACACGAAGGGCCACAAAGTCTTCCTCAAAGCAAAAGACGAACAGTTTTCACTCATAGTTTTGAAATTAATTTTTATTCGGTTTATTTTTGTTCGAGAGACCAAAGACAGGATCGGATGGGGTGGACTTCCTTGTCGAGCGCGTTAAGACTACCACTATGCGATAGTGGTGCCTTGCGAAGGGAAGATCAATACTCAATTATTGGTGGTTGATAGACTGCGGGCTACTGATGGCCATCTATTGCCACACACTACTCGTTAGTCCACCCTTATGCTTTTCCTTTCTTTTCCCTTCGCTCTCGACGTCATTCCTCATTACCTATTTTCGGAGGGTCCACCTACCTAATATCACCTACGAAAAGAACAACCCTCTTTCCTCCTCGATGTGAAATACAACGTGGGCCGAGGACATATTACGCCGACGACGCTTATAAAGTCCAGTATGAGTGTTTGTGTGAGTGAAGGAGGTGGACCATGGGTCTTGGGGCAGTGAAGCAGAACTTAATGGGCTGCTTGATGACCATAAGACATTTACGATGGTTGACGGAAGGAGTATATCACCGTGCTGCGTTATTGTACCCCAGGGCAAGAGCGAATGCGAGCTCCACCCCTTCATTCATTTATCTATCGAGTTTATTACCAGCAGGCTATTGGCGTGGCATCTCTCCCATTGTATTTCTGATTTTCTTCCTTTCTTGACCGCTCACGCGCCTTTTTTACCCATTCTCGCAAAACGAACGCCGCCCCAGGTATACAGAAAAGCACACAGCACACAAGTCTCTAACGCCACGATCACACTAGAGACTAGACTGTTTTACTAGCCGCTAGTTGCTGGTGCTGCTAGCAGCGACATTTAAGACATTTAAAAAATACATCATTTCCTGAGTTAAGTAAAACTGGCTGGCTAAGTAAAACGGCTTAGTGTAACCAGGGCATAACACAAGATTCCTTTGGGCGATCGTAACAAACATATTGGGGATGGACAAATCCCTCCTATTTGCCATCCCCAATACATCCGTTGACAGATGTACGTGGTTAATAACTCGGAAAAATGTGTGTCACTTTTTCCAACCAAGTAATAAGATTTCTACGTGGGGTCCCTGATTGATTGTTATTTAATCGCTTGCGTCTTATTATTATAAAACCGGGAGGACAAGTGTAGGTCTTTGTTTTTATCAGCTGGCAAACGCAGTAGAGGACCACGGTAAAAATCTACCCTCGATATGTCCGAATTACAGTTTCAAACAAGGAGGGTAGCCGTAATACTCATCCCCTATTTCGTAGGGGCTTTTTGAATGCACACAGACACACATACATGCACACACATATGATCCTTACCCTACTAGTAGACTATGTGGGTTAGTTTGAGAAATCAATATCAACTTTTTATCTCACTGCCCTTGTTACCCAAAAAAGCGGAACGCCAGTCGATAGGATAAGAAATAAACTAAAATAAATAATAATTAAATATTTTCCGAGGTCAGTTAAGTAGCGAGAATCCAGCTAAAGCGATTATAGTAATTCTAGAATGGGATTGAACTTTAATCCATGACATTTTGCCAACAAAACGCCGTCACGACTGTTGCAATTCACTTGACCATCAACTAAACACCACACACACACATACACTGTAATAATTAGATATCAAATTGGGACACACCTATTTATGCCTATACATACTTCTAGTAATTAAAATATATGCATATGACGGTAAAAGGTATTCAGCAACTGATGAAAAGGGCTGGTAAACTTAATCCCTCCCGGTCAAAAAGAATCCACCCACGTCTGGCCGGCCGAGCCTATTCATCTAATTTTTGGATGTTGAATAGTTAGGCTCAAAGCGAAATATTCCAATTACGCAAATGGACACGCGAATTTTCCAACCGGCTGCGAAGCCCTTTGACTTTTTCAGCGCCGAATTCGGCTGCGCACTTTTCAGCGACCAAAAATGATGAATGCCGAAAAAGAGCGGTGACAATTTGCTACCACCGCCACCGGGAGATTAAAAGAGTGGGAAAATAGAAAAGGGATAGAGATGGGAGCCTTATCGAATGGCAGAAAGCAAAACTGGTAATCGTTGCAGCATTTTCCACGCCATTTGAGAGCCGGCCACCGCGTGGCGCTCGTGGGTGATGAATGGCAAGGATCATCTATCAATGACAAATCTGATACACATTTCGTCATCGTCCGGCAACAGATTTAGTCCACTTCCCCGAATAACACGTTATTCCGATCGAATAGTTTCCCAATCGATAGAAAATGATCGAAAATCTTCCAAAATGATTCTTGGATGTCAAGAAAAATGATTCTTGCGTATATGGTGACGCCCACTGGTCTATGCACAAATTATTGATGGTCTTTCACAATGGGGGATCAGTTGTCATCGAAGTAGCTTACGATCGGCGGTTGGGTCATCGGCATTTAGTCCGGTTCTTGGAGCGCGTCGTTTTTCTCTCGCTTTGATGCTGGCACTGGGCCCAGTTTATCATTTTAAAACCAGATAAGATAATCGATCATGCGATGCGATAGGCCGTATGATAATTTTGTTTGTTTTAAGGCTACGGAGCGAACGGTAGAACGCAGGAACGGCCGATGTTGTTGATTCTTTCCGTTCTGACGTTCTCTGCGCGGTCACGGGACCTCATGCTGACCGGCACTCTCAACGCTTTACCATATTCATTATCAATTACCTATATCTTTGCCCCAACGCATAAATAACAACCTCACTAAAAATCTCATTATGGGACCATGAAATATGACTCTAATTGTTAGCTGGTACGTGTTTATTAAAAACCACCACAAACAACAAACGTACACAGAGAAAACTCTATTCTTGCATATCAAGAAATATTAGTCTTGCGTCTCTTGACCCAAGATTCTTACTCTGAGAGATACATAAAAAGTTGTGCAATTACTTTACAGATGGCGCTAACAGTTTCTCGCGGCTTTTGCCACATATTACCGCTATATAAGTTACCTAAGTCAAGATATTGAGTGTTCGTATATTGTTTGTTTACATCTATGCATAAGTGTTTTATTTCATGGGTGACTTACAAGGATTATGAGGAAAACCAGGATTGTAGTGGAATAGCGTACACAGAGCGTATTCTAGTTTGAAAGAACTCTAGGCATTGTTTAATTAAATCCATTAGGGAGTCAGGTAGAGGTACTGATTGTGATCTTTCTTCCTCGGAGTCGGAGGAGAGGACAATTACAAATAATTGCCACTCAATGCGGTCTAATGTATGCGTTAAACCAACGGTGCGAGAAAATAATTGGGACATGATGTAATTTTGAAATTTATTATTACGAGAATATGGACTTCGCTGATCACCGAGTATGCCGGCCGCTCATGGGATCCTACTCTCTTCATGGAAAATAAATCTTTATTATGGCACTAATTACTGTCCAATAAATCGTTACGTGACACCAAAATTATGACAGTCAACTCTTACATCCAGTACTTCGCGTATCTTACCAATACCTCAACCGACCCGACCCGCGACCACGTTCAACTTATCGTTTCTTCTATCTTGCCTTATTACCTCGCCTATTGTTAATCCATATTAACCCGCAAGCTACATCTCATACCTTACTCTTTCTTTACATTATTACATTACCTTTGTCTCAAAAGACGATGATAAGACGCGTGTATCAATTCATGCCTCTATATCAGTGTTTCCCAACCTAATTACCCCCACCCACTGAAGGGTAAAAAACAATTTTCTGAGGGGCAAAGACGAGGTAGATTGTGAAGACAGATTGTGTAATCAATTTTGATAGACTATGATTATGTTAGTTAAATTATTTTAATTTAAACCTCAATAAAAAAATATGTTTGCTTTTCGTGTGGCTAGCAAGTCTTAATTTATTAAAACCAATCTTTGAACTAACTTTTTGACATATAACACGTTACTCTACAGCTTGCTGCTGCTTTTTTATTGGGTCAGCAAAATGGATACACTAAATATCCCTCGTACAAAACATGAGCATTAGGATAGGAAAAACTGACCGTCGAGAATAACTATGACCGTAGCAAAATTGGTCATGAACTATTGATAAGTCGAGAACAAATAATTCTTCTACCACTACATATTAAATTTGGGCTAATTAAACAGTTTGTGAAAGCTTTATATAAGGATGATGCTTGTTCCAAATATATTTGTTAATCATTTCCTCGCCTCAATACAGGAAAATTAGAAGCCGGTATCTTTGATGGACCACAAATGACTTAGGTTGAACCATGGACAAGCTTTGTATCAATTATCGTCCATGTTTTGGGAAATCATCAAGCTGAACAATATTAACAATACAAATCGTTGACAAAATGCTTCAAAATTTTGAAAAACTACTATATAGTACCAAGTTAACTGCCTTGTTTGTATTTTCTGCCGTGTATTTATTGGAATTATCTTTGTTTCAGTGTTTGCGTTCGCGTTCGTGTTCGAGTATTGTCACTTTTCGCGGTTTTAAGTGTCAAATTTCCGGTATGGATATTCGAAAGAGCTCTTCTCCGATACAGAAGAGTATCCAGCCTAGCATGCTGGCTAAATCGGGGCCACAAACTGCTGCCGATGCTGCTGATGTCATATACAAAGATTGGGGTGAGATATGAACAGCAATATTCGTCTGCTTTACATAGCAGGTATGTCCAAAATGTTGTACCACAAACGATGATTTATTCATTATTTTTTTTAAGGTGTGTGCCTCCACTGAGAAGTTGGAGATCTGCCGCAGGACCATGGGAAATTGCGAAGCAATAATAAGGTATGTCCAAAAGTTACATTTACTTAAGATGTTACACGATTTTTGATATGAACAATACCTTTGAAAAATGTTTGTCAATATCTTTGCCTTCATAAATAAATTCCCTTGACTTATTTTGACAATAATTCTGATTGATTTCATTAAGATTGTTTAATTATTTTTGAAGTTAGAAGCATTTGAAGATGTTTATTAATATGTTTGTCTTCATAAATAGTCCCCTTAACTTTCCATTGTTTTCCCTGCCATTTATGGTGGTTTTAACCACTACTCTTGACTTTATATTGTTTATTAGACTCTTGGCAATGATTCTGGTTAGTGCCATTAAGATTGTTTAGTTGATTTTGAATTTAAAAGCTTTTGAAAAACGTTTGTCAGTGTCTATATCTTCATAAATTATTCCCTCGACTGTATATTGTTCTACCTGAGAATTTTGGTGGTTTCAACCACTACTCTTGACTTTATATTGTTTATTAGACTCTTGGCAATGATTCTGGTTAGTGCCATTAAGACTGTTTAGTCAATTTTGAAGTTAGAAACTTTTGAAAATGTTTATCAATATCTTTGCCTTCATAAATTGTCCTCTTGGCTTTGTATTGTTTTTCCTGCCATCTATGGTAGTTTCAACCACTACTCTTGACTTTATATTGTTTATTAGACCCTTGGCAATGATTCTGGTTAGTGCCATTAAGATTGTTTAGTTGATTTTGAATTTAAAAGCTTTTGAAAAACGTTTGTCAGTGTTTATATCTTCATAAATTATTCCCTCGACTTTATATTGTTCTACCTGAGAATTTTGGTGGTTTCAACCACTACTCTTGACTTTATATTGTTTATTAGACTCTTGGCTATAATTTTGGTTAGTTTAATTCAGATTGTTTAATTATTTTTGAAGTTAGAAACTTTTGAAAATGTTTATCAATATGTTTGTCTTCATAAATAGTCCCCTTGACTTTACATTGTTTTTCCTGTCATTTGTGGTGGTTTCAACCACTACTCTGACTTTATATTGTTTATTAGACTCTTGGCAATGATTCTGGTTAGTGCCATTAAGATTGTTTAGTCAATTTTGAAGTTAGAAACTTTTGAAAATGTTTATCAATATCTTTGCCTTCATAAATTGTCCTCTTGGCTTTGCAATGTTTTCCTGCCATTTATGGTAGTTTCAACCACTATTCTGACTTTATATTGTTTATTAGACTCTTGGCAATGATTCTGGTTAGTGCCATTAAGATTGTTTAGTCAATTTTGAAGTTAGAAGCATTTGAAGATGTTTATTAATATGTTTGTCTTCATAAATTGTCCTCTTGGCTTTGCATTGTTTTTCCTGCCATTTATGGTAGTTTCAACCACTACTCTGACTTTATATTGTTTATTAGACTCTTGGCAATGATTCTGGTTAGTGCCATTAAGATTCTTTAGTCAATTTTGAAGTTAGAAACTTTTGAAAATGTTTATCAATATCTTTGCCTTCATAAATTGTCCTCTTGGCTTTGCATTGTTTTTCCTGCCATTTATGGTAGTTTCAACCACTACTCTTACTTTATATTGTTTATTAGACTGTTGGCAATGATTCTGGTTAGTGCCATGAAGATTGTTTAGTTAATTTTGAAGTTAGAAACTTTTGAAAATGTTTATCAATATCTTTGCCTTCATAAATTGTCCTCTTGGCTTTGCATTGTTTTCCTGCCATTTATGGTAGTTTCAAACACTATTCTGACTTTATATTGTTTATTAGACTCTTGGCAATGATTCTGGTTAGTGCCATTAAGATTGTTTAGTCAATTTTGAAGTTAGAAGCATTTGAAGATGTTTATTAATATGTTTGTCTTCATAAATTGTCCTCTTGGCTTTGCATTGTTTTTCCTGCCATTTATGGTAGTTTCAACCACTACTCTGACTTTATATTGTTTATTAGACTCTTGGCAATGATTCTGGTTAGTGCCATTAAGATTGTTTAGTCAATTTTGAAGTTAGAAACTTTTGAAAATGTTTATCAATATCTTTGCCTTCATAAATTGTCCTCTTGGCTTTGCATTGTTTTTCCTGCCATTTATGGAAGTTTCAACCACTACTCTTACTTTATATTGTTTATTAGACTGTTGGCAATGATTCTGGTTAGTGCCATGAAGATTGTTTAGTTAATTTTGAAGTTAGAAACTTTTGAAAATGTTTATCAATATCTTTGCCTTCATAAATTGTCCTCTTGGCTTTGCATTGTTTTTCCTGCCATTTATGGAAGTTTCAACCACTACTCTTACTTTATATTGTTTATTAGACTGTTGGCAATGATTCTGGTTAGTGCCATGAAGATTGTTTAGTTAATTTTGAAGTTAGAAACTTTTGAAAATGTTTATCAATATCTTTGCCTTAATAAATTGTCCTCTTGGCTTTGCATTGTTTTTCCTGCCATTTATGGTAGTTTCAACCACTACTCTGACTTTATATTGTTTATTAGACTCTTGGCAATGATTCTGGTTAGTGCCATTAAGATTGTTTAGTCAATTTTGAAGTTAGAAACTTTTGAAAATGTTTATCAATATCTTTGCCTTCATAAATTGTCCTCTTGGCTTTGCATTGTTTTTCCTGCCATTTATGGTAGTTTCAACCACTACTCTGACTTTATATTGTTTATTAGACTCTTGGCAATGATTCTGGTTAGTGCCATTAAGATTGTTTAGTCAATTTTGAAGTTAGAAACTTTTGAAAATGTTTATCAATATCTTTGCCTTCATAAATTGTCCTCTTGGCTTTGCATTGTTTTTCCTGCCATTTATGGAAGTTTCAACCACTACTCTTACTTTATATTGTTTATTAGACTGTTGGCAATGATTCTGGTTAGTGCCATGAAGATTGTTTAGTCAATTTTGAAGTTAGAAACTTTTGAAAATGTTTATCAATATCTTTGCCTTCATAAATTGTCCTCTTGGCTTTGCATTGTTTTTCCTGCCATTTATGGTAGTTTCAACCACTACTCTGACTTTATATTGTTTATTAGACTCTTGGCAATGATTCTGGTTAGTGCCATGAAGATTGTTTAGTTAATTTTGAAGGTAGGAACTTTTGAAAATGTTTATCAATATCTTTGCCTTCATAAATTGTCCTCTTGGCTTTGCATTGTTTTTCCTGCCATTTATGGAAGTTTCAACCACTACTCTTACTTTATATTGTTTATTAGACTGTTGGCAATGATTCTGGTTAGTGCCATGAAGATTGTTTAGTTAATTTTGAAGTTAGAAACTTTTGAAAATGTTTATCAATATCTTTGCCTTCATAAATTGTCCTCTTGGCTTTGCATTGTTTTTCCTGCCATTTATGGTAGTTTCAACCACTACTCTGACTTTATATTGTTTATTAGACTCTTGGCAATGATTCTGGTTAGTGCCATTAAGATTGTTTAGTCAATTTTGAAGTTAGAAACTTTTGAAAATGTTTATCAATATCTTTGCCTTCATAAATTGTCCTCTTGGCTTTGCATTGTTTTTCCTGCCATTTATGGTAGTTTCAACCACTACTCTGACTTTATATTGTTTATTAGACTCTTGGCAATGATTCTGGTTAGTGCCATGAAGATTGTTTAGTTAATTTTGAAGGTAGGAACTTTTGAAAATGTTTATCAATATCTTTGCCTTCATGACGACTTCATAGTTGGCGTATGGCAATTAAAACAGACTGAGGACGGTATAGAGAGGAAGGTGGTTTAATTAAAATGGTAGAGAGAATCTTCAGCCTGTTAGTTCGATACGTTTGAGTGTTTCGTTTCGCATATATTAAGAAAGCGTGGTCCGTGAAAGGTGTAGTGGTACAGTGACGTTAGGAAAAGATTGCCGCATAGAGGAGGCTCGTTGTTGGTGTGTCCAGTGTCCGTAAGATGGATATGAAAGTGACCATTGACCGAGACGGAACGCGCTGTTACAATACACGCTTCGACGGGACTTTCAAATAGAATTGCGGGCTCCGCCGGTGTCGTTACTATGTAATGGGATTTCAGCTCTGCACCATGAAGCAACCCATGCCCAATACACATCCATAATTACAGGTGTCTCCCGTACCACTCATTTATATTCCAATTTGACCACTGGCACTCGCGTTTCAAAGCCTCGAGTTCACCACTCCACTCGAGTCCACCGCCTTTAAACATTACCAACGTAACTTTTTACTTTCCGACTAGACCCTAGAAGAAAAGTATTGTAATCGACGGAAAAAAATCCGATTTTGACCAAACTGACACCATCTCATCCTGCAGTGATTTTAAATATGTATATAAAGTCACAGATCAATGGGATGAGCGGTTTAGGCGCTGTTAGAACTGTTTGAAAGAAGAAGTAGAGAAATAAACCTCTTAGGAAAACACACGGATACGTGACAGTATATTAGAGTTATTTGTATCGAGAGGTCAGTAAGTCGTATTGTTATAATCCCGATATAGTTGGGTGGGGGCCACACCAGACATTTTGTATTCGGAAGTGGTCCGATTTGATCAGCGATTACTGATTTCGACGCGTGTTTAGGGTCGCACTTTTACACGCCACTAATTTTCGTGTTCGCGATTGTGACAATCGATTTAGGGTTTCCGTTACTGGCTGGAAAATTTTTAATTTCCGTTGCGTGATGCTCGGGGCAACCCCAGCGTCCCGCAAACAAGCGACGAAAAAACTACGTAGGAAATGATTTTAAACAGTGGTCTCACTTCTTCGTTTAAAGTCTTGTAGCATTCGGTCGGGTGTTCTAGCTTAAAACATTAATTAGTTTGTAGCAACAGCGAGTAATGACGGGTACTGCCGTTCCACGATTTGTTACAGTGTTGCGTGTGTTTAGCCTGTCATTAACGCGCTCTGGTGATGGATAGTCGCCCCACTGTGAGTGTCGTTGCTGTTTCACGCACCGATCACCGCCACCCTTGTATAACCACCCCCATACACCGCCACACCACCCCACAATCTCCCTCGATACTTTCAACACCCCAAAAACCATACGAAATACTACAATTGTCTTAACTTCACTTATTTTCAATGCAAGACATTTCATTCTCCTATCTATCGATAAGCATCGGCGTAAGAATGGGACATATTCTGACACTTACTTATATATATATATATATATATAAAGTCAGGATTAATTAGCTAGTAGTGTGAATGTGTGAAAATGAGCATTCGATATAAATAGCATTATCGAATTGGCTGTTTGGAGCTATTGGCCGATAGTGATTGTTGTTGAGTCGAAAATTGCGAAACATATAGGACCATAAATTAGTAATTATCTGCGATTGACAGGGACACATGTTGGACTTAGTTGAATAATAGTTAATAATACTAACAAACAGAAACGATATAAATTATGTAATTTTATCGGTTTTACGAAAGTATTACGTGACAAAATTGTAATTGTAATAAGTGTTTCTACAAGTTATTGGTATGGAGAACGTTCTTGATGTTATCCACTGGTATTCCGTCTCTGTCTTCGTATTTTTTACATTCTTTCGGGTTTATTTTGAACGTCGTAAAGCGCCGAGAAGCAGCCGTAAGCAGCTCTCCAGCGAAAGACAATGGAGCGAAATATGAAGTTGAACGTTGCTCGAACGACTCGGCCAAATGCGTGCAAGGCCTCAGGCTGCTACACAGTCTTGTCTCTCTAATGATGCCAAGTGCGGCCTCACCCACATAATATAATTAACAGAGCCGCACCAGCCACTGCTACAGCCACAATATACAACAGAACGCCCCTTAAATTATACAACCCTCAACGTTTTATCAACCCCCAAACTACCAAAAGTGCGCCATCCACCTTATCATCTTCGATTTTTGACACAGAAGAAATTTCGCCTGTTTGAAAAAACTTGCGTGATTTGAGGGAGTGTCTGAAATCACTCTCTCAAATCAGGCAAGTCGTGAAGATTCGCCATTTGAAGTTTTAGGAACACCTCCCTCACCTTATAAACCAGTGCGAACTGAATGATTGACAATCCTAACTGAATGGTTAAAGATTTGGGTTTATCAAAAGAAAAGGTCGAGTTATTATTGTGTCTGATTGCTTTGGGTTGTAGAAATTTTGTCGACTGAGTGAGGTTCATTCATCTAAAAGGTGACATTAGTTAGGAAAAGCGGGTTGTTTTTCCACTAATGACTGTGTCAATCAGCCTTAGCCGGGGGTGTCAGATTATGGTATAGGGACAATTCGCAAGATGTATTTAGTAGAAGCAAGCTCGAATCGAAAGATTAACGAGTAGAAGTGTGACAAAGTATCGGACAAATCGAACGCATAAGTCTGGGGAATCAATATATCTATACCATTTAATTAGTGGAAGTGATATTGGTTTTCTGACCAGCTAACGCCGGGAGCTGAGCTCACATAGTTGCAATTATATTTTGTTTTTGACATTAAGCCCGGCGATAACGATTCTTTTCAGTGTTACGCGATATCGCTGCTGAGAGACACGGTCGCGTAAACTTGTCAATTACACTTAATAACTCGTTACTAATATTTCCAACACGTCACCAAATTGGTGATAACCCCGTCGTATCGCTTTATATTCTTTCAATTTTTCAGTTTCGCTATCAAAACCGAAGAACAAGGATGTTATGTTTGTATTAATCACTAGGCGCGAATTATTGACATATCAGTACTTGTGACATTTCAATTTTATATTTTTGACTTTGCAAAGTTCAGAGATGTGATTGTTTCAGGCAGTTCTGTCATTTGAATATTGTTTATTAGACCCTTGGGAATAATTCTCGATCATTTCATTAAAATGAAATGATTATTTCACAACTTTTTTTTAACTTGTGATGATTTTTGTAAAAGCGTTTGACTTTGCAAAATGTTGCGTTGTCTTCACATTTTTTTCTATGAGGTATTTGATTGTTTCAGGCCCTTTTGTCACTTGAATATTGTTTATTAGACCTTTAGGAATAATTCTATATGATTTCATTAAAATGAAATGATTATTTCACAAGTTACGATTGTTTTTAACTTGTGACGATTTTGGTAAAACTTTTGACTTTGCCAAGTGTTGCTTTGTCTTCACAAATTTTTCTATGAGAGATCTGATTATTTCAAGCAGTTTTGTCACTTGAGTATTGTTTATTAGACCTTTAGGAATAATTCTAGATGATTTCATTAAAATGAAATGATTATTTCACAAGTTACGATTGTTTTTAACTTGTGACGATTTTGGTAAAACTTTTGACTTTGCCAAGTGTTGCTTTGTCTTCATAAATTTTTCTATAAGAGATCTGATTATTTCAAGCAGTTTTGTCACTTGAGTATTGTTTATTAGACCTTTAGGAATAATTCTAGATGATTTCATTAAAATGAAATGATTATTTCACAAGTTATGATTGTTTTTAACTTGTGGTAATTTTCGTAAAAACTTCTGACTTTGCCAAATGTTGCGTTGTCTTCACAATTTTTTCTGTGAGAGATGTGATTATTTCAGGGCCTTTTGTCACTTGAATATTGTTTATTAGAGCCTTGGGAATAATTCTTGATGATTTCATTAATTTTGGATGATTATTTTATAAGTTATGATTGTTTTTAACTTGTGATGATTTTCTATGAGAGATCTGATTATTTCAAGAAGTTTTGTCACTTGAGTATTGTTTATTAGACCTTTAGGAATAATTCTTGGCGATTTCATTAATTTTGGATGATTATTTTACAAGTTATGATTGTTGTTAACTTGTGACGATTTTCGTTTAACTTCAAATGTTGCTTTCTTCACAATTTTTTCTATGAGAGATGTGATTATTTCAGGACCTTTTATCACTTGAATATTGTTTATTAGACCCTTGGGAATAATTCTCCATGATTTCATCAAAACGAAATGATTATTTCACAAGTTACGATTGTTTTTAACTTGTGACAATTTTGGTAAAACTTTTAACTTTGCGAAGTGTTGCTTTGTCTTCACAAATTTTTCTATGAGAGATCTGATTATTTCAAGCAGTTTTGTCACTTGAGTATTGTTTATTAGACCTTTAGGAATAATTCTAGATGATTTCATTAAAATAAAATGATTATTTCACAAGTTATGATTGTTTTTAACTTGTGGTAATTTTCGTAAAAACTTCTGACTTTGTCAAATGTTGCGTTGTCTTCACAATTTTTTCTGTGAGAGATGTGATTATTTCAGGGCCTTTTGTCACTTGAATATTGTTTATTAGAGCCTTGGGAATAATTCTTGATAATTTCATTAATTTTGGATGATTATTTTATAAATTATGATTGTTGTTAACTTGTGACGATTTTCGTTTAACTTTGCCAAATGTTGCTTTCTTCACAATTTTTTCTATGAGAGATGTGATTATTTCAAGAAGTTTTGTCACTTGAGTATTGTTTATTAGACCTTTAGGAATAATTCTTGGCGATTTCATTAATTTTGGATGATTATTTTACAAGTTATGATTGTTGTTAACTTGTGACGATTTTCGTTTAACTTCAAATGTTGCTTTCTTCACAATTTTTTCTATGAGAGATGTGATTATTTCAGGACCTTTTATCACTTGAATATTGTTTATTAGACCCTTGGGAATAATTCTCCATGATTTCATTAAAACGAAATGATTATTTCACAAGTTATGATTGTTTTTAACTTGTGGTAATTTTCGTAAAAACTTCTGACTTTGCCAAATGTTGCGTTGTCTTCACAATTTTTTCTGTGAGAGATGTGATTGTTTCATGTAGTTTTGTCACTTGAGTATTGTTTATTAGACCTTTAGGAATAATTCTTGTTGATTTCACTAAAATGCAGTGATTAGGTTAGAAGTTATGGCAAAACTCATGTTCCGGTGCTATTACGCTATTTTCCCCCCAACGCGTCCCAAAATAAATCACCTACACATAGTACACATCTCCATAGATGTAAAGTTACGTATTAAAACAGTCTAACATCGAAAGTAAACAAAATACAAGTCGGTATAACGGTGCTTGTACGTCAAACGTGTTCTATTGTGGTAGTGTTTTGACACAAGCCGACGCGTGACAATCTGACATCCGAATAATGCCTGTAGAGATACGGGATCTCCATGCCAGGCACGCACTGTCATCTCAGGACCTTATCCGAGGATAAAGCATCAAAACGGTCGCGAGAAAAAAGTGGATGGTTGTTTTTTTTGGGCGCGCGGTGTCCAGCGCGACTTTGGCGGTTCAAATCGGTACCCATGGTGCGCAAAGACAGTGAAAGCAGGCATAGTCGGGCAGAGCACGCTGTGACACAGTGCGACACACTATCCCTACATTCTGCACTCAGTGGTAGCACGACTGCCGACGCGTCGCAAGCATGACTACGACGGCAAGGCAACACAGTTGCTAACGCGTAGACGAAATCCGCCGCATTTCTCTAATCTTGACAGTGTTTGTTATCGTGTTTCGCAAACTATTTTGCCCGTTCTTGCTCTATATGATTATTGATTTGCCGTCCCACATACAGAGTGATCCACAACGATGGCTAACAACCCCAGCAACAGGTATATACCTAAATACTCCCTCCCTCCCGTCATTTTATATCGATTTTTTTATTTCGTGTCACAAACAGATTATGATAATGTGATAAAAAGCTCTACTAGGGTTATCCCGCTCTATTTATATCGAAGGATGAGACATCCTACAGGAAACCATGACCTATATTACGCAAAACAGAAACTGATTCGCTCAAATTTCGTGACATTTCCAAGTATATTCACCAGTTGTTCAAAACTTGATGATATATATTACTATGAAGATGACATACGTTCATCTGAAATCACTTAAAACTGAAGAACTGTTATTTATCCGCTTTCCAACAAAAAATACTAAATCTGTACCTAACAGTACCGATAAAGTGCAGGTTTGAGCAACTGGGTGATGACTGATGACTTAATAATACAACGAAATAACCAGTTTTATACCTATATATAAAGACTAACCTGGCACTGCCAAAACGGCCGATGCTCGTTACCTTGTCTGACAGCAGTTTTTCGACAATCCGAACTGTATCCCTCAAGAAATTGCCGCTTTTAAAGTTAGCAATTTCGTTCTTACATTGTAAAGTATTGTCATTTTTACTCTGGTTGTCTGCTTGAAGAAGAGTATTGTATTGTTCATCACACCTTCGAGACAAGACAATGTTTGATCTTTTCTTTGAACTTGCAACTTTTAAATTGTCATAAATACTTACCTACTTACTTAGGTATGCACCTATATACAGGGTGTAACAGATTTGAGTGCACAAATATTCAGGGATAATAGTTGTCAGGAAAATAGAAGAAATTAATATATTTACGTTGTTTACTTTTTATGCCAGCTGTTATTCTATAAACTGCATCTACAGTGGGTGTTATAAAGTTGCAATAGATCTATAACAGGAGAACAAGAGGGTAACGTTATGGCAACTAGCATTTAGTGAGAACGTAGTGACAACTTGCTTTATTGACAACTTGAGCTTTTAATTTATAATATTATCCAAACTTTCAAGTGTAGGGCGCGTTCAGCGGAATCGCCCATTTTCGCAGACATTTGCGATCGAGTAGCTGCAAAATTGGGCTTTTCGATATCACTTTTGACGCTCGAATTGAAAAAAGGACACAATTCCGCGTGGACTGCGCGATATATTGTAAATTAAATGCGTCAATTTTGAAAAAAAAATCACGTTTTTGCACCTCTTCGGGTGAAGGCGAACCTCGAGAAAATGTCACGTGACGTCTAGAAATTCCGACAAGCGGATCGATGAACGTCAAAAATTTACATTTTTTATCCGTTCCTGCCGACCTTATAAAAGCCGCTCGCTCTCATGTCTTACGATAAGATCCCTCTAAATACCCTTCGCAAAGAGTTTTGAGCAAAAAAACGGCCTTAAAAACAATTTTCGATCCAAAAAATCGATTTTTGTCGACCCGTGTTTTGCTGCTATTACCACAGTAACGTCAAACCCGAAACGCCCCCTGTCGGACATTCGTAACAACAGTAACAGATAGCAGATAACCTAAAATGTATCCTAAAATGTCCATATTGCGAATGTGGACAGGTGGGAAGCCTTAACCAGATATTTCTAGAATGCCCAATAACTAAAATCGAAAATTTTGACTTATACACAGAGCTAGTAAGTATACTAATTTATAGATCAATGGGATGAGCGGTTTAGGCGCTATTAGCTTTTATTGTAGCGGCTTGACAGAATCCTCAGCCTTCGTTGCTGTGTTGCAAATTGTCAGATTTTGACAAACGTCAGTGCCACTGACATGACATTAAATGTCATTATGTCACAGAAACTGACGTTAGGTAGGGTCCAGAGTGGCTCTGGCTTCACAAAATCGAATAATTGCAAAAGTGTTCAGACACTTCATTGTGCCAACGGTGTAGACGGTAAACTGACGTTAGTTAGGGTCCAGATTGGCAGTGGTTTTACAAAATTGAATAATTTCAAGAGCGTTTAGATATTTCACTGGCGACATGGGGCTTCTTTTAGCTCATTCATTTACCATCTTCGACATCCATCTATAGGTCTACATATTCTATTGGTTGCTTGTGGGGAAAATAAAAGAGAATGAAAGCTTAGAAAGAGTCTCCATGTGTCTCGTTCGGTTATATTTTTCGTCCTTGATTAATTGCCGGAGCAGCGAGATCGATAAAAATAAAAATAGGTTCATTGAGTTGAAAGGAGGCGGCGGAGTCTGAGGGCCGTAAGGCTGTAATGGTCTGGAGGCGTTTGTTTTGGTACCTCTGAAAGGTCAAAGTTCGATCGGTGGCGATGCTACCGCCATCGCGAGGCGAGCATAGTATGCGGGGCTATCTAGTCGGCATCAGGCTCGAATGGTCGGCGTCTCGCGTGGGCCTGAAGGCCCCTAAAAGTGTCCCCGGAGTCTCCGGCTTGTCGCGGGGACCGTGGGAAAGAGTAAAAAGCGACCAGGACCGGGCACAGTGACAGTATTGGACGCAAGCCGGTCCAATGGAACAGGTGGTGCACGCCTGTCCCGATGTCACCAGACTTGGTGGGGATGTCACCTCGAGGAAGGCGCAAGCGCGGGGCGGTCACTCTTTGTCACCTGGAGATACGCCTATTTTACCCACACCAGCGGTGTCTCCCAGCGCTCCGACGACGACACCTGGAGGGGTCCAAGTCCAACTCATCCAAGTATAATTGCACGTGGATGTATGCTCTATTCTTGGATCGATCTGCTACGTCGAGGCGAGTCGCATCGATTACGGGATTTTTGCACGACGCCGACGAGAGAAGACGAGACCCGCGAGAGAGGACGAGGCGAGCGCATTTCGTTGGCGCAGGGCGGGGCTTCCTGGGAATTGTCACTGCCGAGCGACAGTCTCTTGTCCCCATGGGTTGCGCATGCGCCCAACCTAGGGGACCATAGGCCGTCGCGACGGTATGACGACACGCCCGGCTCCCAGGCGACGACCCTTGACCCTTCAGTGCCCAACTGACAACCACCCTACTACCGTCACCGCGGCTATGCAGCGCAACTCTTTCTCCGTCCAGAATGGTGAGTGGACACACACTCGAAAAATCCCAATTCCCGAACACTTTCCGTCTGGTTATTAGGTACCTACTCATTAGCGCCTTCGGTCAGTAGGTCGATCAAATCGCTTCCTTCAAAACCGAATTTGTTTCTCGTCTGCGGAGAAGTGCGGTGCAGCACTCAATTACGGAATTAATAGAGTTGCGCCCGTTGAATATCGTTTTTTGCCGCCCGTCTTCGGTTGAGGTCGAAGCATTAAACAATTGGAGGGGGTAGAATTTCGTTAGTACTCTTGCTTACCACCGGACCGGGTGCACCGTGTCTCTAGACACCGGCTTTCTAGACAACATGTGTTCGTACCTAAATAAATTCTCAAAACTTTATCTACAGCCATGTGCCACACGTGCCTAAATTGTGACTAAACCAACACACAAGTGCCAATCCTCTCGATGCTTCTGTCCATGTCAACAGACGCCGCGAATGATCCCCAAATGCTGTCACACCCTGTCAACGTAAGTCCCACCCCCGAGGCAAGAATCTTGCGGTGTATCAATTAATAGCTTTGCTGCCCCAAGGGCCTCTCGGAATTGCTCCGTTACGTTAACCGCTCGCAAGGGCTCCTCGAGCGAGATTAATGTAATTTTTGCAAATTGTAAATACATGTTATTAATTTCGCAAATTGGTAATTGATACAACCACTCGGACGAGTTAAACCTCCGCTTTTTTTTACTTATTTTCAGACCAGAGGCTTGTTGCCTCTTGTACTCTTGCATACATTAACGCTCGTATTAAGCATCATTTAACCGCCTCTTGTTGAGCGAGGGCTGTTCAATTATTCTATTAAGTTGAAATTTATTACTCCAACACGGTTTATGACCGCTTTGATTTCACGCCTTTAAATTACAATTGTTTCCGAATAGGTAGGTACGTTTTTTTAAACAAAACAATGTGTTATTTTAATTTGATAATTTTTTTTTTTGTTATTTGAGAACACCAAATACAAAATTTAGTGTTAGAAATGTAAAGAAGTCTGAAAGAAACATTTTATTTGGAATATTTCTTAAATAAAACGAAATAGTTTTCACTGAAAAAGATGGGTTTAAGTGCAGACAGACTTTTGAATAAAATAAATCTGGTTTTACTTAAGATAAAGATCGGCCTTGAGGTAAATCTACCTAAACTAATTACGAACTTTCAAGTGTAGGGCGCGTTCAGCGGAATCGCCCATTTTCGCCGACATTTGCGATCGACTAGCTGCAAAATTGGGCTTTTCGATATTACTTTTGACGCTCGAATTGAAAAAAGGACACAATTCCACGTGGACTGCGCGATATTTTGTAAATTAAATGCGTCAATTTTCAAAAAAATCACGTTTTTGCACCTCTTCGGGTGAAGACGAACCTCGAGAAAATGTCACGTGACGTCTAGAAATTCCGACAAGCGTATCGACGAACGTCAAAAATTTACATTTTTTATCCGTTCCTGCCGACCTTATAAAAGCCGCTCGCTCTCATGTCTTACGATAAGATCCCTCTAAATACCCTTCGCAAAGAGTTTTGAGCAAAAAAACGGCCTTAAAAACAATTTTCGATCCAAAAAATCGATTTTTGTCGACCCGTGTTTTGCTGCTATTACCACAGTAACGTCAAACCCGAAACGCCCCCTGCCGGACATTCGTAACAACAGTAACAGATAGCAGATAACCTAAAATGTATCCTAAAATGTTCATATTGCGAATGTGGACAGGTGGGAAGCCTTAACCACATATTTCTAGAATGCCCAATAACTAAAATCGAAAATTTTGACATATACACAGAGCTAGTAAATATTCTATTTGAAATTATTTGGAAGAGAAAGACATATAAATTTGAGTGAAAAGATTATGTGTTTGAATCAAAAACGTGCGGTTTCATTAAAAATTATCGCTATGTCTATTGGCGCTGGGAGATGGCAGTCTCTAGTCACACGTTGGCTTAGTTTGAGCTTATATCAGCTGACCTACAGAACACGAGCAGTATTCTGGTTACTCTTCATTTGGGAATAAATCTGTAAGTAGTCTTTACTAAAGATTTACGTGGAGAAAAATAATTAAATTGGCCCACCATAATCTTTTATTGTGTTTTTCGAAAATGTTCATTTCTTTTGAAAATATTATGTTAATTAATATTAAATTTAAATTAATTGACGTTCATACAAATATGATCATAGATAACATAGATCTTTCACTTTAATTCTGAGTATAATAAGTTTAATTTTTAATTTCTGTCTACCCATCCATGTAAATATAAATAGGTGATGTTTATAAAGGGTTGAAGTAAGTTGAAAAGGATATTGCAATCTGACGTAACGTGAAGATAATCAGTAATAATGAAACAACAACATGGAACGACAAAACAAATGGTAATTATCAGAGAATGAGGGCCTATCACGGAAATATAGTGGTTATCAAGATGTAGAACGGCGTGCAGTGCGTGGTGAGGGCTAGGGTTAACCCTACGATTAAAATTTAGTGCCTACGCCGCTGACGTTCGTTAATTAAACACGGTAGAATTCATCATTGAATCATTGAGAATCAATTTCGATTAACATGTATGGAAGATGTGTCCTCTACCACTACAATTACGGCATTGTGTTCGTCTCGCGTAATATTCAAGGTTTATAATTTCAATAAATTATAATCCAATGATCAAGGATGATTGTGGTCAGGATGCCGTGACAAATTCGCGTTAAATATGGCATGCGATGAAGTAATATCCTTGCGTATATACTGTGACAAATTCAAATGAATTCTTAGATGACAGGTGTTGGCAAAGCTGCGGCAATTTAATGGTGGAAAACGCGACGAGGGAAAGAGATAAATGAAAGGGAGGATTTTCTTTTTAGGCGAGATTTTTTTCCCTGACTTGAGGGTATAATGGCCTCGTTGGTTGTGTTAAGAACCCTAATACGGGGGGTTGCTACCTAGGTACCTACCCACCAGCGTTATTATGAACCCCTTCGATGCAAAAAGGGTTAAACACCACCCTTAGGGTACGCAGATCTCCGCCATATTTGATCGATAATTGTATTAAACAACGACGCTATATATTTCTTACCATAACTCAATAACCTCCCTCTCTCTCTCTACTCTTCCTTTCCGATACAACCCTTTACTCCAACCCTTCAACCCCTATTCATCATAATTAACGATGTCTAAATTCAGATAACTCACGTTATTTTAACCAAATTTTCAAACTAATTTCCTTCCACACTGTACACTTTTTACTTTCCGACTAGTCCGTAGAAGGAAATGTAATCCGGAAGCGGCAAATGTCACATACGTCTCATCTCATCCTGCAGTGATTTTAAATATGATATACCTAAATTTACAGATCAATGGGATGAGCGGTTTAGGCGCTATATAGGGATTTATATCATACCGCGTTAGCTCACTCGTTATTGCTTGAATATTATCGCCCGCCCGCGATTGAAGAATAAATAAACAAGAAGTAGAGAAGTAAACCTAGTATGATAACACGGATACGTGACAGTTCGAAAAGAACAAAATGCTGTTTTTCTGTAAGGGTATAAGGGCTGAATTTGACGAGCGAGTGTATTCGCATTTGCCACCCCGGGTGATAGGCGGTCATATAGATTTAAGGGTGGAATCGTAATGTATGAAGACCTGGGACAGACCACGAGGTGCAGGTTGGGATATATAAAATGCAAAACGTGAAAACCAATCTGCCTGAAAGCACCCATTCGTTCACGGCGGAGTTAAGGGTATATATCACCAACCCCGTTCCAGCATCGTACATACAATTTGAATTTACTTAACACTTTATAACTCTTACGCTCGAAAACGTTTGAAATATCAAAACTGTGACCGTGATCAAAGTTTGTATCGTATCCCAATTAGCAGATGATGCTTTCAGCTGCTAGTATCGATAAATTTATCTCTTTCTCCCTCTCTCTTGTTCTGATGGAAACCCTTGTCAAATGTCAAGCATCTCTCCCCGTAGACCTACCCCTTCACCCATCATATATACATATGCCGATTATTTGAAACGGGGTTAATAAAAACGCCCACTTTTGAATTTTACAAGGCTCGATATACACCCCTTTGGGGATGCAGCTTGCTCGCTAACGACGACGCCTATTAGGGCGCTGTAATTGTACCGAACCAGTTCTATTAGGTCCATTATTCCCTCAGGAAACCCTCATATGACAAACAAGATTAAGAATTGAATATTTACCCTACATTTTGATCGCAACCCCATAAACTAGGGTGAAAACATATGATACGAATTTATTTTATTCAAACGTCTTTCTACAATTAAACCCAAACAACATTTCATATAAGTGTTATCTATAACACGGTGTTGGTTGACAATAGGTATAGATAAAATATTTCTTTCAGCCCATGCAACTCACTTTTTAAATTTAAAAATATTTATTAGTGGCGTTATATGCGCCTAGGCGTTCTGTGGGCCTATGCGGTCCACCCGCTAGGCGGTGCGTGCGCCTAGGCGGGCTACCCACTAGGCGGTGCGTGCGCCTAGGCGGGCTACCCACTAGGCGGTGCGTGGGCCTAGGCGGTCTACCCACTAGGCGGTGCGTGGGCCTAGGCGGTCCACATATTAACACAATGGTCTACTAGTATAAGTGTTATCTATAACACGGTGTTGGTTGACAATAGGTATAGATGAAATATTTCTTTCAGCCCATGCAACTCACTTTTTAAATTTAAAAATATTTATTAGTGGTGTTATATGCGCCTGGGCGTTCTGTGGGCCTATGCGGTCCACCCGCTAGGCGGTGCGTGCGCCTAGGCGGTCTACCCACTAGGCGGTGCGTCGGCCTAGACGGCGCGTGGGCCTAGGCGGTCTACCCACTAGGCGGTGCGTCGGCCTAGGCGGCGCGTGGGCCTAGGCGGTCTACCCACTAGGCGGTGCGTCGGCCTAGGCGGCGCTTGGGCCTAGGCGGTCTACCCACTAGGCGGTGCGTGGGCCTAGGCGGTCCACATATTAACACAATGGTCGACTAGTATAAGTGTTATCTATAACACGGTGTTGGTTGACAATAGATATAGATTGGTGTTGGTCTAAATAAAGTGTTTTGCTATCGCTGTGAAATGTGGCAATAGCGATAATTGTCACAATTTGATACCCCGATTGAAACATGACCGAAGTGTATATCTGTAATGTGTTATCGCCTGTCGTAATAATGCAATATAAAACTTTGATAAGGTCTCGAGCGTGTCGCATGTCGCACATCATAACTGCAGCAAGGTCGGTACGATAAATTCTCAATGGAATATTGATAGGGCTAGAGTTCTCTACAGTTGAACTGTAGAGAAAATTATTTTGGTTAATTATAAAAGCCGTTTACAATATTCGGTGGGATAGAATTTATGGGTGTAGCAGGGTCAGATATCTTAAGTCTCTGTCGCGGTGCTCGGGTTCGTTAAAAATGAAATATTATCCCGTATGTTATGCCTAGGCTGGTTCAATCGAGGGCCGGCGTAATTCATTTTCGGTCAAAACACTAGGGTATATCTATAACAGCGGCAAATCAAATAATCATATATTATCCCAGGTAAAAAGGCCAGTCCACGTTGTGCCCTAACTTTAGATATGAATTCGCATTGTCTTCAAACAACAATGGGCACTACTGTTATTATGCATAAATGCATTCCAAGATGTTTGAATGACACTTGTAACGATCACACCTTAGCCTCATGTTGACACTACTACTTTTATTCGAATGCTTTCGTACTAGAAATCTCGAAAATCGATTAATGTGAACAGTTAGATTTGAACGATTTAATTTACTGTTGTTGGTATGAATCGGCAGTATTTGCGTGTTCGACTTTACGATATAATTGTTTCACTCCTTTTTGCTCCTGCTGGCGCAGGTCGAGAGCATAATTAAATAGCTCAAGAAACACATTTTCGACCCACTACAACCATTATTCATTTATCACCACCAATTAAGCCAAACAACTCGCGTGTTTCAACTGTCAACTTATTAATTTCCAACTTGTTAAATAATAGAGTTCTTTACATAGAAATCTTTACGATTTTTAGCCAGTTGATTTCAAAGAAGTTTTGAACAGTGTAGTAAGATGTTTAATAGGGGGATAATAGATTTGAAAGTGGTGACATTACTTGTCATTAGTAAGATAAAGTAGCGGATAAAGTGATTAGTTTAGAGTAGAATGGCACCATTGCCAATCGACAATGGGGTCTACATTACATGGAACCAATTTCGCAGCGCTGCAAAAGAGCATATAATTTCATTGTTGGCCGAGCGCCGCGCCGGCGATAGAGAAAACATATGACGGACTAATTGTGAGTGGCTCACGCCAACAACAAATGGTAAATAAGTCTTATAGGAGGAAATGCCGATTTGTTAAACCGCAAGGGCTTTGTTCCGGACTGCCTGCACATGCTCCAACCGGCCCCAATTAGTATTAAAATGCTCCTCTTCGTGACAAAGTATATCGGACATTTTTTACGCTCCTTTTTCTACTTCGGCGACATAAGGCATGATGATATGTTGACAAGCGAACGATTCCAATTTTCCAATCAACCACGCACGCAATCCCTTTGACAGCTGAGCTCTATAACTACCTTTCAACATATACACTCATTGTACAAAAGGTTTCACCCAACATAACCCTTTAATAAACCTAAAAACCTATATTAGATATAGTAGTAAGTAATGAATTGTTGCTTTAATTTATTTATTATAATTGATGATTTATTATAATTGATTCTACAATACCCACATTTGCCCTGAGCCAGCAGCGCAAGCAAAACCATTCGCTGGCATGCAGAAATAGCGGTTGCTGAAACTCACTTGCTAACTGGTAAAACAGCGCTGCTGAATGGTCACACTATGCTGTTAGCGGCCAGTAGCAAATAGTGTGAGCAAAAAGTTCAAAATACCCTTGAAAAGTGTCATTATTTTGACGTGGGTGTTGTTCTAAGTATTGTTGTCGATGGATTTGTTGTGTGTGGACAAGCTTGTAATGTAAATGGGACATAAATTTGTCGTTTTATCATTAGCGTGTAGCCGCTATCGGTTAGGATCTTGTTTTGGGGAGCATAAAAAAGGGGCCCTACCTAGTATTAATGCACCCTCACGTTGATAGTGATCTTGACCATTAGATAAATGCTTATTTTGTGTGGATAGTGGTATTGGGTTTAGTGAGCCGCTGAGTGATTTTATTTATCGCCTCGTATGCTTAATTTGAGTAGGAAAGGAGCGATTTGCTCGTAGGGAGTAACACATGTTTGACATGACGTTAATGCAAACACGGTAAAGGGTAAATTATGGAAGTTACCTTTAATAGTTTTATCGTTATGGAGTCAGTTCAAGAGGGGACAAGTATTTTTACACCAGCTATTGAGCGAGAGTTCGTACTACGTGCAACGTGTCACTAAAATAATTTTGATAATGTGTGGAGTGTTTCCATTAGGATGGTTTAAAAATACAACGAGCATATGGCTCAAGTGCTAACCCGATGTCTTTATTTATAATTTTAAAAGCCGGCTACCTCTGCTCTGCTCTTTCGATAACATGTTAATACACCTTTATCTCCTCCCTTAAATATCGAAGGTCTTTTTGCTTGCAGTGGGCCTCGGTAGCGTCATGGTTCTTTCGACCAGATTGCTCTCTTCTGACGACGATGGCCAACAGTAACCCTTCACAATTGACCAGAACGACACCGGCTCGATTGGAAATTCCTAGATTTGCGGAAGGGTCGCCAGCGGAAGCCAGACATTTTCACGCTCCTACGATTTGCACGGTAAGTATGGATGTTGTATGTTGTATGATTGCTCGATCGCTCGATCGTTTGGCCGTTTGACCGCTTGGCCGATTTTGGAAGTTGAAAATTAATATGCGGGCCAACTTCTGGAATCTGGACCACTTGTCTATCATAACTTTGTGAATATCGTAAACAATTTCGCTCCGATATGATAAATAAATCGATCACTTGCCGGTATACAAATATTTAACGTTTTATTATAAATTAAACTAACCAGACACACCTTCACAAAACGGAATAGGTAAACACGGCCATTTGACAAAAAATAAACCACTCGCCAGGAATAACTCGGCTGATTTTCAATCGTTCCCCGCCCGGGTTAATTAACTTCTTTTGTTGTGCGTCCTCAACGGAACGTAAGTGTCCTTTATAACCGATTCGATTAATTGTGTACCACCCCGTGTTGTCGTACGACACTATTATGACAAGCGAAATGATTAATAAGACTACCAGGGGAAATTTTTGGCTCACAACACGGCACCCATCAAATGCCATGAGACGAAATCACTTCTATATTTATTGCCCATCAAAGAAACACGTACATAAAGAATTCCATTACTATACACACCCCTCCTTTACCTTTTACCTTCAACAACCGACATTCCCCTTGCGTGCCAGATGTGACAACTCGTAATTTCCTTTCGAGAATACCAACTTCAACTGTGTCACCTTTACGACACGCGACCCACGTCTTCCTGCACACTTGACGCATTTATCGATAATTCCTACCTTATGCTACTTACCTATACGCCATTCCAACAGATTGAAATAATCTAGTGTGTAAGGTATAGACTATAGAGGGCGAAACACCAAAAGCGAATGTCAAATGCAAATAACTCTAATATACTGTCACGTATCCGTGTTATCATCGAGCTAACGCGGTATGATGACGTCAGTTCTAGGGACTAGTTGGAAAGTAAAAATTACAGTTTTTACTCAAGAAAAATGCACTTGGAAGCGGTGAATGATGTATAGTGAAGCAAAAGTATAGTAAATCATTAAAAGGGTGTTGTTATGAATCGTTTTCTAATGATGTATTAAGTCTGGTCGAGGTATGATGACACAGTAAAACGGTTGATGGTGTCAAATGCCAAAGAATAAAAAACTGGCTTCTCATTTCTGACGGTAAGGGTATTGGGAGAGATCAGAAGCAGCCGTGATTTTATTATGGGCGTTCATAAAGGTCCATTAGTTGTCATAGGTGACGTGAAGACATGGTATCTATTAATTGAAAAATAGTGAATATGCCTAAAAGTGAACACAGTAGAGCTCGAAGGTCCTCTCTCGGCCCATTCTGCCACATCATCTTAGGTGCCGAATGGTTCCTAATCAACGGCATGACTCTTCGAAACGACGAAATGAAATGTTGTCACTGCTGCCTTTATCGCACTCTCAAAGGTCTACTGAGCCGCCTGTCTTTCACACTGTCGGATTACTAGAATTAATATTACCCTTAGCAACATTCCAACTTGCGGTTGCATTAAAAATTATAGCGTAATTATCGGTGTTTTCACGGGCGGGGAGATGGCGCTGACTGCCTCTAGTCACATACCCGGTTGGCTTGTTGGTATACAAACAGAACTTTCTGATATTAGACATAACTAGAATGTTATAAAGTGTGTTTTTATTTGAGAAATGGTGAATGTAGGTATCATACGCGGTAAGCATAAATTCGACCCGTGAAATTTAATTATGAAGCCTCGTGGAGTTTGGATGTTTTGCGGGGGAGGGGGTTGGTGCGGAACTAAAATATGACATTACCGTACATCTCGAATAACAACGTGAAAATCTCCCAATTAGAGTAACCTGGGAAACCTGGTGGGTCGCGAATATGTACGTTGTACGTACACATTCCGGCCCGGCTGTGCTTTATGATCAATAATGTCGTTATATATCTTTGTTAGGGGGCTTCCTCCACCACCCTGGTTTATTACACTCCGGGAAGAAGTGCGAATCCTCTAGCAGCGCCTTTTTTTCGGATACCTGTGCAACCGACTCTGCCTTCGTTGTATATTTTCATAGCACTTGCTGTGTTTACATACAAACTCGCCGTCCCGGGCAAAAAACAAATACACAAATCAGAACCAGCTCTGCGCATCTTTTACAACAGTTATGGTTGAGATATTTTTGTCCGAGTGTGTCAGTCCCAGTTGTGTCGAAATTAGAAAAGAAATAATACACATACTCACAAACTCAAGACATTTTATTGATTAGATATTACATGTGCAAGGTTACTGCACTCAATATATGATTACTGTATATAGATATCTAATTAATTCATATTATTATATAATCCAAACGTGAGAATATACGAGAAACAGCAATATTAGATGCCAAGTGACCACTGTGAGGTACCTAAAATCATGCAATAATGATTACTTTAATTAGGCTGGTTATCAGTTAACAACACCTGACGTTCCGAAAACTATTTCTCATGGTTATCGCAGTGTTATTTTATTATCCGGCCTGTTAGTAGCCGAGTACGCACCCGAGTTGCACCGAAAAAAGGATCACCACTACGATTCCATCCACAACGCTTTAACTGGTTTTATTTCCTACAATGCCGGCTGATCAGCCATGAAATTTCATGGCTAGTTCGTTGAGAGGGCGGAACATTACCAACCACAAATCAAAGAAGCAGTGGCCCTCTCATAACTCGTTCTATACGCGTCTGCAGGACCGTACTAGCCTCACAACTTCAAAGTAGACACATAATTAACGACAACCAACTGAAACAGTTGTTTACTTTTCAGGTTACAGTTATTTTGTGATGTGGTGTATTTTCAGGAAGCATTACGGATCGTATATGTGTCATTTTTCAAATGGTGCGCGATTGTCCGGTATAAGTAATGATTTATGGTAATAGTGTGTCAAATTTCTAGAGATAAAAGTCATCAATTGTGTCCGGAATGACAAAAGGTTTTGGAGAGTTGATCGGTCGCGTTATACGTTTGCTCTACGCGATCGAAAGAAGGGGGCTTTCGATCGCGCATCGGGTGAAGTGAATTCAGAAAGTGGGATGTTTTCCCCGCCGGTTCTTGCAAGAGGCTGTCTTTGGTCCATTTATAAACATCTTGCTTGTCTGCATGCAAATAAGACGGTTAGGCCCGCGTTTTGATTGATCTATCCGGAAGATTGATTATCCGCCGTTCGAACACAATGCACGGACTACTTCCACATTTCCAAAGTACCCATACGCATCCGAGAACACACTTTGGCCCACCTTTTTCCGCGGACGAATAATTAATTGCTGAGATCTAGAACCACCTGAGTTCAGCTCTTCCTCCTTCCTTTCGAGGCATGTCTCCGCGGCTTCCTCATGGTCAACGTGGCCGTGCGTCAGTTCATCCAGCTTTTGTAATTACCAGTTGAGAAAGGCCGCGTTATTTTAAAGTGTCTGTCAAAATGGCGCTCGAATCGATATGCTGTCACTAGCGCATGATGGGCGAGGTAACCCGTTGACAGTTCAATACTGCATTAATCCATTAATACACATCAACCTAACAATCTCGCAGATTGGCGCTTCGATTGGGAGAACAGCAGCAGCACACCGACGTACATATATGCCCTGAATTCGACGCTGCGATACGAGTTGCCAGTTTGCCATCACACAAGCCGTATACGGTATCATATCGGACGGGATGGGGCAAATAATACCACCGTTCGGTAATTTCAATATCGACCAGTCGCATTTTTAAACCAAACATACATTATAACCTCTATACTAGTTAGCAGTCTTGAAGGAAGCGTTTTCGGCTATTGATCTGCAAAAATCGGGTTGTTTCTTGTCGTGACAAGGGACACTAAGTCTTCATTGGGCGAAATAGGGAGTGGTTAGGTCGTCTTAAAAATGCTTGTGGACGCACGTCGTCGTTTCCGGTGGATTTCGTGTCGCGAGGTATTACTGCACCTCCTACTGATGCTTTTACCGAGATTGTCTTTTGAGGTAGCGATGGTTTAATAAGTGTAGATGAGGTGTTGAAATATCTGTATCGTCCCTCGACGGCGTGTTTTATATTTAATAAAGGAGATATGCGAGAAAATCCCCTTTCTCCGTGCGTTCGTATTTTCTCTCAATATCGTCTGGCTGGTGTGTGCGCGTCTTTTTATGATGCCGCCGCGCCGCAGACACCACCGCGGGGCACGAAATGGAGCGAAAATAACGAAAACAACGCGCGTGTAATTTATGTGTTGTCGCCTCCAACACTATATTGTTCCAGCCGAGCTCGTATAAGCGACTCCACCCCCTCTACTTCTGATATGTCCTTCCCTGCCAGACCCGAGAACTTTTTCTATCTATCTACGGATGAATTTCTAAGCATAGGTCGATGAAATGGCTGTTAGTTTGGCGTACACCTTTCTGGAAGGGGTGGTGGGTGAGCTACGAGGAGACTGGAAGGTAGATAGGGCGTTGTCAAAGGGGTTCTTTGTTCTTCGGCGCGGGTCGCACGCGATGGACATTAACCGGTAACGACGTTGGATGCTCGCAATCGCAAATCGGTTGTCGGACATAGGGAGCGGCTGGGCCGAGGGGGAAGCAGGAGGAACGCGACACCATAAAAACTGAGCGAGTTGACATCCGAACATATTTACGATGTCCTTACGGCCAACGTTAAACGGTACGGTTGATCAAAGGAGGTACCGGTTAGGATATAGCAATGTGCATCATACAACACCGCACGTCGTTCATCACGGCGGCCCATAAACGCGGCCCGCGGCCTCCGAAGCCGCGGGATACCCGCTTATTTTATACCCCACATACGATAGTGACATCACACTACTCATATATTGATTTAATCTCCTCGTATACTTACTATCGACGGACACTAACTCCCTACCACCACTACTCCCTTAATACCACCATCTCTACCTTCGTTCCATCAATCCACAACCACTCCATTATGAATTATTAACGAGATAGCAAACCATCCACCATCAATTATCTGTTATGCCAAATCTGCCACCATTAGGTCAAAAATGCGGACACCAAATGTTCAGCTTACTTTTAAACCAGCGACGGTTGAGATGTTTTTTTTTTTAAGAATTGAAGTTATTATCGTTTTAGTCATTTTGTGATTTATTGCAATGGGACTGCTTCGTATCGCGCAACAAAACAATAGGTTGGATTGAAACTAATGCAAGCATTGGTCGTATTGGAGTTTATAACTGTGGTATGTCATAAGCGGTTAGGGTGTTTATGGGGATAATCCTGAATTTGCAATAGTGTTGTAGGTGGAGTGTTCGGTAGGGGGTCAGTATTTGTTGTTTTGCGTCGCTCATTTGTAACTGGACACGTTTAGGTCTATAATCGACAAACACAGGCGGGACGGGTCCGTTCGTTACGCGGTCGAACGCTGAAAATCGTTTAATAATGCCCGGAACGCGGATTAATTCGGATTTCGCGCACGCACTGCCCTCCGACGCGACAAAAACAGCGCAAAATTTATTTATCACCGGCATCCACCCCTGTGGAAAGCCGATACACGTTTATTACATTTACCTACCGCAGGATGTTTTCCCAATTCATCGTTTTTTTTTTTCATTTCGACATCGACTCTCGTTTTAATTCTTGATTTCTCTTCTAAGATGACCCAAGAGTAAAGTGTGTGATGAGATAAAGGGTTGCTAGAAAAGAGGGTGATGTTATTAAAATTAATTTTCGTAGTAAATATAAGTAAAAGGGCCCCCAAAGAGAATCGCGGTCCCAGAGGCGTGGATCTCATTGTTTCATGTCAAGGAAATTGGCGTCAACCCCAATGGCTCCCAGGGGTCTCCTAAAAGGACCAATTTGAATATTTTTAACATGGATTTTAAGAAGCGTGAATTTTTATCGCCTAGTAAATATTGAAACCGTCCCGGTCTCTGTCGTGGAAAGAGAGAGGGCCACCCTTCATCTCTCCCTTCACGAATCGGTGGAGATATTCAAGATCGCATGCGAGGGACCCGGTCACGCCAATAAAATCTGCACCCTTTACGGCGTTTTCCACCGCCGCCGCCGGCGAGAAAATTAAAATAAGACGCCCGAGGATGCATCTTAATTAAAACAAGAGATCTACGCTAAAAATTACACGCTCAAATTAATTTCTACAAAGTTTCCAACACAACACACCTCGCGGTTTTCTAACTTACGACTCACCTCTTCCCTTGTACTTAAAATTTAACACCCCCACCCTTTTTCTACCATCTAGACCAGCGGTTCCCAACCTTCTTGAGGCATATACCCACAAAGCGAGTTAGATATTAGCAATTACCCACCAAAAGATATTTTGAGTAATATATATATATATATATATATATATATATATATATATATATATATAAATAAGAAGAGGCGTAGGTAGTACGTGACAAGTTGCTGGCTAAATTAGTGGAATTAGAGTGGTTATTTCTTCGGTAAACAATTACCCAACCTATGACGAATGCTTGATCTATGTAATTTGCTCGACCGGGTCTATGGAGGAGGTCAATACTTGAACACGTGACGGTCGACGGCGACGGCGTTCTATCACATCGCTTCCACGACTCAAATCACATCCACAATAAGCAGTAGGTACGAGTTAAAATAACCCGGCTCCTGTCCTTGATTCTCTCCGATATTACAGGGGAATACGTGAGACCAAAACATTCACGTTCTCCATTTCGACTTAACACGATATGTCTTTACAAACTGTACTATTGGTCGCAGCTCTCTCTCTTCGATGTTATTAGAAAACACGGATGTGACTTACACAGCCCTAGGTTACCTAGATGACCATTACGTCTACTCTGTCTTCGCACTTCAAACTGTTTATTTCTTCTGGAGAAGGACATTTCCCTTGACCCTTATTTCCTTAATCAGAGGTTAAATTTGATGATAGTGTGGTTGAAGAAAGCATGAAATGTGAATGACTCTCACCGTGTGTTTCTTTTTTTCTTGCAGGCGATACGGTGTACGATATCAAGTTGTAATTGCGAGTGTTTCGTCCCTGGGAAGAGGCATCTGCGATACTGTGATACCTGCAAGCATGGCTGGGTGCCGCACGGTAAGTTTTCTTCCTACCACACTGCGCGAAGGAGATTCATACTTATGCACACATCCCATTTCGGCTCCATTTGTTTGATTTGCCCGGCTGAGTAATGCCTGTCATTGACCAAGGCGGCCGAGGTGCTCGGTAGTATGTGTGCGAGACGAGAGACGGGAGAGAGAAAGAGAAACGCTTGACCGTAGCGCCGATCGACCATCCGCACCATTACATGGCGTGCATACCGCGTACGATACCGGTTAGTGGCCGTATTATAACCTCCAGGCCTTCGTCTAACCTCGTTGTCGCTGATGACCACTTCGCTCTTCTCTTTCTCGATTAAAGCGATTTAGCCGCGCATGGTCTTCCTCCAAGACCTTCTCAAGACGCGTACACACCACGCACTCACTACATAACGCTTCGTCTTCAAGACGAACATAATAATTGATTTGAAGCTTGGAGATAAGGTTAAACTTGATGGGAAGAGATGGTATATTGGCGGAATATGACTTGGTGATAAAATATGGATGAGGGGTAGCAATTTTGCGGAAGTGAAAGAAATCATAAGTTACGTTGGGGTTTGAAATGTGTCGGACGGATTCAGAGCACGCGTTGGCCATAGGTCGGCCACAAGTCATGCATACGCGATAACTTTAAAGGGTGACCATTCTTTGAAATCCTCTTATCGATCTGTTCCCTGGCGAAATTTCTCGACGACAGAGTTAATCCGAACTGGTGGGATTGTTTTAGGGTGTTCGGCTAAGGAAGTAGGGGGTTTGCGCTGGGATAATTCATCAACTAGGCGAACACGTCGCTTCTCAACGCGTTGTCATACGTCAATAAAACGAATACAATTTATTTCGCAATAAATTATTTCTCGCGAGGGTATCGGAGTATCTCCGAAGACGACGCGAATTTGAATGAAAATTGCGGTGGAATTATGAGCCCGCCTGTACGGCTGTTTAGGCTGGATCTGCATATTCGAAAATTCGTAATAACAGAGGTCTTCTTAAATTGCGTGTATGTAAATTAGCGACCGCGGTCATTATGCTGCACGAGAGGCACACGCATTAAAATTCTCTCTAGCCCGACCGTAATGAGGTGGTCTCAAGCGGTATAGATCGTCGCCGACGTCCAATAGACCACTTATTATTAGAGGTGAAGCCTTCCAAAGCAAAAACCCAACCCGAACCGTCTCAAAACCACCAGTCCATTACCACTTTAACAATCTGCGCCATGCGAAACACACGCGAGACATTTTTAACCATTCAGCATCCACGTATCAATAACATTCCTCCCACCATTACAGACCACGAGGTATCCTAATCACCACTTTTAATACCTCTTCCAGTAATGATAACCATGTCACCATATCTACCAATTGTCTTCAGTCTGATGACAACCTTATCCTTCATCCTTGTCTTTCTAGCTTTCTGAATAGAACTATTTATTGTGGACCACAAGGTGATGACTACCTTTCCCTTCAAACTTATTTCTTTAATCAGATTCTCAGCTATACAATCACGATCACCACAGCCAATCACAGCTACCCCCAATCGCCCTCCCAACCAATAGTTATTTATAATATATAAATACCCTCACCCTTCCACACTTACTGTTACGTCCTGAAGATGCCTCTTGCAATAGAGTGCGAAACGTTGACTACTTTATCGTCGTTGACGCGGTTTTCTCCCCGAAATCCAGAACGTAGTGATGAATCAAGGACATTTCGTCTTTGGCTCCTTTATGAGAAACTGTTTATTATAGATAGATCATAAGATGTTGACCATAAGTGATGCCAACGTTGTCTTTCCTCCTAGAGGCATCGTTTTCAATATCCCGACGTAGTATATCAGGTTTTCTAGTTACGTATGTGTCCCGTATAGATATTTTATGGTGGGTATTGTTTTCCATATTTTAGAGGGCTGACCATGATCAATTTGTAGGGTGGGTTTCTTGTCGGAGGTGGTTGGAAGGGAGTTAAGTAATATTGCATACGGGCCGGGCACTGAGGAGATGTGTAACCCTCCTGGGTGCAATTTAGCTTTGGGACATCGTTGCCTTTGCATAACGGTGGCCCCAAGCCGTGGTCAGCGGGCCGCATTAGACTATAGATGGCACCGGCGATGCTCGTAAACTCTTTCCGTATATCCCGGCTGAATATAACTCAAAGATGACAGTCTCAGATAAACGCGAAGTGATCCACAACGCGTAGCTTTTTTTAATTTGTAATTTTCGGTTTGGTGGAGCCGTGGGGTAAGGTAAAATGTATTAGGGGTGTAGGCAGTGTGCTAGGGGAGTACCAACAAAATATTGTGACGTAAATTGACACGATACATGAGGCGGGCCGTGGAGGAAGAAGAATAATTTTGATATATTAATTCGGTGCCTGGGGACCGGCGGGCGACGCTCGCAGGATTTAGGGGATCCTGTGACAGAGCGGCAACTACAAGGATTAAATATTGCTGGTCTTGTAGGCGCGGGTTTCAAATTAAATTAAAATGTAATGCTGTTCCCGTTTATTAAATTAGCATCCGGACCAATCTCCCCAACAAGATCTCCAATCTTTTTCTTATTAACGCCACCAACAGTAAACGTCCACCCGTCTTTACTTTAAGCTTACCTCTAAATTTATAGTTTTTAATAAAACAACACGACAACACGCGCGCACTGGTCGAAATGCCTGAGCTAGCTGTGCCAAATTACCAAATTACGCCAAAAAATCAAGATTTTTAATGTCATTTATATAAAAAACTACTGCATACCTCTGTTTGGGCTATCCATTACGACAAAACTTAACAAAACAAACGACACGGGCAATATGCACATACACTTGATGCACGCACGAAGACAGCTTACAAGTAAATAATTCTAGCACCAATAAACGAAACCAAACCCTTTTTTATCACATCCGACGGGATCCGTGGGATCTCTGTAACCAAACATTAGACCTACTTTATTAAACATCAAAAAATTGTTTCATATTCTGAAGATCTCATTGCTGTCATTGCCTCTTCCATCACCATTATTTATTCTATAGACTTTAACCAAAGGCATCTACCAATCTGCCAAGCAGTACTTGTTTTAGATTTGTCATCATGACTGCTTTTAACCATTTCTTCAGTAGTTTTGATGACCATGATGTCTGAGCATGACTATTTGAGTAATAGTTTCTGCCAGTGTAGTCGAGAAGTTGGAATCAATTAAGCATTTTGTCAACGCTGTGGAGTCTAAACAGCCGTGATATGTAAACACGTGTGTAGCTAAAGGTGGCAAGCATGTTGCTGGGTCCTCATGCATATTTAAGGCCGTTCTTCTAAGCGTCCGTGCAGCACATGTGTTTACGGGTCGGGCACATGCCTTGTGTACACAGCAGACGCCAAATTAAACACAAATTGCGCTGAAATTATCCCTGTGACAGGTCAGAAATGGTGTATTTTTTACATCGGATGACGTGATAGTGTCTCAATCTATCTCTGGTCCTTGAGGGGGTTGGTTACGGGTTCCTTGGAGTCGTGGTCCCTCAGGACGCGTACCTGTTCCTGATTTATCACTAGTCCGGTCCACTTTCGGCTAAACTTATCCTTGAGCGCTAGGGATCCGTGATATTTAGCGAGATTTAGGTGATTCCCCGGGAATAAATTATGAGACTGAGAAAACACCCGACAAATCACAATAATTACGGGCCCGCTGCGAAAGAATAACTCTCCTGCGAGTCCGGGCTGCTTATCGATCCGTTTTTCCATCCGCCGGGGGTGAGAATGATGAAGTCGTCAAAAGTTGATATCAATCTTTTAGGAATTGCTTCGTTTTTTTGCATCGACAGACAATGCTTTACGTGACCAGTGCTGGACGCCAGAGATCTGAATTATTTAGGCGAATATATCGAATCATCGTTTTGCAGGGCGCACGTTTCGGTGTTTTATGACCGAAACTGCGTCACTTATCGCTCGGGTTGACTTTAAATATTAAACATAATTTAATAAGAGACGAACGTAAAAGAATAATGAAGGAAAAGTTCGCGAGTTTCTTATCATTTATGTTTATGAGGAAGGCTTATAAATTTTATAATTAGCCTCGTCGAGACGCGCGATGGGTTCAAGCATAAAAATTAGCAACATCTCGGCGGTCCCGTGGGCCACGCAAAAGGGGTAAGTCTGCCTTAAAAACGTTTAATATTCCGCTCTCCAGATGATTCCCAGTCCCCTTATTAAGGCTCTTGTTTATTTTATCAATTTTACCTCCGCGCCGACCAGTTACCTCCCCTCCTCCCACTTTTCCAACGCTTAATCAATAATTGTGGACGCGCATTACGCGAGAATTACTCGACCGATTTCTTTGCACACCACCTGTTCCAATTTGACGGTAAATTGAGCGAAATAGACGAAAAAGAAAGTCTTAACATCATTTCTATCGTCCGGCATATGCGAGATCTAGAATCAATCAACTAAACCCGAATATCACCGACAACATATGTTTCGGCAGCCTAACGGAAGATCATTGTATGCTACATGCACTACTTCTTCACCAAAACACATTTCAACTCATGAGGCAGAATGCCCAGGGGCCTTAAGGGTATAGGCCCCTGGGCAACTACCTAAGTACTGTTTTGCGACGTGTGAGTTAGTAGTGTCGTTAAGAATAATTAAAAGAAAATCAAGAATAATTTGATGATAGCACGCGTCTATGGAAACAATTAGCGTGGTCAATTAAAGAACATTTTGCGGGGCATAGCGTGCAGTGCGCTGGTCGGTGTGTTTATGTCGCGGAGATTATAAAAGGAAGTCGTTTTTCATAAACGAATAATTGCCGGTTTCATTTCCATATGTAAGTAGAGGTTCGGGAATGGTAGGTCGTATGCAGTTTCCCCAAGATCGGTCATTAGGCGGGCAAGGGACACGTAGCATTAAATCTTCGCGTGCATAGCCAATTATACACTTCCGATATTTTGATTTCCAAAATTGCCCAAGAAGAGGAGGAATCGCATTTACAAATTTTACATATGCGGCCCGAACGTGGCGTCCCAATATCTCGGGACCCGATACATTCGTGGACCCTTAGTTAGAAATCAATCATTTGCATAATTTCAAATTATACTGGACCTCTACACATTTGCATTTCACCCAAAAAATCGTCCACATCTGACCGCCAAATTGCGTACTTACCCATCACGAATCCTCATAAACACTACAGCCTTAGGCACTATTTTTGGCATTATTTATAAAATTTGAAAAATATCTAAATCTAAATTTTAAAGATGTTAAAGATCGCAGGTTTGAAACTAAGATTTTCGGTTGCCATTTTGGCTGATAATATAATTGATAGAACAACCCTTGGTGAGAAAGTGGCTCCGCCTTGGTTGTGAGTGTTCGTGTCATCGTCTAAGGGTGAAGGCGTATAATTCCTTCCATTATTGAGTTATTCCGTCGTCGTGAATTGTTTGCGTACGTCTTAAACAAAGTGAGGGTTCTGCGTAATCCGGGGGGTTAAATAAATTTAACATCTCTGCGATGTAGGCTAGGCCATACCTCTAGCTAAGGGCCTTTCGGCTCCTCAACAAACACGGTAATGAGGAGATCGTACCGCTTCGCCCTCCTTGTCTCGTAGAAGGTTTTAACTGCATCGGTGGACTGTGATTATATTAGGTTAACCTCAGAAGCATCTACGTATATAACAAAGAGAAACACACGATTTGGGCACCGACAAAGGGGGCAAGAAGAATGACCTTTAAGGCCGAGAAAAAGTGTTAATTCCGATTGTTAGCGCGCGTTTTAGTGGCAAACAGTCTACCGGTTTTCGGTAGCATTCTGTGATTTTAAACAATTTAAACGAAGAGCGTACTACTAATTTAATTTTAGAGGCCGGAGCCGCGTTTCGAAAGGGGTGTCTTTATGAAAAGAAAGAATCGCTAAACAGGGAAAAAGAAAAATGCCCCTTTTGTGCGTGTGCGGTGTTAGCGCTAATAAGGGAGGATGATGAAAACAAGACGCATTCTAGATTTTAATCACACTTTTTGTGTACCTTAAACTCCCTTTCTTCCTCTAACAGCCGCATAAAAGTTGTTAATTATGATAAATACCCCGGCTTTTTTCCTCGGAGAGCCATACAAGTCGGAAGTCAGCATTGTTATTCAGCGGCCCTCGCAACCCTTTCCTTTTAGCCCCCCGGGACCTCGGGGTCTCCTCCTACGACCCCCACAAATCCGCCCCCATGTTGTGCGCCCATCTTACCTGCGGTCATACACCCGCTCCAGACTTGTTTCTCCAAAGGAACCGATGTACCTAATCAACCCTCCTGTACTTGCTTGACCGACCACTTCCTAAGGTCACCAGACCCAAATTTACCCAACAAATCTTCTCTAAATTCATTACGGAATTACTAATTACACATACGACCCCCTCAAAACACATTTCTACCTTTTGTTTCTGTGGGTTTGGATAAAACGGCGATCGTTGAAATACATTTCTAGCTATTGTTTCGATAAATTGGTTTCTTAAGATGTCTTGATAGCGGTACGATAAGAACAATGCGGCATTATCTAATGGTAAAAACGGTTAGATAGAATAACTAAGTAATCCTTTAGAGTCTTTAGAGGTAGCATAAGGTGCGCAGGGTTCCCCACCCATTTGGAAAAAGAACGAAATTACATCGCGGTCACTAATGGATTTTTAATTACCTGCAACTAAATTATACTAGATGTTGACTTTCTGATCGGCGAGGTCTAATTACGACTAGTAATTAACATAGCGAACTCATGTCGATTTCAATTACCGGCGAAATTATGATTTTACAGTACGCGGCGCCGATTTTTGCATAAAATATACGCCAGCCCACGCCTAATGACTTCTTCGCGGAGAAGCACCTGCTCGATTTGCTATTTTGGACAATCAAAGTTTCCGCGTAACGTGATATTCGTATAAAAGTCGGAGGTTTGACATAATGTTGCGAAACTTTCGACTCCGACGCGGCTCTTTTCCTTCAAAAACACCCCTCGGGCTTGTTGCTCGAACTTTTCGCGAAAGAGTTGTCAGCAACTCGGATGATCGATAACCCAACCGCCCCGAGCCCGGCCATAAATGGCAGATCAGGGAATTTCGAAAATTTAATAAATACAACTCGGCCCAAACTTGCTAAATTCTTATACATATTCCTCTATTCCGAACTTGAATAACTTCGAATAACTTCCCAACAACTCTTGTCAGGGCTTCATAGCAAACTCTCCGCTGCACACTGGTCGAAAGTCGAAATGCCTGATCTAGCTGTGCAAAAACTCACTTTTAATGCGAAATATCATGTTTATTAGCATTAAATATTAAATTACTACTAATATTGCGTTTTAAACAGACATTTACAGAAAACGTGTGGTACATTTTAGAGTAATGACAACAAAAATTGTATAAATCAGTGGGATCTCTATAACCAAACATACAGAAATTCTAGGATTTCTGTTGACTGTGCTCTTTTAAGACTCAATAGAACGTATACGTCTCAAAGCGAATGCCTCAAGGATAATCTCGTGATATCTCTTCTCATGATTGATTCCAAAAACAGGTTTATTTAAACGGCAATCAATCGAATGGAATTTAATTTGAGGGAATGTCGCCGGTCGTCGGTCTGAGCCGTCGCGGCAGTCCATTATTGCTAACAATAGGGTGTCCGGCTTCAATTTGTCATACGAACAAGCGCCGCCCGTTTTAGGTATAGGCAGTATTTATTTTTTGTTCTCATAACTCCCAATGGAACACCTATATAACCTATAATGGAAGGCTTCTCTTCATTACGCCGGACCAGCTTGATCGCTGTCGTGGTGCCTGTCTTCTGGCACTGACAACCAGCTGGGCGGCTGCAACATGCAATCAGAGAAAAAAATACACTTACACAACGACGCTTTAATTACTCGAGGAGGTGTAGAAAACATATCTGGTGTGGCCCCCACCCAACTTTCCGACTACAGACTATAGAGGGTGAAACACCAAAAGCGAATGTCCCACCAAGTACGACTGACTGGCCTCTCGATACAAATAACTCTAATATACTGTCACGTATCCGTGTGTTTTCCTACGAGGTTTATTTCTCTACTTCTTGTTTATTTATTCTTCAATCGCGGGCGGGCGATAATATTCAAGCAATAACGTGTGAGCTAACGCGGTATGATATAAATCCATGTAGTGCCTAAACCGCTCATCCCATTGATCTGTAAATTTAGGTATATCATATTTAAAATCACTGCAGGATGAGATGATGTCAGTTTGGTCAAAATCGGATGAATACCTTGTTGTGGAGTGGAAGGTCAGCAAGTAGTTGAAGGATTGTCGTGGTTAAAATAATTTGTTAGAGTGATTGAGAGAGAGAGAGTGAGTTGGAGATGACGAATGATGGTAAAGAAAAAGTGAAATAATGGAAGATTAAAGAGAAGAAGATGGAGATAGAGGAGTCCGCAGCGGTCGGTCCGGGTTGGTTAATTATATAGTTGATCGATACTTTTAATGTGTAACTAATAGTGGATGTCGTAAGGGCAATATGGGGGCCAGCAGGGGGGCACGTGCAACCGCGGGGTTGCGTCCGGAACTCCTAGGTGCCCCACGGTTGCCCGGGACCGGCCCGGACCACGCATTGTGTGTCGTATACCTGCCTCAATTTATATATTTTAATGCGTTTTGCCCCGAAAACAAATGAATCTCTCTTGTCGGCACCTTTACCTCTCAAACGCCGAACGCCGTATTTATCATCTGTTTTGAATATAAAATGTCAATGTGGATTTATACCGTGTTGCCTCGACGCGCATTATTTATCCCCGCGTCCTTTCTCGCTCGCGAGAAGGATGGTCTCCCTTTCACGCACGCTTATTTATTTAAACCTATCTCGGACAAGATCTCAATTAAAATCAATATTGAACGTTCATTCGCTTCAATGAGCAAAACTGCAATTAGGAATCCTGTAAACATTCTCGCATGACATCCTGCAACGTACTATTTTTCGATTACACACGAATTCATGCCCCATTAAACTAATAAAAATGTTGCCGTTTAAGGAACAAATAGAACTATTTATTGAGTTCTTTTGCTTGTTTTTCTTTGATTCTGGCAAGAATTTTTTAGTTGCTGTGATGTAGTTGCGGCAACTAAAAAGTCGCCAGTGCGTTGCAGGCTTAAATAAAAATGGTGGTATAAAATGAATTATAGAAACAATAGAGTGGTTGTAAAAGGCAAAAGGGGTTGCGTATAGAGAAAAGGAAAAGTCCGGTTGTTCTGGTGTGTGTATCGTTTTAACTTTTGTGAGTGGACTGTAAAAGCATGAGCGGTAACAGTAGTGCTTTGTTTTGTCGGTTTTAGTTACCGTCTGTTATTCAAAAGTTGTTGAGCGGCCGGCAACGGCTAAGCTTTTCATATATATGTATACATCTTTATTTCTGGGTTGTATTGTGTTGGGTGGGCGCTCATATTTGTACTGTAACCCCTCTCTTCGGCCGGCGCGTTTCCATTTTGGTAATCAAGTCCGTAATTTTTGTAACAAACTAAACAGAGTGAGCGCGCGGTTGCGTCAAAGGGTTGTTGCTACCTGGTCTCCGCCACCAGGAATAAAAATAAACGAGGCGTAAGCGTTTAGCATGAGTCTGTCCGAGTCGGGCCATAAAAATGTGTTAAATAATTGAATAACGCGGCCCTTTGGTGTCTTCCTTTGGCGACCTCCGACTGCCAGACGCAATCTACGTCTCCGCATGTTAAATTGACATGCCACGATAAACAAAGGAGTAGCGTTGAGGACAAAAGCCACGTCACCGGCAGCGTCACCAAATCCAATTTAAAAATTCAATTCGACAAGCTCAAAAGGTGATAACAGCATAAACAAAATGGTAAATTTAATACCATTCATTTTTGTCGACCGATATTAATGTAAGACGTCTACTTGGCTAGACAATGCCCCATGCCGCGCACTTATAGATTGATATATAGACTCCACGGACCGCTTTTTAATTGGAAGACATTTTTTATCTTCAAATAATGGTAATAAAAGACTCGACCCCCGTCGATCAACCCGCAGGCCATAATACATTGTCAAAACTATGTAACTTACCTGACATATTTAATTTTTGAGGTTATGCGCCCTAAAATTCATGCATATTATCTGTTAATGTCGGGCATAACAATTGTAAGGGGATACAACATGGGTCGTTGTTGGTCTCTAGATAGCGATAGCGCGTTGCTTTGGAATGGCAGGGCTGTGATGCTCTCGAATTGCGCGTTATTAGTTATTGCCGGGCCGTCAAAATTTACTGCCCCTGGCCGGGCAGTTTGTTTTAAGGTTACAAGTGCGCGGAACATCGAGCAATTGTCTGCCAGGTTGCCCGATACCTCTCTCATGCTTGCCGACGCACAAAAGACAATATTTTATCACTGAAAGTAACGAGACGGCGCGCCGCGAACCCGTGCAAAATTTCATGTATTAATATATACAAAGTTGCGAACGAAGATCGCCTTCAGACAGCGGCTCCTTTTGAACTACCAACTTTCAATCACACCCCTGCTTAGTCATAACTTATCCTTCTTCTCACACGGAGAGAACTCTATTCTTGAATATCAAGAGGATTTTTTTTCTTTACAAATAATATTTTATTCTAATAAAAATTTCAATATAGTTGTTTCAACGATTAGTTATTCTTACGATTTGAGAATTTAGTATGTTTATGTCAAGTATATTTTTCTCTGACAAAGAAATAAAAGAGTATACGTTCGCCTTACAACAAAAATATTTCGTTGGACTTCAACAAAAAAAACAATGTCTTGACCCAAGATTCTTACTCTGAGAGATACATAGAAAGTTGTGCAATTACTTTACAGATGGCGCCAACAGTTTCTCGCGTCTTTTGCCACATATCACCGCTATATAAGTTCGACGATATTGAGCTTTATACTCTTACTTGAGCTTATGACTTACAAGGATTATGAGGAAAACCAGGATTGTAGTAGAATAGCCTACACAGAGAGAACTCTATTATCTACCTATACTAATTACGAACTTTCAAGTGTAGGGCGCGTTCAGCGGAATCGCCCATTTTCGCCGACATTTGCGATCGAGTAGCTGCAAAATTGGGCTTTTCGATATTACTTTTGACGCTCGAATTGAAAAAAGGACACAATTCCGCGTGGACTGCGCGATATTTTGTAAATTAAATGCGTCAATTTTGAAAAAAATCACGTTTTTGCACCTCTTCGGGTGAAGGCAAACCTCGAGAAAATGTCACGTTACGTCTAGAAATTCCGACAAGCGGATCGATGAACGTCAAAAATTTACATTTTTTATCCGTTCCTGCCGACCTTATAAAAGCCGCTCGCTCTCATGTCTTACGATAAGATCCCTCTAAATACCCTTCGCAAAGAGTTTTGAGCAAAAAAACGGCCTTAAAAACAATTTTCGATCCAAAAAATCGATTTTTGTCGACCCGTGTTTTGTTGCTATTACCACAGTAACGTCAAACCCGAAACGCCCCCTGCCGGACATTCGTAACAACAGTAACATATAGCACATAACCTAAAATGTATCCTAAAATGTCCATATTGCGAATGTGGACAGGTGGGAAACCTTAACCACATATTTCTAGAATGCCCAATAACTAAAATCGAAAATTTTGACATATACACAGAGCTAGTTGGTATTCTAATAAGAATTTCATATATTGAAAAACTTATTTCAACGGTTAGTTATTCTTACGGTTTAAGAGTTTAGTATGATCATGTTGAGTATATTTTGCTCTGACAAAGAACATTTTATTCTTCTAAATATAAAAAGAAGAGGACGTTCGTCCTACAACAACAACAATATTTTGTTGGGTGAAAAATATACATGCTTCAACGAACAAACAGTTTCTTGACCCAAAAGTATACGTACGTATCGCTTAAAACAGACGTAATTCCTTTCAAGCAGTTCCTTCATGCTTAAAACAAGAAGGTAATACCTGGAACATCAAGAAAATCATATTCTTACTCATTACGACACATCCGGCTTTCCTGCCCTTTTAACCTACCTCTAACCTACTTAAAAAAAATCTAGGGTAGCCCCCACCCAACTTTCCGACTACCTCATTGACACATTTTGTAAAATTGGTAAACAGGTTTGATGCGAATTGCACGAGTTGGGTTGAGTGTAGCGGAGAGGCAAGAATAGAGGCCCTCCTCTCTCGTCTGTCAAATTTCACTATACAAAGGACGTCGCGTTGTCAGAGATATGCGTGTTAACTTTGATGGTGGAGCGCGATCCCCGTTTGGAACCCTCGGGACTATTCGCGCGCCCTCTGTGTCCGTCCGTGTGTACGATTATGTTGAAATTTAATCATTTGTGTAGCCGATTATTTCACGCTGAGCGATCACAAGATAGCGACGCTCGGAATGTCCGCGGCAGACTGCCCATTAATCTAATGTAAATTGTTGTAAATCGGGGCAAACAAACGCGATCAAAGCGCGGCGCAGGGGTGCCTGATACAACCCCCAACCACGTCACTATTCGCTTTACTTTCCTTCCCTAAAGTTTACCTCGACACGGCGAGATTTTTTCAAAGTTGGAACTGATTAGTCGAGGAGGTAATCTTCGTGGTCGAGTTTTAATTACTTGAGTGTTGTCGAGGCGGCCTGTAGGGCCTGTAAAGAATAAAACCAGTTTATACAAAAGTCATTAAAACGCTATTTAATTAAAATATCTCCATGGGTCGTATGGGACACAGCTTTGTTGTTATGTGACCGAGCCGTTGCTCGCCATAGGAGGGCGCCAGCTGTTGTCCGGCAATCATCATATCCTACCCCGTACCCAATAGGCCTACGCGAAAAAACCCATACGATTGTTTCCGAACGGCGTTTTACAGAAAAGAACTCGATACGATCAGAACACGTCATTAAGGACACTTCTCCACGTGATCAATTTTAGATAGGGCCTTTACCGTCTCAACTTCACCCACCTACCATATTCATCATGTTCTTTAACCCATATCTAGACCTAAATTGCTAACAATGGAACGAAAAATATTAAATATTTCCAATCTAACGCCTGCCGCACACGTTCAGTTTCAGTTGTACAGTTCAAACTGTAGTGTATATTGGATCATTCAGTAGAAGGTTGTGGTTCAATTTTCTGGTTGATGGGTAACATGGTGAGGTATTAGGTAGAGTTGTAACGAGCAGGTTGATTGCGTTATACACGTAGATGCGGGCAGTGGCTGTCGGCCGAGAGCGGTGAGGCTCAGAGTTATAATACGGCACAATTTCGTTTCAACACGTAATGATAGGTTGGGCTCCGGTCCGAAGAAATGTCACGACTCTTGGGCGAACTCAATCCTCCAAATCGTGTGACTCTACCGGCAAATTGCCCGGCCGTGGAGTTATTTTAGCACTTAGAATCACTATTTCCTCTTTTCGAGACGTTATTAGTCACCTTGTTTAATTTGATCCGAGGCACCGACGTGCCACCATCATTATCCACCACTCTACTACTTTCAAACACTATTACCTCACTCATTGACATTGCTTACTTTCAAAATCCGCTCCGACACGAGTGTAGTCGAGGTACCATCACCAAATTTAAACATCTTTGGGGCGGTTAAACGTCAGTCAGTAGAGCGACACCGTTATCGTCTTTCCCTCATCTCTGAGCCTACTACGGAGACAGGATAGCCCCGAGGGCAACGCTGTCTCGGTCTTCTGCGAACAAGAGAGCGTTTATAGTGACAGAGGGGCACTTTTTATACGGCCACTTTGTCGCTGACGTTGACATCTACTTGTTGAATGTCTCGACTCATTTTAAGGGCCCCGAGAACAATCTGCTCCGTTCAGGCTAAATGACTGTCAGATAAACGGATTCCGAGTCAGGTGTTTGTGCGTCTCGACGACATCTATTTGTATAGGATCTTTATTGTTCCCATCTGTAACACTTGACTTGTCGTGGTGGATAGTTTTCTAGTATTGTGAAATAGCAGATTATTTCGAACGTTCGTTATCTGTTGGATCGCGTCTTCTGTCAGTGAGCAGCCTTGACGGCACATAACAGTAAGGATAAAGTGTATAATTATGTTTTCTTACCGGAGAGTCTTTTGTTTTGCGAGGCGCAAGGCTCCCCAAGGTCTCCGGGCTGCGAGTTTGTCTCTTCGGCTCGGTATTGTCTCTGCGTCTTCGCGCTTAGACCAAGAGTTTAGCTGGGAGCGTTTTTGGTCAAGAGAGAAAGGCACCGGCTTGATGCGTGCCCGTCCAATGACAAAACGATCAAGCGAACGAATTCATTTGTCATTTGTCTCCTGGTTAAATCACGATATTCTCCGCACGTCAACTCGCCTATAATTAGTTTTGTATTACACCGCCTCGAGGCGGCCGGCACTGAATACCGCGACGCCATGAAAAAAAAACTCACTGATTGCGTCACTTGTCTATATATATAATTACGTTAATTATTATTTGGTTACGTAAGCCGGTTAGAGAGTAATCTTTAATTGAACATTATTATCATCCGTCCTTTGTCCGTACACAAGAAAACAACCGGGGCACATATCCTAAAAACGATCGAACGCCGAACGTATACGTTCAACCGCAATTTTGCGCTTATTTTACTTTTACAGCAACCAGCATGAATGTTAACTCAATTCTCCCAATATATAAAGAGGGCATTAAGCGATACAGTTGTCTCTCTCTACCTATACTAATTACGAACTTTCAAGTGTAGGGCGCGTTCAGCGGAATCGCCCATTTTCGCCGACATTTGCGATCGAGTAGCTGCAAAATTGGGTTTTTCGATATTACTTTTGACGCTCGAATTGAAAAAAGGACACAATTCCGCGTGGACTGCGCGATATATTGTAAATTAAATGCGTCAATTTTGAAAAAAATCACGTTTTTGCGCCTCTTCGGGTGAAGGCAAACCTCGAGAAAATGTCACGTGACGTCTAGAAATTCCGACAAGCGGATCGATGAACGTCAAAAATTTACATTTTTTATCCGTTCCTGCCGACCTTATAAAAGCCGCTCGCTCTCATGTCTTACGATAAGATCCCTCTAAATACCCTTCGCAAAGAGTTTTGAGCAAAAAAACGGCCTTAAAAACAATTTTCGATCCAAAAAATCGATTTTTGTCGACCCGTGTTTTGCTGCTATTACAACAGTAACGTCAAACCCGAAACCCCCTGCCGGACATTCGTAACAACAGTAACAGATAGCAGATAACCTAAAATGTATCCTAAAATGTCCATATTGCGAATGTGGACAGGTGGGAAGCCTTAACCACATATTTCTAGAATGCCCAATAACTAAAGTCGAAAATTTTGACTTATACACAGAGCTAGTTAAGATACTGATCACATAATGAATAGTAGTTTTTGCATGTCGGCGAATGGTTTTGGCTGGTGCTTGTAAAGTTGAACATGTTGAACTTTGTGAACATGTAAACAGCGTAATGTGACCAAAAAATAGTCGCTGGCTGCTGTTGCTGCTGCTAGCAGGCACTAGGTTCAAGGCAGGTAGTCAATAAAAGCCCACAAATTGGTATCAAATATGAAATATTTTATGGTTGTAACGCCGTAACCTGAGAAAATGTAATATTTTGTCTCACTGTTGTATGTCCCTACCTGGTGACAAATAAAATGCACCAGAAATAGTTGACCTTGTAGTTTGAACTGAGGCTTTTGCTGGTAAACAGTGTAATGTTGCTGCTAGCAGCACCAGTAACTAGCGGCCAATGAAACAGCCTAGTGGCTGTTGTAGACGTAACTATTAGAAGTAGGTTGATAGATTCGAGGGTACGCGTTCGGTGTTGGAAGGTTTTAAGGATAGAGTATGAGAAGAGCGGACGCTGGAGACAGGACAAAGGGTGTTATCGATGGTAAATGTATGGTAATGCGTTTTAGTTCGCGATAACAGGTTGGTAGTTGAACGTAGCGAATTCTGGAAGTGATCGCATTACGTCAGAAGTTGAGTGGGTGGGGGACCGCATCCATCGGTGTCTTGTCGTAGAATTGATCCATTAGTGGCGGTTATCAGGCAGGCCCCATCCATATTTATGCGACATGCGGTGTTCTTTGAAACTGCAACCGCAACTGTCAGGCAGGCACCCCATATCGCTCTTTCATGAATAATTCCGTACATATTTACGGGCCTGTCGAGTAATCCTTTGTCATGCAAAACTCTGTCGCAACGTCATTTTCACATGACGTAACGTGAAATGCCCAAAAATACGCCGAGATAGCCGAGACATCCCGTCTCTTCGCTCAGCGATCGCGACACGATCTCCATGAAAACGAAAACCATTGGCCATGGAGTTCGTGATATTTTTATAATTAATCTCGAAGGGTTGGAACTTTTTCCGTGGGGTTGTTGCGGTATGGTGAAAATGTTTTGGGAGGAATTCGCTCGATTTGATTTAGAAATTTCACCCCTGCTAGGTGTGCGGGTCGCAGAGGGGCAGGGTATAGGTGAAGAGGTTGCGCGAGCGGCCAGAATTGAGGCATGCCGGAATACATTATTGAATCCATCCTGCTGGACCCAACCAAAGTGGATAAACAGAGACCCCCCGAACTTTTACAAATTCGCGAGAGCTCCGGCCACCGTATATTGAATAAACCAGCTCTGTCCGACTGACTCATTACTCGAGGGGTTGCTATTATATCAATTATGAATCTCTTCACTCCGCCCGGCCGCGTGCACAATCCTCATCCCTTCTCCACGTTAGAACACAAACCCGTATCAATCAATACCGATATACGTACCTACACTTACCAAAAACGCATACTTTCAAGGTGTGATTTTCGCGTAGAATGAAGGTGAATAAATTGCTACTATCCCGGCTTGAAAGGAACGGAGTGCGCCCTTTTTGTAACATCGACACAATGCCTCAAAGGCTCGGGAACAGCTTTATTTATAGCAACACAGCGAGAACCGTTCAAAGAGAGACTCCGTGGAGAATCGCCAGTTACACAAGATTAGTTCCCAGTCGGTAAGCAGGGCGCGACAAAAAGTCGCGTAAAAACGCGCTATTTATAAACGATTATCTCATTTTTTTACAAACGGTACAATCACACCTCGCGCAGAGAGATGTTTAAACCGAAAACCCGCGATTTCATTAAAAATTATGACGACTTGATATGGGAATTGAATAAAGCAGATTTGTACGTCTGTAGCAATTCATCGCTGAAAAGATATTTATTATTGAAAACTCAATCGAAGTTAGGGAGCTCATGCTGCTAAATAATAATAAAATTCCTGAAATCTCGAACGTATCCGAGCGTGTTAGGTTATGTTTGACCTTGTTTAGATACTGTGACAGCCGGAATTCGAATTTTTGTATGAAGAACAGGTCTTATACTTTTAACAGGTGTGTAAAATCATAAAAAACAAAAAATTTCTATTAAAAAATCTATAATTACAAAAGTCACTTCAACTACAATTTTATTGTCATTGGGAACATAGGGACATTATATTTCGCAATTTCCAGTTTCGAAGTTCGAAATTTTTGTGATTTTACCAAATTAAGTCAAGTAACTAATTTATTAAACAGCAACGTTTTCTGTCTGTGTTGTGAGATGTCACGATTTACTTTAAGGCGTGAATTCGCGTTTTGGCGTTAAGAGGGTCCGTGGGGACTTAGATATGGTAAGTGACATTATAAAAATGAGGCGAGAGAGCAGTTCATGGGCCATTTGCGTGACATATGGAGCTATTGTCCGCGTCTAGCGTCCACACGTAGTTTATAGCGGTGGCTTTTGGGAAATTTTAATATTTTGAAAGGGGGGGTGATGGCACACGTGCTATGATCTAACGTTGTTCGGATTCGGGGCGCGGAATAACGTCGAATTAAACTCGTGTAATGCGGAAAGCGGCGTGTTTTTATAGGCCACGTGCTACGGCGAAATGACACTGGATTCTATCTCGAAACGCGATCGATGGTTATTTGGCTTTTACAAGGGGGTGGGTCGTCTTATGGAAGTCGAAATAACAAAAAAAAAAACGTTCTGGAGACGATCTGAAAAGCGTCGAGTCGTGAGAAACGAGCTATTGACCGTATAACGGGCAGTGGTAATCAAAAAGCCGATAGGCGACGTTCTTTTTCATATAAGCCGCTGGTATAAAATTTTCGCTCTCAAGGCTGTGTCGTCGGCACCGATTACCGACTGTTCACAGTCATTATGTCCCCATTGGAAATGATGATACGTCATATTTCGGAGCCCGTCGCGTCGTCGGTCACTCTTCACGTTTTCTCACTCTCACCTCCTCAACAATAACATAATTGGACCAAATTCCAGCCGATTTTTCCTATCGAAATCAAAATCGACGGAAATTAATTACGATATTTGCATCTGGCATACGTCCGTGTTTCATTTTCGGCATTGACGAGCCGACTCGATCAGGCGCCCTGCGCCCCGGATTACAACACGACAACAATGCCATCTGCAGGCTGCGGAGGCGAGCCGGATGCTGCTACAACCAAACGAGCGATCTGAACTCTGCCTCCGAGCTATATAATATACATACAGCTAAATCATGCCTAGCGCTTGTTGTTTATTTAATATTTTATATGCGCACACTTCCCTGCGATACGACCACCCTACAAAAATTAATAAAACTCTCGATACATATTTTGATATTCCGTTAGTTAAATTTAATCTGCAAGCTACATTACCTACAACTTTTTGTAGGATTTTTTTTTCTATCCAAATAATATTTTATTCCAATCAGAATTTCAGTACCTACAGTTATTTCAACGGTTAGTTATTCTTACGATTTAAGAATTTAGTATGTTTATGTTAAGTATATTTTTCTCTGACGAAGAAAAAGTTACTCTCCAATAACAACGTAGACGTTCGTTTTACAACAACAAAAATATTTCGTTGGACGAAAAATATACATGCTTCAACGAAAAAACAGTTTCTTGACCCAAGATTCTTACTCTGAGAGATACATAGAAAGTTGTGCTAGTACTGTACAGATGGCGCTAACAGTTTCTCGCGTCTTTTGCCACATATTACCGCTATATAAGTTCGACGATATTGAGTATTCGTATATTGTTCGTTTACATCTATGCATAAGTGTTTTATGTCATGGGTGACTTACAAGGATTATGAGGAAAACCAGGATTGTAGTGGAATAGCGTAGGTACTCCGAGAGTTTTCACCCAACAATATTTTGTTGGGTGAAAAATATGCTGTATCGAATAAATTTTTCCCTTTGTGTCATACTTTTGGTAAAGCTGTCGTCGATATAAATATTAAAAAAAAATGGTTGAATGATAAGGGTTAGTAGATAGGGGTTGATGGTAGTGCAAATAGACGGTGATTTGAGAGTTCAGCAAAAGCTTAAGCGCGTAATTTGAAGCGAATGGGGAAGGGAGTTTTGGGCGGCCGCAATCTGCCTTAATTTGAAATATCCATGTGGTTATTGATGTAACGCAGCCCTCACCCTCCAGCTTATGGTCGCAGCGCGGAGGCAAGGGTTAATATGTACTCGTTTGCAGTTCGCCAGTCGACTAATTATTTCAGTTGGAAGATCATAATCTCCTCATGTAATGACCAACTCCCAACTTATCAAATCTGCCATCATGGCTGCCATTTCTAGCCCCCCAACCCTCGATTTTAACATTAAATTGCGACACGTCGAAGCGTTTGGTGATCGTATTCTCACGGTTGGTGACATAGAAAGATTCCGGGCGGAAGAAGTTGAACGCGAGTGAACGTCAGGTAGATTTCGTTGTATATTTTAAGGAATAATTTGCATATATGATGCGCTGTGTGACTACCTTAACGGCATAGAGCGTATCAAGCTGGGAAATCTGTGAATTAATTCGAGCCAAATGTGAGGTCTTGGAAGCTCACTGTTTTCAAATTAAGGAAGCACTCAATTACATTCACCTCCTCGCGTTGCTGTCCTCTATGTTGCGCGACCGGCGCGAAGCGAAAGACTCAAACGTACGGAATTAAATTTTAAATGAACTAAGACTAACGGATGCCGCCATTAATTATGGTGACTACAATGCAGGACAATCGCGCGCCGTAACTAATTTATTCGCCATAAAAATATTAATCTACCGACGCTCTACCACGCACTAAGCAAAAACCTTGTCACATTTAACCACAAACCGAACTAAAACACTCAAAACGTCTCATAGATTAAAGAGAATTATATTTATATTGCCAGTGACTTTGTAGGTATCTTTGTACCTACAAAGTATCTTAAATGAGGGTTGAAATTAGTTTTTAAAGGACGAAATCTACCTGACCGACGTATCAGAGTGCACTGATCAAACTCCTTCCGGATACAATCTTTCTCTTTTACCAATCGTGACAATACGTTTGTAGACACGTTTCTTGAACGTTTTGTGTTTACATTGTGGCGAATTTGCTAGTTATGACGTTCCAAATTTTGAAAATTGTGTCAAAATAGCAATTTTACGACATATAAAGCCTAGTTCTATGCAAATTTGTTGTGTAGTTTTTCACGCTGATTATCTTTTCGACTATTAATCACTATGACCGTAGAATTTTGCGCTATTAATTTTCTCTTGCATCCCGTATCATTTTGTAAGGAATTGCGAAACTTGGAAGTAATGCCAAGTCTGATTAGGTACTTTTGATTCTTAGCCGCAAGCTCATTTGTCGGCAAGACAAACCGACTACCGAATTTCTTTGTAGGAAAGTCCACTTCAGGGCAGGCGGGGGTGGGTTTTCTACTCGAGAATGAATGGAATCCGAATTTCCAAACTTCCAAGTGGCAAATAATTTAATCAAGTACCTTGTTTATTCGAGTTGGCGGACGGCGCGGCGTCGAAAATAAAAATCCACAGGACGCGGTGGCGTGCTCGGTTTTGGTATACAGCCGGTCTGAAAATTGGGCCTGGGCTTCCTGCATTGTTCGCGTAAAGTGTCTAGTATGCCATCTGCATAGCTTTCCGTTTCCGTTCCAGAACGCAGACATGCAATCGGAACTTGGACTCTCTCAATCAAATTTATCAAGATCGATCGGACGTTCGCCCGAAACGCGACCTTACCACCTTCGCCATACGGCCTTTCGGGCCGCGGCAACATCGCCTGCACCTCCTGACTGTGACCGTATACTTTCGACGCTTAATATTTATTTTTGATACCATCTACGGTACCACAAATCGACACCTTGACAACCCGCAATTAACTTTCGTAATGTTCCATATTGTTTTACAGATAGAGATGCACAATAACGATAACACAATACCCACCAACCCTTAGTCTACAAAATTTTTCGTTATTTTGTCGTAAAGTAGCAATTTTGACACAATTTTCAAACTTCGTGTCTACAAACGTATTGTCACGATTGGTAAAAGAGAAAGATTTTATCCGGAAGGAGTTTGATCAGTCCACTCTGATACGTCGTTCAGGTAGATTTCGTCCCTTAAAAACTAATTTCAACCCTCATTTAAGATAAATGACTTTTTCCCGCGTTCCTGTGTAAAAGGTCATTGGTACAAAGGTACCTACAAAGTGTTTTCGTTATCTCTACGAGATCGGTTGTTCACACCCAGTATTTGATGGATGGTAGAGTGGTATCTGATCTCGGCAAAACGTTGGTCACGACACGGGACCACAGGACTTTAGAACTCATGGTCGAACTCAAAGATGAGTCCACGATACACGCATTTTTCCACGATGGCCCGGTAGTCGCGACCGGCGCGGCGTCCCCCACTCGGTCGCAAAATGCGTGCGTGAAGAAATCACAGATCCGAAATTAAGATTACCCCGCGTGTAATTAATAATGGACTCGTTAGGCCACAACAACGCAACGACATTATCTAAATTACCCCTGTCATTTATTAATATTTAACAGAATTAATTCCGAACTAGGTCTCCGTAAAAAGTTTATTATTGTTATTATCGCGAGGGTCATATGGTGAAAACGAAATGGTGGTTATATATACCTAATATAATAGGGTGTAAACTGCATGGTGGATGGGGTATCCGGCCCACTTGCATGCGTATATTGGCACATAACCTAAATACATAAAGAAGGCGGTAACAGCAGAGGCAAGCACACATGCCGAACAACATTTGTCATGTGATTATTCTCATGCGATGGGGTCCGACATAATGCACATGTATACATGTAGGCAGTACCCTTTATTTGAGATGCCCAAGTACACTTATAAACTGAATAGGAGTGAGTAGAGCACACATTGACGTTTCCCTTGCCAATCAAAAGCTTCAACCCGCGTTTTTTTTTTTCGCCTTCATTTTAGCCTTTGTCATGATAAAGATGGTAGTTGATGAAGTCTTTCAAAATAATACAAACCTACCATTTTCACCAATGAAATTGCTACAATTTCGCAGTAAACAACGAAATGTGTGAAAAAAATGCATTGTTCGTTGCAATTTTTCCCATGAACGGTTTTCTTGACATTTTACTCATTACACTTTGGACAATGATTTTGTAGAAGCCTTTTTTTCCCATGGAGGGGTAGTTAATCTCCATGGCTGGTGACAAGTTATGTGGTATTGTTGTATAGGGCGGGTCGTATTGCGGCTGACAATTGTTATGTGAGTCACACAATTGCAAACATGTCCCCATTGGTTGGACATTGCGTGACAATGACGACCAATACGGTGACATGAGACACATGTCCTGGGTTGTCTTTCCATTGGCCCGGTGTCCTGGGCCAGGTATAAGCGACACAAAGGTAAAACGGTAGCAGAGGGCCCCGGTCTTATCTGAAGGGATTTCTACGTAATTGAGCAAATTTGACGCAACGAAATATGAATGACAGCTCAAAGGCTCGGGATGATATTCCCTCAAAAGCAAATAACGCATTATTATTACTTGATGGGTCCCTTTTTTTCCAAAACATATCGCTCGGCTATTTTCAAGAGACAGAGGGCCCAAATCTGTATCAATAGGGTTTTTGCTATGCTTTGTGCACGCCACTTCTACCAAAAGGAAATTGCGATAGGATTTGTTCATCCAACCGAGCGCGGCTCCTCATACATATTGTATCATATTACCCGCTAATATTAGCAAACATTTCTCGAAGGAAAGGAAAAGAGCACAGCCTCTCTAGATATTCTCAAAACACGAGAAAATTATACTAAAATCTTTGAAATGTAGGTCATAATTTCAATAAAAAGAAGTGACCGTACCGTTGATAGTTCAGTTGATAGTGGTGAACTTTTTAATTAACGGAACGTAACAAAAAGAGAGGAATATTGTGTGGAATAGTCGGTTAGTTGGCAGCTGTTACCTCGTCGGCTATCGCCGTCTTTGTCTGTTTTCTCGCGTCCGGAACGCTTTCTTATTACGACATACAACGTGTCATTGCATTGTATGCAGATTAAGCAGCCACTGTGACAATCTTCATCGCCTGTAATGCTTTCTCACATGCTGCAGGTTGAACATGGAACCAAGCCGTAACTTGTAGCCATGCGACCCAAACCAATGTGGGAATGCGGAAATATATTACAAGCGAACTTTATACCGAGGTACTAATATATAGTAATTTACTTTGTTTCACTAATTAGCCCGTGTAGCACGCATTGTAGAATTTCGTGGTACTAATAAACTCATCAAAGGAAAAAAGGGCTGTCGTTGCCGCGATATAAAAATAATGTGACACCTTGTGAAGGTTTTACGTGCGAGCGTCGGATTTTTGTGGGTGCCATAAAGGTTTATTGGCAGGTACGGAGCGTCTTGGTCGTTATTTGTCACCGAGACATGGAATGCCGAAGAGCCCTGCGGGTCGTCCGCCTCCCTTTGTCTGCCGCTTTTGTATCGAACCGACTTCTAAAGGAGATTCATTAGTTCTTCGCCAAAACACCTCATTTCAACCCCGTGCTCTCCGCAGGTTGTCAACTGCGTTTTGATGATCCCAAAGGGACCCATTAACGCCCACTAGGGACAAAAAAGCTTTTTTTTCTCCACACGAACGCAAACGAATTATAAAGGGACAAAATCAAGGTCATATTTTGCTTTTTCGCGTACGAGTAGTTTGAAACTAGCGTAACATCGCCCTGGGAGAAATTCTAGATAAACGAATGGTGTACGATAATTTGAAACAGGAAGCGGAGTAATGAATTCTTCTTGGTTGGCGATGCATTATAAAATTTCTATCGGACTTAATAATATCCTCAAAGATAGGCGCGAAACACTGTACACGCATCAAGGAGCAGTTATGTGATAAAAGTTGCACACACCAGCGCCAGCGCGTTACTTTCGTTCTTAGCGGTCCTTGGTTTCGGTGATTAAACGCAGGGACCAGTCATCTCTAAAATTTCTTGATTAGGCACGTAACCTTTGATAGGGTCTAATCTGGACGATAAACTGGTATAGGTAGCGTACCTGTATGGTGGTACACGGCGTAATGAATTCATTAACAAACTCGCGCTACTCAAACAAGCTAATACGCTAATTGGCCCTCATAAAGCGATTACAACTGAAGAAGTCCGACCTTGAGAGAAGTCCCTATTCCGAGTACGAAGACACAACCCGGTTATGAGAACAGATTAGGCGTATCTCTTTCGTTTAGTCACCTACCCAATCAGGCAAAACAAGAAACCGAACCACTCCGCGCATTGCCGAGATAACGGCAGTTGTTTTGCTTTGACGATAATCTTGTTTCGTTTGATATCTTATTACGGTGACTAAATATCACCAAACGTGGATGGGCCTGATATTTTTCATCGGTGATAGGAGCGAGGTCTTCCAACAAAAGAGCTCGGGAGTAATGGGGAGACTGCTCTTAGGCCGGAGTAGGGTGGTTGACGTCTTGCAGATGAAGTGGTCCGTATTTTTAATATACACAGTCACGATCCGTCAATAGCGTTCTCAGCTCCCTGCTAACAATATGCCGGAAAATCTCCATCCAAGTGGAGCCGCCCCAACGTCTGTCATTTTATTTACGGTTGCGGGCCGCCCTATATGCTTTTGCCCCCAGTTAAACTATTAATGCATGCATAACCCTTTTATGTGAACGCACACAATGCGCACTTTTCATTATGCCTCTATTATTTATGTTACGATGGCCGCTCCGCTGCTCTCTCCTCTCCACAGAAGAGATAGGTATATATATATATATATAAATATATATAGCAGGATGGATGCTGGGACTCGCATGAGTCACGCGATTTAGAGCTAGCACCCCGATATATTTATTAACCGAAGCCTACTAAGACATAGTGAAAAAACGAGATAATATATAAGGCCCGAGGTATCGTGTTACCTCAATTGTTCCAGGTTTGCCACAGTTTCTGCCTTTCTCGGCAGACAAAGTACTCTCCTGTGAGAAAGTATTTCTCTTTTAATATACACACCACCATGAACTGAGCAAACGTCCAATCTAGATATGACGGAATAACTTTGACTGTCTTCAGGCTTTAACTGTCTTCTGGGTGTGATTATTCTGGTCGAGAACCATAGGTTGCAATGTATCATAGGTTGTAATATACCATAGGTTGTGCTTCAAAATATCTCTGTATGTGTTAAAGAAGTGCATTGAAAATTTAGGCTTTGACTGTCTCCAGGCTTTGGCTGTCTTCTGGATGTGATTATTATGGTGAAAGATCGTACTCGAGACCATAGGTTGCAGTGTATCATAGGTTGTAATGTACCATAGGTTGTGCTTCAAAATATCTCTGTATGTGTTAAAGAAGTTCATTGAAAATTTAGGCTTTGACTGTCTCCAGGCTTTGGCTGTCTTCTGGATGTGATTATTATGGTCAAAGATCGTACTCGAGACCATAGGTTGCAGTGTATCATAGGTTGTAATGTACCATAGGTTGTGCTTCAAAATATCTCTGTATGTGTTAAAGAAGTTCATTGAAAATTTATGCTTTGACTGTCTCCAGGCTTTGACTGTCTTCTGGATGTGATTATTATGGTCAAAGATCATACTCGAGACCATAGGTTGCAATCTACCTATCATAGGTTGTAATGTACCATAGGTTGTGCTTCAAAATATCTCTGTATGTGTTAAAGAAGTTCATTGAAAATTTAGGCTTTGACTGTCTCCAGGCTTTGACTGTCTTCTGGATGTGATTATTATGGTCAAAGATCATACTCGAGACCATAGGTTGCAATGTACCTATCATAGGTTGTAATGTACCATAGGTTGTGCTTCAAAATATCTCTGTATGTGTTAAAGAAGTTCATTGAAAGTTTAGGCTTTGACTGTCTCCAGGCTTTGGCTGTCTTCTGGATGTGATTATTATGGTCAAAGATCATACTCGAGACCATAGGTTGCAATGTATCATAGGTTGTAATGTACCATAGGTTGTGCTTCAAAATATCTCTGTATGTGTTAAAGAAGTTCATTGAAAATTTAGGCTTTAACTGTCTTCTGGATGTGATTATTATGGTCAAAGATCATACTCGAGACCATAGGTTGCAATGTACCTATCATAGGTTGTAATGTACCATAGGTTGTGCTTCAAAATATCTCTGTATGTGTTAAAGAAGTTCATTGAAAATTTAGGCTTTGACTGTCTCCAGGCTTTGACTGTCTTCTAGATGTGATTATTATGGTCAAAGATCATACTCGAGACCATAGGTTGCAATGTACCTATCATAGGTTGTAATGTACCATAGGTTGTGCTTCAAAATATCTCTGTATGTGTTAAAGAAGTTCATTGAAAGTTTAGGCTTTGACTGTCTCCAGGCTTTGGCTGTCTTCTGGATGTGATTATTATGGTCAAAGATCATACTCGAGACCATAGGTTGCAATGTATCATAGGTTGTAATGTACCATAGGTTGTGCTTCAAAATATCTCTGTATGTGTTAAAGAAGTTTATTGAAAATTTAGATTTTCACTGTCTTCAGGCTTTGACTGTCTTCTAGATGTGATTATTCTGGTCAGATATCATACTCGAGACCATAGGTTGCAATGTAGCCTAGGTTGTAATGTACCATAGGTCGTACTTCAAAATATCTCTGTATATGTTAAACAAGTTTATTGAAAATTTAGACTTTCACTGTCTTCAGGCTGCGACTATGGATGTGATTATTTTGGTCAGAGATCATACTCGAAAGCCATAAGTTGTAATGTACTATAGGTTGTACTTCAAAATATCTTTGTATGTGTTAAACAAGTTTATTGAAAGTTTAGCCTTTGACTGTATTCAAGCTTTGACTGTCTTCTGGATGTGATTATTCTGGTTGTAATGGTTGTTATGTAAAATATCTCAGTATGTGGTAGACTTGTTTGGACAAAGTTAAGAAATTGTCATAAGTAGTTAATGTAAGAAGGGATCATAGTATGATCTGAGACATGGATCGAAGACAAGAGTAAAGACTTCTGTAAATAATTGTGTTTGAAATTGAGGGTTGACGTAGGTTGTGGTTGTCATCGTGTTTGAGTTATGTTGTGGCGGCGTGGAAACCGCGGGACGGTGGATTTAAATTTAAAATTTCTTTATTTTAACGTGCCGAATCGGAGGGGTGTCCGTGGGGCTTAATTATATACAGAGAGTTAGAACAAGGTGCGGCGAGGCCCGGGCCCGTTGGAGTCCGAGTTGTCAATTCTCGGGGCCCCGAAGACGATCTAATGAATACTAAAATCTTAATTTGAATTCGAAGATCGACCGCGGTCACCATAAACGACCATCAATCTGGCATCTGGGGGGCGGTGCAGAGAGAGATAGGTTGCCAAGAGAGCTAAGAGAGCCGACGGTGGCAAGTGACAGGTCCGCTCGTCGGAAAAGATCCGCCCAGTGTGCTAGCCACGGAATTAGTTTGCGGCTCCACAAAGTACCTGCCAAGATGACTTGGACATATGATATATGTGTGTCTCAAAGTTATTGTCTCGGTTAGAATCATTAAGAAGGGGGCCCGCGAGCACCAAAAACGAGAACGGGGACCTTCGGTCGCCTCGTCCGGTAATAGAGGTGGTTTTGAAATAATCGAATGCATGTCAATTTTCCGAAGACAAAAGGTTATCTCCCAACACTCATCTGCCTCACCGCGTATACGACAAGCGCTGTACCATAAAATCCTACACTAGAGATTGCCTATAATTATAGGCTCTGTCCACCGCTGCGACCGTCTTCGTTCACATTGAATTCTTTTTAAAATTGGTTTCACTTTTGGTAAGGCACGAACGACTTAACTACATCCTTTACCAAAACTCGTTTCTTTCACATTCTTACTTCAACATTCAACCAACAACCAACCTTTTTTGCTTTGTCGTCAACTGCCATCACGACATCACCACCTCAACCCAACGACCTTACTCCAAAACCGCAAAATCTAATCCAAAATCTTTCTGTATGTTATCACACGTTCTCAAAATTTAGGCCTTGACTGTCTTCTGCCTGTGAGTATTCTGATTAGCGACCACACTCTAGGCCATAGTTTTTCTTTTATGCAAATTCGGGGACCAGAAGTTGTTATGTATCACAAGTTTTAATACGAAATCTCTCAGTATGTGATAAACAGGTTTATTAAAACTTTAGGCTTTGGCTGTCATCAGGTTTGGACTGTCTTCTGGATGTGATTATTCTGGTCAGAAATCATACTCGAGTACCATCGGTTGTAATGTACCATAAGTTGTAACGCAAAATCACTCAGTGTGAGATAAACAGGTTTATTGAAAATTTAGGCTTACCATAGGTTGTGCTTCAAAATATCTCTGTGTGTGTTAAACACGTTTATTGAAAATTTAGGCTTTGACAGTCTTCAGGCTTTGACTGTCTTCTGGCTGTGATTATTCTGGTCAGAGATCATACTCGAGAGCCATAGGTTGTAATCTATCATAGGTTGTACTGTATCATAGGTTGTACTTCAAACTATTTCTGTATGTGTTAAACATGTTTATTGAAAATTTAGGCTTTGACAGTCTTCAGGCTTTGACTGTCTTCTGGCTGTGATTATTCTGGTCAGAGATCATACTCGAGAGCCATAGGTTGTAATCTGTCATAGGTTGTACTTGAAAATATTTCTGTATGTGTTAAACAAGTTTATTGAAAATTTGGGCTTTGACAGTCTTCAGGCTTTGACTGTCTTCTGGCTGTGATTATTCTGGTCAGAGATCATACTCGGGAGCCTTAGGTTGTAAATCTATCATAGGTTGTAATGTACCATAGGTTGTACTTCAAACTATTTCTGTATGTGTTAAACAAGTTTATTGAAAATTTAGGCTTTGACTGTCTTCTGGCTGTGATTATTCTGGTCAGAGATCATACTCGAGAGCCATAGGTTGTAATCTATCATAGGTTGTACTGTACCATAGGTTGTACTTCAAACTATTTCTGTATGTGTTAAACAAGTTTATTGAAAATTTAGGCTTTGACAGTCTTCAGGCTTTGACTGTCTTCTGGCTGTGATTATTCTGGTCAGAGATCATACTCGAGAGCCATAGGTTGTAATCTATCATAGGTTGTACTGTACCATAGGTTGTACTTCAAACTATTTCTGTATGTGTTAAACATGTTTATTGAAAATTTAGGCTTTGACAGTCTTCAGGCTTTGACTGTCTTCTGGCTGTGATTATTCTGGTCAGAGATCATACTCGAGAGCCATAGGTTGTAATCTGTCATAGGTTGTACTTGAAAATATTTCTGTATGTGTTAAACAAGTTTATTGAAAATTTGGGCTTTGACAGTCTTCAGGCTTTGACTGTCTTCTGGCTGTGATTATTCTGGTCAGAGATCATACTCGGGAGCCTTAGGTTGTAAATCTATCATAGGTTGTAATGTACCATAGGTTGTACTTCAAACTATTTCTGTATGTGTTAAACAAGTTTATTGAAAATTTAGGCTTTGACAGTCTTCAGGCTTTGACTGTCTTCTGGCTGTGATTATTCTGGTCAGAGATCATACTCGAGAGCCATAGGTTGTAATCTATCATAGGTTGTACTGTACCATAGGTTGTACTTCAAACTATTTCTGTATGTGTTAAACAAGTTTATTGAAAATTTAGGCTTTGACAGTCTTCAGGCTTTGACTGTCTTCTGGCTGTGATTATTCTGGTCAGAGATCATACTCGGGAGCCTTAGGTTGTAATCTATCATAGGTTGTAATGTACCATAGGTTGTACTTCAAACTATTTCTGTATGTGTTAAACAAGTTTATTGAAAATTTAGGCTTTGACAGTCTTCAGGCTTTGACTGTCTTCTGGCTGTGATTATTCTGGTCAGAGATCATACTCGAGAGCCATAGGTTGTAATCTATCATAGGTTGTACTGTACCATAGGTTGTACTTAAAACTATTTCTGTATGTGTTACACAAGTTTATTGAAAATTTAGGCTTTGACAGTCTTCAGGCTTTGACTGTCTTCTGGCTGTGATTATTCTGGTCAGAGATCATACTCGAGAGCCATAGGTTGTAATCTGTCATAGGTTGTACTTGAAAATATTTCTGTATGTGTTAAACAAGTTTATTGAAAATTTAGACTTTGACTGTCTTCAGGCTTTGACTGTTTTCTGGCTGTGATTATTCTGGTCAGAGATCATACTCGAGTACCATAGTTTGTTATTAGAAGAATTTCTCAAAGTTAACACTGAGAAATTGATAAAATATCGATGAGAAAACGTTGTCCAAGAAAATTAGTTTGGAATTTGGAGAATGTGTGTCCGCGCGGTAATGAAGAATAGCTGGTCTTCTGGACAGGTATTCGTTATACGTCTGAAATAAGCATATGGCGTTATTGAATGCGGTAATTGTGGTGCGTTATACATAGGCCCGGTATACATAGTGACGCAACTTCGGCCGGCGCGTGAATGAAGTCTAATTACGTTTTTGATTCGGAGCCGGGCCGAACGAGATAGGTCGATAAATTTTCAAAGTGACACCAGCCGCCTGACAAAGTTTTGTTTACCGTCGCCCGAAAGCCGCATCCACGCTAGGCGCCTAGCCGTACCACGAAATACAATACGGAATGACATAGCAACTATCACACTATATAAACCCGATGATGAGTATATGCCATCGCCTCAACCTTCTTTATAGCTTCTTAAGTGGACCCATTCCCCCCTATCCCTCCCTTCCCCCTTCCCATCTATTACATCAATTTTAAAACTAATAAACACCCAACTTTGTCGCGCGTAACTAACTTTTTAATGGACGCAAAACACCCTTGTAATGGAGCACTCCCGATTTTAAATCGAAATTTAAATCATATAAATTTCCGAAAATATAAAATGTAAAGTGGCGCCAGACAAAAATGCCATGGGTGGTCCATTGTCAACGTCTAAACTCTAAAACTAATGCATTACTAGACAATTGGGCTGTAATATCCAACGGAGTATCGATAATCCCATTTGTCATTGTTCTGGGTCCGTTTCCCTAAATAATTCGTTTATGATTTCACGTGTTGTTGCATTTCTTTGGGCGCTATTTGACATTTGCTACTCACAAACCAGAACACACCCGAAGAAGCTATTACGCTTGTCAACTTATATTGTGTCCATCTCGAGGTGCATTGACCAGTGAAATTTGGGATTTGGGACCCAAAATACGAGCCTAAAATACTGATAATTAAACAGTATGACATCTTAAAAGAGCAGCCAGCACGCGTTTTGTGTAAAAACTCGAAGAATGTTAAACACGTTATTAGATCGGTGTTTTACAAGCAATAAAGGACCCGAACTAATATATTTCACGTTCAAACCTTCTCCCTACCTGCGCTAGGTTTAACCTGCTTTGTTTTCGGCGGCAAGAAGCAAGCCTAAAAAGGTCTGGACGTGTCAAAACGATGCGATGATATAGCAAAAAATGTATGAAATATCTGGGAATGATTACGAGCGCCATTGTGTTTTATACGATTACGGCATGTTTGTTTATTTATAGCAAGGTTTTCTTCGTGTTAAATGCGATACCTGAGTGTATGTCTTAATTCTCACTGTTACTGGAAACGAGATACTTGCTCTTAAAATTCCCCAAACACTAGGCATATTTTTCTATAATAATTCCACGGGCCGAATGAAATTAAAGTGTGTCGAGTCACCAGTGTGAAATGATGGGCATTATAAGGCATATGGTTCTCGAAATGTCCTATTGGAACACCTGCCTACATGCTCGGCCAACGATTATCGATTACTGTAGACGAAACCGTGGTTCTAAAAAACGACCTGGCGTTTTGAACGGTACTAAATAAGCACGGTATAAATGTCGCACAAAAACGGACGGACCGGAGGTGCTAATAAACTCTAAACGACATAATCAAATACCGAAAGTTTTAAACTGTCTTGCGTGCCGGTCATCATTTTACTGTGACAAACATGCACTCCCAAATTGGTTAATTATTAATTATCGCCCTGCTAAGTAGTGCCGATCACAGCGCCACGGATACGCTATTCCCAACACGTCACATATCTACATTTCGGTACGCATTTTGCTAATCATATTGTTTACCTTTCATAATTTTCAATCTATAGGACACTGACGAGTATTTACAAGTATTTTCGGTGTATTTTCGGCAAGTATTTCCTTTTCCCTGTGAAATGGCAAGCCCTCGCTGTGATACGAATTGCATTGTAGAACGCAAGATTTTCATCTTTTAGATTTAAATACCCGCGAAAATATACTCAAAGTGCAATACCACACCGTATCAATTATGAATTAGAATGATGACTACTTCCTTGTTTTTAGTTTTGTCTTCGTTCAAGCTGTCATACTGTTTAATTATTGGTAATTTATGATTATTGAGAATGGCAAGTTTGGGTTCTGGTTGTGCTACTGTTTCTTTTAAAGATGTTAAGCGAGGATAACAATGTTGAGAATGAGATGTGATAGAGTGGTGGTTAGAAGTATGTGAGAGTTGCAGTAGTACGTAGAACGGTTGTAGATGGCGACAGAAATTTGAAGTCGGTCGCGTAGCGAGCGTAGATCGGTCTGTGAATTCGGTGGGGTGTTTTGAAAAAGGGGGTGCACGTCACCTACGCTGGCTACGCGTCGGGCACAGAGGTCCACCTTGTCAATATCCCTTCCTAGAGACTCCGCCTCTTATGCGCACGCTGTGTAACCCCCCACTTTGTTACAGCGCTGGACAAGTTGGGGACGCGACATCTCTTCACCAACAGTGCCCCCGAACCCGTGCAGCCGAATGCAGCGTTTGACATCGCCAGTTTAGTGCTTTACGGATGTCAGGCGTTACCGATACGGCTAAAGATCCTACTCGACAGGCTCTTCTCGGTTCTACAGAAGGAACAGGTGCTCCAAGTGTTGCATGGCTTCGGCTGGACACCTGAAGATTACGCAAGAGGCTACATCCTCCAGGTATGCATTAGCATTGTGCGAATTCGCATCGCGAGTGATTAGTTTTTGAGTAAAAGTGCGTGATTATCGAAAGCCAGCGCAGATGATGACGGTCCATCCAAAAGTAAGTAGCTCGAAGCTGTTAGACCGTTTACCGTCGCTGTCCGTCGCGTCGCTAGCGTCCGTCCAAGCACTCGTAAACAGCTCTCTGACTTGGCACGAATGTGTTTGGACGGTTATGAATATTTAACGGGGGCGAGTGGGTTAAATTTGGGGAACGAGAATAATACGCGGTCTTCGGAATCACAGACGTTCAAATTGCAGACCGTTTTGACGAGACGGACAATTCGCGTGCGAGCGCTTTTCGAATTTAATATCGCAATTAAGCCGCCGCACCGGTAAATATAGTGATATTTATTTTCCTTCGCGGTCTTTGTCTTCTTGCGCGTGAGCTTTGTTTATTTTAATTCGCGATCTACCTGTACCCGTCGGACGTCGTGTTTATCCCGCACTGAACTTGGGAAATCTAAATATAACCCCGCAAAAGACACATCGCAGCCCACCTCGCCTTTGTTCGCAGTTATGTAACGGCCGTGTTTCGTTTGCAGGAATCGCAAGGCGGCACTTTGGACAAATGGAGTATCTGCTCCGCTGAAGAGGAACCACTCGTGTTGCAACAGTTCCTGAGGTTCGGAGAGACCCGCGCCATCACGCAGCAACTACTTCTGGCGCAGCAGGCATTGCAGGACCCCACGCTGGAGCGACTTGAAAGACGCTCTTCGCCGAGCACCATGTCCCCAAATCGTTGTCCTTCGCCCTCTATATCCTCAGCTTTCCACTTATCCCACCTCCCTACCATGGCTCCACATCAGAAACACCCTTTAAGCTTCTTAAACATCTCGCAATCCAACGGCCCTGTGACTTCTTCCCCCACAACCACCACACAATCGCCCCTAAACCGCTTGCAGAACATGCAACCCTTCGATTTCCGAAAACTCGGCCCTGCGCTCGTCGGCTTCCCGAATAAAATCGAACCTAGGAGAAGAACTTCGGATAGCGACCCTCCACCGATGGGGTTGAACCTCAGCATGCCCGCAGCTTGCCTACCACCGCCTCCACCACCTCCAGTCACGATGAATCACCCAGTTTCCGCAGTGTCCGCGGCGATGGCCGCAGCGAATTCCTACGCCGCCGCTAGTTTAGTCGCATCTTCCTTGCGAATGTCTTCGGAGATCAAGCCATCCTCAGTTGACTTCCTGTCCAACAACGTCGGCGAGTTTCCATCGGAAGAAGACGAAGATGATGAGTCCCAAAGCGCGCTTAACCTCAGTCGTGATGGGGATGCGAAACGACACCCTAGAAGCGTTCTGGGCAGAAAGTCAGCGACCCCCACGAAGAGACATTGGGGATCTTCCGCCATTCCTTTAAATTTGGGGACGCAGTTCATCAATCCAGCCACGGGGAAGAAACGTGTGCAGTGCAACGTCTGCCTGAAGACGTTTTGTGATAAAGGCGCGTTGAAGATCCATTTCTCTGCCGTTCATTTAAGAGAGATGCACAAATGTACCGTGGAAGGGTGCAACATGATGTTCAGCTCCAGGAGGTCGAGGAATAGACACAGCGCGAACCCAAACCCTAAATTACACTCTCCACATCTCCGACGAAAGATCTCTCCGCATGATGGTAGAAGTGCGCAGGCGCATCCTATATTAATTCCTCCTCAAACTGGCTTGACACTTCCTGGGACCGCTGGTTTGAATCCGTTGAACCCGTTCAGCCCGTTTCCTCTTCTCACTCCCCCACCAGACATCAGGCATCACTCCCTTCATTCCATGGACTTCAAGCAAACCCTAGACCTGAGCGTCCAGCGACTGGAAGAACACAAGCGCGAGCAGTTCGAGGAGAAGACGCCGTCCCTGACGACCAGCAGTCACCACGACGACGATGACGAATTCGACGAAGACGATGGTATTGTCGTGGTGGGAGGTGACGAAGACGAAGACCAGGAGAAGATGGATAGCTCCAATGGAATATCCGACCAACCAGAAGACTTCAGCATGCCAGCCAAAAAGCAAAAGATGTCGGTGTCCGTTTCCGACGTCGACGAAGATATAGCCAGTAATATAGATAGTAACGAAGACTCGCTAAGCGTTGTAGATATCCACAGCTTGAAAGACGAGTTTAGCCTTCCGACGAACAAACGGAAGCGAAAAAGCCAAAATCCTATCAAATGCTCGGTGTCCACGGCGATGATGGAAGACCCCGCCAGCGATCCAGACTCTTCGAATGACGTTTTCGCCAACGAGAAGCACCAGGAAGAAGAGAAACCCCCTCAGGTAGAATCCAAAGATGTACAAATGGAAGAGGAATGCCCGTCTCCGTTAAATCTAGGCAAGAACAGTCCCGATGTGAACGCAAACGACACCGATAAAAACCTTTCGCAGATAAAGACTAGCCTAACCCCGTTATTTATGTTAGATAAACTGAAAAAGGAGAAGAAAGACCAGGACGAAAACAACGAGGAGAACGACGAAAGACCCGGGAGTTCCATAGAAAGCAACAAGAGCGATGAATCCTTTGACTCCTCGAACGCCCTGCGACATCTCGAGAGCCTCTCTCATGGGCATTTCGGCGAGTTAATGAGCAGAGGTTTGCATCTAGGCTTAGGTGGTCAAAGTTCCCAGTTTCCACCTTTGGGGTTTATGCTAAGCGGAGGTCCTCCGAGTCCGGCAAGGTCCCACACTTCTTCCGCTGGTAGCTCAAATGGCGGTGATTCACCAGACGAGGGGCATATGTACGAAAACGGTCAGTTCATAAGCACCATGGACGTTCCTATAGACAGAGACAACCCCAGGAGATGCACAGCTTGTGGAAAGATCTTCCAGAATCACTTCGGCGTGAAGACGCATTATCAAAACGTGCACCTAAAGCTAATGCATAAGTGCAACGTGGATGGGTGCAACGCAGCATTCCCTTCGAAAAGGAGTAGGGATAGACACAGCGCGAATTTGAACCTGCACAGGAAGTTGTTATCCACGTCTTCGGATAAAAGTGGCTTGGAGAAATCGCCGTTTTTGCCTGGTAATCCGTTACATGGGGACATCCTAGCTAGGATTTACGCTGAAGAGGCGCTGAAAGGTCACCATCTGCAACCTCCCAGCTTAGAACAGTTGATGATGAACGGTGATAGGATACCACCACCTCCTTTGCTGCTACCACCGTTAGCTGGATTGCCTTTTCCTTTGGGGAGTTTCAACCATTTTCCTCATTTGAACGGAGGAACGTCGTCGTTGAAGATGGAGCGTTCGGGATCAAATTCGCCGACGCCGACGTCGGATTCGCCGCCTCCGTCGAGTACTTCGCCCGGAATTCAGCGTTTGGTGCATTGCGTGGAGGAGGACGTTTCGCCGACGGATAAAGACGGGAACTTGTTATGCCGGCTGTGCAAGACCGCGTTTAGTGTTAAATTGCAATTGAAGGACCACTGTGAGAAGAGCCATCTGTCGGAGATGGTTCGGTGCACCGTCGCGGGTTGTCCGAAAGTTTTTATCTCAAGAACCAAACGGAATGCGCATTCGGAGAATGATTCGTTGCATTCTAGTGGTGTGACCTCGTGACCGTTCGGTGATAGACTGCGTACATGGTGGTGAGACCAAAACTTACTGATTAAACTAAACTCATCCGAAAAATAAGAAACATGTGATGTTATTGTACATTATAGTAGGGTATTCTATTATTATATTAGTTTTTGTCCTCTCTTTAAAGCCAGTCTCGTATTTATTTATTATTGTGCTTGTAATATAGACTTATGGTGCTTTCCATGTCAACTGATGCCAGTCTATGCGATTCTCTGTAAATAGTAGCGATCTCCTGTAAACTCTTTTCAAATATGGGCAACATTTTTGGAAGATGTGTGCAATAATAATGTACATACGATAATACTTACTACGCCTGTACGTGTATAGTTCTGTATATATATAGACATTATACAAATAGGGGAAAATCAGGCATGTTTTAACCAAGTATACGAAGCTAGGATGCATTTTATGAAAAAATATTACCGCTCTGTATGATTTTGTCGGAGGAGAAACGCACCACCTTCCTTTTTTGTAAATGTTACTTGTTATCGCATATTTACTATTTGTGTACAGTAAACTATTGTAAACTGCCTAATGGGCTTCTTAAAAAATATAGCTGTCGTAAAAAAGCTTGTAAATTGTTTTATTCCAAAATATTAGCATACACAATTTTCAGAAAAATCGTAAGTGAAATACCAAACAATATATGACTTCATCAAGGAAATAGACCCAGGTAGGTATGTATTACGTATCATATTCTTGCCACTGAAAATTTTCTAAAAGACGCGTGACACGAAGAGGAGTCGAGTGACACAAAAAGGTATTGAGTGACATACGATCACGATGTTAGACGAAGGCACAACGTGTTACGCCTCCTAACTTCTTGTCACTCGTCCTAACTTCTTGCCACTGAATATTTTCTAAGAGAGACGCGTGACTCGAAGAGGTGTTGAGTGACACGAAAAGGTATTGAGTGACTTTCGATCGCGATGTTAGACAAAGGCACAACGTGTTACTCGACCCAACTTCTTGTCACTCGTCCCAACTTCTCGCCACTGAAAATTTGCTAAGAGAGACGCGTGACATGAAGAGGAGTCGAATGACACGAACAGGTATTGAGTGACATTCGATCGCGATGTTAGACGAAGGCAGTTACGCCTCCTACACACATTGATAAGCCGTCTAACTTTTGATTTTTACATCTAGCATTAGAAGTTAGCTATAACATATGTAATTTCGAATGTCACATCTTGGCGCATTTCTGGGAATAGAGGGGTTCTTTTAGAGTTGTTAACTACCTCGTTAGTACCTCGAAATAAAAGTCAACCTGGTGCAGGGGCATTAATAGGCACATAATGAGTGGCACAAAAGGCCCTGAGGTGCGAGAGGGCCATAACTATTGATGAGACCTTTTTTCTCCCGGCAATTTATTCACCATTGTTAAGGTGGTGTAATAAACTGAAGGAATAGATAGAGAAGGGCAATAAAAGGCTGGAATCTTAATTCCGATATTTGACATTTACAAATTTAAGTCATTCGTGGTTGTGTGTGTGATCAATCTGAAGAACCCGGCCGCGTCTTGGGACCGCCGGCTAATTAGTTACGCCCATGGCTCGTAAAAAATGCAAAAGAATGCTCCTCCCACTAAATTATTATTCTAAACGCAATCATACACCTAGTATTACTGACATAATTAAATTTGCTGCCCAAGCTGTTCGTATAGCATGATATTTGCGCGTTTTATTATTTAATAACATTTACTTCCACTTAACCGACATCCATCAAGAACTGATGGAATCATTTTCGAAAACGGCTCTTAAGTAATTGATAAATCAATATAATCGAAGCCCCTTATTGCCGGATCAACGCTGTTAAAATATAAATTTAGTAGAAATTAGCAATTAATATCACCGGTATCACCAGTAATCGCTGGTCACTTCTTGTAAGGGTTGTTATCGATTGGTGTATGAAATAAGGGTGGGATTTAGTATATGCAAAGTTAAGCTGATGTTAGAAGCTCGCAGAAGCGTGATACAATTGTTGACAGGTTACATTAGGATTTGTCTGGTCAGCAAATAGGGTTGAAAGCCGAGCTTTGACGTTATTCCTCTTCTGTCTTTGTATGGACCACCGACCACCCATACCGATCGCCATTGCTTGCGCTGACGACGTGTCATTCATTAATCCGTTCTATAAGCCACGAATTATTAATTCATTTTTTTTTCGGTGTCCACAAAACGAGTTCTGTGTATATTACAGAAGATAGCCGCCGCGAATGCGCTAGAAAGAGAGACCAAGACGCGGGCAAACACAATGCACTTCTGTAGAAGTCATTCCCAGGCAACCGATTGTCTGTAAACTGATATTCATCACTCACATTACCTACCAGCGTTATTTTTGCTCCTGATTGATGATCAACCATAAATTTTATCAATTCAATACTATTACTAACTACCAGTTGGTACTAACTACAAGCAAGCAAGCAAGAAGACGTTCCTCATTATGCCAACGACATATTTTAACAAATATATATCCCTCTAGACACACAACTTGCTTTGAGCAACACGAAAATGCATCGAGTGACTTAGAACTTTCGATCGGTCACTCGTCCTAACTTCTTGCCACTGAAGTCTGACTTTTACTTTGTACATCTAACATCAAATTCTTAACCATGTCACAGCGAGAGAGTTAGACAATATACTAAACCCAAAGGACGAAATTCACCAAATAAGCATTGGTATATTTTGGAGTGATGATGGTGTGTCGACGAAAAGGGAAAAGTCATGTTTCATTAGCTCTTAATGACTGTATGTCTGTGTGCTATACATCACGACTGGATAGGGGAAAAGTAAAGTAGGAAGTGACTGGAACTTATTTTAATCCAGGACATACATAGAAAATCAATCAGTCTTTCCCGGTGTGGTCCAGGGTACGCAAATCTCATCTGCTAAAAGATTGGACCCTTTCTGTTTAAGATACGCACGATTTATATGCCGAGCAATAGAATTTGCATGCTTTCCAATCTCCTGACGGCGAGATTCAATTTTATTTACAAATTCTACCGTAATGGAAGTGAGAGAAAGAGAGAGAGATAGGGAGAATCTCTTTATGGCTTGATGAATTCGATGACGACCAAGTGTCATCTATAAAACCCGCAGACGGTGTATTAATGTATCTGCTACTTTTTCACATGTCAAAATAGTTTGATATATGAGGATTGTATATGTGAGCTGCAAGCACAGTAGCGCTGGTCTCCACTCTAATGATCCTTACTGGTCGCGGTCGACATCAAAATTCATCTTCTATCGCCATTACAACACAATAGGACCCTAAATTTTCTGAACGGAGACGGCGGCTTTTCTCTAAGATCTTACACAATCAACCACCAATTGATAATATTACTCAACTATATGGGCCTTTAAAGGAGTGTAAAATAAAATAAAATAAAATAAAATATAAATAACTGGTTGGTGTACTTAATGGGAATATAAGTATAAAATTGGAGACAGTGAAAATGATCACGTAGTGTAATTGTAATTAATTTACAATTAATCCAGGGGGTTTCTAAAAAGCGCCCATCAAATTACATGTAATTTTAGAATGGTCTTAATTGCTATATTCTCGGAAAGTCTGTAGACCCATATCAAAGTGGTCATACCGTATTATTAAGGTGTCACACGCGAACAACGTTTATGTTCTACTAAGCCGTTCGCGCACATTTAGATCTTACAAACAACGGCCCTAATCTACCCTTATATCTTAACCCTTACATCATACACCTTACACCATAACCCTTATGCCATAGCCCATAGTCAAATCATAATTATACATGTTTCAACGACGATCTATCAAATCCAAAATGCGATATTTCAACTCAACATTTAAATTCTGGTACTGAAGAGGTACGTCATAATATTTTTCTTTACAAAAAAGCACTGGATATGTACTTGCAACTGAAAATTTTCTAAGAGAGACGCATGACACGAAGAGGAGTCGAGTAACACGAAAAGGTATTGAGTGACTTTCGATCGCGATGTTAGACGAAGTCACAACGTGTTACTCGACCCAACTTCTTGTCACTCGTCCTACCTTTTTGCCACTGAAAATTTTCTACGAGAGCACGCGTCACGAAGAGGAGTCGAGTGACACGAAAAGGTATGGAGTATGGAGGCTTAATTTAATTCCCTATCCAATGAGCCCTTCCGTTCCTTTCTAGAACAAATAGTTTTTGAATTATATGAATTTTTAAGTGGACCAAATTCCGTACCTAAAAGGCCCTATATCTCCTAAACGGTGCGTCCAATCGAAAAGCTAATGAAAAACGGCCTCCCCCCTAACTTTAGAACACCCCCGCAAAGTGGCCTTTCTAAATAATATGCCGCCGACAAAAGGGCCAAAAGGGCTAAATCAAGAATTTTGAAATATAAAATTAATCGGAGTCGAATAACACGAAGCGGAATATATTTCGAATTAGGTACGTAGGGTACCGACTTCAATGAGTAGCGGTGGTTTCGCCGCTGACTCAGAGATGGCGCCCGTAGTATAGATGAAATTAATTGTTTAAATTTTAAATTAGTTTTAATTAAAATATAACCGACGTATTATACCTTACAGGAAAGGGCTTTTAAATCCCTATGCAATAAGCCCTTCCGTTCCTTTCTATGACAAATAGTTTTTGAATTATACGCATTTCAAGTTGACCAACTTGAATCGTTCTAGCTTCTTGCCACTAAAAATTTTCTTAGAGGGACGCGTGACACGAAGAGGAGTCGAGTGACACGAAAACGTATTGAGTGACATTCGATCGCGATGTTAGATGAAGTCACAACGTGTTACTCGACCCAACTTCTTGTCACTCTTCCCAACTTCTTGCCACTGAAAAGTTTCTAAGAGAGACGCGTGACACGAAGAGATGTCAAGTGGCACGAAAAGGTATTGAGTGACTTTCGATCGCGATGTTAGATGAAGTCACAACGTGTTACTCGACCCAACTTCTTGTCACTCTTCCCAACTTCTTGCTACTGAAAAGTTTCTAAGAGAGACGCGTGACACGAAGAGATGTCAAGTGGCACGAAAAGGTATTGAGTGACTTTCGATCGCGATGTTAGATGAAGTCACAACGTGTTACTCGACCCAACTTCTTGTCACTCTTCCCAACTTCTTGCTACTGAAAAGTTTCTAAGAGAGACGCGTGACACGAAGAGGAGTCGAGTGACACGAAAAGGTATTGAGTGATTTTCTATTGCGATGTTAGACAAAGGTACAACGTGTTACGCCTCCTAACTTCTTGTTACTCATCCTAACTTCTTGCCAGTGAAAAATATTAGTTTTGGGAATAAGATTAAAAACGCTTCAATTGATATAAAACATTTATTAAGAATTGCAGTTTTTCTTTCATCTTAACAAAAAAATACAATCATCACTTACATTAATATAATATACACATAATTTTGTAGAAGTATTTACAAAAACTTTATTTAGCAGCTGAGGGTGCCTAACTAGACCATTCGTTATGACAAAATCGTCAGTATACAATTGACACCTATTAATTTTTTTCATCTTCAATAGTTTTGATTAATCCGTTTTACATAAATATATGAGAGGTTTCGTCGCGGGAAGGTACATACATCGGATACATACGACAATCAGGTTTATTATATTTGTAAAAAGGTGTAACACAACCAAAGCACAATTAATCTTTTGCGGGAAAAACGATAAATCCAAATTAAAACCTTATTCTAGTACGTATTATTTTGTTTATTTGTGTGTAAGTGTGTGTGGGTGTATATGAATATAAAAAATTAGACGCAATACTTTAAGACTAGAAACTAAAGTTGATTGGATGTTTCGAGATCAATAAACGGGGTGTAGATAGCCGTCTATAAAAATATAAAATTTAAACCAGGTATATACGGATCACCCAGTATAAAAACTAGCCAAGCATAGCTAGTTTTTATACTAGATCATTCGCAATATATAAATATATATAAAACTATGTATAATAATAATAATAAATACAAGTAAACTGAAGAATTCCTCAAACTATATACATACAGATAGCCTTAACTTCAAAACTAACAACAAGCACCATTCTTTTACATAACTATTGTTATATATGAACCTATATACCATCGATTCCCGCAAAAGATTAACTAAATCATTTTTTTGTACTGTTAATCGACCAGTTTTTCGTTTATCAAGTAAAAAGTCAAAAACAAAAGCCTCCCGAATCTATAAATCTATTCTAGGACGGTACTGCAACGTCAACGGGGGATTCTGAAATCTCCACCTCGTCACATACACAAATTTCAGCGTATGGTCCTTTCCAAGTAGCTCGTCGTTGCACAATATATCAATCTAGAACAAAACAGAACGATTCTTGAACGATTTGTCAAGAAATTTACAACGTTTCAGTTAAACATCCGTATCTTCTTTAAAAATGAAGATATTGAAATGAAACAAACATCAAAACATAGCTAATTAATTTGTCTATAATTTCCTGAAAGAATCACAAAAATCCGTGAAGTATTACAAACGTTATTGCCCGTCAAACTTTTACTTTCCGACTAATTTTTACTACTGCGTATACTTACATCTCTGTATTTTTCCATGCCGTTTAGAACTTTCTTGGCAACGAATTTCTTCAAATGTAGTATGGTAGCTTGAGCGGAGCACCGTATGAATCGTCTCTTTAAAGTCTTTAGATTCGAACTAATGCACTCCAAGCAAACGTTAACTTGTTCGTCTTGGCGGTGATAATCGGATTCCGCGTGGACGTCGGCCACTGATTTTTCCTCGTCCACTTCGCCGGGGTTAGGAGGGATGTCCTTGGGACAGGGCAGGCCCCTGTTGCGGTAGAACTCGCGTTCCCTGGCGATCTCGTCTAAAATTGAACGGATTTCGAGTTGCGGATGAGAAATGATGTGTTGGGAAGCGTACTTACTTTTTTGAAGGTCCGGTACGAGTTTATACACGATATCCTGCATTGTACGATCAAAACTTATGTACTGCAGCGGATGTGATTGGTGTATGACGTTATTACATGTTGGACAGGTGTTATTTTCCTCTAAATGTTTGACCAGACAACTCTTGCAAACTGAAACGAGGCGTTTTGATGGTTTTCATTGAGTATTTCGGTGTTTACTTACATGTATGTAAACATTCTGTGACTGTTGTGGCATCAATTAAATAACCTCTACAAATCTTGCAGGTAATGTAGTTATTTAATGTTCTTAATTTGATCCTCCTTTCCATTATCATAATTCCTGACGGTACATAACTTCTCTGGTGCTTTTTTTGCGGCTCATAGGAGAAAATCGGAAGCTGAGCGAAAGTTTATAAAATCATCGGCCATATTCAGGCCGCCACAAACTAGCATCAACCGCGCGAGGTTAGCCGCGAACGCAAGTCGAGCGGATAGATAGATGGCGCTAGCATCCATCTACTAAGGTACACTACGCTCCTACAATATGTATACGGGTTATAAGGAATAAAACAAGAGTTGTTTTTTTACTACATTTATTCATGTATACATAATTTTTATAATATATTTATTATTTATATATGTATATATAACATTATATACGAAGTACATACAGTTGAGTGAGTATGTACTTCATATAAACCGAGTTGAACACATACAGTAAAAGAGAACAAGAGATTCAGTTTATAGTGTCCAATGAAATTAACGCTAAACACCGATTATCACAAAGAAATATACCGTAAAGTATGTATATGTATATAAAAGAATACAGTAAAGAGTTTAAACGGTTCGAGTCCCTAGATTCGCACACGAAAGGAATGAGATTGTTTGCTTTGTTTCGTTAATTTAACGTTTATTATCACAACATTCGTTTGTTTGAATAAGAGAAGAAAACAACAATTCTGACAATGACACGTATTTTTAAAGTGGCCGCCGGCTGTTCATTCGTTTTCGAGGCCCGCCTCAGTCGTCGTCTTCGCTGCTCGACGTTTCCTGCACGGTTGTGAACCAATTTTCCCTATTAGTATTTGTTATGACAGCCCTATAACGTAGTTTACGGGAATTAAACGCACAAGTTTCCTATTTTACGTACGACGGAAAACTTCATACACATTCTATACTCTATCACAGGGACAACTCATAAAAATCGCATGCAACAATTCGTCTCAGTATCGTCACTCCCCAATATAAAACATCTTTGGCATATCAATTTAAACACTACACAAAATCAACATACTCTTTATCTTACAAACATAAAACGGTAACTAAACGTGCAATCATTTATACATTTGAATCATTCGATTACACCCAACACTATTTATACATTATACAACAACACCTCTCCTTTCATCTAACGAATTAACAATAACAAAAAATAAACAATAAAAAAGTACGATACATAGGGCATAAAACAGAAAACTCTATGTATGATCAACCATCTTCAACCTTACCTAGACTTTCTAGTACTCCTAGTGTTTGTTGGCAGTGTTAGAGACGTCCGATAGTACGGAACATCTTCCCCCGTCTCCAGAGGTCGCCGCTGCAGCGTCATCGTCTCATTCAAAACGTCCGACTCCTCCCCATCCGGAATAGTAAACCCCGCAGATTTACAATTCTCACATTCACTCCTAAACAACCAAGAAAATGTACAAGAAATTCAAAATTATACATCATTTTTTACCTGTAATCATCATCGTCGGGCGAAGAGGACAGACAGCGATACGATATCAAGCTAAGTTCGTCGTCTTTTTTAGGCTTCCCTTCTCGTATGGGTGAAGCAAAATTAGGTGGAGCCGGAGGAATAACTTCGGTAATCTTCATGTGATCTTCAAGTTCGATATCGTCGCTTTTCTGCGGAACGCGCGAGGAACAAGGTTCCGGTAATTTCGGAGCGTTCACGGCGGAGAATCGCTCCGCGTTGGCCAGCAACTCTCTTAAGTTCTTCGGCAGGGTCCTATGAGAGGGATAGGACGGCTCCCGGCTCTCAGAACGCAGCAAACTCCGCAGATTATGCTCCGACCGTTCCCCCGCTTTCAACTTGGACAGTTCCCTATTCAAAGACTTCGAGCTAGATATCGAATACTCGCAACAAAAACGTTCAGGTACATTAAAAACAGCGCGATGCTTATCCAAATTTATCTCCCCGTGCTGCTGAAGCCTATTCTCGACGATAACGTCGTACCGGCCTATTTTAACGATGGGTTTATCGACGTTCTGGGGCGCCTCTCTACGGGAACTCGAGGGGTTCCCCCGTTTCGGAATATTCGGTTTTGTACTTAAGGGAATGTTCTCGTAGGTGCTCCTGTGCGTCTGCGGACGTCTTTCCTTGGGCCTGTCGTTGTGCACGGTGACGTTGGCGTAGTGGCGTTGCGGGTTGTCTACGCAGTCATGTCGGCAAGGCGCGTTCGATTGGTTCGGCTGGGGCTGCGCCTGCGGGGCCTCCTGAGTCGGAGGGGTGCCAGCTCTGGCCGAGGCAGAGTTGGAAATCGCATTGGCTATGCGGAGCTGACTGTTTCGGATGTCGTTCTCTATCTGGGCGCTGCGGACAGCCTCCTCGTATGGAGGGGGCGCCTCCCCTTGGGGGAAGTAGTTGCTCGGGGGCTTCCACAAGCAGTATTGCGGACTAGCCTCTTCGTAATGGTACTCTATGTCATTTGTACCAGTTCCAAGGTACCTTTGAGAAAAAATAATCAAGTAATTTTGTCTCTGTAAGCGACATTTTTCTAGTCTAAGATTGCAACATAGCCTGAATTGAAAGTTTGGATATATAAAAAGAAAAAATTGAACTCCACTGTATATAGTAATAAAACTAAAAAACAAGTGAACCGATACTAAACAAAACAAGGTCACTTAACAAATGTGTTAATTTTTTTTTAGCGATTACAACATAATTTACGTTAGGAAAGCATATCAAGGACGTGAATGGAGGTTTGCATACCCTATAGTGTCAGGGAGATAGCCCAAGCTGCCGGCGATGTATCCTATGCTATTCAAGCTCCTTTGGTCCTCGTTGAGTTGCTGATTTTGATGGTTGTTACCCTTCCGTTTCTTGAGCCTATGGAACAGGAAGAACAGGAGAGATATGGATAGGATTGCGGTGATGGCGCTGGCCACGAATCTCAAAGCTACGTCGTAGTTGTCATCGTGAGCGGTCAGCATGTCATCTAAGCACTTGAACTCGCAACACAGCGTCCCCACTTGAAACGATTTGCAATTCTGGAAGACGATTTTTAGTATTGAAAAACTGTAGTTTAGTGTTATTTTGCAGGTGAACTTACTTGAGGTGGAGCGCAAAGAACTGATTTGCACCATTTGGGGCTACCTTTGTCGCAAACACATAACATGCAGGGGTTCGAGCCGGGAATGTAGTGCAACCCCTGTGACACTACGTGCTGGTGGATGTCTTTACAATGAATTTGTGCATCTAAAACGTTTTTTTTTTTTTTTGGTATTTTTCAAGGGTTTTTGGTGTGTTGTAACATAATAACTTACTGTACTGTTCCATTAGGTATGGGAAAATCATAAAGGCCGACAACCCCCTCCGCATATTGACATTTTAAGCTCTTTTCTGTGGTTTTATTGTCGCCGTTGGTAAACACAATAAACTCCGATGAGGGTGGCGATATTGATCAATGATCACCGTGACATCGTTATGTCAAAGTTACCTGTTAGCTACAAGCACCACTAGGCCGACTAGCACCAGTGCCATTTTTAACTTTGCGCAGTACACGCTAGAGGCTCTCTATACCGAAACTCAGTCAATAAAATGCACTTGGACCGTTTACCCGCGTCGGTACCGCCACTGGCCAACGCGAAAACCTCACCACCTCATTGGCGTACGACAAACAACCGGATCATCATCATAATGCCTCCTCCCCCTCCGTCATACCTCAACCACACACGTCACAGCTTCCTCACATACACAAAAAACTGTAATTACAGATTACTGTATAAGTTTTTTTTTTCGTGTGAAAGCGATTTGAGTACAATATGTTTTAGTATAATATGATTTTAGTATAGATTAGTGAACAACACACTTTGTTGTTTAACTATCTTCGTCTGGCTGATAAGAATTAAGAATAATTTGCTAAAGCCTGGTTTACACCGGCCGAACCCGAGTAAATTTTTAATAAAGGCGATTCGTGTTTTGATTATTATAAAGTTTTGTTGTTATTCATTACCTGGGGGTTTGTTGTTTGCGGTTTTGGTTATTAGTAATAATTAGGCGTTTGTGTCCCTCGTGACGTAACAAGGGTCATTGCTAATCAATCGTCGATGCATTATCAGGAAACGTTTTGCCGTAAAATAATAGTAAACACTTCAGATTGGTTTATTTGTTAAAAGTTCGAAGTAGTAGTATGCGTGATAACAGGCGAAATATCGCAAAACAAAGAATTCGCTGTTGCTATCCGATATAGTAGTAGTATTTTTATCGTGTAGGCGGAGGTAGTATTTTGCTTGTTTACTAGTAAAGAAATGAATGGGTAGAATAGGTAGAATGGTGCTAAGATAAGAGGGTAAATCAGCGCGGTTCGATAGATAAAAGGTTTAATGCATTGACGGGCAGAACATGACATGAATGAAACGTAAGGCTCACGTCATACGTCCAAATACGTAAATATTACAATACGAATACATGTTACTTTACAACCTACTGGATATTCTACTACACCGTCGTAAAGTGTAGCAAGGTGGTCGTGTCGGTACGCGACATCGAAAAACTAAAAGCGGACCCAGGTAGTCGGCCACCGGATTTCTTTTACTACGAAAAGGAACAATGTGCACTGTGTAGTGAAGGGTGATGGAAGGTATCAAGCAGCCAGCAGGCTAGTCGTCACGCAGAATAGCCTATTGTGAATGGTACTCTACTTCGGTTTGATATACATACAATAATGGATTTTTGTGGGGGTGTTCGAAAGAACTAGTTTCATGTATTTCGTGAGTAGTGCGTGTCTTTTTTACTCCATCCTCCGCGATCCCCGAGCATGCCCCCCGAAACGATAAACACTCGCGCTCCCATATGACAACCAGAATGTTTATTTACCATCGTTCTTACCACACTTCAACTCATCACCATTCATTGTCTTTTAAATACACACCGCCGACCGAAATGACCTCCATCAACAAAGACTATCCACACGTTTAGTGCTCCACACTCACATCCGACATGGATATGGGTGTTCGGCAGTTACCCAAAAAAAGAAAATTCGATCCGGCTGAACTCGAGGAACAAAACTGCCCGCCAGCACCCATCGTCAACATTCCCATGGTCGTAGACTACTCCAGAAACAACCGCATTGACGACGACTACCACCGTAAACAAGACACCGTCATAGACCTCACCGAATGGAGGGACCATCGAGTACTCGCCAAACAAGGCGACTGGTACTTTCAAGGTGTCATACGACAAGCAGAAGGCTCAGACGTAAGTAATACATATATATATAGAAAAAATGAATTATTTGCGGTGAAATTTAAGATAGCGATTATACCCAGAAAAAATTCTTTTATTATATATATATATATATATATTTTCCTTTATATTCCTCTCAAAAAACCTTTTGTAGATTATTGTAGACCTCGATGGAAAAGAAGAGCGTACCGTAAAATTCACGGACGTCCTCTCGGCGGAGAACTACAATATAATCAGCGACGCGGCCCCCTCGAAATCTCAGCTGACCTTAGGCACCCGAGTGTGCGTTCGGCACCACGACGAGAAAGCCATGTTCGTCGAAGGGGTAGTCTGCAAGATCTTAGAAGAAACGCACGCGGTGCAATTCCGCGTTGCCGTCTTGGGGGACCAGCATTGCGAGATAACGGTGAAACGTGGGGACCTGCGGCTACTGCGGCCCCCGTGGTTCGACGAGTTAGAAAATTTAAAAGAACCACCGTTCGAGACCATCCCTCTGCCCCAGCCTGACTATTTCCGAGCGGTTTCTCCGTCGCCTCTAATTTCCGCGTCGATCTGCAATCAGAACCCCATGAATGGGAAGCATTACGACGATTTGGGAGAAAGCGACGACGAGTTACGGCGGGAGATCATGTTCGGGCATGATAGTGATTTAAAACTGTCGGGAAGTAGTAAACGGAGCAGTATGCAGAGCCGTGGGAGCTCCTCGAGCAGTGTTACATTGCGAAGTCAACCGACTACGCCTCGTAGCCAAGCGGCTACGCCGCATAAGTATAAAAAGGGTGACGTTGTGTCGAATCCTAATGGAATACGTAAGAAGTTTAATGGTAAACAATGGAGGAGGCTTTGTTCTAAAGATGGTTGCCAGAAGGAGTCCCAAAGGAGGGGCTATTGTTCTAGACACCTTAGCCTAAAGGTAAGTTGCTTTCAAAGATGAAGAGTCTAAAGCAGTGGTTCCCAACCAGGTGGTAATTACCCAATTTATTTTAAGTCTTTATTTATCAAAACCAATCTTTGAACTAACTTTTTGAAATATAACATGTTATTTTACAACTTGCTGCTGCTTTTTTATTGGGTCAGCAAAATGGATGCACTAAATATCCCTGTTTTCTTTGTCTGTGGGACAATCGTGCAAAAAATGAACATTGGGATAGGAAAAACTGACCGTCGAGAATAAATATGACCGTACGAAAAGCTAACATAGGCCATGAACCATTGATAAGTCGAGAACAAATAATTCTTCCACCAGTACATATTAAATTTTGGGTTAATTAAACAGTTTGTGAAAGCTTAATATAAGAATGATGTTTGATCCTTTGATGGACCACAAATAACTTTGGTTGAAGCATGGACAATCTTTGTATCAGTTATCGAAAATTTTTTGGGAAATCACCAAGCTGAACAATATTAACAACACAAATCGTTGACAAAATGCTTCAAAATTTTGAAAAACTACTATGAGTACCAAGTTACATTATTTTCATAGTCATTTAGATAAATTTTCTGGTAATCTGAGTGATTACAATGAAGAACAAGAGCAACGGTTTCAGCAGTATATCAAGATAATGTAGGAAAGATGGTATTGACATATAATGGCAGACTACTGCTGGACCTTAGAAAGGGACTGTCCTGAACAAAAATACAATAGAAAACGTAACACAAAACGTTTTCTTAATTTAAATTTGTGTTTTTTTAATTCTTTTATTGTCAATTTCAGAATTGTGTAATATGCCTCATACTTTCGAATGGTAAAAAATTTCAAATTACGTTGAATATGGACTTTATGGATTTTCATATTTAGTAGACCAGAATTACCTAAAATTGACAAATAAATTTCATGCCGCAAAATCAATGTTCCCCTGTGTAATCATTGTTGATCAGTTATTGTTGTTCACCGATTGCTCAAAATATTTTTTGGTGCGTAACCCCTAGTCTAAAGAACAATAAAATTTGTACGTTACCTTTCCAGGGGAGCAGTTTGCGAGTAGATTCTCAGTTTTCCCGGTCGAACAGTAAAGTGGACGGCGAGGAGACGTCCCGAGACTCCGAGACTTCCCCGTCGTGCAACGACAGGAGGATAACGGGGCGCTTCGACCAGGAGGAGAAGGACGCGGCGAACATGCTCGGTAAGTGCTGTGGCCCCCGTGATCCGGCACCTGCGAAATGCTTTAATATGATGGTTCAGTTTCTTTAGGGAGTTCACGATCCGCCACGCCGGCGTTCTCTCCGAACCCTCACGGATCGTCCCCGCTGTCCATGCAATCGCCAATCCCCGTCGGACCCAAGCAGAACCTTTTCATGCCCATCACAGCACCATCTCACTTGCCCAAGAGGCAATCACCCGGCCAAGGCTACAATTACAACATACCAACCAATTATAATCCTGTTATAAGGTAATATTTTGTGACTAGTATGCATTGTTTAGTCTAATAAGTCATGTGGAATTGTTTTCGGTAATCTGATTCGTTGCTATGTTTAAAATAAACAAAGATAATCGTTATCTTAAAAAAAATTCTTCAGGCCTGAGTTAGTGCGGCCGATGCAGCCCACAACGAGTGTGATTTGCGTGTCTCCGAGTCCCAAACCGTGGATGAATTCGGCCCCGATGCAGCAAGAGCAGCCGACGGTTATTTTGCAGCACAAGGCCGCGCAGAATCAACATTCGGAGCAGGAGAACGGTCAGATGCCGGTGTACATGATAATAAACGATATGAACGAGAAGAATAAAGAATCGCAGAGACTAGAGCACCATCAGCAGCTCGTGGCCCCAAATCCTGTCAAAAGTCTTCCTTCTAGTAGTCAATTAATGCCTGTAATCGTCAGGCCGACGCAGCTGGTCCCCGTTCTGCCCGCTGCTACGCAATCCGTAGTCAAGAGGAACGTCACTCAAATGCCTACTGCCACCTCTACTTCTATGCAAACCTCTACGCCAATTGTTATCAAGCAAACACCTCAAGGTATGTATAGAATTTTGCGGTTTTTTGAATAAAAGAACTGCAATATTTTCTTTACAGTTATGAACACCATTAATTTCAACAATAAAGATCCGATCAACCTCCAAACGACGTCGAATCAAATCTCAATTCCATCTCCCGGTTTGGAGAGAGGGACTCCGACGTCAAATCAAGGTTCTTACCACACGTCCAGTCAGCAGTCGCATCTGCAGACCGCTCTGTGGCACTCGATAGTACCGATTCTACCGGCGGCTTCCGGGCCCGTCTCTCCGCCTGATTCGGAGCTGTCGCCTCCGCTATCAGCTCCGCCTGTGCCAAACATGTCATCGCAAGTTCCAGCTCCCGTCCTAGACTTGGAATATTACGGCGAGCCAGAATCCTGTCTCCCTCTGGAGGACGACGACGAAGTTTTTGTCAACGAGCCCGCGAAACCGGCGACTGAAGACTTGCACAACGGAAACAAACGCAGAACCCAGAGCCTTACCTCATTACCGAAAGAAACCGCGAAGAATAAAGCGAGGATACGAAGGCCTATGAACGCGTTTATGATTTTTTCGAAGCGACACAGAGCCTTGGTGCACCAAAACTACCCAAATCAAGATAATCGGACCGTTTCCAAGATCCTCGGCGAGTGGTGGTACGCGTTACCCCCGGACAAGAAGAAGATTTACCACGAGTTGGCCCTCGAGGTCAAAGAAGCGCACTTCAAGGCGCATCCTGAGTGGAAGTGGTGCAACAAAGACCGAAGGAAATCCTCCACAGGTTCCGGGAGGAGTCGATTCAGCTCCACGGGGGACAGCGGGGAGATTGGGGAAATGCCCCTGAGTCCAAACACGCCCAACCTGCCATCTCCAAAAGACCCGACGGAGGTTAAAAATCCGGTGGAAGACGTCGTGGACCCCGCTGATATCTCTGACGACGATCAAATGGTGATTTGCGAAGACCCTCCTCAGCCTGAGCTAGACCTAAAATGCAAAGAGAAGGTCACCGACTCCGACTCGGAGTCCCACAGCGATATCGACCAATTGGAGAATCGGAGATATCACGCGATTCCGGAAACCTGTCGCCCCAAGCCAATTAAAGCCAACGGACCAAAATTTAGCCCAGTGCCTACCTCTTCAGTGCTTAATTTCCCGTCGTTCCACTCGCCGATGACTCCGCAAGGCGTCAGCGAGTTCAAACCCACCGGCGGGGCGTTCAAGACCATGCCGGCGTCTCCGAAGATTGTTAAAAACGACAATAACGACAGTCACAGTTGGCCTAATAATCCCGAGGTGTCTTGGAGTAACTCGCAGATGAAGAATCTGGTGTCGCCGTCCTCGAAGACGTTGATTCTCAAGCCGCAGGGGCATGGGCAGTCGATGATTATCCTTAACCCACCCCTTGGCGGCCAATCCACCACTCTGTGCCTGTCGAGCGAGGGCGATCGCTCGCACCCTGTTGTTGTCGTCGCTTCTTCCGCCTCCGATCAAGCGGTACAATATGTCTATCAAATTCCCGTTTCGGATACTAACGGGAGAGGAGTTGCCATACAACCGTTACAGATAGTACCCACCGGACAATCGGTTATCGTTAGCCAAGCGCAAAGCAGGTCTATCTCAACAGCTGCGCAGCACCACGAATCAATCAACAACCAAAACTCAAATATCTCATATTCAAACTCCAGTAAGTACCTTTTTTTTCCAGTACCTTTTGTTTTAGCTTTACACAATAGCCATTTTTATTTAGGTATACTTGTCAAAGTAGACAATAAGGATGTCAAACAACAAACCTCAAAAGTGATCAGATCTCCAGAAATGGTGCCATCATCTCCGCATCTAAACAACTCAGATACTGAGCGTGTTCCTGAGGTAAAAGGAGAGTTCAAGCTAGCTCCAACGCCTGCTCAACTTGGCAAAGCTCCTCTTCAAAGGCGACAATCCGTTGGTAAGTATCAATTCTTTCTGTAGCTCATATTATGCATTTTCTAGCTAATACTACACTTTCTGTAGCTCATATACATTCTGTAGCTAATACTACACTTTCTGTAGCTAATACTACACTTTCTGTAGCTCATATTATACCTTCAGTGACTTATGTCTTTTATAACAATTATAGCTGTAGCTCCGGTGACCTCCTCTCACTCGTCGAATCTGCCACCACCAGAAGGGTCAAATGTGAACACGGCGACGACGGATTCGGACCCGATGATGTCCCCGCTGCACAAGAAATGTTTCCAGAAGAAGCCGTCGAACAAAGATGGAATGGACAGGTATGAATCGTCGGAAGTATCGATCGGCCTTCAATAAAGTAAACTTTGACGCATTGCAGGGTTTTGGAACAGGTCAACTTCGAGAAGAAGTTCTCATCATTGCCGCAGTTCAAGCCCGGAGAATGCCAGTCCCCCAGCGCCCTGTCTGTAGCTTCTCAAAGGTTTCCCCCCAACTATCAGAAGAAGCAACGGTTATCTTCCCACCGGACGTCCATAGATGAGGACAGCGAACAACCGGATACCCCGCAGTTGAGCACTCCGCGGGGATCACAGAGGCATATCGAAGGCACCTCGTTTTTCGGACCAGATTTTAACATAGATTCTGCTAGAGGTATAGCCCCCTAACACATATTTTAGCTAATTCTACACACTCTGTAGCTCATAGTATGCCTTCATATATCTTCTGTAACCAATATTATACCTTCTGTAGCTAATTGTACACACTCTGTAGCTCATATTATGCCTTCAGTGGCTTATATATCTTCTGTAACAGATATACCTTCTGTAGCTGGTATTACACTGTGAACTTATATTATACCTTCGGTAGCTAATTATACACACTCTGTAGCTCATACTATGCCTTCAGTGGCTTATATACCTTCTGTAACAAATATTATACCTTCTGTAGCTAATTCTACACACTCTGTAGCTTATATTATACCTTCTGTAGCTAATTGTACACACTCTGAAGCTCATATTATGCCTTCAATGGCTTATATACCTTCTGTAACAAATAGTATACCTTCTGTAGCTGGTATTACACCTCCTTTGCTTATATTATACCTTCTGTAGCTAATTATACATACTCTGTAGCTCATATTATGCCTTCAGTGGCCTATATACCTTCTGTAATAAATATTATACCTTCTGTAGCGGGTATTACACCTCCTTGAGCTTATACCTTCTTTAGCTAACTGTACACACTCTGTAGCTCATATTATGTCCTCAGTGGCTTATATACGTTCTGTAACAAATATTATACCTTCTGTAGCTGGTATTACATCCCATGTAGCTTATATTATACCTTCTGTAGCTAATACTATAGTTTCTGTGGTCATAATATGTAATATTGGATTTTTTCTTTAGATTTAACGGAAATGGAAGAGGCGAATTCTCCGAGGACTCCTAGGACACCGAATACGGGAAGGGATTCGGAGAGGGGTCATAGGAGGTTGCTGGAGATGCGTCGTCAGTTGGTGATGGAGTTGTTCCAGTCGTGCAATACGTTGTTTCCGACGTCGGAGGCGACGTCAAGGTTCCAGGCGGACCATTCGGAGTTCTTTCCGAATCGGAATATCCTGCAGCTGAAAATCCGCGAGGTGCGGCAGAGACTGATGGCCACGCAGGGCGGGACCCCACAAAGTGCCAATAGCTTAAATAGCCCGCTGACGCCTGCCGAATCGACGAGGGTGTCGCTGAACAGTTAGCTGTCTACTACGTGCAATAGCGTTACGTCTTCCCTCACTTGTCGGGGCTCCCTCACCAAGTACAAACGCTGGTGAGACGGGGCCCTTTTTTGTCTTTTTTCGTGTTTAGTTTGCGACGAAGTGGTCCGTACATATTTATTTTTTGCAATATTCGTTCGTAACATATACGTAAACGTGGCGTATAAGTACGTCTCTTAAGCAAGACTTGGTGCTATTACCGATTTTATTGATTTTTTTTTTCTTTTTATAAACTGTGGTACAAAATACGTGGGGCTAATCTTATCAAGTTTTGTATCTACCAGGTTAATGAAGCCTGTTAATTAAGTTGTGATTTGATTATTTCTCTTGTTTTTAGTGACTTGTACGCAGATAGCATTTTTTAATGATTACTTTATCATGTGCTGGGCAGCCACCATGAATCAGAAAGTTTGCAATATATATATACATATACATTTTTTTAAATCTTTTTCAATCTGTTTTAAGTGCTTATTTGTATAATAAAATCGTGCTACTTAATTTTTGTTGTTTGTTGTTAGGCTGCCCGTATACGTGTTTTCTTAGTATTATTGCATGTACAGGGAGTTTTGTTCTTGCTGAATGATTAAAGATTATATTTGTGTACGTAGCTAAGTTATCTGTCTGTTAACTGTTACAAAGTGTTATTGTTGTTCTGTCATTAGTCAATGATCTCGTTACTTTAAAGTGTAGAGAAGTGAGTTAGGTTGTTAGTGAGAAATGCACACATATATATATATATGTCGATAAGGAACAGTTTGTTTAAATCCAAATTCACGAAATTTATAAATATATATGATTGTAACTAATAGCATAATCTGGAAATGATTTTAAAAGCTATATCGTATATTATACATATTTTTTAGCTCACTATCACTTATGTAATTATTTTAGTAATGTTTGTACTATTGATACTGTTTTATTTAAAAATGTAATGTAAATCCAAACACAAGCAATCACATAATATATATAAATAAATATATTACATAAGATTATATAAAAATATTGCATTACGAGTAAAGAATATATTATGTATTGTAAAAAATAAAGTTCTGTTGTAAATAAAACTGCATTATAATTTCTATTTACCCAAGTATTGATTTTGAAAAGAAGTATGTATATTGGTTGCCTACACACCAGGCGGTAACCACAAAATGTTATCTATAAATAACAATCCTGCAGCGTATTATAATCACGTTATATCCATAAAAGATGAATTTGTCGAATGGGTAGATTAGATAACCGAATAACCTAATAAAAAACCCATCAAAACAACATTATTATGATGACGCACGCCCGAAGCGATCGCGAATATAACCCTTAAGGTTAGGCAGTCAAACATACGCCGTGCTGTAGTTGTTAGTTGTCAAATTAATTTCCACCTGCGTTGTAAACAATGATTATTTTAACCGCAAACCGTCCGGCTTCGACGCCCGGCCCCAGATGAATCGAAAAAGACCGGTCTAACGACGAAACCTCGCCGGAAAACCCTTTCATTCAACACACATATGGGCCGATGTTTTTAACGTAACAAATCGAAATTATGGATGATTTTTTTAACATCGACCCTTCGGACGAACAACCTGCTGGCGAACGCTGGGACCCCCTTGGGGCCGCCAACGAGGACGCAGAGGCCTGCTCCAACAGTACCCTCATCGAAAACGACTGCTGCAATTCCCATTGGTATGACAAGTTTTCCCCATAAAATCCCAATAAAATATTACATTAAACGTTCTAGTATCATCTTGGAGAAATTTAGAAGCCTCGAGGAAGAACAAGACTTACTCAGCTCGTCACTTTTTGCCTTAACAACACATTTTGCGCAAGTAATTCCTCTACCTTACCCCCGTTACTTCCAAACAAGTAAAACTCGTCAATTCCAGGTGCAGTTCCGGTTAAAACAAATCGTAGACGCCTCCGTGGAGGACAAAGAGGACCTACTGAAGTCCCTGGAGGAATTCGCATTCCGGGGAATCCCCGACTCCTTAGGTACAGTCAAAGAACGCATAAACGAGGCAAACCTAAGCGAAATTATAAGACTACGTAGAACACAACAACAGGAATTAATCGAAAAACTCAAAACGCAACTACACGACCTTGAACAATATGCCTTCGAGACGGGGGAAGCCGATGTGCCCCAAGACGTGGTCTTAGAGCGTCAGCGTGTTATTTTAAATGAGCTGAAAATGCGGATAAATCTTCAGTTGGACGAGCAAAAATTGCACCAGCTGACGACCGCGGATGTTAAGCAACAAATTGATGTTGCTTTGAGTAACCTTATTAATCCGTTGAAGGTGAAGGAACATCTTGTGACGCAGCTGAAGACGCAAGTGGATGATCTCGAGCGATTTATTAATTATTTGCAAGCGGATACGAAAAAGGCCAAGTGCGTTTGCGGGTGCGCCTTGCATACGATAAAGAAGGCGGACCGACGAGAGTCGACCATGGGTATCGTGCAGAGAACCGCGACGTTGCTGCACATGTTTGCGCTGTTGCAGTTGGGCTGCGGGAACCCCAAGTTCAAGAGGAACGATCTGAAATCGTCGAATAAGGTCAATCATTATGGGTATGTTAAATTTCTTAATTATTCTGCAGGAGAAACTAAAATAGGTAGACATCTTCAATTCTCAGGATTAATTACTCAATCTATCTGTTATCCAACCATGTATAATAATAAATTATACCCCAATTACTTTGATCACAATACGTAGTCAAACCAGATCATGACATATTGTAATTTATATGTAACGTAAAATATGTATTATTTCAAAAAATTCTCAAGGACAAACTAAAATCGGTAGACAGCTGCAATTCTCAGGATTAATTACCGCATCTATATGTTATCCAAGCATGTATAATAATAAAATATATCCCAACTACTTTAGTCACAATAGCTAGTCAAACCAGATCATGACATATTGCAATTTATATGTAACGTAAAAGATGTATTATTTCAAAAAATTCACTAGGACAAACTAGAATAGATGGACATCTCCAATTCTCAGGATTAATTACCCATTCTATCTGTTATCCAACCATGTATACTAATAAAATATACCCCAACTACTTTGGTCACAATAGCTAGTCAAACTAGGTCGTGACATATTGCCATTTATATATAATGTAAAAGATGTACTATTTCAAAAAATTTTCTATGACAAACTAGAGTAGATAGACAGCTGCGATTCTCAGGATTAATTACCCAATCTATCTGTTATCCAGCCATGTATAATAATAAAATATATACCAACTACTTTAGTCACAATAGCTAGTCAAACCAGATCATGACACATTGCAATTTATATGTAACGTAAAAGATGTATTATTTCAAAAAATTCACTAGGACAAACTAGAATAGATGGACATCTCCAATTCTCAGGATTAATTACCCATTCTATCTGTTATCCAACCATGTATAATAATAAAATATACCCCAACTACTTTGGTCACAATAACTAGTCAAACTAGGTCATGACATATTGCCATTTATATATAATGTAAAAGATGTATTATTTCAAAAAATTCTCCCAGACAAACTAGAATAGATAGACATCTCCAATTCTCAGGATTAATTACCCAATCTATCTGTTATCCAAGCATGTATAATAATAAAATATACTCCAATTATTTTGGTCACAATAGCTAGTCAAACCAGATCATGACATATTGCCATTTATATATAATGTAAAAGATGTACTATTTCAAAAAATTTTCTATGACAAACTAGAGTAGATAGACAGCTGCGATTCTCAGGATTAATTACCCAATCTATCTGTTATCCAAGCATGTATAATAATAAAATATAGCCCAAGTATTTTGGTCACAATAGCCGATCAAACCTTCTGTTTTTTCAGTGATATTCGTGCACGTCTTGAGATAGCGATCGCCAACGTACGAGAACAAGCGATAAGAGGGGACACCAGCGACGGGCAAGAAGAGTACATGAGCGATTCCGAGTCGGGCGTTGCAAATCTCAACGCAAAACTCATAGCGGCTGTCCGAAGGCAGTTATCTCCGTGTTTGCGCGATCTGATAGAGCACGGCGCCGTGGAGGCCCACCAGACGCATTCTCTGGTCCCGTTCGTCGGTTGTTTCTCCCGGCGGACGAGGCATCAGGACAATCCGATACACGCCTGGGAGATCATCGTCAACTATTACAATTTGAAGAACGGCGAACGATTCAACTCTACTCCCGCCCGGAAATTATCGCAGAGCTTCAACTTGGATATAGCCGGCGCTTCGGCTAAATCCACCAATCAGAATATGCTCTGCGTCATCAGCAATATCATCTCCACGCATTCACAGTACAAGAGGAGTTACGATTCTTATTTTAAGGCCTTTGTTTGTGCAGCTCTCAAGTAAGTGTTTTTATATATATATATATATATATATATCCCAAATATATATATATATATATATATATATATATATATACTGTACTTTCTACTCGGCGAAATAAAGAGCATTATTATTATTATTATTATTATATATATATAGCAAAGTTATTGGCAAACATTTTTTTTTTCAGTGCGAATAAATTGGTGACATGGTTGTCATTGATCTTCCAGTGTCGTCAGTTGATCAACATGCATTACTTACCTTGGAGCTACGTGGCTAAAACTGGTAATTAATGTGTGAAATTTTCTTGCGCTTTTGTGTTTAAAGGGACAATTTTTTTCTAGGTTTTCAGGATGCTTTGCATAGTTTGGACTCGCTGACGAGACTCAAGTTTCACTTGCCTGTGGACTTGGCAATTCGGCAATTCCAAAATATTAAAGATGTGTTTACCTAATGGAAAAAAAAGTGAAAAAAAATAAGGGCTACTTAAATCGTTTGTTTGCATTCCTAGTTGTTCTGTTTCTGTGATAATTTCCAAAAAACAATTTCCAAAAACCAAAGAGTAGTATGTACGTTTTTTGTCGGTTGTATAATTTGAGTTTACCATTGAAAAAAGAATATAATAAAGACATCTTTACGTAATGAGTGTGAGTTTTATTTTCTCTAGTTAACAAATTCTAACAAGAACAAAAAAACAATTTGTACTAACAAAAAAATTATAGCTAACGTTAATTACTTTTCTTTTTATCTTTGGTTGGACTAGCTCGGAAGGGGATAACTTCCGAGAAAATCAAGGTACCGGCGAAAACCAAGGCGGTACCGAACCAGTGCCACAGAGTGAACGGATTTTTGAAGTAAACTATCGAGAGTAACAACGATATGAACTTACGTAAGGTAATGACTAAAGTTACCGTCAAACTAGAACATTCGGTCGTCAACACGTAAACAGAACTGATACACATGTACTGCGTCAAAACATTAAATAACAAATAAACGGCCAATACCGGAACTCCGATATTCAAAATGGGGACATTATAGAGCTCGCTATCTGCTACTTTTCCTACATGTTCCCAAATACTAGGGGCATACAGCAAAAATCCTGGCAACGACAACAAATGCTGAAATATAAAAAAATTAATTTAATAATTCTTTTTAATTTTATTTTTTTTAATTACCGTGTAATATAACGCCTCCTGGGGGTGTTTCCCATGCACTTTGTAAATCGTTTCTTGGTATATCCCCATTCGAGCAGATAGCAACAACGCAGCACTCAATAAAATTATACCGGCCAACCACCAGAAAAAGTCCGTATTGTCTGAATCTACTTTTTCAGCATCAAAATTATCTGGATCACAGTTGGAACAGACCTAAAAATCGTTACCAAGAGTCTAATAAACAATCCAAAAGAATATAGAGTCAAGAAGATATAGATATTGACAAACGTTTTTCAAAATATTCTAACTTCAAAATTAACTAAACAATCTTAATGACACTAACCAGAATTATTGCCAAGAGTCTAATAAACAATATAAAGTCAAGAGTACTGGTTGAAACCACCAAAATTCTCAGGTAGAACAATATGAAGTCGAGGGAACAATTTATGAAGATATAGACATTGACAAACATTTTTCAAAAGATTCTAACTTCAAAATTAACTAAACAATCATAATGACACTAACCAGAATCATTGCCAAGAGTCTAATAAACAATATAAAGTCAAGAGTAGTTGTTGAAACCACCGAAATTCTCAGGTAGGACAATATGAAGTTGATGGAACAATTTATGAAGATATAGACATTGACAAACGTTTTTCAAAATATTCTAACTTCAAAATTAACTAAACAATCTTAATGACACTAACCAGAATTATTACCAAGAGTCTAATAAACAATATAAAGTCAAGAGTACTGGTTGAAACCACCAAAATTTTCAGGTAGAACAATATGAAGTCGAGGGAACAATTTATGAAGATATAGACATTGACAAACATTGTTCAAAAGATTCTAACTTCAAAATTAACTAAACAATCTTAATGAAACTAACCAGAATTATTGTCAAGAGTCTAATGAACAATATAAAGTCAAGAGTAGTGGTTGAAACCACTAAAATTCTCAGGTAGAACAATATGAAGTCGATGGAACAATTTATGAAGATATAGACATTGACAAACATTTTTCAAAAGATTCTAACTTCAAAATTAACTAAACAATCTTAATGACACTAACCAGAATTATTGCCAAGAGTCTAATAAACAATATAAAGTCAAGAGTAGTTGTTGAAACCACCGAAATTCTCAGGTAGAACAATATAAAGTCAAGGGAACAATTTATGAAGATATTAAGCAACTCATTTTTTAATTATTCTAATTATTCACCTTTAAAAGATGTTACACAGCTAGGAATTGAGACCTACTAACAAAATTTGTAGCAATCTAGCATGGATATTTACTGCCTAACACAGCAAAAAAAGACATTCATTTTTGTTCAAGTTACTTGTCTTAAGTCTTGATAAGAAGCACTTTACAAATACCGTAGTCATTCATATTATAGTAATCTACCACTTGAATAAAACCGCCAACATTGTACATTAAAAAGATATTAAGCCTAGACAATAATAATAATCTCAATTGTAATCTAACATCGTTAATAAACTGATTGAAATGACGTAATTGTAGCACTTGTTATAATGATGTCTTTCATATAAATTAATAGATAACTAAAAAAATCGCACATGTTTTACCTTTGGAGTTGTTCCGCTGGATATAAAGGTACAAATAATAATACCCAGTGTAATCATCGCGACGGAAAGGTATTTGGACAGCGTGTATCGCTTCTTGAGAATAATAACTCCCATTATCATATTGGCTATTAAGGAACCCTTAAAAAAAAAACGTGTTTTATTTAAATATTAGAAGGAGGTGGATTGAAACTTACTGCTCTGAATATCATATGTAAAGGAACTGGAATGTTGAAACCGAAAACCCAATTATTGAACACGCTAGTGATGAAAAATAGCGTCACCAACGTAGCGTATTCTTTGACGGGGATTTTCCGTTTCGTTTGGCCGCATTTCGAATAGAAAAAGAATCCGTGCACTGCCACGAATAGGAATTGACTAAAGGTAATCAGATTTCCACAACCTGGCTCGCTCCTGCAATGAAAATAAATTTTAATTGATTGCTAAATAAATATTTGTATGACTTACCTTACTAAATACTCGAGGAATACATTGTTTAATATACAGCCTAAATAAACGGTGGAAATAGCGTAGAACACCTTCGTGCTCATCGTCGTTAACTAAACTGGTAAAGTTTCAGGTAATTTACAGGCAAATATTGCAAGTATTTCGAAAATGCCAGGTTATGTTGAGGTTATGTACACCGCTGAGTTGTTATCGAAACATTTTACAGTCACCACGACTACAAATTTTAATTTATTGTTTCGAATTGTTGCGAGCATTCTTAGATAAATAATTTAGATGAAGTGTTCCCTCACTTTTCTCGCAATCACTCCGTTACATTCGTTTTTATTTGAATATAATCACAATACGCCATTTGAGTCTTATCTTATCGGCAACAATTCATTTTTTAACTCCGGATTTTTTTATTTATTTACAGTAATTGATTACGTCGTTGACGTTGACGAATTACACGCTATTCCACAATTTCATTAATTCAAATCAAATTTTACTTCGCGCTTGTCGCGCCATCTACGCCTGTTGTTAGTAACTAAAATTGCGCGCTAATTTTCTAATGTGATACTTTATGGTATGCATGAAATCAATAAAACCCAACAAATACAAAAGATACGTATATTGTGCACACTCAAATACAAAAAAAAAACATTGGTAACAAGTACTCAGAGGGAATAAGTTAGGAAAACAACATTTTAATAAATAGGATATCTCTGTACACATCAAATTTAATCATACAACAAAATATTTTTGTGGTAGAATAAGATATAAGCCTCGGACTCCAGCACTTCGTTTAGATTAGCTCTGGTGATAATATGATCGTCGCATTTATACCAATACTCTCGCATTTGTCGAATATAAGCAGTGTAATGTCCACAGGGGCCACTTCCCACGTGGTTTATGACCGCAAACAAAGAATAAATATTATCCGCGCTATAAACAACATCACGTTTGTCTTTATACAAATAAGGAGACATATCCAGCGTTTCCGTGAACGATATCTTATTGGACAGCTTCCGTACAGTACTATCCTCCTTATGCTGCAAATGCTGCAATCTATTAAAATAGAAAGAAGCCACAATCGGTAAAGTCTTTATCGTGACTTGTTTCGTCCCTTTTTGAAAAGACCTACATTTTGAACACTTAATATTCTCAGTTAAGTCCTCAAGACGAGTATAACGCTCCAAACATTCTTTAATATTCAAGGGAACAACTTTCGATTCCCCTAAATCTAGTCCTATGTCTTTCATTTGCTCGATGGTTGTCGACACTCCTTTACAAGTCTTACAAGTAACATCACTTTGTATCTTCCCAGTGAATATTTGATCGATTATGGAAGACTCCCTGGGATCTTTTTTTACCTCAGGAACAAGATTTCCTTGGGTACTCTTACTTTGCTCATGTGAAGAGAAAACCTCAAGAATTGCTATGAAAAACTCATGAGCATCTTGCTGCTCATACCCACTGAGATGTTTAGCACTCTTCCAGATCAAATGCAAGAGCTTATGGAGTGACAATGGCGTGGAAATCCCTTTATAAAAATCTTGGAATAACTTGGACAATTCACAAACTAAACAATTATTAGGTAGTTGTGTGCATTTATGGCGTTCCGTAAGAAAATATTCCCTTAATAATGGCATATGCATCAAAGACTGTATGACACAATTCATAAAACAGGTGTGGCCCAGGTTTAGGAGCCCCCGGAGCCCAATGGTGGATTCCGGGGTGATGCAGATCCTCTTAGCGTTGTACGACATTAATTCAGGGGTTTCGACAAAGGTCCAGTTGAATAATCGCTTACGGCAGGTGCTGGCGTCCATTTTCAGTTCCAAAGCGGCTGAGTCGAAGATGTTATCGTAGATGTAGTCCCCGCAGCTGGAGCAATGCACTTGGCCGAAAGTTAACTCCACGGTGAAGTTGTGGTCTTCGAGTAAGGCGTGTTCGCGGATATGCGTTTGGCAACCGAAGAAGACGCAGTGTAAGCAGGAGTGGTGGTGTGAAGACACAACGCGGCACGTGTGGCAACGCTTGTATTTGATTCTGCAAGCCCTGTCGGTCTTCGATGAGCAGACTATGAAGACTTTGTATAGGGCTCTGTATACGCGTAGTGCTGTTGCATCTAGGGTATGCAGATGTTTGCAGATTCTCGATCGTTTTTCCATGGTTCTTCCAAAAGGTTGTTGGGTTTTTACTTGATTCCTTTGGACGAGTTGGTAATGTGAGGTTCCAGAGTGTTTGTTTTGAACATGACAATCACCAATAATATATATCTCATCCACCGACAACCGTCTCTTTTCACTAGTTTTCATACATTCGATTTCCCTGGTGATTAAAATCGCTCTCGGGGAAATTTCTAGAATTCTATACGAGGAAGGCTTAGCTCTACTACTGAAATGGCGGCCCAATCTTTATTACTACCGGTCACCAGGTGGCGTTGGATGTCCTACTATCAAACACCGTATCCAAGACTTTAAAAATCTCAATGTGTTACTCAAAACAAGTCTCGAGATGTCTGGCAAAATAGTAATCTCTGTGACATGGCTAAAATTCTAATATTAGATGTACAAACTAAAAAAAAGACGACTTATTAATGTGTTACTCAAGCAAGTCTTGAGATATCTGGCAAAATATTAATTTCTGTAGCATGGCTTAAGATTCTAAAGTTAGATGTACAAATTAAATCTCAGCAGTGTTAAATTTAAAACAATCTCTTCAGCAAACTCTGTTTAACTAGTTCCAATTCTCAGGATTAACAACCCAACATATCCTCAAACCAGAAATGTATAATAACAAAACGTTCTCCAAAAACTTTAGATATAAAGTCAGTTTAAAAAAAAACTCATAACACGCTTCTAAATAAAACCCGATCATTTTGAAAGATGGTTTATTTCACGTTAGATAGATAAAAGATGTACATAACGACACAGTCAAATAATAACTATTTATTTCTTATTTGCCGCTGCTGCTTCATCTTCCCTGGCGTAATTCTGGAGGACCTCTTGCTTCTTAGTAGCAATACGGATCTTCCTACGCTCCTTGGCTTCCTTCACCTTCTGTCTCCTCGCCTCAGCTTGGTCGTTCAACATCTTGGAACGCGCCTTCTCGGCCTTCTTCTTGTGGATGTATTCCATAAGAACCCTCTTGTTCTTGAACACGTTACCCTTGGCTTTCATGTAGAGCGAATGGTAAAGATGTCGGTCGATTTTCTTAGCATCACGGTACTTCCTAAGCAATCTCCTCAAGACCCTCATACGTTGGATCCACAAAACCTAAGAAATAATTAGTTTTAAAGCAATAACTATTGAGATACAAGAACAAATAAGATTACCTTTTGTGGCATACGGGCGTTTGCTGTACCCTTCCTTTTGCCAAAACCGCAATGCCTGCCTTTACGCCTGGCTTCGGTATTCTTGCGTACCCTTGCTCTGGAGTGTACGGCGACGGGCTTCTTAATGATCAAACCGTCTTTGATAAGCTTACGGATATTTTGGCCTGAAATAAAAAAACACCGTTAGAAATGACGTTCGATAAATTCCGCACGAGAGGGAACGTACGGGAATTTGTGTTGGCGATTTCGTTGATTTCATTCGGATCCAACCAGACTTTCTTTTTGCCGCATCGCATCACCGAGGCAGCCAGCCTCTTCTGTAGCTTTAACGAACTGAAAAATCAAAGAAAATACATTATCAAAGCATCCTTTAGCTGTTTAAACAGATCTTTGATGAAGTCCGAACGCAGACAATGCTATGAGGCTTTGTTTTATGTACTGTCGCGTCCGGTATCACCAAAATAATGTCATCAAACATTCGAACATAACCTAGAATACCCAAATCGTAATTTGATAATAACTTAATAAAAACATCCTTGAGAGGTTGTGTTTTATAATAAATAAACATAAGTAACATCCGGGTATGTTCGGTTGTCGGAATATGATTGGAATATATTGTTAAAATAGCATAAAATGCGACATACACCATGTGGTAAAATGGTGCAATGCTGCGTACAAAACAAATATAACCGGACCAGGACTGTTCTTTTAGCAAGAAAAGTAATATTTTCGGTTAAAGAGCTTCGAATTTGGTTGAAATAGCGATGTAAATACGCAAAATAATGGATAATTCGTACGTACCTCATGTTCAGTAACTAACGCAGCGACAGTCACGTTAGAAGAGAAGGTTTTAAGATGGAGAACCACACCAAGTTCGTGGCTACAACCGAGTTAGTCAATACAGCAACCGACTTGACACATTTTTCAATCCCCCAGAAGGATTTCATTTAAAATTGTAGCGTTTATTCCTCACACGTAATAATATAAATTGTCGCATAATTTATTTTTAGTTAAACTTCTTGAAAATAAATATAATTATTAAACGACGATGTTTTGACAGGGACGGCAACGTACAGCGGGATTGAGCGGGATCAATTGAGGGAATATTTGAATTTCAATTTTCGGATTTATGATAGATTTTCCTGAGTAAATAATAGGAGGTAGAATGCAGGATGAGCGATAGATAATAATGTTTAGGATTAATCAAGCAATGTATGTGTGAAAGAATTAAAGAAATAATATTTATTCTATCAACAAGTGACGTCACATAACCCTAAATACATTGTTGATGTATTTGACAGAATAACATTGCAGATGTCAAGCTAATTTGTTATTAAGATGTTGGAACCACCTTTAATTGTCGAAAGAAAATTTAACAAAGAAACAGAGAGTAAGTTGATGTTTAATAAAATTACCATTATCTTTTAATTATTATTTCAGGATTAATTGGGCAGGCACAATTGCAACGGTACGGTAATTTTTTGGAGAACTATCAGACAAAACTAAACACCTTCAAGACGAAGCTGCAGAACAATCAAAATATAAAAATCCAACCAATTAATATCGAATGCGAACCAAAGGAAGATATTAAATTATTACACCTAATTCACTCTGATAATAAACTATTAACAAGAATATTCCTAAGCTTGGCTTCGATATGTCAAGAAATTAATTTACTCGTCGATGAAGCTCAGGAATTTTACCACATTTTCGCAAGCTACGAAGACGGTAATTATTTCCCTTATATTCAATTAAATACTAACCATTTTATATTCAGATAAAAGGAACAACCTCGAAAAATTTGCTTCTTTACTCGAAATCCTACAGAAACTCATCGCATTTATCGACCGATCTCAAACTGTCATTTCCATACTTTTACGACAATTGAGCGGCTTACTCGGCAAGGGATTTTATACCGGAACATCATTTTCTTGTTTTCCAGTAAGTCAACAAACTTTTCTAGTAATCATAATTCTTAATTAATTAATTAATTAATTATAGGGACCATTAGAATGCTTAGGAAACTTGCTAGTATGTCTTATAACATTTGACAGCCTGCTAAGTAGACAAGGCATAAAAAATCACTGCAATTTATTTCGCAGCTCCATCAGGCATATGCGGTCAAACCCCATACAATACGGGATATCAGAAGACAATTTAACATGCCTCTTTCGCAAAGTTGTTGAAATTGAGGAGACATTACTTGCCGGAAATATTTTACAGGTATTTATTGTGTTATTAATTAATTAACAACGTATGATTAAAACGATATTTTTAGAATGTTTTCGATAAATGTCTGGAGGAAACGCTTTTGAAGGCGGTCAAAGAATGTAGTCTTTCTCACGAGTTCACATTATACCTTCAACAGATACTCGCTGAACTCGAGAAAGACGAGGAAAGCGTTTCTTACACCACCGTCTGGTTGCAGGCGAATGCCCTGCTTGTTTTTCAGCAGAAATTGTTTGGATCGTGCGATAAAAAAACCTTGAAACGTTTGTTAGACCTCAACAAAAGGGTAAGCTAGTTTTTTTGGTTGTTTATTCGTTAATTTAATTATATCTCCAGGTATCAGCTTGTACGATCTACGGTAATACAATTTGGTACCCTGAGCAATTTATCTTGAGATATAATACTCTATTAGACAAGCTTGTCGACGTTAAAGCATGTCAGACCGTCAGAATAAACCAGATTACCGCAAAGAGTCAAAATTTATCTCGAGACGTAAATATTCTAATCCAACAAGTATGTCACTGGATTATAGAAATAAATAAGGCAGCCAACCAAAATATGAGCAAACTACAAATCCACCAATTAAACGAAGCCTGCGATTTGCTGATCGACGGGATAAAAATGTTAACCAAGATTTCGGCTCTGCTGAAATTCTTGACGAATTTACACGCAGATCTAAGACGCCCCATGGCTAAATCCGTGGTGACGACGCTCTGCAAACTAATGGAGGTCATGAAATGCGTCGAAAACGTCTTTAAGACCAACCTGCTTCCGTTAACGTACATCATAATGTTGATAACTCAACATCTAAGCCATAAATCACTGGTTATCTTATCAAATGTTAAAGTATGTTTAATAAAACTAGTGTGTTTTCATATTTACTATTTTTTTTTTCGTTTATAGAAAGGCATGAAGCATGACAAAGCGTATAAAGACCAACATTTAGACGTTTTATCCGCGTTGATCATAGCAGAACACGCCATCAGTGGCCCCCTTACCAAAACAAGGCTCTTAGTCGCTAAATTAGCACTGTCGGCCAGCGGGTTGCCCCACGATATGTTATCCGACATCCGAACGGTGATCCATAAAATAGAATTAATCACCGATGTTAATTATTTAGTTAAAAAACTCTGCAATTGTTCATTCTTGTTTTGGCACCAGGTTTTATTACCTGTTTATCTTACAAAACTCATCGAGTCACACTGCAATTTATCAAACTATTACGTAAGTATTAATTAATTAATTTTTAATTATTAAATTAATTAATTCAAAAAATTTAGTTTCTTTTGGCTGCATTGGACGATTCATCCGTTATCGATCCGAAATTCCCTGTAATTATGAGGAAATTACTGGAAGAAAAATTAATTTTTCCGCTTACCCAACAAGTGGAGAATAATCTGCGTGTGCAAACACACTTGCATCTTCAGTTGTCGCCCGTGAATCCGTTGCAGAATCCACCGCCGCATACTTTCAAGAAAATGTTTCCGGGGGTTCTTTGCGAAGATTACGTCCACGTCAAAAAAGATATCGAGAATTCCCTGAGCACGACTTTTTATAATCTAACGACCGTGGCCCAGCACGATTGGAAAACATACGTCGAAATGAGAAGGTAAATTAGTAATACTTGAATTAAAAATTAATTAATTAATTAAATTTTTAATTTTTTATTTTAGGTTGGCGTTATTGCAGTATGGTTTGGACACGGTCGAGAGCAATCTACCGGTGCAAACTTTAGAGCAAGGTTTAGACGTTCTGGAAATAATGAGGAATATTAACATCTTCGTTAGCAAGTATCTGTACAATTTGAACAACCAAGTTTTCGTGGAGGAGTCTAGTAACAACAAACATTTGAATACTATACATATATCCCACATAGCAAACTCGATCCGTACCCACGGTATTGGAATTATGAACACCACGGTAACTCTTAATTAATTAATTAATTAAAATTACAATCCGTTAATTGTTTAGGTGAATTTCACATATCAATTCCTGCAGAACAAATTCTTCACTTTCTCGCAGTTCATGTTTGACGAATTGATCAAATCAAGACTGCTGAAGGACATACGATTTTTTGCCGAGCATAAATCTGACTTAAAGCAGATGTATCCGTACGAACGCGCGGAAAAGTTCAACGTCGGAATACGGAAACTTGGTTTAAACCAAGACGGCCTCAGTTATCTCGATTTGTTCCGAAAACTGATAACTCAGATTGGTAACGCGATGGGGTACATAAGGTTAATCAGATCCGGGGGTAGGCGGTGTTTAGCGGATGCTACTTGCTTCATTCCTGACCTGCAGTCCGTGGAAACCTTTAATAACACCGTGGAAGCGGCAGAGCTCCGTAAAACTGCGAAAAGTGCTTCAGGGTCTTTAACTCGGGAGTTGAAAAACCTCTCGGAAAATTTCGAAGAGGCGACGGAATATTTCAAGTTGCTGGTGAACGTATTCTCCGCTGTTTTCCGTAACCCGGAAAATATTCACCTAAGAAATTTCTACGTAATTATTCCGGCGTTAACGATAAATTTCGTCGAGCATTCCCTCGTGTGCAAGGAACGGTTGAATAAGAAGAATAGGGAAGGTGCCGCTTTCACGGATGATGGTTTTGCAATGGGTAAGATTTTGAGTCGGTATTTGCTTGTTTTGATTTTTTAATCGTAGGGTTAGCATATATAATTGAGTTGTTGGATCAATCAAATCAGTTGAATACGTTGCATTGGTTCGAGTCTGTGAAGGCAAAGATACATAACGATCGAAGAAATTTGAAACAGCAATGGGACAAGGCTAGCAAAGATGATCAGAAGCTTCAACAAGCCCTATCTTTAACAGAAAAAAGAGTCAACGCTTACGACATGGTTAGTTTACGATATAAGTTAATTAATTAATTAATTACGTTGTCTTTTGATTTTAGGAATTTCAATTATTTTTCTATAACTTCAGCAGTGCGAGAATATTTTTCCAGTGAAATATTTCATTTGTTAATAATAAAATAAACACAATGTAAAAAATAGGAGCATTTTTATTATAATATTAGCGAAATTTACATTTTTGGAATACATATTACATATCTTTCCACATATAGACAATATATACGTATGTAACATTAATACCTTTACAATAATATACATTGCAAATATAGCGTTATAGTCGTAAACAAGGTGCTAAATAAATAATGTACAATAAATTTCATTAAAAAAAAAAAAATAATAATAAAACCAGACATCTCCAGTACATAACAAACCATGGGAAAATACTGAGTATAACATATATATTTGAAGAATAAAAATAATATCAGACGCAACTAAATTTTACCCCGTCTTCGCTAGAATAACAATTGTGACAGTGCAACTTCTGATTCCGCACCCTTACGTCCGTTCCCATCCGACCATCACCTAACCTCATGTGGCAAACGCAACATTTGAAACACTCCATATGATAAAATAAACATAAACTTTCAATTATCATAGCTGCTCCACGTCCTAAAAACAAATATTAATTAATTAATTACTAGAATTAATTGACTAATTACTAATATTAATACCTAATTCATTTCCACAATTTGAACATTTTTTCTTGCCACTGACGCTAAGCATTTTATCCTGACTATCGCTAGTGTGAAACGGCAAAGGGCAAGTGATAAGTTGTGACTGGTCAGGGTGATGCCCTAAATACGGGTGCTGACTACAAAAAAAGTAAAAAAAAAAAAAAAATAAAAACAAACCAAAAACTTTTCTAGGATACACTACCTGTTACTAGCTGCTGGGAAAACCGTCCTGTGCACTCTTTGGGGCAAAGGTTGTATCGCCTGCGGAACCATATTCGGGGACCTCTGAATCTGGGATGGAGCATTCTGCTGCGACAGCCTTCGAAGTTCCGCTTCCTAATAGTAAAAATATCATTTGACGATTATATAAAATATCTGGGGTGGCCCTCATCCAATTTTCCAACTACACTTTCACCCTACTCACCTGGAAAACCCAATGATGGTTATAGTTTTTCTTCTCGGCCTTTGGCCGTACCCAATTATCGTAACGTCTCGTCTTTGGGGCAGCGCTCAACGACTGCAGACCACGATTACCTGCGTAAGATCGATGACTAACATGCTGCATTCTCTCAATATCGCTTAACCTGCAAAATTAATTAATTAAAATTAAGAATTAATTAATTAAAATTAAGAATTAATTAATTAAAATTAAGAATTAATTAATTAAAATTAAGAATTAATTAATTAAAATTAAGAATTAATTAAAATTAAGAATTAATTAATTAAAATTAAGAATTAATTAAAAAAAATTATGAATTAATTAATTAAAATTAAGAATTAATTAATTAAAATTAAAAATTAATTAATTAATATGTATACCTTGGTGGTTTTTCTGGTAATATCGGTTGTTGCTTGTGAATAGGAGATAAAAATTCTTCATTGGTTTGCAAGATGCGTCTTGGAGGTGACGTGTTAGGATTGAGATATTCGAAGACGGGTCTGTTATATGCCGCCTGTATTTTAGGCGGTGATTTTTCGCATTCGAATTTGATATCGGGGTTCGATTTATAGCTCGGAGTAGAGGGCAGCGGTTTGCAATATTCGAGTAGGATGTGTTCCAGCTCCGGCATGGACTTCCTATGCTGTATTCTGACTGAAAAATTCGACTCGTAATCGTCGATGTCGCAAATATTCTCCATGGACCGCCTCTCCTCCTGAAAACGCGCAGTTTTACACGAATTCTTCTCTTCTTTCTCAATCAACTCTATAATCTCTTGCTCCTTCTTCCTAATTTCGTCCTCCTCCGACGTAAAACTCAGCTGACTATCCTCCCTCCCATGCAGTTGACCGTCCTCCCTCCCATGCAACGGAGTACTAGACTTCATCCGATCAACCCCAACCCCCGAATCCGGACTCGACGCCTGCTCCCCCTCGCGACTTTCCAACTTCTTATACAACTCCCTCTGCAGAAATCTATCAACATCCGGGGGCTTCGACACCTCCGGATCGATTTGATCATCCGTCGGCTCATCCAACCCCAAAAAACTCGACCTCTTCATGTAAATCTCCTTTTTTATACGCTTGGTGGAGTTCATCCGTCTCCCTAAGAAGTTATCGTCGATATTTCCGTTCCCGTCGCACTCGGGAGGCGGGGGCGGCGGTGGTTTCACCTTGGGAGGCGTCAAATTGCTTATGGGAGCGTCCGACATGTAAAAAATCCGAATAATATCCGAAGATTTCCGCTCGGAAGCCAAGAAATCAACCGTGGCTTGTTTGAGATATTCGAGGTTTGGTTTTTCGTCGATTATATCAAATGGTTCGTCCGATTGGCTTACAGAGCAAGACACGTCGGCGGTATGTATGCCGCTGTCTTCGTACTCGTTGTTGTATAATAAATCGAGGTCCCTATTGAAGATATTCAATTTATTCATGTACATTTCAGCTTCGGGACTCGAGGAGGGTTCAAATCTTTCGTTATTGTTGTTTACGGTCTTCTTCGTGACCAGTTGGCTCTTCACAGGTTGAGCCGTGCATTGCTCTAAGCTTTTAAGTCGATCTTTGATACTCTGCGTGTTGGAAAACGCCTCGGATAACCGGCTATTGGTGTCAGAAACCGAATTACCGGATTTCTCGACTTCAAAAATTTCTTTTCGCTTTGAAATGTTACCCTTTGGTACGATGTTTTCGACGTCCTCTCTGGTTTTGGTGAAGTCGTTGCTGGACTTCTGGAATACGGACTCGTCGATGTTGATCTTGGATCGTATTCTGGTTCTGTAGTCTTGTATGGCGCCCTCGTAGGTGTATTGTTCCTTGGGTTCTGCTGCTTCTGAAATCTTTGGTGTCTCGTTATTATTATTAAATATTGGTTTGCTTTTGGGGGGATGTTGGTCTCTGACGTTGGTTTCTTGCTCGCTCTCGCTTTGGTTTGACGCGTTGAATTCCTTCTCGTCCAGCTGACTGCAGTTGTCGTCGGTGTCGACGTCCCTAATACTGTTTGCCTTCGAACTGCTGCTCCCGATTCCGTAGTCGCTTAGGTCGTTCGTGTCGTCGTCGTTATACACAGGGATGTTAAATTTATGTCTACCTTTACTTCTATAAAAAAAAAAAAATAAAAAAAAATAAAAATAAAAAAATTTATTTCTTTTTTCTTTGTAGTTACCGTTCTTCCATCATTTCCGTGAAAGTTTTTGGCTTCCTTCGGCTGCGATTCTCCTCCTGCTCAAGCTTTTTAACCTCGACAACACGTTCGATAATATGCTCTTGCCTTTTTCTTCTGCTGCTTTTCCAATTATCTAAATTCTAAAACAAGAATGGTAAAGATATAATGAGGCTATAAAACAGGCTATAAAATAAAATTTATTTCGTGGCTCTATCTCCTTTTCAACTCGAGATATGAATTTTTAAATTTTCCCATACCCTGATTTGTTGAATTGTGCCTTGCGCAAAAATAAAAATATTTCTGCAACAGGTGTACTAACGAAATTTTCTACGATTATAAAGCAAGGAACAGGCTATAAAATAAGAGTTATTTCGTTAATTTATCTTAAGGACAACCCGAGTTATGAACTTCCAAAGTTGACCTAGAATAAAATCGATTATTGGTGACTGTCTTGAATAAAAATAAAAAATAAAAATAGTTCCACAGCAGGTATCAAGATGAAATTTACCACGATTATATAGCAAGGAACAGGCTATAAAATAAAATTTATTTCGTGACTCTATCTTCTTTTCAACTCGAGATATGAATTTTTAAAGTTTGCCATACCCTAACTAGTAAAATCTGTTAAGTTGTCTTGCGCAAAAATACAAATATTTCTGTAAAAGGTGTAGTAACAAAATTTACCACGATTATAAAGCAAGGATCAGGCTATAAAATAAGATTTATTTCGTGAATTTATCTTAAGTACAACCCAAGTTATGAACTTCCAAAGTTGACCTAGAATAAAATCGATTATTGGTGACTGTCTTGAATAAAAATAAAAAATAAAAATAGTTCCACAGCAGGTATCAAGACGAAATTTGCCACGATTATATAGCAAGGAACAGGCTATAAAATAAATTTTATTTCGTGACTCTATCTCCTTTTCAACTAGAGATATGAATATTTAAATTTTGCCATACCCTGACTAGTAAAATCTGTTGAGTTGTGTCTTGCGCAAAAATACAAATATTTCTGCAACAGGTGTAGTAACAAAATTTACCACGATTATAAAGCAAGGATCAGGCTATGAAATAAGATTTATTTCGTGAATTTATCCTAAGAACAACCCGAATTATGAACTTCCAAAGTTGACCTAAAGTAAAACGGATTATTGGTTATCGTCTTGTGGGAAAATAAAAAATAAAAATAGTCCCACAACAGGTATCAAGACGAAATTTACCACTATTATATAGCAAGGAACAGGCTATAAAATAAAATTTATTTCGTGACTCTATCTCCTTTTCAACTAGAGATATGAATATTTAAATTTTGCCATAACCTGACTAGTAAAATCTGTTGAGTTGTGTCTTGCGCAAAAATACTAATATTTCTGCAACAGGTGTAGTAACGAAATTTACCATGATTATAAAGCAAGGAACAGGCTATATAATAAGATTTATTTCGAGAATTTATCTTAAGTACAACCCGAGTTATGAACTCCCAAAGTTGACCTGGAGTAAAATAGATTATTGGTGATTGTCTTGTGAGAAAATAAAAAATAAAAATAGTTCCACAACAGGTATCAAGACGAAATTTACCACGATTGTTTAGCAAGGAACAGGCTATGAAATAAAATTTATTTCGTGACTCTACCTTTTTTTAAACTCGAGATATGATTTTTTTAAATTCAACACAAACCTGTTGCCAATCTTCAGTTTCTTCGAGGACCTCCTTCCTGGCGCTTTTAACTTCCTCGACTTTCTTGATTTGCTCCTTGGCCTTCTGGAACAGCGGACATGGCGCCACCTTCACAAATTGCAAAGGGTTGGCGGCAGGCTTTGGGGGCGGTGGCTTTGTCACCCTACATTTTGTCGGCAAATATTCGGTATTAAAACCTTTCTTGTCAGCGCTATCTTGCTCGTTTTTCAAATCCATAATAGGTGTACTCCGATAATCTATCCACTTCAATTATGAATTGCGAACGTACCCTTAAAAAAAATGGGTATTTTAGATTAAATAGAGATATTTTGATTGAGGTGAAATGTATTTCTCACTAGCGTTTGCTCGGCCGTTTGTTCTTCTAGTAGAAAGTCATTAGTGTGAGAAATACATGATTAGTTAAAAGTTAAAACACAAAAGTGACCTAGTTTTATGAGAAATAACCTTTCTCGTTGTTAGGGTAAGGGTTGTAGCGATAACGTAAATAAACACTGTCAATGCGTTTAAAAACAGGAATAAAGTAGGTATTTATAGGTGAAAGTAAACAAAAACGGTACAGGGGAAAAAACGACATGAAATTTGCTTTTTCAAGGTATTTAGAAATTCTTTATGCAGCGAACGAAATGCTTAGAGAAAGCAGGAATGAAACGTGTTTAACAAATAATTATTCAATTATCCAGAGGTTATTACCTCTAGGGAATATATTAGTTCTTTTCACCGAGCGTACGTTTATTATATAATGGTTTACATTGTTGTAAAATGGCAGGAATAACAATCGCGTTCTAATCATTCGGGATTTTAATTTTAACTGGCGAATATCTTCGTCGAAATGCAGATTCTTCGTGGCGGAGAATTTGCGGTGTTCATTTGAATTCAGCGAACACTAAATAACGCGAGCTGTGACCTATTAAAATAAAACGTTACATATACACATACATAGTTTCCACATATTTTCCAACGAACGTTTGGCCTTCAATACGGTAATTACCATCGCACAAGAGAATGATCCCATAGAAAATATTTTAATCTGACGATTACATCACTGATCAACCCGAATAAAACACAGCACGACGAAAAAAAAAAAGAAACATCACGCAAGAAACTTAATACCCAACTCTAAAACTCTAATTCCTTCGGTTTTTATTTTATTATAGGTACCTACAAAGATTGCAGATCACATACCATATCTTCCGTCAAGTGTTATCCATTCCCATGATTCACACGCGAATTTAAAACGCACTTAGCATCATCTTCGACACTCGCAGAAAACTGAAAACGGCTATTTAGACTTAATTATGCGTTATTCCGATAGATAAATAACCGTAAACTACACTGCGAATAAAATACACAACACACAGCGCACAAAACTATAGACAACAGCGGACAACAGACAAGGAGCATAGGCATGAGAGAAATGTGACTAAACTCGCGCGTGCGCACCGCAAAACAACTGTTCAAAAATACTTCGAGCTCTTGCTGAGGCATACCAAAGACCTTAGACGTCACTAGCCTTCATAAAATTCACCTAAAACACCTTTCAACCTACATTTTTCGCAATCAACGTTCAAGCATCAATCTAGATTAGATTTTCCTTGATTGTTTTATCTAGAAAAAAATCTAGATTGCAAAATCTAAACCGCATCGTTCGCATGCAGTAAACAAAGAAAACTATTTGAAACATAAATATACAAATAAGAAATACTCTAAAATGGAAAAAAATGTCATTTTTTTGTTACATCTGTTTTTTTTTATAAATTCAATTTTTTTTAGTCATAAAATCCAACATTCCTGACCTACGACAAGTTTCCTTATTATTCTACGAAAATACCTAAAGAAATCGGTACGAAAATCGTTCACCAGATGACGCCACCACCCTTTATAGCTGTATTTTTTTCCCCTAACCTCACTCCGTATGTTTTTGACATGTATTATTTAAACCGTACCAGCTGTTTACTGAAGAAAACAGTCCTCAAACGAAGCTATTCAGATTATGTGGCCTTCCGTAAAGCCTTAGACCAAGCGAAGAATATAATCGCCTTGACGGGTGCAGGAGTGTCCGCAGAATCCGGTATCCCGGTGTTTAGAGGCGCAGGCGGCTGGTGGAGGAACCACAGAGCGGTGGAACTCGCCAGCCCGGAAGCCTTCCGTGCAAATCCTTCGCTTGTCTGGGAATTTTACCACTACCGTCGAAATATTGCTTTTAACACCTCGCCGAATAAAGCTCATAGGGCTTTAGCGCAATACGAAGAAAAATGTATCAGAGAAGGGCGAGAATTTAGTATTATTACCCAGAATGTCGACGGGTTACATTATAAAGCGGGCTCTAAAGAGGTGATCGAATTACACGGAAGTTTATCGAAAGTGAAATGCACCAAATGTGGGTTTATTGATGTTAATATGGAGAATCCTATTTGCAAAGCACTGGAAAACCGAGGGTATAGATGTTTCAAACCAAGGAGAGCATAGTTGTGTATGCAACCAAATATACGCGTATAATTGGTTGCGTATGTCACTGTGCTCTACTTAGTTTAAAACTACTCTAAATATATTGAAATTCCATAAATCATATACAGAACTTAGGCAACCTAATTAACGGTAGTTTAGGTTGCCTAATTGATCTATATAATATATTGTAGAGATCCAATTGCGAAAGAATCTGAGTTTTCGACGATATCCGTAGAAGATTTACCGAAGTGTAAGAAGTGTCAGTCGCTGGTAAGGCCGTACATAGTTTGGTTTGGTGAGATGTTAGATAAAGTCACGTTAGATAAAGCAAGTAATAACCGTCGAGAAGTAGATTAGCAATTCTTGTATTAATTCAATTTGTATTCAGTGTCTTTAGTGGAGGTATGCGATCTGTGTTTGGTGATTGGGACTTCTTCGGTGGTCTATCCGGCAGCAATGTTTGCCCCGAGAGTCGTCGAACGTGGAAAACCGGTCGCGGAGTTCAATCTGAACGCGGAAGCGGTCAACGACGATTTTAAGTAAGAGAGGGGATAATAGGCAACCCAACGTACCGTGGTTTAGGTTGCCTACCATTAATATTTAACGTTTTTGCAGATATTACTTCCCAGGACCGTGCGGAACGACTCTTCCAAAAGCTTTGGGTTTAGAAAATTGATATTTCTCTTTGTTATTTCGGAATTTGTTTATTTCTTTTTATAGATAAAATATATTATGATATTTTTAAAGATAAAATAAATATAAGTAAACACAACAGAATTATTTATAACAGAAAGAGTTCATTTAAAATTAGATATCCCAACTAAACAAGTGGTGTTTTACCAGCATATCACGTACGCCATCTTTCAACGGTTGGTTGTTGTTCTCCTTCTTAATCGGCAATTCCCAGTCGGGGTTTAAATTGAAAGATAGCTGCGATAAAATTCTCAGGTCGCACTTGATTTGCACCCATCCAGGACTGTAAACAAAAGACCACGGCTGATACCTGCAAAAGTATCAAAATTTAGCATTTAGCACCCAAAATAAGTAGTCAACGTTTCGCACTTTGTTGCAAGAGGCATCTTCAGGACGTAACAATAAGAGTGTGTGGAAGGGTAAGGGTATTTATAGGTACGGTAGTCAAACAACTATTGGTTGGGAGGGCAATTGGGAGTAGCTGTGATTGGCTGTGGTGGTCGTAAAAGTGCTTTCCAGCTATGATTTAAATGCCAACCGTCATCTCTATTGAGATTGGAGGGATCTAAATACACCCAAAATATTAAAATTTACCATTTTTGAACTACATCGCTGCAAGAACATAACACCTCCAACCACAAATGCAAGACTTGCTCGTTCAGTCCAAGACAAATCAACGATCTCAGCTTAACATCCATTTGCGCATGCGCGTTGTCGTGAGACAGATTTATCGATTGCACGCAACGGAATAACAATTCTTCAGGCGTTAACACTTTCCCATCTTCGTCTAGTCTATAAGTTTTACACAAAACCAGGCGACTATAAACAGAATTAAAATCCCTTTCCACTTCTTTCGTTGCTGCTTCTTCAATAAATAACCACGGATGGCAAGGACCACCTATACAAAAATATACAAATAATTAATTTTTAATTAATTTTTTTGTAAATTTTATTTTATACCTAAGAAATTAGGTCTTTTCATTCCATGTTCTAGGACTTGCTTAAGTACAGGACAAAGTGTTCCCCTCACTAGATCAGTAACAGTTTCTGAAATACTGTCATCACCAGCGCTGCTGTATTGTTTGCTGCGCTCGTCTAAGAGTTCGACGAATTTGGCGGGAAACCAACCTGAAAAAGTTTTTTTTAATTTAACAACAAAATTTAAATGAATCAATTAATTAAAAACCTCTAAGGCCGTTGAGTTCCCCAATCCAACAGTGCTCGTCCTTCTGGCTGATTATAGTGATGATGTCGTTCTTCCGGAAGCCTAGTTCGTCGTCGTCGTGCCTTTCAAAGTCCAGAAGGGCCTTAGCCCTTCGTTTCCTATTCTTCGAGACGTTGATATAGTTCTGGTGATCGCAGCTGTGGCTCTCCATGGAATAATCGGCAATCAACGATATTTCCGAGCTTAATTTAGGCTCAACTTGCAAAAAGTGCCTGGCGATCTGCAGAATGGCTTCTCTCAGGTCAACCAAAACCTCGGTCTGCTTGATATTCTTACATTTGATATCCTCTTCACTGCTCTCATTGAACAGTAACAGCTGTATGACGGATTTGGTCTTTTTAATTTGTCGCCTGTGAAAAAAAATTAAAGTTATGCAACTCAGTTAACGTGTGAATTGGGTTGCCTACTCACCTAGCTAAATGTTGCTTTGGAAGGTTGGGGGTGGCGTCTGGATTCCCGACCAGCGCCCCCTGGTCCGCCATTAAGTACGCCAAGTGCCTCCTGCGGTAGGTTTCGATCATAACATCGTTCAACGAAGTCGTAACTTCCAAAGAAACTTCTATCAACTTATCGACCTCCTCCATGTCCCCGGGAATGTCCGAGAGGGCGTTGAAGATCTGCGCGGAGTTTTCCAACGCCTTCAACTCCGGTTCTTTCATTTTTAACATGCCTAACGTTACTTGGAACAAAACTAAGGACCCGTCGAAGAAGAACATGTCCCAGATACGCATTAATATCTTCATGTGGACCACGCTTGCGTATATCGTCAAAAACCAATGCAACGTTATCAACGAGAGCTCGATATCGTGGTTTTTTAACATTTCATCGATATCCGGAAGGTAAGTAGTCATTAATTTACGTAATACACGCTGATCCGCTTGTATACCTTACACAGAATAATAATAATAATAATAATAATAATACACGCATACCTTACACAGAATAATAATAATAATAATAATAATAATAATAATAATAATAATAATTTATTATTATTATTATTATTATAATACAGAATATACAAATGTTATAAAAAAATGAGTTTTAAAAAGATAGACTCACCCAATAAAGTAGAACTATAGTACGAAGCCGGTAAAAGATCCTCAACTATGGTAACCATAATCCAGAATGCGTCTTCCTCTTCCAAGAGCAGCAGTAAAGATGCGACAATCATTCCTGTTCCCTGACAATACCCGATGTCTGGATATAGCCAGGCCAAGCCGCGGAGTATCCTCCGAAGTCTGGGAATCCCGGTACTGTGAAGATGACTAAAGCAGGCGTTAGACGGCATGGTGTGCAATAAATCCTTCTCGATTTGCTTGGAGGTCATTAACGAATCGTTACTGGACAACTTAACTATATCTTTATAGTTTAATTCGGACTGTAGCTTCTTCTCGAGAGCCCCGGACATCCTCATCCATAATTGGGGACGCAATGAGTGGGGAATACCACTTCTTACCATGTCTCTCAACTTATCGGTTTTTGGCAAGCGCATGTCGACTTTTTCCCAAGTTAAATCACTCACGGCTGTATTGTGGGAGAATTCTAGATGGGCAACCCATTGTAATCTATGCTGGGGGTCTTCCACGAAAGGAATTCCAAGGAGTTTATTGGAACTTTGTTCCGGGCCGTCTTCCTCGTCCACGCGAAAGCCGAATTCGTCGAATCTATATTCCGGTTGGGAGTTTGGGTCTTCGGGGATAACGGAGAGTTTCGCCATTATGTCTTGGGGCCACATGCTCGGGGTTAGAGCCGAGAATGGACCGCCCGGTGTGGGGGTTAAGATATCGTCGCGCATGTTTAAACCTTCTGAAAACTGTTGGTTAAAAGAGGCTGAGTCTTCTTCTTGGTCATCCTCGGATATGGCTAACTCGAGTTTACGTTTCTAAAATGTAACAGTGATAAATTTATATGAAATTACATGGAATAGAAGAAAAAAATACTAACATTATGGTCTTCTTTCCCAACATAACCCTCGTGATCTCGGTGGTTGAATAAGGATTTTGCTATGTCCATGTTTATTACCGGTTATTATAACGTATAATTAGGCTTTCTTTAGAGATTTCTCACTCCTTCATTATGTTTTATTCGTACGGAGTATGTGTCTGTTTCTTGGTGTTGTCAAATTTTTACAACTAAAGGCGGGTACACACTTAACGGTTTGCAAGCCTCCAACCTCCCTTGTGGAGACTGCAAACCTTGATTTACAGACTAGAGAATTTTATTTAGATAAATAATAGATATTTTGTCGATAGTTGACTATATTTTGGATTGTGTTTGCCTTGGAGATTAGCTGTCAAAAATTATTTCGTCGAGTGTATACTTAACTTAACTGTGCGTTTACTTCTCTCCACTGGCAGGTGGCAGCAGCGTGCGGTGTGGTGGGTCAGTAATTTCATGCGCTTTGCTGTTAATCATAATGGAAAATGCATTATGGAGCACGAAATTTTTCGTTTGATGTTTATTCAAAGATATTAGGTCCGTATATCTTCCAGAAGTGTTTAACCGTACTAATTCCCGTTCCCTTCGCGCGCAGGTGTTGTTTACGTCCCGGCGATTCGCCTCCCTCAGCATCTTGCTAGGATGAAAACAAGTTCTTAAATGAGTTAGAAGATCTTTAAAATGAGTCACAACAGTGACAAATCGCTCTCTCTACCCCTAAGAGTCGAAACCGAAGATACCAACACCAACGCAGAGGAGAATCTCTATTTCAAAGAACCGAAAACCAGCTACAACGACACCGAAAATGATTCCCTCGGACCCTTACCACCGAAATGGGAAAAAGCCTACACGGAAAGCGGAGAAATATACTTCATCGAGTAAGTATCTTCATCCCTACCTACGAATTAAACCCCCAAAATATGTTTACCTCCTATTTTTTTAGTCATTCCACCGGAACCTCTCACTGGCTCGACCCACGCTTATCAAAATTCCAAAAAAAGTCCCTCGAAGACTGCTTAGACGACGAATTACCCTACGGTTGGGAAAAAATCAGCGATCCCCATTACGGCACCTACTTTATCGACCATGTTAACCGCCGCACCCAATACGAGAACCCCGTAATTCAAGCCAAACGTGCAGCCTCCCAAGCCTCCGCAAGGGTAAGCACCACTTCTTTTACCAGAGACCCCGCGGAGCTCTGCGGGCAGCGTTTACAAACCTCCCTAGTAAAATCCTCGCGTGGTCTCGGCTTTACCATCGTCGGCGGCGACGACACCATCGACGAATTCCTACAGATAAAATCCGTCGTCCCAAAAGGCCCCGCGTGGCTCGACGGTAAACTACAAATGGGGGACGTAATCGTTTACGTCAACGACACATGCGTTTTGGGGTACACTCACAATCAAATCGTTCATTTATTTCAATCGATTTCCGTCGGGTCTACGGTCGCGATAGAAATCTGCCGCGGTTATCCGTTACCTTTCGATCCAAATGACCCAAATACGGAAGTTGTTACGACCATCGCGGTAGATTCTAACTTACCAAACGAAAAATGCACCTTAGATACGAATTATAACTTCTTGGATGACTCCCAGGACAAACAGGAGAACATCGAGGAGATCGACGAGTTATTAAAAGGGATAACGATGGGAAAAATTGAAGTTAGGGTGTGTATTGTAAAAGGGGCCCTAGGTTTTGGGTTTACAATCGCTGATAGCGCTTGCGGGCAGAGGGTAAAAAAAATTTTGGACCATCAGCGGTGTAAGAATCTCCTGGAGGGTGATATCCTGTTAGAAATAAATGATATCTCCTTGCAAACGATGAGCCATGATGAGGTGGTGCAGGTGTTGAAGAACTGCCCGTTTAACGGGGAAGCGACGATATGCGTGCAGCGGGGTTGTAATAAGATCTCGACGAATCGGAACTCGCGGAAACTGGATAATAGATTCTCGGATAAAAATGGGGCGTTTCGTAGTAAAACCCCGACGGCGGATATCTACAGCACGCAGTCGCGGGAGATATTGCCGACGAGGCCGAAGACGCCTATCGTGGACACAAGGAATATAAAATCGATGCAGGATGTGAATTCGAATTCGGAGTATTACAAGAGGGAGTATCTGAGCGAAGGAAGTCGTACCGAGGTGGAGGAAATAAATGGGATGAATCAAATTAACCAGACGGAGGAATGCCACGCTGGTGGGATGTATATGCCTATGCCGCATCGGTTCGACTGTTTGTGCTATAATTGCCAGAATCATGCGGTTTTGTTGGATGGGACCGCTTATATGCAGGACTGGAGGGGTCATCAGACTTCGGAGTTTATCGAGTATACGGTTACTTTGCATCGGCAGGAGACTGGTTTTGGGTTTAGGATTATCGGTGGGATAGAAGATAGATCACAGGTATGTCGGTTTTAAACATATCAAATTGTATTTCTTAGACTTAAAGATATCAAATTGAATTTGTAAGTTTTAAGCATATTAAATTGAATTTGTATAAGAACTAACAAAACAAAGTACACTTTGACAAGCTGTAACTTCAAAAGTACTGGATTTATCTGACTGAAAATTGGCTTATTGGAAAGATCAAGGTTTTTCCAATCGACCTATACACCATTTCATTTTAGCAATAATCTTCCATCTTTCAGTATTTTCCCTTTAAACAAAATAATACATATTTTGACCGACGTAACAAACAATGTGCACTTTGACAAGCTGTAACTTTAAAAGTAGTGGAGCTATCTACCTGCAAGATGTCTTATTGGAAAGATCAAGGTTTTTCCAATCAACCTATACCCCATTTCATGTCAGAAACAATTTTCCTTTTCCTAATTTTTCCTTCGAACAAAATAATACATATTTTGACCGACGAAGTAGCAAGCAATGTGCACTTTGACAAGTTGTAACTTCAAAAGTAGTGGACCTATCTACCTGCAAGATGTCTTATTGGAAAGATCAAGGTTTTTCCAATCAACCTATACCCCATTTCATGTCAGAAACAATTTTCCTTTTCCTAATTTTTCCTTCGAACAAAATAATACATATTTTGACCGACGAAGTAGCAAGCAATGTGCACTTTGACAAGCTGTAACTTTAAAAGTAGTGGAGCTATCTACGTGCAAGTTGTCCTATTGTAAAGATCAAGGTTTTCCAATCGATCTATACCCCATTTCATGTCAGAAATAATTTTCCTTCTTATAGTATTTTTCCTTTGAACAAAATAATACATATTTTGACCGACGATGTAGCAAGCAATGTGCACTTTGACAAGTTGTAACTTCAAAAGTAGTGTATGTATCGACCTGCAAATTGGCTTATTGGAAAGATTGATGTTTTTCCAATCAATACCCCACTTTACTCAAGAAATAATCTTCCTTCTTATAATATTTTTACGTTGAACAAAATAATACATATTTTGACCAACGTAGCAAACAATGTCCACTTTGACAAGCTGTAACTTTAAAAGTAGTACTCCTATCTAACTGAACATTGGTTTATTGGAAAGATCAATGTTTTTCTAATCGATCTATACTCCATATCACCTAAGAAATAATCTTCCTTATAGTATTTTTCCTTTGAACAAAATAATACATATTTTGACCGACGTAGCAAACAATGTCCACTTTGACAAGCTGTAACTATAAAAGTAGTGGACCTATCTAACTGAACATTGGTTTATTGGAAAGATCAAGGTTTTTCCAATCGATCCATACCCCTTTTCATTTTAGAAATAATTTTCATCTTATATTTTTCTTAATTTGAAAATAGGTTGCAGTTGGACATATAGTACAGGGAGGTGCTGCTCATATGGACGGAAGGATACGTTCCGGTGATCAAATTTTAAGCGTGGATGGTTTTTCTGTGGTGCAGGCAGCGCATCGCCAAGTCGTGCAGTTGATGAACACAGCAGCCACCAGAGGGCAGGTCATTCTTGTACTGAGAAGACCACCTTCCGGGGCAATATCTCCAAGCCAAACGCTGCAAATCAGCGAGTACTGTCAACAGGGTTCCTCCCACATTCCAACCGTCAAACATAATCGCCAGACGTATGACATTGTCGTGAATAGAAATGAAAATGAAGGCTTTGGATTTGTTATTATTTCGTCGGTGAACAAAGCAGGCTCAACGATTGGTAAGCTGCGGTATTTTTTGTCGTGTCTTGTATGATTTTGTTTGTTTTTTGTTTGCAGGAAGATTGATAGAAGATAGTCCGGCTGAAAGATGCGGTCGTTTACGCGTTGGGGATTATATTTTGGCCGTCAACCATATAGATATAATGCAGTTGGGTCACGGTGATATAGTGAATCTCATCAAAGACTCTGGGTTATCCGTTACTTTAACAATTGCACCAAATACCGAACAATAAGTATAAGTTACGAGCATTAAGTTTGATTAATATTTTGTATCGATGTGTATTAGGTACTCTTTGATTGATATCTTTAGGAAAGGATAGTCCGTTATAGGCGTCGTTACATGTTGAAACTAACTTAATTATTAACTCCCGTTGATTAAACATATTACTATCGATATTGAACATTTTGTATAGTTTGTTAAACGCGCATTCTTGTGCAATATGGGGACTCCATAAGTCCGTTGAAAAATAAAGAAGATATATTTTTGGAACAATATTTGCTTTTATTTCGAACAATGTTACCTTTCATATTTCTCCACCTTTATATTGACCAAACTTAGCAGGTAAGTTCTAATTAACAAGTCATAACTTGATAAGTAGTGAAGGTATCTACCTACAGATTGGCTTATTGGAAAGATCAAGGTTTTTCCAATCGATCTATACCCATATCACTTAAGAAATAATCTTTCTTCTTATAGAATTTTTCCTTTGAAAAAAATAATACATATTTTCACTGAAGAAGTAGCAAACAATCTGCACTTTGACAAGCTGTAACTCCAAAAGTAGTTGAGCTATCTACCTGCAAGGTGGCTTATTGGAAAGTTCAAGGTTTTTCTAATCGATCTATACCCCATATCACCTAAGAAATAATCTTCCGTCATTTAGTATAAAGTAAAGGAAATACATTCAACGACGTAGCAAACAATGTGCACTTTGACAAGCTGTAACTTTAAAAGTAGTGGATCTATCTACCTGCAAGTTGGCTTATTAAAAAGATCAAGGTTTTTCTGATAAATCTATACCCAATATCACCTAAGAAATAATCTTCCTTCATATAGTACTGTTCCTTTGAAAAAAATAATACATATTTTGACCGAAGAACTAGCTAACAATGTGCACTTTGACGGGCTGTACCTTCAAAAGTAGTGCACCTATCTACCTGGAAATAGACTTACTGGAAAGTTCAAGGTTTTTCCAATAAATCCATACCACATATCACTCTAAAAATAATTTCCTTCTTATAGGATTTTTGCTTTGATAGAAAAAATACATATTTTGACCTAAGATGTGGCAAACAATGTGCACTTTGACAAGCTGTAACTTCAAAAGTAGTGCACCTATCTACCTGGAAATAGGCTTATTGTAAAGATCAAGGTTTTTCCAATCGATCTATAACTATACCACTTAAGAAATAATCTTCCTTCATATAGTACTGTTCCTTTGAAAAAAATAATACATATTTTGACCGAAGAACTAGCTAACAATGTGCACTTTGACGGGCTGTACCTTCAAAAGTAGTGCACCTATCTACCTGGAAATAGACTTACTGGAAAGTTCAAGGTTTTTCCAATAAATCCATACCACATATCACTCTAAAAATAATTTCGTTCTTATAGGATTTTTGCTTTGATAGAAAAAATACATATTTTGACCTAAGATGTGGCAAACAATGTGCACTTTGACAAGCTGTAACTTCAAAAGTAGTGCACCTATCTACCTGGAAATAGGCTTATTGTAAAGATCAAGGTTTTTCCAATCGATCTATAACTATACCACTTAAGAAATAATGTTTCTTCTTATAGAATTTTTCCTTTGAAAAAAAAAAATAATACATATTTTCACTGAAGAAGTAGCAAACAATCTGCACTTTGACAGGCTATAACTCCAAAAGTAGTTGAGCTATCTACTTGCAAGGTGGCTTATTGGAAAGATCAAGGCTTTTCCAATCAATCTATACCCATATCACTTAAGAAATAATCTTCCTTCTTATAGTATTTTTACTAAAAAAAATAGTACATATTTTGACCGAAGCAGTAGCCAACAATGTGCACTTTGATAGGCTATAACTTCAAAAGTAATTGAGCTAACTACCTGCAAATTGGCTTATTGGAAAGATCAAGGTTTTTCTAATCGATCTATATCCATATCACTTAAGAAATAATATTCCTTCTTATAGTATTTTTACTTTAAAAAAAAAATAGTACATATTTTGACCGAAGCAGTAGCCAACAATGTGCACTTTGATAGGCTATAACTTCAAAAGTAATTGAGCTAGCTACCTGCAAATTGGCTTATTGGAAAGATCAAGATTTTTTCAATCGGTCTATGCCCATTTCATTTTAGAAATAATCTTTGTTCTTATAGTATTTTTTCTTTGAAAAAGGAAATACATATTTTTACCGAAGTGTAGCAAACAATGTGCACTTTGACTAGCTGTAACTTCAACAATACTGGACCTATCTACCTGCAAGTTGGCTTATTGGAAAGATCAAGATTTTTCCAATAAATCTATACCCCCATATCACTTCAAAAATCGTTCTTATAGAATTTTTTATATGCACAAAAGTAGTGGACCTATATGTTTTATAAAATGTATCATTATAACACCTATTGCTTGCAAAACACAGGAAGAATATGGTCTAATAAACAGCTTTTGATACTGATTGTACAGTGATACGGTAGTAAAAATTTTGTAAAAACATGTAGCAATTATTCCATGCAGTAATTCATATTTGTCAAGACCCTAATACCTAAATAAATCATATTGGCCGCAATCGGTACTTGCGGTATTGATATAATCAATCGCTATTTGATTTGTGGGTATTATTGTGGTATTATACTCCTCCTATTATCTATGAGTGATAGTGTCAGTTGTTTTGTTCCAATCTGTGTCATTTGCCAGCAACAATAGCCCAGAAAACGCCATGGCAACAGCAAATTCCGAGTGAGTACATAATTTTCTTAAAATTGCGCTATAAGCCGTCGTTTTTCCGCACCCCCCACCAAGATTTCTGCTTAAATTTATCAAATTAACCTACGTATATGCTCCAGCACAAAATTTATAGGTTATGTTTTCGTGAAAAACAAAAGGAACTAAATATAGACCGTAATATTAAGTCATTTATTAAACAATTAATTAAATTCCAAGCTATAAACAATAACATCCAACAAATTGTTTAAATTAACACTATTTTTTGGTTCGGTTAACTCTTCGGTACTCTTGTTTCTATTCGTATTCCGTGAAAAGTCTTGATTTGTTCTCGTAATGCATTGGTAACAGCTTGATGTTGTTTGACCATCGATAAACCTTTGAAATCGCTTGATTCTATAAAGACTGTATACATTGCCCCGCAGCCCCCAGAGACGTCCTCAACTTCAATGGTTTTAGCGTTGGGAAAGCTATTTGTCAATATAGATTTTAACCCTTGTTCATTAACACTTGTGCTACACGATCTTATAAGGCCCTTAAATCAAAATAAGGCATAAAAAAAACTAATAAACAGAATACTAAAAAGCAGTGCTTACATGACTGTTGATTATTTGTGGTTTTGTAGCTAACATTGTCTTTAAATTATTGTAGAATAAAGCCAGATTTCGTTTCATTTTAAATTATTATGTGCCTGTCGTGCAAGATTTAGTTAAATTTTACATCATTTTAGGTTAGATTTTTTTATAACCTTAGATCGTAAAGGTTAGATTATGTTGTAGCTATTGCCCGAGAGATGGCGCCAGCTGTATCGGCGTACGTCAATATTTATATTTTTTTCCTGTTTGAATCTGGTAATACACCGGAAACGTTGCAGGCGATTGATTTAATTGTTGAGTCATTAAATATTTAATGTGTTAATTATGCGTAATAACACGTAGTAATTTACCGTGTCGCAATTAGTGCGATAATAATTTAAAAAATGAATGATGTTCGTATTATATTTGGTACTATTTTTTTGCGATATGCTTTATGTTTGTGGATTGTACATACATTCGTAACAACAACAAGAACTTTCAAATGTCTCACCTCCAGAGAAATGAGTTTGTTACGTAATCTGTCGATATTAAATTATTTTTTAACATTTTATGTAGATTGTCGTACTAAGCATCTGTGTATTTAGCAATCTGGTCACGCATAAACACGCCAGCAAAGCATTTGAACTCCCCTGCTACTTATTCAAGTCCGACATACATAATTCTTCATCCATTCTTCCTAGAGTATGGCTCAGCGTAAATAAATACAACACGCAGGGCCGGCATAAGGCAGACGAAAAAACACCACATATTTCGAAGTTTGAACTACTGGAAATTGCGAAATATAATATCCCAATGTTCCCAGTGACAATAAAATTGTAATTGAAGTGACTTTTGTAATTATGTTGGAGGTTAGAATTAATGGAGTAAAATGTAAAATTTTTAAATAGAAATTCCTTGGGTTTGTTTTAGCGTTAACTGCTATTCATGACAAAAGAATTGGCTGTTTTTATGACTTTACACACCTGTTGAAAGCATAAGACCTGTTCTTCATACAAAAATTCGAATTCCGGCTGTTACAATATGTAAACAAGGTCACAGATAACCTAACACGCTCGGATACGTTCGAGATTTCAGGAATTTTATTATTATTTAGCACCATTAGCTCCCTAACTTCGATTGAGTTTTCAAAAATAATTATCTTTTCAGCGATGAATTACTACAGACGTACAAATCTGCTTTATTCAATTCCTATATCAAAACACATTTCATGAATGCGTTCCAATCTCCCAAAAACTCTCCGCCCATGATTTAAACAAGTTAAGACATTTTATGACAATAAATTTATACAAGATGTGGTAGCGGTCGTTTTTAGTCAATAACGCTTGAGCCGGTTCTGTTAATACAGCCCCCCCCTCCACCCCTCAGTCGTGTGACGTCACAGTCTACTATTCCACAGCCCGTTCAGTAGAAATACGAAACGTAACCTTGATTTCGTTATTCCTACGTCGGTGCTTTGGATACGTGTTTACATACAATGGAAAAATCCTCAAATATTATCTGCCGGTGGTAATAGAGGCGCGTTATTGGTCGTGGATAACGTTTTTGTGCGTGGTGGGATAAATTTAAGCGATAACGAGTGGTTATTATGAAGTTAGGATTGAATGTTTACATGGTACTACTTGCCGCCGCGTAGTAATAACACCTAGAACGGTCCGTTGCGCGAATCGGACACCAGTCATTTCTAAGCTGTCGTCGCGCTAAGTAGCGGTGTTGTTTACTAGCAGTTTGTTTACAAACAGTGTTATTTATTATGTTAATAATGCCTTCCGCCAACATGAGAACGGGCAACGCTAGTTCTGGGTCCGTGCCGGCGGATTTTAGCATCAACGTGGAAGAACTTGTGCTGGAAATTAAGGAAAATCTACGCGTTTCGACCGGTATGAAAGCATTGCCTTGCAGTCACCTTTCGAGGAAATCTTCCAGGGCATCACCGTATAGGGTTCCTTCTAGATTGTGTTCTTGTGATAGTATCTGCGATTGTGTGAGAAAGCAAAAACGCAAAACCGTTCAGGATAGTGCACAGGAAGACCCATACGAGCTCCTGCAGAGGTTATTGCGAGATGGTAGTCTTGTCAATGAAGCAGTACGAAGAGTTCAGCTAGGCCTCTCACCAAAACAGCGTTATTTCTACGAATCCGATGAATCAGAAGCTAGCCCGATGCTACGTCTCTGCACCCAGAAGAACTAAACTAAAGTTTTATATTTAATTACATAATTAACTTATTATTTCGATGTTCCTTTAGTCAGTGAATAGTGCGAGTGGCCGAATTGATTAATTTATTATCAATTAATTCATTATTTCTGTATAGTATCTATATGTTACGTGTAATTATGTAATTATCACGATTATTACTACCGAAATATCCGAGCCGCGTCCTGTAATAATCTTAGTATTCTACGCTTAGGACTCGGATTTTTGTGTAAGGAAGAACTCTTAAAAAAAAAACAAACAAAACGCTTAAGGACAATTTTTTTGAATAGGATAAATAGTGAATTGAAAAGATAACTCCATATCTGTGATTGTTTAAAACTTGGGCCGGGTTGCCTGAGGACCTCTGTAATAACATATTTAGCTTGTAATGTTTTCTCTTAGGATCAGTATCAGTGTACAAACAAATATCGGTGTTATAATGTATAAAAGTGTATACGAAACATTGTTGTATCTGTATCTCGACTGATCAAATTTATGCTCAAAATGTATATTCTATAAGCATTTCTCTCGTTAATTTCGTTTTGTTTTCGATTATCGAACTGATTCTAGATTGTGTGATATTATTTTTAAAAAGAAATTGTTCAGTACGACAAGAATAATTCGTTTTTTTTTCTGTTTCTCCTTTATAACAAGTTTGTACTTCCTCCGAATTTATTCTTGTTACGGTGTGTTAGGTAATTTTTATTATTATTATTATGATTATTATTATGATTATTCAAAATGCATTTTTGTTGTGTTCCTTTTTTTTCGGCGAGAAATATTGGTATAATCTTTATTTGTGCCGTGTTTTTTTTTTTTTTGTTACGGAAGCGACAATTAAATAATTTTTGTAATAACCGAAATAAAACTATTTTGTGCAAAAATCAATCGTTGTTTTTCTGTTTTCCGACGAAAATTCGCCGCTTAGTTAAGTATTCTGTTTGTAAACAAAATCCTTGGCGAAATTGCGATTAGAATGATGCAATATTGTGCCGGGATTTCAAGTTCAAAATATATGATGTAAATTAGGTTTTTTTGCGCTAAGAAAATTGCAAAATCTACGAGATAAAATGCCCTTCAAATTTACTGATATGCAACAACATAATTAGGTAATTTCGTTGTATAATTCTATGCCTATTGTGTTTCGAACTTTGGAGATGTCAAAATTAAAACCGGCTCTCCTAAAACTGATAAACTTATCGGCGATTTATTATTTATTGTTAGAAACAATCCCCATTGTTTATAACGTTTTTTTATGTTGCATTACTTTTGCTCATTTCTACAATTTCTAGTACGACTTAGTGCTCTTTTAATTATCGTGTGTTTGTCAAAAGGTTGCTTCAGCCTCTTGAGGAAATTTCTTCCGGTGTACAACCCTTTGGACATTCATTGGTGCAATATTTCATTCAAACAGTTGAGTTTGCCTGATAAGTTTGATTGGTGTTTGTCCACAATCTTTCTTCAGCCTCTTGAGGATTTTTTTAATGACTTAGATAAGTTTGGACACTCGTAGGTGCTAAATTTGCCGAGGAAGTTGATTGGTGTTTGTCCAAAAGGTTGCTTCAGCCTCTTGAGGAAATTTCTTCCGGTGTACAACCCTTTGGACATTCATTGGTGCAATATTTCATTCAAAAAGTTGAGTTTGCCTGATAAGTTTGATTGGTGTTTGTCCACAATCTTTCTTCAGCCTCTTGAGGATTTTTTTAATGACTTAGATAAGTTTGGACACTCGTAGGTGCTAAATTTGCCGAGGAAGTTGATTGGTGTTTGTCCAAAAGGTTGCTTCAGCCTCTTGAGGAAATTTCTTCCGGTGTACAACCCTTTGGACATTCATTGGTGCAATATTTCATTCAAAAAGTTGAGTTTGCCTGATAAGTTTGATTGGTGTTTGTCCAAAATCTTTCTTCAGCCTCTTGAGGATTTTTTTAATGACTTAGATAAGTTTGGACACTCGTAGGTGCTAAATTTGCCGAGGAAGTTGATTGGTGTTTGTCCAAAAGGTTGCTTCAGCCTCTTGAGGAAATTTCTTCCGGTGTACAACCCTTTGGACATTCATTGGTGCAATATTTCATTCAAAAAGTTGAGTTTGCCTGATAAGTTTGATTGGTGTTTGTCCACAATCTTTCTTCAGCCTCTTGAGGATTTTTTTAATGACTTAGATAAGTTTGGACACTCGTAGGTGCTAAATTTGCCGAGGAAGTTGATTGGTGTTTGTCCAAAAGGTTGCTTCAGCCTCTTGAGGAAATTTCTTCCGGTGTACAACCCTTTGGACATTCATTGGTGCAATATTTCATTCAAAAAGTTGAGTTTGCCTGATAAGTTTGATTGGTGTTTGTCCACAATCTTTCTTCAGCCTCTTGAGGATTTTTTTAATGACTTAGATAAGTTTGGACACTCGTAGGTGCTAAATTTGCCGAGGAAGTTGATTGGTGTTTGTCCAAAAGGTTGCTTCAGCCTCTTGAGGAAATTTCTTCCGGTGTACAACCCTTTGGACATTCATTGGTGCAATATTTCATTCAAAAAGTTGAGTTTGCCTGATAAGTTTGATTGGTGTTTGTCCACAATCTTTCTTCAGCCTCTTGAGGATTTTTTTAATGACTTAGATAAGTTTGGACACTCGTAGGTGCTAAATTTGCCGAGGAAGTTGATTGGTGTTTGTCCAAAAGGTTGCTTCAGCCTCTTGAGGAAATTTCTTCCGGTGTACAACCCTTTGGACATTCATTGGTGCAATATTTCATTCAAACAGTTGAGTTTGCCTGATAAGTTTGATTGGTGTTTGTCCACAATCTTTCTTCAGCCTCTTGAGGATTTTTTTAATGACTTAGATAAGTTTGGACACTCGTAGGTGCTAAATTTGCCGAGGAAGTTGATTGGTGTTTGTCCAAAAGGTTGCTTCAGCCTCTTGAGGAAATTTCTTCCGGTGTACAACCCTTTGGACATTCATTGGTGCAATATTTCATTCAAAAAGTTGAGTTTGCCTGATAAGTTTGATTGGTGTTTGTCCACAATCTTTCTTCAGCCTCTTGAGGATTTTTTTAATGACTTAGATAAGTTTGGACACTCGTAGGTGCTAAATTTGCCGAGGAAGTTGATTGGTGTTTGTCCAAAAGGTTGCTTCAGCCTCTTGAGGAAATTTCTTCCGGTGTACAACCCTTTGGACATTCATTGGTGCAATATTTCATTCAAAAAGTTGAGTTTGCCTGATAAGTTTGATTGGTGTTTGTCCACAATCTTTCTTCAGCCTCTTGAGGATTTTTTTAATGACTTAGATAAGTTTGGACACTCGTAGGTGCTAAATTTGCCGAGGAAGTTGATTGGTGTTTGTCCAAAAGGTTGCTTCAGCCTCTTGAGGAAATTTCTTCCGGTGTACAACCCTTTGGACATTCATTGGTGCAATATTTCATTCAAAAAGTTGAGTTTGCCTGATAAGTTTGATTGGTGTTTGTCCACAATCTTTCTTCAGCCTCTTGAGGATTTTTTTAATGACTTAGATAAGTTTGGACACTCGTAGGTGCTAAATTTGCCGAGGAAGTTGATTGGTGTTTGTCCAAAAGGTTGCTTCAGCCTCTTGAGGAAATTTCTTCCGGTGTACAACCCTTTGGACATTCATTGGTGCAATATTTCATTCAAACAGTTGAGTTTGCCTGATAAGTTTGATTGGTGTTTGTCCACAATCTTTCTTCAGCCTCTTGAGGATTTTTTTAATGACTTAGATAAGTTTGGACACTCGTAGGTGCTAAATTTGCCGAGGAAGTTGATTGGTGTTTGTCCAAAAGGTTGCTTCAGCCTCTTGAGGAAATTTCTTCCGGTGTACAACCCTTTGGACATTCATTGGTGCAATATTTCATTCAAAAAGTTGAGTTTGCCTGATAAGTTTGATTGGTGTTTGTCCACAATCTTTCTTCAGCCTCTTGAGGATTTTTTTAATGACTTAGATAAGTTTGGACACTCGTAGGTGCTAAATTTGCCGAGGAAGTTGATTGGTGTTTGTCCAAAAGGTTGCTTCAGCCTCTTGAGGAAATTTCTTCCGGTGTACAACCCTTTGGACATTCATTGGTGCAATATTTCATTCAAAAAGTTGAGTTTGCCTGATAAGTTTGATTGGTGTTTGTCTGACAAAGTGCCTGAAATCACTTTGTCAAATCAGGCAAGTCGTGAAGATTCACCATTTGAAGTTTTAGGAACGCCTCACCTTATAAACCAGTGCGAACTGAATGACTTGGTTAAAGACTTAGGTTTATCTAGTTATGTAAGGCAAATACAATCTGGAACAAGTTGGAAATTTGTTCCCAGCTAGTTTAGTTAAGAGTTTTCCTAAATAAATTTGCGAGTTGCGTGTGGATGGACCTTCGAGTTATATACAGCATGTTTATTTTAAAATTCCGGCACCTATTTACCTGGCATAACGCGGGAAGAGGCGAGAAGTTTAGCCATAAAACTTGAAAATAAACAGTCTGTATTATGTTCATACTTAAGACGTCAAACGATTCCAATGACAAACCGAAAAACAAAAATAAAGCGTCCTAAAAATACACATCCATCGACGTTAGAAATTATTACGTTAGAAAACTCAAAAAAAAACTTAGACTAATGACGTATTAGACGTGTGACACCTTATAGGTTAGGTGTCCCACTTTTTATTTTTAAAATATCTCGAAATAGATTTTGAACAAAAGGAATTAAGCGATACGTCATGGAGCAGACTTTTCTACATCATAAATTATGCAAAGATTATCAACACGATTGATAGCGAAAGTTAAATAACGTCAAACGGGGCATTTTGTTTATGTTTACATATTTTTTTCTTGTTTTATCATACGTAATATATTAGATTTAACTTAACAACGTAGTAAAATAGTATACCACCCATGTTGCAACGATCGTTTATGCATTATTACGCATCGCGAACGTTTTTTTTGCGTTCTATAATCCACGTGTGTGCAAAATCTTGGGTACTCGTCGCTATTTTTAGCGCCAGGATAATGCATAATTGTTTTGGTCGGCGGGCGAGAGTCGTTTTGGATTTTAGTTGCACGCGCGCAGGCGACAGGACCTTCGATTTTTCGAATATTTACGGATATTCGCACGTTTTGGGTGCCAAGCGGGCACCTGATAAGCGAAATTACGACCTTACTTTCGATTTTTGTTTACATAACATTACTACGCGTTTCGTCTCCGATATATTGTATTCAAATTTTGCAGGTTTGAAATCTGTATGATGTATGGTTGTGAGATACGAGAGCTGAACTCAACCTATAAAAATAAAGTAAACAACAAATTGAAACCCTTACGTAATATTTATCGCTATTTGTAAACAAGTTTTACTTCAAGATTACGTTATTATTCTAGATTTTGTTGGTGTTATTTCGGACTAAAATCGTTCTGAATTGTTATGTTTAATAATTCGTTAATCTGAACACGTTTTGTTGATAAAAATTAACTGGTGTGGTTGTTATTGCTCACGCATGACTGTTTCTCATATCGAATCACCTTTACACCGGCAGATATTAAGGTGATTCAAATAAGAAATGTTAAAAGTGAGTGTTTGATAAAAAAAATTATCAGCAGAAAATGAAAAATAGCGCATATTTTATTATATACAATGCAGATTTATTTTCCTATTTATATTCCTAAGAACTGTATGACGGTAAATGCTAAACAAGCATGCTAGACCAGCATGCTAGACCAGTATGCTAGACCAGCAGAGTGTAACAGGCTTTAGAAAAGGAAGTCACCAGGTGGATGAACTCGATTGTTGGCAAAACTCGACGACTAAGCATAAGTTTATATTTACAAGCAGCATTGGCATGTTTTACTAGTTATTTTTTGCTGGTCGAAATCTTTTTATTTATACAATAAAATACAATGCTATCTCTTCTATTTTACGCAGATATGTCCCATCAAAGAGGACTTTTGGTACCAGACTATCCATGGGTAAGGGAACCCATGAGGTTCCGTTGGAACTCTTTGCCCAAAACAGGAAGCGACTCGCTGATAGGCTGAAGTCGCTGAATGTTGGCAACAGCGTTGTTTTGCTTCAAGGAGGAGATGAAGTTTCTTTTAATGATACCGATGTTCTTGTTAACACCTTCAGACAGGTAAGAAATGCCGATAGATAACGCGAATACTAACAATGAATTTAACACGTGTTATTTTTTTTATTGTTTTGTCTGGCGGCCGGTTCGAATAACAGAAATAACCTGTGTAATATTTTGGTGGAAAATTTATCTACTTTGTACGGCAAGGTTAGTCATTATCTCGACTTATTGTTTGCAAACATTGCTTATTTTTATTGATCGTAACGGCGATTAAAATGATTTTGTAAGTAGAAAAGAATTAGTCACTCTTCCAGAGAAGATCTGTGTTTGTTATTGTGATATTTTGTACTTTGTACGGAGGTGATTTTTTTTGCGAAATGTCAATAGCGAGTTGAGTAATAGCGCAAGCATTCGGTTTGCCTGTTTGCGACTTTCTAACTTGGCAAAATAACCTTTCTTTTTGCCAGCGCGTACGAAATAAAGAACAATGACCGTTGCTTCAAGAACTAGGTTACACATCCAAACAGATCGCTGGTTTGTTTACAAATATGTACGGCCGAAAATTGAGCACAATATATTTGTAATTAAAATCGGTTATCGTGCGTTCTCGAAGCGGTGTGTTCAAATTTGGACTCTGGACTTAGCGAGTGATAGCATTCTTGTGTTTTGGTTTAGATAGTGGAAATTTGCAAACCTCAAACCGATAACTCGAAGGAAAACTACCTATTAATCTATATACCACAGGAACCACAACCTTTGATAACCGATAAAGAAGGAATATTGAATTACTGTGTTGTCTTAACATAACGCGTTATTCTCAAATCTATTTAAGTTCAACGGTTTTTCGTGCCGGCCTAGGACCAATTTCAGAATTTTCCACTTGACACTCATGTTTACAAATATAGGAGGAACCTGTTTATAGAATTTCAACTATGCGCAAACTCCGTCCGGCTCGCAAACTATTCACGTGCTCTTTGGTCAACATATGATATTTCTATGACTGTCCAGATAACAGATGAACTGGATAATGATTCCTGAAAATTACAGTTTTCTACTTATTCTATTTTAGTTGCAGGAATGTTTCAAACATCGAGTCTATCTGCAGAGATATTGCAACTTTGCACTATACGGTATTTTGTTATTACTCAAGAAGTTTTTGGGATAGAAACGATTCTTATGACTCTCTAGATAACAGATGAACTGGGTAATGATTCCTGAAAATTACAGTCTTCTACCTATTGTATTTTAGTCGCAGGAATGTTTCAAACATCGAGTCTATCTGCAGAGATATTGCAACTTTGCACTATACGGTATTTTTGTTATTACTCAAAAAGTTTTTGGGGTAGAAACGATTGTTATGACTCTCTAGGTAACAGATGAACTGGGTAATGTTTCTTGAAAATTACAGTTGTCTACCTATTCTATTTTAGTCACAGGACCGTTTCAAATATCAGGTCTATCTGTAGAGATATTGCAAGTTTGTACCATACGGTATTTTTGTTATTACTCAAGAAGTTTTTGGGGTAGAAACGATTCTTATGACTCTCTAGATAACAGATGAACTGGGTAATGATTCCTGAAAATTACAGTTTTCTACTTATTCTATTTTAGTCACAGGACCGTTTCAAATATCAGGTCTATCTGCAGAGATATTGCACGTTTGTACCATACGGTATTTTTGTTATTACTCAAGTAATTTTTGGCATAGAAATGATTGTTATGACTCTCTAGGTAACAGATGAACTGGGTAATGATTCCTGAAAATTACAGTCCTACCTATTGTATTTTAGTCGCAGGAATGTTTCAAACATCGAGTCTATCTGCAGAGATATTGCAACTTTGCACTATAGGGTATTTTAGTTATTACTCAAAAAGTTTTTGGGGTAGAAACGATTGTTATGACTCTCTAGGTAACAGATGAACTGGGTAATGTTTCTTAAAAATTACAGTTGTCTACCTATTCTATTTTAGTCACAGGACCGTTTCAAATATCAGGTCTATCTGCAGAGATGTTGCAAATTTGTACCATACGGTATTTTTGTTATTACTCAAGAAGTTTTTGGCATAGAAATGATTGTTATGACTCTCTAGGTAACAGATGAACTGGGTAATGTTTCTTGAAAATTACAGTTGTCTACCTATTCTATTTTAGTCACAGGACCGTTTCAAATATCAGGTCTATCTGCAGAGATATTGCAAGTTTGTACCATACGGTATTTTTGTTATTACTCAAGAAGTTTTTGGCATAGAAATGATTGTTATGACTCTCTAGGTAACAGATGAACTGGGTAATGATTCCTGAAAATTACAGTTTTCTACTTATTCTATTTTAGTCACAGGACCGTTTCAAATATCAAGTCTATCTGCAGAGATGTTGCAAATTTGTACCATACGGTATTTTTGTTATTACTCAAGAAGTTTTTGGCATAGAAATGATTGTTATGACTCTCTAGGTAACAGATGAACTGGGTAATGATTCCTGAAAATTACAGTTTTCTACTTATTCTATTTTAGTCACAGGACCGTTTCAAATATCAGGTCTATCTGCAGAGATGTTGCAAATTTGTACCATACGGTATTTTTGTTATTACTCAAAAAGTTTTTGGGATAGAAACGATTGTTATGACTCTCTAGGTAACAGATGAACTGGGTAATGTTTCTTGAAAATTACAGTTTTCTACTTATTCTATTTTAGTCACAGGACCGTTTCAAATATCAGGTCTATCTGCAGAGATGTTGCAAATTTGTACCATACGGTATTTTTGTTATTACTCAAGAAGTTTTTGGCATAGAAATGATTGTTATGACTCTCTAGGTAACAGATGAACTGGGTAATGTTTCTTGAAAATTACAGTTGTCTACCTATTCTATTTTAGTCACAGGACCGTTTCAAATATCAGGTCTATCTGCAGAGATATTGCAAGTTTGTACCATACGGTATTTTTGTTATTACTCAAGAAATTTTTGGCATAGAAATGAATGTTATGACTCTCTAGGTAACAGATGAACTGGGTAATGATTCCTGAAAATTACAGTTTTCTACTTATTCTATTTTAGTCGCAGGAATGTTTCAAACATCGAGTCTATCTGCAGAGATATTGCAACTTTGCACTATACGGTATTTTTGTTATTACTCAAGAAGTTTTTGGGATAGAAACGATTCTTATGACTCTCTAGATAACAGATGAACTGGGTAATGATTCCTGAAAATTACAGTTGTCTACCTATTCTATTTTAGTCACAGGACCGTTTCAAATATCAGGTCTATCTGCAGAGATATTGCAAGTTTGTACCATACGGTATTTTTGTTATTACTCAAGAAGTTTTTGGGATAGAAACGATTCTTATGACTCTCTAGATAACAGATGAACTGGGTAATGTTTCTTGAAAATTACAGTTGTCTACTTATTCTATTTTAGTCACAGGACCGTTTCAAATATCAGGTCTATCTGCAGAGATATTGCAAGTTTGTACCATACGGTATTTTTGTTATTACTCAAGAAATTTTTGGCATAGAAATGATTGTTATGACTCTCTAGGTAACAGCTGAACTGGGTAATGATTCCTGAAAATTACAGTTTTCTACTTATTCTATTTTAGTCACAGGACCGTTTCAAATATCAGGTCTATCTGCAGAGATATTGCAAGTTTGTACCATACGGTATTTTTGTTATTACTCAAAAAGTTTTTGGGGTAGAAACGATTGTTATGACTCTCTAGGTAACAGATGAACTGGGTAATGTTTCTTGAAAATTACAGTTGGCTACCTATTCTATTTTAGTCACAGGACCGTTTCAAATATCAGGTCTATCTGTAGAGATATTGCAAGTTTGTACCATACGGTATTTTTGTTATTACTCAAGAAGTTTTTGGCATAGAAATGATTGTTATGGCTCTCTAGGTAACAGCTGAACTGGGTAATGATTCCTGAAAATTACAGTTTTCTGCTTATTCTATTTTAGTCGCAGGAATGTTTCAAACATCGGGTCTATCTGCAGAGATATTGCAAGTTTGTACCATACGGTATTTTTGTCATTACTCAAGAAGTTTTTGGCATAGAAATGATTGTTATGGCTCTCTAGGTAACAGCTGAACTGGGTAATGAATCCTGAAAATTACAGTTTTCTACCTGTTCTATTTTAGTCGCAGAAATGTTTCAAATATCGGGTATACCCGCAGAGATATTGCAACTTTGCACCATACGGTATTTTTGTTATTAGGTACTCAAAAAGTTTTTGGGGTGGAAACGATTGTTATGACTCTCTAGATAACAGATGAACTGGGTAATGATTCCTGAAAATTGCATTCGTCTACCTATTCTATTTTAGTCGCAGGAAAAGGCAAAAATGATTATTATTCCTAATGGAATATTTTAGAACAACCTACCTACCTACCTAGCGTCATTCTGTAAGTCAAGCACCGCATTATTAATTTAAAATTCGCCGTCCTTGGCGTTTCTTTGGCATTGTATAACTACTAACAATTACCATTAAAAACCGCCACGTCCGACTTTAGATTGTACTTCGCGTAAAAATACAATTTCTCCGCTTGTTTTGGGTTAAAAATAAACACTTACATGCACGTGTACAACTCATATTTACTCCGCGATATGTTTTGATGACGATCGGACTAAAATACGGTCGAAAACAAACTCTGTTTGTTGACGTCCTTATTTTTCCGTTAGGTGTTTGAACTCTTTATTGTCCGTGTTTGTGTTATTCATCAAAAAAAATCGCGCGTTGTTTTGATAATTAATTCTCGAGTGTGCAATTTCGCAAGGCGTATGTCAATCAACACAAAGAAAAAAAAAATGGGGAACGGCTACGCTCGTAGAGGTTGCGAAATTGGGGGCTAAAACTAGTTCTAAATAGCGAGACAAACTTGCGACACATTCTCTGTCCCAAATCTTTTTTTGGCAAGCATCTGTCATTGAAAAAGTCATTGAAAAAACCGTTTCTTATGATTCATAAGGAGTCCTACTTCATGTGGGCTTTCGGTGTACTCGAACCAGGCTTCTTTGGCACCATTGACGTCACCACCGGCAGATCTACTCTCTACGCACCTAGATTACCCGCTGATTACGCAATTTGGATGGGTACTCTTTACACCAATGAGGATTTCAAGAACAAATACGGCGTTGACGATGTCTTCTACGTCGACGAGCTTGCACAAAAACTAACAGCAAACGCTCCAGAACAACTGTTAACTCTGGTACGACAACTCAACAATTTCTCCACTCATTTTACATCGTGCTCGTCTCTAAATTACAGAAGGGAATCAACTCTGACAGCGGCCTGACATCCCTGGAAGCCACCTTCAAAGGGATCGACAAATTCAAAGTCAACAACGAAGTTCTGTTCAACGAAATTGCAGAACTGTAAGTCCTCCAAACTTCTAGGTACAACAAACACCAATAATCCACAATTCTTTCATTTAGGCGCGTGATTAAGACACCATTAGAGCTTGAGGTGTTAAGATATGTCGTCCGAGCATCATCAGAAGCGCATAGAAAGGTGATGCGCTTCGCAAAACCTGGTAAGAACGAGTACCAATGCGAGGCGGAGTTCTTAAATCATTGCTACAACCAAAGGGGATGTAGACACGCTTCGTACACGTGCATCTGCGGTTCTGGACCTAATGGAGCCATCCTCCATTACGGCCACGCTGCTGCTCCAAACGACAAGAGCATTAAAGACGGCGACATGTGTCTTTTCGACATGGGGGCCAATTATTTCGGTTACGCTGCTGACATCACTTGCTCCTTCCCGGCGAATGGGAAATTCACTCCTGATCAAAAGATGGTGTATGAAACAGTTCTTAGGGCTTGCAAAGCTGTGCACCAAGCAGCTAAACCTGGTGTGTCTTGGGTTGATATGCATCGTCTGGCAAGTAGAACCATCTTGGAAGGTTTGAAAGCTGCTGGTGTCTTGCAAGGGGATGTTGATGACATGATGAAGGTTTCTTTTGGTTATTATTTCCAGCCTCATGGGTTGGGGCATCTTCTGGGTTTGGACGTCCATGATGTTGGTGGATACCTTTCTGGGCAACCTGAGAGACCTCAGGAGCTGGGGCCGAATCGATTGAGGTTTGCTAGGATTCTGCAAGAGGGGATGTTTGTGACCATCGAGCCAGGGTGTTACTTCATTGACACGCTTCTGGATAAGGTTTTGGCTGATCCGAATTTGGTCAAGTTCGTCGTTGGTGATGTCCTGAAGAGGTTCAGAGGGTTCGGGGGTGTCCGCATTGAGGATGATGTGTACATCGGGAAGAATGGAGTTGAGGACTTTACTAAAGTGCCCAGAACGTGAGTTGCTTGTTTATTTTAATGCCGGATGGTATCTGATCATTTTTTTTGCCTGGTCACCTGCTTTCAGGGTTGATGAAGTTGAAAGATGGATTGCTGGGTTGGATGATGATAAATACTAAACCTGCAGATGATATTACCATGATATAAATACATTTTATTTTTGTTATACATATTATATCAGAATATATATGATATTTCTACCATTGCTCGAATTTTTTTGGGATAGGAACGATTGTTATGACTCTCTAGATAACAGATCAACTGGGTAATGATTCCTGAAAATTACAGTTTTCTACTTTTTCTATTTTAGTCGCAGGAATGTTTCAAATGTCGGGTCTATCTGCAGAGATATCGCAACTTTGCACCATACGGTATTTCTGTTATTACTCAAAAAGTTTTTGGGGTAAAACCGATTATTATGACTCTCTAGATAACAGATGAACTGGGTAATGAATCCAGAAAATTACAGTTTTTTACCTTTTCTATTTTAGTCGCAGGAATGTTTCAAATATCGGATCTATCTGCAGAGATATTGCACCTTTGCTCCATACGATATTTTTTGTTATTACTCAAAAAGTTTTTGGGTTAGAAACGGTTGTTATGACTCTCTAGGTAACAGATGAACTGGGTAATGATTCCTGAAAATTGCAGTCTTCTACGTATTTTATTTTAGTCGCAGGAATGTTTCAAATATCGAGTCTATCTGCAGAGATATTCCAACTTTGCACCATACGAAATTTTTGTTATTACTCAAAAAGTTTTTTGGGTAGAAACGATTTTTATGACTCCCTAGATAGCAGAAGAACCGGGTAATGATTCCTGAAAATTACAGTTTTTTACCTGTTCTATTTTAGTCGCAGGAATGTTTCAAATTCAAATTTCAACTTTGCCCCATACAGTCGGTATTTTTGTTATTACTCAAAAAGTTTTTGGGATAGAAACGATTATTATGACTCTCTATATAGCAGAAAAACCGGGTAATGATTCATGAAAATTATAGTTTTCTATGTATTCTATTTTAGTCGCAGGATTTTTTTTAATATCGCGTAGATCTGCAGAGATATTGCAATGTAGCGACATTCGGTATTTCTACCATTACTCGAAAAGTTTTTGGGATAGAAACTATTGTTCCTACATTCTAGTAGACTTGATAGCGCTAATTCCAAAACTGAAAGCCGTTTTGTCCTGGCGTTCGTACTCTTCGAGATATTCGATATTGAAAATTGAATAGTTTCCCAAGCGCCCACAGTGACGTCACGATGCCACCGTGACGTCAGGACATACTTTCACTTGGACAGCCCTCTAGTTATAGTTTTAAAAGGTTGGTTACGTTGCATTTCATTAAGTGATTCATAGATGGCAGCAGGTGACCTAAATCGATCAATTTCAAATGGTTTTATTATTGAGGTTATGTAAAAAACCCGGGAATTACGACGCTAAAACCGCACTTCTTTGTGATTATTGGCGTGACAACGATTGTCAGTCGAAAATGTCGAAGCGTAAGAGCATTCCTCAAGGGAATACCCTGTTTAACTACTTCCAATCACCGAAAAATAAACCAAAACTTCAATCAACTTCAAGCACTTCCAGCGGAGATGGCGAAAAAATCAAAGAAGACTTAATACCAAGCGGTAAATCGTATAGTTTTGGTTTATTCTTCGTTGTTTATGCTTAAGAATCATTGCAGATCCTGATGAAGATATAGTTCCTTCATCGCAGAAGAGAAAACGCATTAAAGTCATCGTCGATTCAGACTCGGAAACTGAAAATTCAGAACCCGCTGTCAACACACCTCCACAAAAGTCTAAGAAGTTAAAAACTGAACCCAGCACCTCCAAAAATCGCGACACTCCCACGAAAGCATTGAAAGCCTTTAGTTTCGAGAAGGTCGAACGTAATTCAGAAATTCCTAAAAGTAAAACTGTCAATGATTCTCAAAAATCTACGAGTACTGCAGCAGTAGCCAAACAACTTTGGACGCACGAGAAATTAAAGTTTTTGGAGCCCGAACATATTAAGGATGCCAACAAACGAAGACCGGATCATCCGGACTACGATCCGAAGACTTTATACGTTCCCGAGGATTATCTGAACAGTTTGACACCTGCCATGCGCCAATGGTGGGTCTTAAAAAGCAAACACATGGACTGTGTCATGTTTTTTAAAGTTGGGAAGTTTTACGAACTGTATCATATGGACGCTGTCGTCGGCGTGAATCATCTGGGATTTACATACATGAAGGTAAACATATTCTGTCAAAATTTCTCTTGACTTTATATTGTTTATTGGACTCCTGGTAATAATTCTGGTTAGTGTCATTAAGATTGTTTAGTTAATTTTGAAGTTAGAAGCGTTTGAAAAACGTTTGTCAATGTCTATATCTTCATAAATTATTCCCTCGACTTTATATTGTTCTACCTGAGAATTTTTGTGGTTTCAACCACTATCTTGACTTTATATTGTTTATTAGACTTTTGGGAATAATTCTGGTTAGTGTCATTAAGATAGTTTAGTTAATTTTGAAGTTAGAAGCTTTTGAAAAATGTTTGTCAATATTGCTGTGTTCATAAATTCTTTCCTTGACTTTATACTGTTTTGTCTGACATTTCGGGTGGTTTCAACCACTACTTTTGAGTTTATATTGTTTATTACACTCTTGGCAATACTTCTGGTTAGTTTCATGAAGATTTATTCATTATTTTTTAAGTTAGAAGCTTTTGAAAAATGTTTGTCAATATTGCTGTGTTCATAAATTCTTTCCTTGACTTTATACTGTTTTGTCTGACATTTCGGGTGGTTTCAACCACTACTTTTGAGTTTATATTATTTGTTACACTCTTGGCAATACTTCTGGTTAGTTTCATGAAGATTTCTTCATTATTTTTGAAGTTAGAAGCTTTTGAAAAATGTTTGTCAATATTGCTGTGTTCATAAATTCTTTCCTTGACTTTATACTGTTTTGTCTGACATTTCGGGTGGTTTCAACCACTACTTTTGAGTTTATATTATTTGTTACACTCTTGGCAATACTTCTGGTTAGTTTCATGAAGATTTCTTCATTATTTTTGAAGTTTTTGAAGCTTTTGAAAAATGTTTGTTGTGTTTATAAATTGTCTCCCTTGACTTTATATTGTTTTCCCTGACATTTAGGGTGGTTTCAACCACTACTTTTGAGTTTATATTATTTATTAGACTCTTGGCAATACTTCCGGTTAGTTTCATGAAAATCCCTTCATTATTTTTGAAGTTGTGTAATTATTTTGAAAGTTATAACCTTTTGCAAACATTCTTGACAATTGTACAGGGTGAGTTCGCTCATTCGGGGTTCCCGGAGATAGCGTACGGCCGTATGGCGTCTTCCCTGATCGAACAAGGGTTCAAGGTGATGCGTATAGAACAAACGGAGACTCCCGAAATGATGGCTGAACGCCTGAAAGCCAGCAAGCACAACACCAAATTCGATAAAGTGGTCAAACGCGAAATCTGCCAGATCACCACCAAGGGTACCTGTGTCTACGGGGCCCAGATAAGAGATGCCAAGGACCCCCTTCCCTGCTATATGATGGCAATAGCCGAAAAGGTAAAAAAAATTTTTTTCTTTATTTTATAAATTCAAAAAAAATATCTATATATTTTTTAATAGAAAATCAAAGAAGGTGTTAGTAGATACGGCGTGTGTTTTATTGACACCTCCATAGGAATTTTCCATTTATCGGAGTTTGATGACGATAAGCACTGCTCGAAGTTGTTAGTTCTTTTATCGCAAAACGCACCGGGGTTGGTAAGTCTTCCACGCTGTTTCTTGAACACAACAAGTTCTAATTAAAATATCTACAGATTTTAACGGAGAACAACCACTGTAGCCTGGGGACAAACGAAATTTTAAAGCGTAGATTTGGCGACGTAAGGCGAGAGAATTTAAAATCGGGGACTCAATTTCTCTCGGGGGCTGGAACGGTGAAGAAGCTCCACGAAGAGTGCTATTTCAAAGATTCTAATAACGACGTGGTATGGCCGAACGTCTTGAAAGATTTAATCAGCGACGGCGCTCCAAAACCCGACTACGAATTAGCGTTCAAAGCGCTCGGCGCTTGCTGGCACCATTTGAAGGATTCTGAACTTGATATTCAAGTATTTTCCATGGGGAAATTCCAAATTTACCACCCTTTGACGTCGTCAGCGGCCAGCCAAAACATGGAATTCATGATTTTGGATTCTGTCACCATTGAAAATTTAAAATTGTTGGGTGGGAGGGGTACTTTGCAGAATACTTTGGATACTTGTTCAACAGCTTTCGGAAAACGGTATGCTATTTGTTTGATATTATTGAAATAAAAAAAAAATATATATATATATATATATATATATATATATATATATATATATATATATATATATATATATATATATATATATATTTTTTTTTTTTCTGTAGGTTACTTTTGCAGTGGATATGCCGTCCCCTTTGTGATGTTGAAAAGCTAACTCAGCGGCAAAATGCGGTAACAGAATTATTAAACAATACCGATCTTTTGCAGTCGTCTACGAACATTTTGAAAAAACTACCCGATTTGGAGCGACAAATTGCTAAGTACGTTTTTATTTTTTGCGATCGCTATATTTAATAATCGTTTATCTTTTCGAATAGAATTCACGCGTTTGGGAATAAGTTTTGTTCGTTGTACCACCCGGATAGTCGTGCGATTTTCTATGAGTCCAAAGCGTATTCGAAACGTAAGATTTTCGATCTCTTAAGCACGCTGAGGGGTTTCGAGAAAGCTCAAGAGATCCCGGATATTTTCAAAGGATGCGACTCGAGATTGTTAAGAAAAATAACCCAGTATCCGTCCGATGGGATTTTTATAAATCTCACGGAGCCCCTTAGCTTTTTCAAAGAGGCCTTCGACCAAGACCAAGCCGAGAAAGAAGGCCAGATTCTTCCGCAGAAAGGAGTGGAGGACGATTACGACGCCATCGAGGGCGAAATAAGCAGCTTAAACGAAGAATTGACCGAGTATTTGAACCAGCAGAAGAAGTTCTTCGGCTGTAACGTCGCTTACTTCGGATCGGATAAAAAACGTTTCCAGTTGGAAATTCCTGAAAATAAATGCCATAAAGTCACAGATGAGTACATGCTCGAAGGAACCAAGAAGGGGAAAGGGCCAGCTAAGCGATACTCCACGCCTGACACCAAGAATTTCTTAGCTCGGATGCTAAAAGCTGAGGCCGAACGAGCCAAAATAATCCAAGACTTGAATCGACGAGTTTTCGAGAAATTCAGCAATCGGTACGAAGAATGGGATCAAGTAACTCATTGCCTCTCGATTTTAGACGTTTTATGCGCTTTAGCGAACTTTGCTAAGACTTATTCCGAAGAAATCTCTTGCCCAAAGTTATTACCGTTTACAGAAAATGTATGTCTTTAATAACACATTTTAATAACACATTTTATTAACTAATTTCCTCTGTTATGCAGCCTGTTATAAAAATAGAAAACGGCCGTCATCCATGTATTCAAAACCTCGATACTTTTGTTCCTAACGATACCAACCTGGGCACGGAAGATCACGCAAGAATTTTGATTCTAACAGGCCCCAATATGGGGGGTAAATCGACGTTGATGCGACAAGTAGCCCTAATAAACGTCATGGCCCAAATTGTAAGTGAAAGAAAATATTTTTCAGGTTTCTGTTTGATTAAATATTTTCTCAACTACAGGGGAGTTACGTGCCTGCAAGTTATTGTGAATTGAGCGTGACAGATCGTATATTCACACGTCTGGGGGCCAACGACGACATTATAAAGGGTCAGTCGACGTTCTTGGTGGAAGTATGCGAAGCCTCGGCGATTTTGCAACACGCCACGAGGAATTCTTTGGTGTTGCTCGACGAGCTCGGTCGTGGGACTTCGACGCACGATGGGAATGCGATCGCGACGTCGTATTTGCAGAAATTGACCGAGATTAATTGCCGTGTTGTTTATTCGACGCACTATCATAATTTGGTAGAGCATTTTGATCGTAGGAGTGATATACAGCTAGGACACATGGTAATTTCGATGTTAAAATGTTATAAATGTTTCAAACCAAGTAGAGCACAGTTGTGTATGCAACCAAATATACGCGTATAATTGGTTGCATATGTCACTGTGCTCTACTTAGTTTAAAACTACTCTATTTCTACGTTTTTTTTTTTGTAGGATTGTTTGGTGGAAAATGAAGGCGATATTGCAAAGGAAACTGTGACGTTCTTGTACAAGATGAAGCAAGGGGTGTGTCCTAAGTCGTATGGTTTTAATGTGGCGAAATTAGCTGGGTTGCCCCAAGAGATTATTTCCAGGGCTCATGAGTTGGCGCAACAGTTAGAGGCGATTACAAAGAATAGAGAGTTGTTTACGTCGTTATTTGCTACTAAAGATCCGGCTAGGATCAAAGAGCTGCTCGCTTGTTAGTTTCTCTTAGGATTGTGATCTGTGTTTCTGCTTATTATATAAGTCTGTATTGTTTAAAAGTTACCGCAATATACCACCTTTTTGATATTTTACTGAGTTTCTTTTTTGAATAAGAAGTTGTCTGACTTTTTAACATTTAGTTGTGCCTTTGTCTAACATAGCGATTGAAACTTGGAAGTCACTGTATACCTTTTCGTGTCACTCGACTCCTCTTTGTGTCGCGCGTCTCTCTTAGAAAATTTTCAGTGGCAAGAAGTTAGGACGAGTGACATATTGTGCCTGCGTCTAACATCGCGATTGATTTTAATTGAAATTAATTTAAAAATTAATTCTTTACGCTCGTACTGCTGGCGCCATCTGTGAGTCAGCGGCGAAACCACCGCTACTTATTGAAGTCGGAAAAGTACGCTACATAATTCGAAATATATTCCTCTTCGTGTTATTCGACTCGGATTAGCTTTACATTTCAAAATTTTGGATTTAGCCCTTTTGTCCACGGCATCTTATTTAGAAAGGGCACTTTGCGGGTGTGTTATAAAGTTAGGGGGAGGCCATTTTTCATTAGTTTTTCGATTGGACGCACCGTTTATGAGATATAGGGCCTTTTAGGTACGGAATTTGGTCAACTTAAAAATTCATATAATTCAAGAACTATTTGGACTAGAAAGGAACGGAAGGGCGCATTGGATAAGGATTTAAAGGCCCTTTTCAACAAGGTATAACACGTCGTGGTAGCTCAAAATTCGTTGTTTCGGGTCAAATTGGATTTTTAGCAAAATAATTGGAACAATTGTTGCTGTTTTTTTCATTGAAATCGATAGAGAAGATTGCGCTGATTCCGAATCTGATAGTGGTTTTGCTCTATAGGGTGTAGTTTTGGAAATATCGGGTTTTGAAAATTTCGAAAAATATTGACGTACTGGTTTTATACCTGAAATTGATAGAGCGGATTGTGCTGATTTTCAAATTCGTCGTACTTTTCGAGATATTTAATTTTGAAAATTTTTATTGGCAAGAAGTTGGGACGAGTAACACGTTTGCCTTCGTCTAACATCGCGATCGAAAGTTGGAAGTCACTCTATACCTTTTCGTGTCACTCAATTTGTGCCATTATGTCCTCAATAACTAGAGGTTACTTTTTTATGATACATGTGTGGATTAGAGACATAATAGGTAATCAATCCTGGAAATTACAGCTTTTCGCTTGCACTACTAAAACCAGGAACATGTTCGACATGAGACGGGCAACATATGGTTGTTACTGATTCGCCTATAGGCAATGTAAATACCGTTTTAATAATAAATTCGGAATTTCGTTATTTGCTAGGTCAATATTTCGTCCATTCATGTTGCTGGCTACCTCAAATTAAATAATACTGATTCGGTTTAGCTACCGTACCGACTTGAACGTTAATATCGTTTGGCCTGTTTGCAGAGCTTTTGCTCTTAATTGTGTTTATCGTAGATGATTGCGAATGTATATAAAGCACCAGCTTCCTAAGAACAGCTGCATTTGGACTTCAGATTCAAGAACAGTCAACATGGGAAGCAGAATTACGGTCATCTTGATGTTACTCATGGTAACATTGAGCATAGGACAGTTTAATTTTTCTCCAAATTGGGGAAAAAGGACATCTTTACCTTCCCTAACATCCAACGGCGTTGGTAATTGCAGAATGTCACTGGACTGCGTCATGGTTGCGTATAAAATAGTGGAAGTAAGCTCGTCGCGAATTCAGGTATATTTCTTTTGGTTAACAGCCTTTTTTTGTTGCAGAAAGAACTCGAAAAGTGTGGAATTACCTGCCAAAAATCGAGCCAATAAATGATGTAGCAAGATACTATAAGATGTAGCGCAATATTTAGAATATTTAGAGAAACACCGCAAGGGAATAAAATGTTTTAAAACGATGTATTATGTTTTTATCTAGTGTACCATTAGAATCTCAGCCGTTGGAGGTAAAAAACTATACATTCTAATGTTAGATGTGCAAACTAAAAGTCAGACGACTTACCAATGTGTTACTCAAAACAAGTCTTGAGATGTCTGTTAAAATATTAATCCCTTCAAGAAGGTAAATAAATAAAACGCAAATGTTCATTTTCACCGAGAAAAGAATAATTTATTTGAAGACTTTGGTGAAGATATATTACATCTAACAATTCATTTCTTGTCCTCAATGAGAAAAAAAGAAAACTTCGTTAATTTTCAATGATAATCGATTCGGAGGTAAAAAAAGCAAAAAGTAATCAAGTCAAATAATAATTATTTACTGTTGGTAATAGTTTGAGTTCTTGTCTGTGAACTGAAAATACATAAAATCTTTTAAAATAAAAATATGTATATATATAAAAAACTAAACAGCTCCTATGTTATTCTAGAAATAACTAGAAAATATTCTAAAATATTATAATTTTAATAATTTAATTACACTTTTATGGATATTTTGTGTTTAGTAATGTTTATTAGTTTGGACCTGTGGTTTTATTAATACGTCAATATAACAATAATAATAGACTCTCACTTCGGATAGCTGTTTATAATTTTGGGTAATATAAAAATTCGATAATAGCTGAAAGGCTGAAACACATAATTGCGACAAATCTAAAAATAACGTTGTATTGTAATGCACCTGTACATCTGAATCATAGAATTTGTCATATTCTACTAACAATTCATTTATATATTCAATTACGGATTTTAGACGCTGCAATTTGTACCGTTTTTTTTTTTAATTTCCTATAACACTCCTCGTAACAATATTAGACTAACTTTTAACGATTAAAATTTAATAGGTAACGGACAGAAAATAAATAGTACGGCGCAGCCCTAAGTGGACACGACAGGAAAATATATTTTAATAGAATTCGCCCGAATTCGAAAGACCTATTCCGTCATCGGGAAACGCTATTTATATAACAAGTACGCCCTGTATACACAGAACAGTCCCGGTCTCCATATTGTCTTTAAAAGAATTTATTTATCGTAGAATATCTACATAATTTGCGTAAGTCATCAAGAAGACCAAGTTAGTAGAAGATAGGCATGTGCAAAACGTATTCATTCATTACTTCAGTATTCGATACTTTCCAATATTCCCGATCTTGGATAATGTGGTTATAAAATACAAATTAGCGAATATAGAGTAACGAATACAGAGTAACGAATGCGGAGTAACGAATGCAGTGTAACGAATACTCGATTTGAAAGTATCGGTGTCGATTTTGCACATCCCTAGTTGAAGAGTTTCTTTCTACAAACAATTACTTTTTTAACTATAATTACTTTTAAGACACATATATTTTTTTCATGAACTGTACGTTGCATTTTTCTCAAATTTTTAAGCTATATCACAATTTAACACTACACTCGATCGTTTAATTAATCAATCAATCAATCAATAAATCAATCAACCAACAAAGGAGAAGGTAATAAGAGATAGATCGAATAAGTGACGATCTCTTTTTTGAAATACGGTAATTTGCTGAGCGGTTTTGAACCATCCGTTCGCCGAATCACGAGAAGGCTTTTGTCTTTGCTTGTGATATGTGATCTTAAAACGATGCTTCCACCAGGTAAGTACCATCCATTCCGCCACCGGTCTGCTTGTTTTGCGCCGCAGAAGTGGCCGGCATATACTTCCCACAACCTTGCTGGTACCTCCTAGGGCAGCATCTTCCGCAGCACGATTGTAGCAGCCCGATTGAAACAGCTGAATGCGCAGGACTCGCCAGAGGCGATGGAGAACCCGGTCTTTTTGGATGTCCATTGTACGGTACCTCCAGTTCCACGAATTCTCGATCGGTGGTCTTCTCCAAACACCGCAACAAGTGATGATGTTGCAACTCGAAGATATCTTCTTCCCGATAGTTGTCGTCCAACTCTATTCCCGATTCTTGCGCGGCAATTCTCGCTTCGGCCGCTTTCTTTTTACTCACAAATGCAGCGCCAGACGAAGCCTTTGCTATACGGATTCGAGCCAGACGCGCTTTCTGAAAATAGATCAGAACACATCAGTTTTATCCTGCAGTACATTCATAAACATCTACATAGTATGAACCAGTTATTCATTCAACCGTTTCTCTATTCTTGACGCAATACGTACCCTTTGTGCTTTCCTCTTGTCAGCTCTTTGATTCTGATGATAAATTCTACTAAAATTCGATACGATGACCGGCACTGGCAAGGCGATGACAAGTACTCCGCTGAGTGAGCATACTCCTCCGACTATTTTTCCTGCTATGGTTCCTGGAACCATATCTCCGTACCTGGAAGAGAAACGAAGCGAATTTAAAGGCAACCGAATGGAAGTGGTGAGATGTCTTACCCTAAAGTGGTCATGGTGACGATCGTGTACCAGAAAGCTGCAGGTATTGAGGTGAATGGCGTTCCGGTGACGTTCTTCTCGGCGTAGAACATGACGGTGGCGAAGATGATGATGGCCATGGCTAAAGAGAAGACAAGGAAGCCAAGTTCGGAAGCACATGATTTGAGAGTGTAGCCCAAAATGCGTAGCCCTTGCGAGTGTCGTGAAAATTTGAAGATCCTAAACACGCGGAAAACCCTGAGGGTGACAAACGCTCCCGAGACGTCGTCGTTGTCCGTGATGCCGAGCCCTATGTAATAGGGCATGATTGCAACTACGTCTATAATACTCATAACGCTCCTTACGAATTTATAACGGCTGGGAGCAGCGAACAATCGGAGGAGGTACTCCGCGGTAAATATCATCACACACGCTGTGTCCAAACAGAAGAAAACGATTTTGTAACGTTCACCACACGGCAGAGGACCAGCACGTCCAGGTCGCGTCCCGCATGGCACAGTCTCCACCACGTTTGCCATCACAGAAACGGCTATAAAAAAACCTGTAACGTAATAAAACACCAAGGCAGCTGTTGATGTATGCGGGTTCTCGAAGGCCCTCCACATCTTCTGTCTTATATTCGTCAGCTGTTGGAGGTTTTGGTCACCGTTCTCCGAGAGCTTGTCATCCATGAGACGTTCAGCGTTTTCTCGCTTCCTATCCCTGTAATCTTCGTAACAACAATCGCCGATGACATCAGGGAGAATCCCAAAGAATGCCAGCTCTTCGTCGTAACTGGTGAGGCACTCGTGCTTCGGGTAGTGCAACTTCCCCGTCCTGTAATAGTTGAGGATGTGCCTGAATATATCAGGATCTCTATCGAAGAAATATTCCTTGCAATCTTCATCGTAAAAGAATTCCCTCTCGTTGGATCCAAGAAGAGTATCCGGATATTTCTCCAAGGTGTTCCTCCAGGTTTCGAATCTTCGCCCGGAGACGTTTATCAGAAGCTTTTCGTCGTCCGCTTTTCGACGATCTTTGGGAATAGGGGGCGGTGGTAAAGGATGGGTAGCGATCGGGACCCATCCTATGGCCGCCGCCCGCGCAAAGGGCAACCAAGCGGCGACCGACGCCATACTATGTGGTGGAATGTTCGGTCACTTTGGTCACTATCTTCCTCTTGCTACCACATCACATCCAGGACTTTGACACTACCCAGGACACTAACCAGAAGCCTAAACCGCTAACCTTGTTGTCGTAGTAAACCATAATCAACACTCGTGACGCTGGAGTGTATTTTAGGCACAAATAATATCATGTTGACTAGCCGTATTCACACTGCGGACAATGCAGCTACTGGGATACTGGTCCGTCGCGACGCCGCACGAACGGCGTCGGAACCGTGCGAACCGACGTCTTCCCCACAACGCATGTGTACACCTGGCGCATACTCTTCAGACAGAAACACATCATCGATCCAACAACATCGTAATAAAGACGATTTTGACTTCTCCACCCCTGATTTGAAGCCACAACGTGACGCATTTCAAATCATCGGTTTATTTCTTTATTTATAAGAAATTATTGGTTCAATTAATTACAAACTATAATGCTTCTTTTATGTTCCCCCTTTTTAAGACTGGTATACCAATCAATGTATTTCTATTGTTAAGTAAGGTTTTTCAAATAAATCATTCATGGGTTTAAACTGGTGGAATTTACGTCAGTGTATCATGAGCAATTCTGATCAAAATTTCAAGTTTATCGATTGTTGGAAGACATTTCTAAGTAGCCTGACTCTTAGTTTGCACATCTAACATTAAATCATAGCCATGTCACAGAGATTAATATTTTGCCAGACATTTCAAGACTTGCTTTGAGTAACACATTGATACGTCGTCTGACTTTTAGTTTGTACATCTAACTTTAGAATCTTAGCCATGTCACATTAGATTTTAGCCACGGCACAGAAATTAATATTTTGCCAGACATCTGAAGACTTGCTTTGAGTAACACATTGATAACTCGTCTGACTTTTAGTTTGTATATCTATTTTTTTAGTTTGTTTATCCATGTACATTAGAATCTTAGCCATGTACATTATTAGAATCTTAGCCATGTCACATTAGATGTTAGCCACGTCACAGAAATTAATATTTTGCCAGACATCTCAAGACTTGCTTTGAGTAACACATTGATAACTCGTCTGACTTTTAGTTTGTATATCTATTTTTTTAGTTTGTTTATCCATGTACATTAGAATCTTAGCCATGTACATTATTAGAATCTTAGCCATGTCACATTAGATTTTAGCCACGTCACAGAAATTAATATTTTGCCAGACATCTGAAGACTTGCTTTGAGTAACACATTGATAACTCGTCTGACTTTTAGTTTGTATATCTATTTTTTTAGTTTGTTTATCCATGTACATTAGAATCTTAGCCATGTACATTATTACAATCTTAGCCATGTCACATTAGATTTTAGCCACGTCACAGAAATTAATATTTTGCCAGACATCTCAAGACTTGCTTTGAGTAACACATTGATAACTCGTCTGACTTTTAGTTTGTATATCTATTTTTTTAGTTTGTTTATCCATGTACATTAGAATCTTAGCCATGTACATTATTAGAATCTTAGCCATGTCACATTAGATTTTAGCCACGTCACAGAAATTAATATTTTGCCAGACATCTGAAGACTTGCTTTGAGTAACACATTGATAACTCGTCTGACTTTTAGTTTGTATATCTATTTTTTTAGTTTGTTTATCCATGTACATTAGAATCTTAGCCATGTACATTATTACAATCTTAGCCATGTCACATTAGATTTTAGCCACGTCACAGAAATTAATATTTTGCCAGACATCTCAAGACTTGCTTTGAGTAACACATTGATAACTCGTCTGACTTTTAGTTTGTATATCTATTTTTTTAGTTTGTTTATCCATGTACATTAGAATCTTAGCCATGTACATTATTAGAATCTTAGCCATGTCACATTAGATTTTAGCCACGTCACAGAAATTAATATTTTGCCAGACATCTGAAGACTTGCTTTGAGTAACACATTGATAACTCGTCTGACTTTTAGTTTGTATATCTATTTTTTTAGTTTGTTTATCCATGTACATTAGAATCTTAGCCATGTACATTATTACAATCTTAGCCATGTCACATTAGATTTTAGCCACGTCACAGAAATTAATATTTTGCCAGACATCTCAAGACTTGCTTTGAGTAACACATTGATAACTCGTCTGACTTTTAGTTTGTATATCTATTTTTTTAGTTTGTTTATCCATGTACATTAGAATTTTAGCCATGTACATTATTAGAATCTTAGCCATGTCACATTAGATGTTAGCCACGTCACAGAAATTAATATTTTGCCAGACATCTCAAGACTTGCTTTGAGTAACACATTGATAACTCGTCTGACTTTTAGTTTGTATATCTATTTTTTTAGTTTGTTTATCCATGTACATTAGAATCTTAGCCATGTACATTATTAGAATCTTAGCCATGTCACATTAGATTTTAGCCACGTCACAGAAATTAATATTTTGCCAGACATCTGAAGACTTGCTTTGAGTAACACATTGATAACTCGTCTGACTTTTAGTTTGTATATCTATTTTTTTAGTTTGTTTATCCATGTACATTAGAATCTTAGCCATGTACATTATTACAATCTTAGCCATGTCACATTAGATTTTAGCCACGTCACAGAAATTAATATTTTGCCAGACATCTCAAGACTTGCTTTGAGTAACACATTGATAACTCGTCTGACTTTTAGTTTGTATATCTATTTTTTTAGTTTGTTTATCCATGTACATTAGAATTTTAGCCATGTACATTATTAGAATCTTAGCCATGTCACATTAGATGTTAGCCACGTCACAGAAATTAATATTTTGCCAGACATCTCAAGACTTGCTTTGAGTAACACATTGATAACTCGTCTGACTTTTAGTTTGTATATCTATTTTTTTAGTTTGTTTATCCATGTACATTAGAATCTTAGCCATGTACATTATTAGAATCTTAGCCATGTCACATTAGATGTTAGCCACGTCACAGAAATTAATATTTTGCCAGACATCTCAAGACTTGCTTTGAGTAACACATTGATAACTCGTCTGACTTTTAGTTTGTATATCTATTTTTTTAGTTTGTTTATCCATGTACATTAGAATCTTAGCCATGTACATTATTAGAATCTTAGCCATGTCACATTAGATTTTAGCCACGTCACAGAAATTAATATTTTGCCAGACATCTGAAGACTTGCTTTGAGTAACACATTGATAACTCGTCTGACTTTTAGTTTGTATATCTATTTTTTTAGTTTGTTTATCCATGTACATTAGAATCTTAGCCATGTACATTATTAGAATCTTAGCCATGTCACATTAGATTTTAGCCACGTCACAGAAATTAATATTTTGCCAGACATCTGAAGACTTGCTTTGAGTAACACATTGATAACTCGTCTGACTTTTAGTTTGTATATCTATTTTTTTAGTTTGTTTATCCATGTACATTAGAATCTTAGCCATGTACATTATTACAATCTTAGCCATGTCACATTAGATTTTAGCCACGTCACAGAAATTAATATTTTGCCAGACATCTGAAGACTTGCTTTGAGTAACACATTGATAACTCGTCTGACTTTTAGTTTGTATATCTATTTTTTTAGTTTGTTTATCCATGTACATTAGAATCTTAGCCATGTACATTATTAGAATCTTAGCCATGTCACATTAGATTTTAGCCACGTCACAGAAATTAATATTTTGCCAGACATCTGAAGACTTGCTTTGAGTAACACATTGATAACTCGTCTGACTTTTAGTTTGTATATCTATTTTTTTAGTTTGTTTATCCATGTACATTAGAATCTTAGCCATGTACATTATTAGAATCTTAGCCATGTCACATTAGATGTTAGCCACGTCACAGAAATTAATATTTTGCCAGACATCTCAAGACTTGCTTTGAGTAACACATTGATAACTCGTCTGACTTTTAGTTTGTATATCTATTTTTTTAGTTTGTTTATCCATGTACATTAGAATCTTAGCCATGTACATTATTAGAATCTTAGCCATGTCACATTAGATTTTAGCCACGTCACAGAAATTAATATTTTGCCAGACATCTGAAGACTTGCTTTGAGTAACACATTGATAACTCGTCTGACTTTTAGTTTGTATATCTATTTTTTTAGTTTGTTTATCCATGTACATTAGAATCTTAGCCATGTACATTATTACAATCTTAGCCATGTCACATTAGATTTTAGCCACGTCACAGAAATTAATATTTTGCCAGACATCTCAAGACTTGCTTTGAGTAACACATTGATAACTCGTCTGACTTTTAGTTTGTATATCTATTTTTTTAGTTTGTTTATCCATGTACATTAGAATCTTAGCCATGTACATTATTAGAATCTTAGCCATGTCACATTAGATTTTAGCCACGTCACAGAAATTAATATTTTGCCAGACATCTGAAGACTTGCTTTGAGTAACACATTGATAACTCGTCTGACTTTTAGTTTGTATATCTATTTTTTTAGTTTGTTTATCCATGTACATTAGAATCTTAGCCATGTACATTATTACAATCTTAGCCATGTCACATTAGATTTTAGCCACGTCACAGAAATTAATATTTTGCCAGACATCTCAAGACTTGCTTTGAGTAACACATTGATAACTCGTCTGACTTTTAGTTTGTATATCTATTTTTTTAGTTTGTTTATCCATGTACATTAGAATCTTAGCCATGTACATTATTAGAATCTTAGCCATGTCACATTAGATTTTAGCCACGTCACAGAAATTAATATTTTGCCAGACATCTGAAGACTTGCTTTGAGTAACACATTGATAACTCGTCTGACTTTTAGTTTGTATATCTATTTTTTTAGTTTGTTTATCCATGTACATTAGAATCTTAGCCATGTACATTATTACAATCTTAGCCATGTCACATTAGATTTTAGCCACGTCACAGAAATTAATATTTTGCCAGACATCTCAAGACTTGCTTTGAGTAACACATTGATAACTCGTCTGACTTTTAGTTTGTATATCTATTTTTTTAGTTTGTTTATCCATGTACATTAGAATCTTAGCCATGTACATTATTAGAATCTTAGCCATGTCACATTAGATTTTAGCCACGTCACAGAAATTAATATTTTGCCAGACATCTGAAGACTTGCTTTGAGTAACACATTGATAACTCGTCTGACTTTTAGTTTGTATATCTATTTTTTTAGTTTGTTTATCCATGTACATTAGAATCTTAGCCATGTACATTATTACAATCTTAGCCATGTCACATTAGATTTTAGCCACGTCACAGAAATTAATATTTTGCCAGACATCTCAAGACTTGCTTTGAGTAACACATTGATAACTCGTCTGACTTTTAGTTTGTATATCTATTTTTTTAGTTTGTTTATCCATGTACATTAGAATCTTAGCCATGTACATTATTAGAATCTTAGCCATGTCACATTAGATATTAGCCACGTCACAGAAATTAATATTTTGCCAGACATCTCAAGACTTGCTTTGAGTAACACATTGATAACTCGTCTGACTTTTAGTTTGTATATCTATTTTTTTAGTTTGTTTATCCATGTACATTAGAATCTTAGCCATGTACATTATTAGAATCTTAGCCATGTCACATTAGATGTTAGCCACGTCACAGAAATTAATATTTTGCCAGACATCTCAAGACTTGCTTTGAGTAACACATTGATAACTCGTCTGACTTTTAGTTTGTATATCTATTTTTTTAGTTTGTTTATCCATGTACATTAGAATCTTAGCCATGTACATTATTAGAATCTTAGCCATGTCACATTAGATGTTAGCCACGTCACAGAAATTAATATTTTGCCAGACATCTCAAGACTTGCTTTGAGTAACACATTGATAACTCGTCTGACTTTTAGTTTGTATATCTATTTTTTTAGTTTGTTTATCCATGTACATTAGAATCTTAGCCATGTACATTATTACAATCTTAGCCATGTCACATTAGATTTTAGCCACGTCACAGAAATTAATATTTTGCCAGACATCTCAAGACTTGCTTTGAGTAACACATTGATAACTCGTCTGACTTTTAGTTTGTATATCTATTTTTTTAGTTTGTTTATCCATGTACATTAGAATCTTAGCCATGTACATTATTAGAATCTTAGCCATGTCACATTAGATGTTAGCCATGTCACAGAGATTAATATTTTGCCAGATATCCCAAGACTTGTTTTGAGTAAAACATTAACAAGACGTCTGACGTTTGGACTCTACATCTAACATTAGAATCTCTAAATTTAAAAAAGGTTTTTTTTGTGGGTAAAGATGAATAAAAAGTCAAATAATATTTTAAATATTTTCTTTAATCAATGCTATTTCCTACAGAAATGTGTTGCTCGTGTTTTCCACGAATACACTTTGTATTTTTCATGTTCATTAGGTTTTATTTTTGGATATGGTATTGCCATTTCTTACATTTCAGACTATTGCACTAAAATTATGTCAACTGTTTTAGGTTCCTCTTGTAAATTTCCGAATTTGGTGACGAATAAAAAGTTAGGTTCCCTTTTATATTTACTATATATTTTTTTATGTATCGACTGATCGTTTGGACCAGCCGATCCAAATTATAAATAAGGGTGCAATGTAGTGCAAAACAGTCGTAAACAGTAGTACACACAATCAATAGCTATGGGTGCTGCATCAAACTCTAAAGGTGGGATTGCACAATTTTTCACAAAATATAACTAAACGATAAAAATGACCAGCACCCTTTAAGGAAGGCAGGGCTTACTCTCACAGACGAAGGGCTCGGCAATTATATTCCTTCGTCAGTGAAAGCACACACTGCCCGAACTGCGGAGTATTGTTTGTTTGTCTCTCTCTCTAAACTAAATATGTTCTTTTCCCATTTTAAAATGACTAGAAACCAATAGGTACATATTAAGTATTACAGGAAAAACAGTGCTGACTAGATTTTCTTTAAAACAATGTTTTTTTTCTTCATCTATATGGTATTAAGGCATTTCGTGACACCAAAGTCCACGAGGTCTTTTTTTTTCTGTACACATTGAATTCTTATTTTTCTCTCACTTACATTCACTTTCGTATATAACCAGCTCTATCTTTTCAGACTAATTTAGTAGCAAAAGTGATACCTGATCTCTCACACGCTCAATATATATAAATATCTTGCTCTATGTACAAACTACAAAAGAATAAATAATAACAACTCCCGATGACACTCTGGGCATATAGTACCTCGCCCCGACTAGAAAAAAAGCTTTAGTTCGAAATAAAATTGTTCTTTTTTATAAATAGGAAACATAGAATGCTATACAATAACTATAATACAATAAACCGTCTCGTTTCTTTTCTTTGGTACGTAAAATAGGTGCATTTCTGGGCACTATTAAGTACAGACCTCCGGAAATGATTTGTTTTCCTACACAAACACGTTGTGCTAAAATAGAATTTCTTATTGGTAATACTAAAATATATAAGTATTCTTTTGTATCGTTATTCTGTCGGTATTTGTGTAGGAAATTTTACACTTTCGTCATTTTGTATTTGACCCACTCTTTATATTCGACGTACGCCTTTATATTGGTTCAAATCAGGATCACAGTTGAAACTAAATTATACACACTAAAAAAACATCTAAAAATTTGGTGTTTAAGATTGTTCAAGTTCAAATTGATTCTTATAACTCTTGCATTTGAAAAAAAAAAACGCACTCGAAACGATGAAAAGCAGCTGAATTTTGGAAGCACTACTATTCAGAAATTCTCTCGACCACCCTGTACATAAAGCGTCAGATAAATAAAACAATAAATTAAGTAAAACAAATAATTGATATTAGCGAATAAAAAACACGCAATAAATTAAAATCGTATAAATAATTTTGTATATTATATATACACATATAAACTAGATACAGGGTAGAATTGATTTAAACTAAGAAGCGCACGTGACGTCATTTGACGTTGCATAATTTTGAAATAAGGCGGATCGTTCCAGAGGGGTTTTAAAACGGAAAAATCACACATTTCGAAGTTTGCACTAGGTACTGGAAATTGCGAAATATATTGTCCCAATGTTTCCAATGACAATAAAATTGTAGTTGAAGTGATTTTTACAATTATGTTGAAGGTCGTTTTATGAGTTTACACACCTGTTGAAAGTATAAGACCTGTTCTTCATACAAAAATTCGAATTCCGGCTGTCACAGTATGTAAACAAGGTCAAACCTAACACGCTAGGATACGTTCGAGATTTCAGGAATTTTATTATTATTTAGTAGCATGAGCTCCCTAACTTCACCGTACACATTTAAGTTTAAATCAACTCTACTTCAAGCAATCGGTTTATCAACACTTTTTGTAAATTGATAGAAAAACATCAAAAAACATCAAAAAACATCAAGAAACCGAATTGCATGGAAAACCCTGTATACAAAACTACTCATAACCTTTTTATCAATGCGTGGTTAGCATTGTAATGTTCTTATTGTCTTAAATCTGTAACATTTGGTCTTTTATCACATGTCGAAAAGCACGTGGGTTATGAGACGCCTTGTATGTACGAAAGTAAGCAACGGAACCGTAAAAAAAGGAATGTTTCTTTCAAACCTGATTGTATCACAAGTGTATCTTACAAAAAGAAAATATAATCGGTTGCAAATATTCTGGAATGTGACGTTGACTAGTCGTGTTAGTTTTAAGGGTCATGTTCTCTCACTATAAAAGATACAAAAGTGTGAGGTCAAATACATGTCGTCCTTTGTCGGTAGGTTTAGTATGGAATGCAATTTCGAGTAAAACTGTTCACAGCATCAGTAATTGTCGATCGCGGAATGCATGTCACAACACATCGTCTTCGTCGATATCATTGTCTAAATCAACGTCGTGATCCGCGTCATCTTGGTCCATGCCGGGCGATAGTTGTTGATGAAGAAGAGCGGCGGCTGCTTTCGGATCTTCGTCCTTCCATTTGTCCATGGACCTCCTCCGCGCGTTCATGAAGAAGTTCCCAACGGTTGTCGGCTCCAACCCCAACTGCCTAGCAATCGTCACCTGCATTTCTTTCGACGGCCGCTTTGTTTCCTGGCGTAGACAATAACAAACACATTCATAGCACAATCAGAATAAGGAACTCACCACCAATCAGTTTACCTTAAAAATAGCTTGTAGGGTACGTCGCTGGAGGTCTGTAAAAACCAATCGAGGCTTCTTCGGCGTAGGTATTTGATCTGATTGGTTCGAAGTGTCTTCTTTCCTCTTGCAACCTAATGAAGAACAAATAAATTCTTCATTGTCAACTTTGGACAAAAATATCAAGTGTTAATACCATCTCTATATATACATAAATACAAAAAAATCATTATAAACAGTATATAAATACCAAACAAAATGCGACAAAGTGCATTTTGATTGAAACTTATCAAAAATTGCTTTGTTCGAGTAGCAGTTTAGTTTATTTAGTGCTGCTCGAGCAAAGCTATAATATTAGTTGTAAAAAATAATACTTACTGCCTCGTTGTGGAATCTGTGCAGCTGAAATATAAAGAAAAACAATGATTACCGACAGAAAAAAACGAGCAAACACAAGAAAAGCTCCGATGTTAACTTTGAAAAACTGTCTATATCTGTATATATGGCAAAAGTTGGCAAAAATGGTCGTGGAACGCCGACACAGTAAGATAAATCGATACATCGACTCCACGGTGGAAATTTCCCATTATTAGAGGGGGTTTCCGAGTCATTAGATGTCAGGGGTTAAATTTGTGTTAAGAAATATTTAATTTTTTACGGGGAATGTTTGTAAAAGCTTATCGCCATGCCTCTTTCTGGAGCTATCATGCAAACGATCCAGCAAAACTATCGATTCGAGTTTGGATACACTCTTTAATAGTTATTAAACAACATTTATTATTCGCATGCAGTATTAATTAATGTTGCCGATTAACATACATTCAACAGAGAGAGAGAGACATTTATATATGTTTGTATAACTCACAAGCATGACGATGAGGGCTTTCTTCTATTGGAGTTGACTGCCCTCACGTTAACATTGCTCATCTGGCAGTCTGCAATGAAAACAAGAGAGTAGTCAACATTGACAACAACACAAAAACCACTACACATTAGGGTCTGCTTTCCTTCCAACTTTTTGCCCTTCCGATCAGCAAAAAAGTAAACAAAAACGCCAAATATAAATACAAACAAATTTGAACGTTTCCCCGCGCTAAAGCAGTGGGGAGCTGAATGTTATCAACGGCAGTAAAAATCAATACTTCACGTGTGTATTTCACGTCGCCAACTTTTTGCTGTTCGTCGATTAAATAATTCCTAGATAGCCGTCAATTGTGGATTTGGAATGAAACGAGAAACAAGAAACAAGAAACAAAACAAAGCATATCCAAACTCTAAATACCCAATATAACCCTCAAGAAGTATTATTTACTAACCTGCTAATCTTAACGCGGACATTCTTTGAAATTCTGGCTCCTGGAGCCACTTCCACATCCGTCTGAACGTTTCCCTTCCCGATTTGAGTTTGGACCAAGGTTTTGGGTTTCTTAAAAGGTCAGACAACGTCCCTTGAGATCTACAAAGAACTCGTTGGGCGAAAATGGCTTGCGGAATGCTGTATCGTTTTAATTCAGCGCTGATCCTTTGGGCCAACTCCTTGGTGTTAATTTCTTCTACGTCGTTTGATAAAGCGGTTACGCTGAGCGTGTTCTGCGTTGATCCTTTTGAGGATATCTGTTGAACTGGTTGTTGCTGTTGTTGTTGGACCTGGACCTGCTGTTGCGAGTTCTGTTGCTGAAGGCTTAGCACTGGCGGTGAAGGAGAACAGTCCCTTTGCGATGATGCTATTTGGACCAACGTTGGCGGGTGATGTTGAAGAGTCAATCCGTTTAGCGTGGCACCGCTGAAACTGGTCACCAAACTACCACCTGGTGAGTTCAGGGAACCTGAAGGCGGCGAGAGTTGAGGACTTTGCAAAGGCCTTCCTACTAGTTCTCTCTGGTTGCCGTACGGCGAGTCGTAACTTGGTGGCGACATGCTCTTTTGAGGAGAAGGCAAGCCGTTTTGGCTGTACGCACTTTGCGGGCTGATGGGACTTGGTTGTTGCTGCATACCCATGCTTGGTGAAGAGTAGTTGTGAGGCGGTGTTATGTCCATGTTGGGCATGGTATACGCGGTGTTGACATTGACACCAAGTCCTAAACCAATTCCTAAACCGTTGTTTTGCATAACAGTGAAAGAACCTGTTACGTTGCTGGCATGTCCATATGCGAATTTGTCGGACATTGTGGAGATCGGGGGTAGCGGTTGCAGCGGCGTGAGTGTTGCATAGGACGAACTGGGGCTATAGCCAGGAGGAGACATCCTCCCGTTGACCGACGTGAGCGTCTGGTACGTGGGTTCGGGTTGCAGGGAACGGAAATCCGAGGAGTCTATCATGTTGGCGACGCTCACCGACGTCGGCGATAGCTTGCCAGGGCTGAGGAGTTCCGAGTCCCTGGACTCCTCTTGGGCTTGAACGATAACGGATAAAGCTCCATCGGCGTCTTCTTGTTTAACTAGCCTTCGTTCGACGACGGCTCTGGAAACCAACCTCATGCGTACGGATTGTGTCTCCATGCTGGCCGCCACCGCATGCGCGCCCGTCTCCGAGCCATCGACCGTCGTTTCACTTAGTGCTTGATGTTCAATCATCTTACCAATATTATCCATCATCGTTTTTCAAAAAACTAAAACACCTGACGCACTCACATCATGCGGGGTTTGGGGATTTTCCGGATTCACGGCGTGATAGTGCGCGATAATGGTCGGACACTTGGACGCCATGAGTACACTTTGTTTATGACGGGCACCGTCGTGACGCTCCAACTCGAAAACCGACGAACTGCTCGCGGACCAACCCCGACCGTCATCATACCACCAGAAACGCGTTACGCCGTTCGCTAGCACCCATTTCTTCGCGGAAACGACCTTTTTTAATACACACGGCCCGATTTCGATTTTATATATATATAACAAGAAAATGAAACACTGGCGCCGGTCGATACTGACTTGAATGGGGAGAGCGCATTGCCAGGTGGGCTTTCGTATGCGCCCTCGTGATGCGTGCGACAATATCGCGCAGCTGCTAGGGTTGTTCCTCTACTTCGTATTTCCCTATTCCCTCTTCCCTACCACTTACTACACACGGCCCTATAACGCACCAACTTTACCACCCTTCTTCCAGCTCTGCGCTCTATTGAATACACGAATATACCACACCATTCCACCCTATAATACTATTGCGTATTCTCCCCGTGCCCGTCTCCGCAACCGACAACAACCACGACCACCTTGCTTCTTATCATATTATTATCATAATGGATAATGGAAACAACTCAACTGGTACCACCATACATATCTACATACAGATATCGCCTGAACTTCTCATATTAAGAGAAAACTACGGCTTGATCACTAAAACGCAAAAATTCACCGATTTCGAATATCACTTTCAGCGCACTTTGCTCAAATGCGCGGAGAATACGCACAATTCTGAGTGCATACCTATTTTGCCACCTGTGTTAAAATTAAAGACATTTCTCTTGATATAATTTCCATATGTTATCAAGAAAGACACATGATTTTATTTACAAATATACTGTTTTTTTAAACCCATGATCCGAAAAAGCAGAGCTAAGGAATCATATGGCGCCATCTATTAGGTAACGCTGGCAATGCGCTGATTTGTAGAAACCTGGAAAACAGTTCAGTATTTAAGAATCTAAATTGATACATGCAATTTAGATCTTACATTTATACTCCATATCATTACAGAAATAATCTTAGCCATGTCGCATAGATTAATATTTTGTCAGACATCTCAAGACTTGCTTTGAGTAACACATTGATGTCGTCTGACTTTTAGTTTGTACATCTAACTTCAGAATCTTAGAAGTCACAGAGATTAATATTTTGTCAGACATCTCACTTACCTTGAGTAACACATTGATAACTTGTTTGTAGTGGGAAAAAGAGAAAATAAAACAAATGGATACAGAATTATGTACAGGTTTATTGTAAACGAGAAAATAAACATTTTGTTTATCGTAAAGTACCATTTACAAGCTTCGTAGTAGTAACAGTGGTAATTTACGTAGGGCAGTAGGATTGCCAGCCGTGGAATTGGCAATATTCACAGCCATTAGAGCATTGCTTGTGAAGATCACAGGTTAATAATCTACACAAGGTTCTCTTCATTACCAGCTGGGTTTCGCGCGAACCGTTAAACAAAAAAAAAAATAAAGAAAAAACAAACCCAACAGGTAATGAAGGAATCATGATGAAGTGCAACATACAAAACTATTCTCTGTTGCAAAGTTGTTAAGAATTTTGTCCCTTTTTGTCGAAACAAAAGAAGGCATTAGTCTAAAACACCCAAAATACATACACCTATCATACGTTTTTTACTCAAATTTGTTAAAAGTTCGAATAAAGAATAAGCGGGTAAAAAATAACTAAATCGTAATACTGTTCGCTAAGCCAGAATTCGTAAGTATACTAAAAATATAACATCACACAAATTTACTGTAAAGAATAAAGAATAAATAGTATCGTTACAACAAATAAATACAATAAATACTTAACACTACTATCAGAGAAGAATAAAACTAAAAGATGAATGGATCTGAGCATTACAGATGAGAGGAGGGTCCAACGTTACAAGAAATATAAGTAAAACTCGAAATATATGCGACAGGGTTTGTCAAACTACAAAAAAAATTAATAAAACCTGACGCTCGCACACACAGGATGTTTTACACGTATAAAATTTGAAATTATATCAATAATTTGAACACTTGTTATAGGTATTTTCGTGTTCTTATCGTAGTATTCGATGAAAATAAGATACGCAGAAATAAACAGATAAACAGTCAAAATTATTGCGATTAAACAAAATTCTTCTTCTTTCACATAATCAGTACAATATTCGAATCCACAAAATAACAGTGGATCGATCTTAATTTATATATTACATTATTACAATATACAACCGACGGTTCTTTTTTCTTATCAACAATCTATAGATCAAGATCGAGATAAAAAAAGCGAACAATCTTTACAATATACAAAGTTTCTCCGTAAAGAAACGTGTCTCGATTTATTTACGTCGTCTATTTAGCTACATGGTCAATTGTGCGCGATTACTGCCTCTCATTTCATGTTAATAAACGTTACCTTCTCGTGAAGTGAATTCGGTTGCGGCGTCTCCGCGGCTTCGCTGACGTCCGCGTGAAGAATATATCCGTTCAGATCGCTCATCCTAATATGCTTATTATTGTCGTTGACCAACTTATCGGAAGATTGCCGCTTGACGCTGTTCATCTTCATATTCCCCGTCTTCGCGGAAGATTTCAGTATGTTAGGCTTGTGGTGCGCGTTCGCCGTCGCGCAGGAATTCGACACCGACCGCCGCATGTTAGAAGCCACCTGAATCTCGCTACGCTGCCTATCCACCCGCTGATTCTGCAACACCACAGCCCCCCCAATCTTCCTGGAGGAACACGACGACAATATCAACGGCTTCGGATGACCCGAATACTGAGAACCACTACCACCCAACAAAGGTATAGTCATCACCACAGGCTGTGTCGCCAACGGAGGACTCAAGATAGGTTGCGTCGATGCCACTCGCAAAATTGGACCACCAAACTGCACGAACTATATTTAAAAAGAAAAAAATTAATCAAAGAAAAAAATATATATATAAATATATATATATATATATATATATATATATATATATATATATATATTTTTTTTCTATACCTGAATTGGTGAAACAACAGCGACTGGACTCATGGGCATATACACGACAGATGTGGGTGTGTTGTTGTCATTTGATCCCTGAGAAGTAATTAGGCTAACGGATGAAGTGGGTACCGTAATGCGTAACGGTTGCGACAAAAGAGGCATACTGGGAGCCTTCGACGATGGGACAGGGGTGACTATCGGAGGTGATATGTTGGGTGCTGTCGTGACTATTTGAACAGGTGCGCTGGGGGTCGGCTGCAAAAAAAAATAACTGTTATTTTAGGTAAACTACTAGTTTTTAACAGCTTTTGTCAAAAATTTTTTAATCTAACTTACCAGGATTGTAGTTGGAGGAGCAACTTCAGCTTTTGGTGTAGGTGTAGTAGAAGTTTTGACAATTTCTTTTTCTTTAGAAGCCTTGTGTTCGGCGATAAGTTGCAGGAGGTCTTTGCTACGGCCGGAGACAGCTTTCCGTAAATGGATCTATGAAATAAGACGTGACAAGCATTACAAGCGTTATCTCGGATAATCTCTATTTAATTTACCTTCAATATCTTATATAAAACACTTTAATTTTTTTAGTTTTTCGATTCTTCTCGATTTGAAAAAAAAATAAGAAAAAAGTGATTAAACAGATTTGTTTTAGAACTCTTTAATATTACACATATTACATATTTTAAAACACAAATTTATTCTTATTTTTTACCTTACATTTGGATGCATGCTGGGGTACACTTTAATTAACAGGGAAAAAAATCACAACACCATTAACATCAAGGCTTCAAACGACAATTTTTTAAATAAATATTTCTACAATTCTTTCGACGACTAAAAACGAGTTTAATTCTTAAAATTTACCTCATAAAACCTCAATCGTCACGCGTAAAGATGGTAAAACCGTCAGACAACACCTTCCAGCAGAAAATAAGCAACTGTAAGAATAATTTAATTACCATATGGTTAGAGCACGTAATGGACCGTAAGCAGGGGCCCTTGTTTCCTTCCACGACTCCGCAATGCTTATCGGGCAGGAATTCCTTCACTTTCTTCGAGCTTTTCTTAGAATTCTTGTGCTTGGAGGTGTTTCCGTTGCCTGTACCGTTACTGGGGACGACCGCGGCTGCAGCGACTGTCGCGGCCGCAGACTGTATATCGGGCTCCGATTTCGAAGATAATAAGGACTGCGCGCTCTGCCCTTTACTTTCCGACGCTTGGATGGCGGCTGGCAACGCTGCTGTCGCTGCGACCGCTCCTGAACTTGTCGACGTTGTCGTAACGGTTGTTGTCGTTGCTGAGATTGCTGCTGAGCCTTGGATTGGACACGCTGGCACTGGCGCTTCATATGGCTGCAAAAAAAAAACAAAAATATTGTTCTTCTCTTTTTATATATATATAATAATAATAATAATAATAATAATAATAATAATAAATTTTATTTTGCAACTTAAAGAATATACAATATAATGTACATTTAGAGTACTGCAAAAAAGTCAAATTATGATTAGTAGTGCTATTGTAGTGGTTGGGTCCTCATGTACTGCTCGAACTCATTCAAAACAAGATATAACGTCGTGATTCATTTACCTGAAATAATGGAGGAGGTGGAACTGGTGGTGGATTGATTTTCTTGCTTTTGGAATGTGGATGTTTCTTCTTGAGTTGGCTGGTAGTGGCGGGTGGAGGAGGTTGATGGACTTGGTCAGGTCCGTGTTTTTCTTTCATGTGGGCGACGTAAGAAACGGGCATGAGGAGTTTTCCGCACCGTTCGCATTGGCAGAGGACGCGTACGTCCATCTTCGGGCACAAGCCGTAAAGTAGGATGTCTTTTCTAGGCAGCAAGCTAACATTGAGATTGGCAGTCTTTTTCGGTTTGTTTAAAGCTGAAACATAGCAGGAATATGACATTTTTGTTTCCGGGGGGGTTCTATCTAAGAACTTACATATAGCAGGCAGTTTCTTTTCCACTTGGTCTAACCATTCCGTCCACGGTTTTCCATAGTGTGGCTTGAGTGATGGATAACCTCCAGACATGTTTAGCTAGCAGAAAAATTTCAAACTTGTTATATCCAAAGCGAATGTGTACTTTTTGCAGGCGACACCACCCTACTCGTAAGAAACTCCAATTATAACTCACTTGCTGAGGATTCAGTATTGGCTCTGAATGAAGCGGTAAACTGGTTTAGAGACAATGGACTAACCGTCAACGAAGAAAAAACAGCACGAGTACACTTCACCACCAAGAGAAACACCGAAATACCAAAAACGTCAGCAAAGCTATTGGGAGTTATACTTGACACTCGCTTGACATGGAAAGATCACATTGATAGCTTATCTTCCAAGTTATCAACTGCCATGTATGCTATATTACGAATGCGACAGATAGTTGCCCACGCATTTTTCCATAGAATGAGCTATGGCCAGCGCCGGATTTAAGACTGTGGGGGCCCCTGGGCAGAAAAGCTGTGGGGGCCCCTGGGCAGAAAAGCTGTGGGGGCCCCTGGGCAGAAAAGCTGTGGGGGCCTTAAAGACATAAGCACATTACTTGATCATGAACTTGCATTGCAAACACGTAAGTATTAGTACAATTTATATTTTGGTGGGGGCCCCTTTTTGGTGGGGGCCCCTGGGCTGCAGCCCAGTCTGCCCTCCCTTAAATCCGGCGCTGGCTATGGCATAAGACTATGGGGCAACTCACCACATGCAGAAGAAATCTTCATTCTACAAAAAAGAGCTGTGAGAGCAGCGGCCCAGGTGTCGGGAACTACCCATTGCAAACCATTGTTCCGCAGCCTGACAATAATGACCATGCCAGGCACCTACATATACCAACAACTTCAAACAGCAAAGAAGAGCAAAATTTTCTACCACGGAGAGTTGAGGTGACGCAACTAAACCTTCGCAGTGCCTTCCAAGTAGATATTCCGCACCATCGAACCTACACAACAATGGCCCAACACCACCATCATCAACTCCTAAATCTCCTCCCAAAAAGCTGGCACCCAAAAAACCGGATAGGCTATGCCAGAGGGATCTAAAGAACGTTCTTATCACAGAGAGCTTCTATGGACTGTCAGAGTTCGTGCAGTACATGAGAGCCCAACCACTACAATAGCACTACTACTCATAATTTGACTTTTTTGCAGTACTGTAAATGTACATATACTGTATATTCTTTATGTTGCAAAATATTATTATTATTATTATTATTAGTGTTATGGTATGTTCTTATCTTAAGTTAAAGAATTCAAAACAAGATATAATGTCGTGATTCATTTACCTGAAATAATGGAGGAGGTGGAACTGGTGGTGGATTGATTTTCTTGCTTTTGGAATGTGGATGTTTCTTCTTGAGTTGGCTGGTAGTGGCGGGTGGTGGAGGTTGATGGACTTGGTCAGGTCCGTGTTTTTCTTTCATGTGGGCGACGTACGAGACGGGCATGAGGAGTTTTCCGCAGCGTTCGCATTGGCAGAGGACGCGTACGTCCATCTTCGGGCACAAGCCGTAAAGTAGGATGTCTTTTCTAGGCAGCAAGCTAACATTGAGATTGGCAGTCTTTTCCGGTTTGTCGTTTAAAGCTGAAACATAGCAGGAATATGACATTTTTGTTTCCGGGGGGGTTCTATCTAAGAACTTACATATAGCAGGCAGTTTCTTTTCCACTTGGTCTAACCATTCCGTCCACGGTTTTCCATAGTGTGGCTTGAGTGATGGATAACCTCCAGACATGTTTAGCTAGCAGAAAAATTTAAAACTTGTTGGGCTTACACATTATAGGTTTATTGGAAATTGATTCACCGTTGATTCGGATAAAATTCTTTGTGAAATAATAGAGATAAGAGCTTACTTTGTTCTGTTGACTTTCCGGTATGTTCTCGGTGAATCTGAGTGCAACTCAGTGCTGAATTCTGCAGGTTGATAGTTGATGCGGCGTGGACATGGCAAAATATTCACTAATATTAAAATGACAGCTGTTCCGTTAGCGCCGCACGGAAACGAACTGATTTACGACTGGCCAAATGCCTCGGAGTGATTAGTTAAAAGTCTGATAAACTCGGATGACTTGTTTCTAAAAAATTCATACAAACAGGGTCGTTAAAATATCGGTAAGCAGTCACCCTGTTTTACGATTTGACAACTGCTCGAACAGGGCTTTGGTGTGGCCCATTGGCCACTCTGATCTTCTCTATTATATACAGAGTGTTCGAGTTTCTAACCAACATCAGACAGAGTCCGATGGTACCGATGTTTTACGCATAGAATACGTACGAACGGGTCCCACTTTATGCCGGAATAGACATCGATAATCAAGGACGTGCAAAATTTAGATCTATTCCTAACTTCACTTCGTAACTATATTCATGCTGCACGTGACTTACCTATTTAATTAGTTGTGTGGTAATCTGGTTGTTTAGGGCAGCGTTTCCCAAAAACCCCCAAAAAGTTTTATTTTTATTTTTTTTGTCCAAAAGATTCAGCCTCTTGAAGAAATTTTTTCCAGTATATAACCCTTTAGACATTAATTGGTGCAGTATTCGCTTTAAAAAATTGAGTTTGCCCGATAAGTTTGATTGGTGCTTATCCAAAACCTTCCTTCAGCCTCTTGAGAAATTTTTTAATGACTTAGATGAGTTTGGACACTCGTAGGTGCTAAATTTGCCGAGGAAGTTAATTGGTGTTTGTCCAAAAGGTTGCTTCAGCCTGTTGAGGAAATTTCTTCTGGTGTACAATCCTTTGGACATCCATTGGTGCAATATTTCATTCAAGAAGCTGAGTTTGCGTGATAAGTTTGATTGGTGTTTGTCCAAAAGCTTCCTTCAGCCTCTTGAGAAAATTTTTAATGACTTAGATGAGTTTGGACACTCGTAGGTGCTAAATTTGCCGAGGAAGTTGATTGGTGTTTGTCCAAAAGGTTGCTTCACCCTGTTGAGGAAATTTCTTCTGGTGTACAATCCTTTGGACATTCATTGGTGCAATATTTCATTCAAGAAGTTGAGTTTGCGTGATAAGTTTGATTGGTGTTTGTCCAAAAGCTTCCTTCAGCCTCTTGAGAAAATTTTTAATGACTTAGATGAGTTTGGACACTCGTAGGTGCTAAATTTGCCGAGGAAGTTGATTGGTGTTTGTCCAAAAGGTTGCTTCAGCCTGTTGAGGAAATTTCTTCTGGTGTACAATCCTTTGGACATTCATTGGTGCAATATTTCATTCAAGAAGCTGATTTTGCGTGATAAGTTTGATTGGTGTTTGTCCAAAAGCTTCCTTCAGCGTCTTAAGGAATTTTTTAATCACTTAGATGAGTTTGGACATTTGTAGGTGCTAAATTTGTCCAGGTAGTTGGTGGAGTAGTATTGCTACTCCATAGGGCGGACCACAGGTTGAGAAAGACTGGTTTAGGAAAAGGGATTTAATAAAAAGAACGTGTTTGAAACATGAACGTTTATTGCAAATACAATTATTTATAAAAATTATGTAGCTGTTCACTTATTTAAAGACTGTCAGTCAACATATGTTTAAAGTTTTACTTATAAGTAGATTGTGACATTAATGAACTAATATCAAAATTTATAAAGTAGGTAAAACAAAAAGAAATATACAAAAATATAATTAAGACAATTACAGTTGTTTTTCTTTACTAAGGGCGGGGATTTTTTACATCGAGGGTGGTGCAGTGATGATAGAATTTCGAAAAGAAATAATTGTACACGATTTTGATGAATAAATGAATGCATAAATAAAGAAAATTAATGTAAGAAATGAAATGTATGTTTGTATGGTACAGCTAGCCAACCATATCGTTGTTAGTTCTGTTGTTTTCATTCTCTATTAACGGGATAATTAACATCTATACAGGTATTAACATTGCAGATCTATGATACTTAGGAAATTAACGTTTAAGAAGCATTGCACGGCAGCAGAGAAGGAAGCCGCAACAAATATTCAAGATGATATTGACACTAAAACAATCATCAAAACTAGTACACATAAGAAAAATTCCGATTCTATAAAGTTACATATGTTTAAAATAAGATGTTTTCATTTAACCTAACTCTGTACAAAGTATCACAAACAGTAAACCGATAAACACCTAATAATAACAATAAATTGTTTGTAGAAACAGAAATAAAAAAATTCTTCCAGAGTTTTTGTACTTGGCTTTCGTCCCTTATAATTCTCTTCTAATTTATAGCTTATAAGTTGTATAAGCGGCTATGTACAACGATTTAAAATGTTCGAATAGTTATTTTTATACAATTAATTAATGAATTAAAACTAATACACGGGTCGTGGAAGCTGAACTGTATTTTTTTAGTGCTTCTTTTGTAAATTTTCAAAAAATATTACCACTCCTAAAATATCATTTTGTATTTTTATCACATTTCTTATCCAATTAAATATATCACAAGACTCCCTACAATTGATTCTTTTATTCTTTTATCTGCTCCAACACTAAAATAAAATAACGTAATATAACAATATGAGGTGTATGTATTTATTTTGTTTTTACCTTTTATAAACACGAATATATATAATTAAATAGGAAATTAAAGTCCAAGTAGAAAAAAAGTGGAAAAACTTTTTTCACAATAGTAGGTAGGCTGTTAAATGATTTGTTAAATATGAAATTACACAATAAGCCAAATAAGCAGTCGGGGAAAAAATGATCGTACATCGCTAATAGACATTTTGCGATATCGGATTTCTTCTGGCCGACTGCTTAGTTGACTTAGTTATCTAAAGATAAATAATTAATTAGTCTCATTCTTACTGCACTCTGATGAACGAAAAACAACATAAATTACACATGCGTCGTCAAATCAATTACCATTATCAACATCAAATAAAAGCCAATCGTTTATTAGAGTGCACATTGTCTCAACACCTAATACCTATACTTAGTTATGTTCAAGGAGAAAAATAATAATAATAAAAATAAAATAATAGAAAGGAGACAAAAATTAAACAAACCTAGTCAATTTTAAAAACAATTTACAGAATTCTTCTTTTAAAATTATGAGAGTATTTACATTATTATACACATATCGACTATGTAGCTGATCATTCTATTTATACACAACTTACGTTGTTCTTTTTGGACGCTTTACCAATTTATCCGGCGGATTTGTCGGCGACGCTGACCGCTGTTTCTTTGACGGTTTACACATCGCACAATGGAACACCTAACGCATACAAAAACAACCTACATAAATAACACCTCTTTTCCTGAAGATAATTTTGTTCTACAATATGAATTACTTATTACTTACGTCTGGTATGTTTGATTTCTTAATTTTCGCACATTTTAGATGGATCCACGTTAAGCAATTTGAACATTCGATCATGGGTCTTCCGGCAAACGGTTTCCCGCAAAAACAGGTGACTAAATCGTAAGATTCGCTGTCGTCGGTGTCGTCCCCGCTTGGTTTATCGTCTTGCTGTACATCCGAATTGGTGGACTCCGAGTTTACGCTACTGCCGGAGCTGTCCAAAGGGGGACTTTGATTGACGGCACTTCGTGCTTCCTATAAAAGCAAGAAAGGCGGGTAAATTCGTTCGTTGCAATAAATATTGGATGTCTTACCTCTTTTTTATCGGTTTCGTAATTTTCGTATTGTAGTACGTAAGTACAGAACATGTAGAAGTCTTCACTGGTTCTGGGTCGTCTGTTCGAGGTAACGGTTGCCTCGTCGCTGGTCTGTAATGAAAAATGGTAAATATGAACGGTAATGGTGTGTCGAGTTGTATTATTGGATAATATGGATTGATAGGTTAAAAATAATAACAGGACATATTGGAAAAGTGGTGTTAAGTGTTAAGAATTGAGAACATAACCTAAACGTATTGGTTTTATTAAATGATACTCACATTTTCTTCTGCCATCCTATCCCTGGTAGCTAAAAAGTAAAAACTGTTAGATTTTGTGGAATATTATGGTCCTGGACGGGGCATAAAGTAAATAGAGAATGCAGACAAAATGCGATATATTTGGTGATGGTTTTTACCTAATTTTGTCGTTTGCATTATTATCTAACATAGAATCCAGGTTGTATTTGAAATCCGCTGCTTGACATGGCAATTTTTTCGACACCCGGACGTATTTTACATTGGCGTTTTAACTTTGTAAAATTTAGTGATACCATACAACGAATGTATATGTCAGACCATAATACAGACTTGATACAGACGGTCACGAAAACAAGATACAACTTTAGCTACAGCTAGCGCCATCTTGCTCGCACCAACTATTCAAGCAATCCAAATGTCCGTTGACGTATGCCCGAACCATAGAAACATCCAATATACATCTATATAATATTATTTATATTCCACGACAGAGTTAGATATTTACTACGTAGCAAAAAAATTAATATATATATTTCAACGCATGCGTCCTTAATCAACCTTTAATTTCACACGAATTCATATCTTTATCGCTTTATTCCATTTTTAATCATATAAATTTAGCCTTATGTCGTATTTAGATCATAGGATATCATAGTTTTGAATCACAGCTCTCTAATCAGTCTAGTTTGTCCAGCAGAATTTCTTAAATTCATACTTTATATAAACTGTGACAATACGTTGCACATATTTTGATGATAGAATGTCACGATTTTGTTCAATGTATCATTACATCTAAAGTAATTTGACGATATTATTTTACTATACATGCCTGGATTACAAATACATTGGGTAATTAATCCTGAAAATTAGAGCTCTCTAATCAGTCTAGTTTGTCCAGGAGAAATTTTTAAAATCACACTTTATGTTCTACGTATTATGGTGGTAAAATATCATGATTTTGTTCAAAGTACCATTACATCCAAAATAATTACAGGATATTTTTTTGTTATACATGTCTGGATTACAAATACATTGGGTAATTAATTCTGAAAATTAGAGCTCTCTAGTCAGTCTAGTTTGTCCAGGAGAAATTTTTAATGTCACACTTTATGTTCTACATAATATGATGGTAGAATGTCATGATTTTGTTCAAAGTGCCATTACATCAAAAATAATTATAGGATATTTTTTGTTATACATGTCTGGATTACAAATACATTGGGTAATTAATCCTGAAAATTAGAGCTCTCTAGCCAGTCTACTTTGTCCAGAAGAATTTTTAAAGTCACACTTTATGTTCTACATAATATGATGGTAGAATGTCATGATTTTGTTCAAAGTGCCATTACATCAAAAATAATTATAGGATATTTTTTGTTATACATGTCTGGATTACAAATACATTGGGTAATTAATCCTGAAAATTAGAGCTCTCTAGCCAGTCTACTTTGTCCAGAAGAATTTTTAAAGTCACACTTTATGTTCTACATAATATGATGGTAGAATGTCACGATTTTGTTCAAAGTGCCATTACATCAAAAATAATTATAGGATATTTTTTGTTATACATGTCTGGATTACAAATACATTGGGTAATTAATCCTGAAAATTAGAGCTCTCTAGCCAGTCTAGTTTGTCCAGAAGAATTTTTAAAGTCACACTTTATGTTCTACATAATATGATGGTAGAATGTCATGATTTTGTTCAAAGTGTCATTACATCAAAAATAATTATAGGATATTTTTTGTTATACATGTCTGGATTACAAATACATTGGGTAATTAATCCTGAAAATTAGAGCTCTCTAGCCAGTCTAGTTTGTCCAGGAGAAATTTTTAAAATCACACTTTATGTTCTACATAATATGATGGTAGAATGTCATGATTTTGTTCAAAGTGCCATTACATCAAAAATAATTATAGGATATTTTTTGTTATACATGTCTGGATTACAAATACATTGGGTAATTAATTCTGAAAATTAGAGCTCTCTAGCCAGTCTACTTTGTCCAGAAGAATTTTTAAAGTCACACTTTATGTTCTACATAATATGATGGTAGAATGTCATGATTTTGTTCAAAGTGTCATTACATCAAAAATAATTATAGGATATTTTTTGTTATACATGTCTGGATTACAAATACATTGGGTAATTAATTCTGAAAATTAGAGCTCTCTAGCCAGTCTAGTTTGTCCAGAAGAATTTTTAAAGTCACACTTTATGTTCTACATAATATGATGGTAGAATGTCATGATTTTGTTCAAAGTGTCATTACATCAAAAATAATTATAGGATATTTTTTGTTATACATGTCTGGGTTACAAATACATTGGGTAATTAATCCTGAAAATTAGAGCTCTCTAGCCAGTCTAGTTTGTCCAGAAGAATTTTTAACGTCACACTTATGTTGTACACATTTTGATGTTAGAATATCATGATTTTGTTCAAAGTGCTATTACATCCAAAATAATTGGAGGATATTTTTTTATTATACATGTCTGAATTATAGATACATTGGGTAATTAATCCTGAAAATTAGAGCTCTCTAATCAGTCTAGTCTCACCAGAAGAATTTTTTAAAATCATACTTTATGTTGTACAAATTTTGATAGGAGAATTTAGTAATACAACAAAACTTTTAATAAAAATTTTATTTTATATATAGAAATAAATAAAAACACACATCCACATTGCAGTTCCTCCAACACAGCTTATACAAAATACTCGGTTGTAAGAATCAGTCTTCAATGTCAAATAAAACTAATACATACATAAAAAAAAACAAATACTATTCAAAAACTTTGGGATAACAAATAGAACGTTCGTCGAGCGGAAACACTCATGGTTGCTGCTGATTAGGCGCCATCATGTTGTAGACTTTATGCAGCGCGTTGAAGATGACCTTAAAGTTCGGCCTGTCCTGCGGCTTCTGCGCCCAACACAACCGCATTATGTCATACACCGGAGCGGGCGTATTCTCCGGGATCAACAGGATATTACCCGCCTTCAGATATTTCACCACTTCTTCGTGCGTCATCCCAAAGTACGGCTGCAACGCGTACGAAAATATCTCCCAAAGGCAGACACCAAATGCCCAAACATCAGACTCTAAAGTATACTTATTGTATAAAATACTTTCCAATGGCATCCATCTTACAGGAATTGCATCATGTTCATCCCCTTTATAATAGTCCTAGAAATACAATAAAAAAAATATATATATATATATATATATATATATATATATTTTTTTTTTTGGGGATTACGTACCTGTAAGTAAATTTTCTGTGATAGTCCAAAATCGGCTATTTTCACGACCATATCATCGTTAATTAGGCAATTTCTTGTAGCTAAGTCCCTATGAACAAACTTCCTCTCTGATAAATACACCATTCCCGAAGCGATTTGTAAAGCGATATCGAGAAGTTCGATGTGATTTAAAGGTATGTCTCTGGTGTCTTTATCGTCAGGGTTTTTGGGCATATAAGTTGGAGAACACTTCCTTAAATATTCGTTCAAGTCTCCCTTCTCCATATATTCGAATAGGAGACACATGGGTCTCCCGATGGCGCATACTCCTAATAATTTGACGATGTTAGGATGGTCAAATTCTGCGAGTAGGCAAGCCTCTTTTTCAAAATCGTCTTTCAGATCGTCGGTGGCGTCATCTTTCAGCATTTTCACGGCGACTAAAGTGAATTCTTCTCCAGCTACCAACCCTGGGGCTTTGGCTTGAAAAACTCGACCAAAAGCCCCTTGACCTAAGTCTCTTATATAAATAATATCATTCCTGGGGAATTCTAATCGTTCTAATTTCGGATTTAAACGTGCTCCTGAGGTGTGGTAAGCGACGTTACTCGGTAATTTATCCAAATCGATAGCGACGTCTGCGTTGCCTGTGGGGTTGTACCCTAACCTGTGTTTGTGGAGGCGGTGGCATAGCAATAAGGAAAGGAGGGAGATTATTATTAATATAATTGTAATGCTGCAGCCGACGGTTAGATATAAAGGGTCTAGGTATTTTTCGATGGGATTTTCCGAGTCTTTGGATTCGGTTTCGAGGGTGATGTTCGAGCAGCTGGTTATGTTGCAGTATTGCCAACGGATAGTGGCGTTCATCGTAAAACACCAAGGCATCGGTTCTTCTCCGCCTGCGTTCCGGCAGTAGTTCTCCGCGCCTTGGAGTTCCGGTAGGAATAAGGGGGGTTTTTCGTGGTGGTGAGGTGCCTGGGATTCCCACCTCTGGCATTCTAATCCTTCTTTGGTGACGTTCATCTTGCCTTGGTAGAAACGACCACGACCTTTGATGCAGTCATCTAACGAAAAAAATGTTTGATATTGACAAACATTTTTCAAAAGTTTGTAACTTCAAAAATAATGAAGAAATTTTAATGAAACTAACCAGAATTATTGCCAAGAGTCTAATAAACAATATAAACACAAAAGTAGTGGTTGAAGCCATCGTAAGTGTCAGGCAAAACGATATAAAGTCAAGGGGAAAATGTATGAACAGAAGTTGCTGACAAACATTTTTCTAAAGCTTCTAACATAAAAAATACTGACTCGATTTTAATGAAACTAACCAGAATTATTACCAATAGTCTAATAAACAATATAAAGTCAAGAATAGTGGTTGAAACCACCATAAATGTCAAGCAAAACGATATAAAGTCAAGGGAACAATTCATGAACAGAACGTTACTGACAAACATTTTTTGAAACCTTCTAACATTAAAAATAATTGAGCAATCTTAATGAAACTAACAATAATTATTTCCAAGAGTCTAATAAACAATATAAAGTCTATAGTAGTTGTTGAAACCACCAAAATTCTCAGGTAGAACAATATAAAGTCGAGGTAATAATTTATCAAAATATACACATTGACAAACGTTTTTCAAACGCTTCTAACTTCAAAATTAACTAAACAATCTTAATGACACTAACCAGAATCATTACCAGGAGTCTAATAAACAATATAAAGTCAAGAGTAGTGGTTAAAACTACCAAAATTCTCAGGTAGAACAATATAAAGTCGAGGGAATAATTTATGAAGATAGAGACATTGACAAACGCTTTTCAAAAGCTTCTAACTTCAAAATTAACTAAACGATTTTAATGACACTAACCAGAATCATTGCCAAGAGTCTAATAAACAATATACACTCAAAAGTAGTAGTTGAAAGTACCCTAAACATCAGACAAAACGATATAAGTGAAGGGAACAATTTATGAACACAAAGTTACTGACAAACATTTTTCAAAAGCTTCTAACATCAAAAATAATAAAGAAATTTTAATGAAACTAACCAGAATTATTGCCAAGAGTCTAATAAACAATATAAAGTCAAGAATAGTGGTTAAAACCAAGGTAAACCAATGAAGAACATAACCAATAAAGAACTAAACCAACACAGAACAAAACATTTACAGAATCAGGTTGTCTTACATGTTATTTCATCTTCGTTCATGTCCATTAGCTTAGCGTACGAACAAGAGGTGTTGTCACTCTTATATTTGGGCAGCTCCTCGCAATTGGGTAATCGGAAGTGGCCCCGTGATTTGTAATAGACCTTGTTTTTCTTGTTGTATTCTATATGGATCCAGTCATTATAGCAGAATTGCTCTCTGACGACGAGACAGTCTTCGTAGCAGAGAGGAAGAGGGCGTTCTATGCCTTCGCATAGAGGAAACGCGTACATGCATAGAAATTTTTCTGCTGCGCTTCGACAAGGTTCTTTTAAATTGACGATCATTTCATCCCACAGCCCAGCTGTGATGTTTTCGTATATCCCTCCGCTGGAACTATTCACATACCACACGAATTTTGTACTATCAATGTAGTCTTTACAAACTTTTCCCCTGTACAGGCCACAGTATCCATCGTTCTCCCCAAGCGCCGAATTTGTCGATATGAATATTACAAATACGTAGAAAATCATGTTTATCTCTATTTGTACGGTGTCTAGTGTTTATAGTTTAATTTATAAGATTTACTAATACAGATTCATTTTTATAACCTGTTCACTGTTGTGGGCTAGCCTGTAGCGCCCTCCGTGGACCGCGAGTGAATTAATTCGTGGACGGCCATCTTGCGCCTTTGCGCAATTAACCTACAAGTCTGTATTGACAGTTTGTTGTGTTTAGTGTTGTATTTTGCGGTGCGGTGTTTATTTATAGATATTTTGTGGGAAAACCCGTACGAGACGTATGGTCCTATAGGAATTACCGCGGAAAATGAATAAAACAACCGTTCGCAACGATGAATCGGACGATATAACCATGACAGCACAGGAATTGCATATTCTCTCAGAGTTGGATAGGTAATAATGATTTTATTGTTTAATTTAAGATTTGTGTTCTATTCTGAGAAAATTTTCAGCCGTCAGTACGGTTTTCTGCAATTAAACGCGCCCGAAAATGCGAAAAAGAAAGCTCTGGTTGTCAAGGTAAGTTGATCGTCCATCTCGTCAGATCCTTATAAATTATTGGTAATTTTAGGCCGTAAAGTATCTACAACTGATGGCAATTCAAGCCAAGAGGCAACAGAAGCAATCCGAAGAGATGTCACAGACAAAATCCAACTCCAAAAGCATCAGCATCGATCCCAAAACATGGGTAAAATTAGGACACTTCCATCTCCTTTTGGAAGAATATAGAAAAGGTAGAGTTAATTATATCCCAAGTCAATTATTCCATCTAACTTCTGTAATCATTTTAGCACTTTCGGCATATCAGACGTTCTACAGGATAGAAGCGGAAAATCATTGGAAAGACTCAACATTTCTCTACGGACTGGGGTTGGTTTACTTCCACTACAATGCTTTTCAATGGTAAGTGTTTTTTACTTTTTGGTCATGTATTGGATTGCGCTGAATTCAAAAATGGTATTGCTTTTCTCATAGAGCTTACGGGTTGACGAGAAAATGCTAAAAATAGATTTTACCCGCGAACCGTACGTCTTAGAGCAACGAGGTTATCAGAAATGAATTCCTGGGATAATTTCCCATCTAGTATCATAGATTTCATCCATATCGGGCTATTAGATCAGACACAGTACGCTTTGAAAGTAGATAATGGCAATTTTGGGACAATTTTCCCTACTTTGGGCGTGTTTTACAAGCGAACCATACATCTTAGAGCAACGGGGTCTTAAAAAATGGATTCCTGGGACAATTTCCCATCAGGTATCATTGATTTCATCCATATCGCGCCATTGAATCAGACACAGTATGCTTTGAAAGTAGAAAATGGTTATTTTGGCACAATTTTCCCTACTTTGGGGGGTGTTTTACTAGCGAACCGTACATCTTAGAGCAATGGGGTTTTCAAAAATGGATTCCTGGGATAATTTCCTATCAGGTGTCATTGATTTCATCCATGTTGGGCTATTAGATCAGACACAGTATGCTTTGAATGTAAAAAATGGCTATTTTGACATTATTTTCATTACTTTGGGACGTCATAACTTCTGAATCGTTCAAGATAGAGAAAATCAAATAGCACCGTTGGAATTGGCATTAAAAACTGCGTTATGGACCATAATCTCAATTTGTTTGGAGATGACAGTAATGAAATTAGTGCAATAATAGCTGTTTTCGGCATACAAAGCCTCCCTTAACGCTTAATACGGCCCTGACTGTTCTTTCCGAGATTCAGCAGTGCGTCAGTTTTTTTTGCGGTAGCGTATGTATGAATAATGCTTTAATACATTGTGACGTAGCCATCTTCGGTGTATTGAACTCGGCAGCAAACCTGCGGAGATCGTGACCGTGCTGCCGGGCCGGGCGCTGAGGCCTCACATCTGTGACGTAAGTGAGTCACTTCATCGATTGCCGACGCTTCTTTTTGTCGCCTATTGTCACTTTCACATTTTGTCTTCATCCGGTACGATCCTGCTTAATGTGCTCTTACGGCAGAAGAATTTTTGAAATGCAAACTTTGATGATACGACCTTCAATAAGCTATATCATCCAGTGGAGACGTTAAGAAAGCTTAGAGAATGTTTCTTCCTGGGCTCTGCGTCAATAGGCTTCGTCCAGTGTTCTTCTTCCTTGCTCTAGAAGACGACCACTGGAACTGAAACCAGTGGTTCTGGAGATAGTTGGAGAAGTTACAAAATTAAATTAAATTCTTCCTCCAAGGAGAAAGAACCAGCATTTCTAGATGTTGAAAAGTTGGGTTTCATCCCAAAAACTAAGATTTCCGGAGATGAAGAAGTCGTCTTCGAAAGGCTGCATTTAGTTGAGAAGTTAAGAAAGCTTTTGGAATGTTTTCTGCCACACAATTCTTCATGAGGCTTCTTTCAGTCTTCCTCTTGCTTCCATGACCATCAGTTCCGGTAGTTTTGGAGATGAAGAAGTTAAAAAATTAAATTAAATTCTTCCTCCAAGGAGAAAGAACCCGCATTTCCAGATGTTGGAAAGTTGTTTTTTCATTCCAAAAACTAAGATTTCCGGAGATGAAGAAGTCGTCTTCAAAAGACTGCATTCAGTTGAGAGTTAAGAAAGCTTTTAGAATGTTTTCTGTCACACTCTTCTTCAGTAGACTTCTTCCAGTCTTCCTCTTGCTTCCATGACCATCAGTTCCGGTAGTTTTGGAGATGAAGAAGTTAAAAAATTAAATTAAATTTGTCCTCCAAGGAGAAAGAACCCGCATTTCCAGATGTTGGAAAGTTGTTTTTTCATCCCAAAAACGAAGATTTTCGGAGATGAAGAAGTCGTCTTCAAAAGACAGCATTCAGTTGAGAGTTAAGAAAGCTTTTGGAATGTTTTCTGTCACACTCTTCTTCAGTAGGCCTCTTCCAGTCTTCCTCTTGCTTCCATGACCATCAGTTCTAGTAGTTTTGGAGATGAAGAAGTTAAAAAATTAAATTAAATTCTTCCTCCAAGGAGAAAGAACCCGCATTTCCAAATGTTGGAAAGTTGTTTTTTCATTCCAAAAACGAAGATTTTCGGAGATGAAGAAGTCGTCTTCAAAAGACTGCATTCAGTTGAGAGTTAAGAAAGCTTTTGGAATGTTTTCTGCCACACAATTCTTCATTAGGCTTCTTCCAGTCTTCCTCTTGCTTCCATGACCATCAGTTCTGGTAGGTTTGGAGATGATGAAGTTAAAATATTAAATTAAATTCTTCCTCCAAGGAGAAAGAACCAGCATTTCTAGATGTTGAAAAGTTGGGTTTCATCCCAAAAACTAAGATTTCCGGAGATGAAGAAGTCGTCTTCGAAAGACTGCATTTAGTTGAGAGTTAAGAAAGCTTTTGGAATGTTTTCTGCCACACAATTCTTCATTAGGCTTCTTCCAGTCTTCCTCTTGCTTCCATGACCATCAGTTCCGGTAGTTTTGGAGATGAAGAAGTTAAAAAATTAAATTAAATTCTTCCTCCAATGAGAAAGAACCCGCATTTCCAGATGTTGAAAAGTTGGTTTTTCATCCCAAAAACTACGATTTCCGGAGATGAAGAAGTCGTCTTTAAAAGACTGCATTCAGTTGAGAAGTTAAGAAAGCTTTTGGAATGTTTCCTTCCACACTCTTCTTCAGTAGGCTTCTTCCTCTACCTTCCTTTAGAAGATGACCATCAGTTCCGGTAGTTCTCGAAAAGTGGCGATGTGAAGAAACGAGGGAATCTCTTCGGCGGCGTTTATTGAGTGTTGATGCAGAAGCGCAGCGCTGGTTATGGAGGCGTATGGTGTGGTGGTGGAGGTAAGAGGCGAGTAGCACGTGTGTGCGTCGCTCTCTAGCACTGGTTGCGTAATATTTGTGCAAGTGCAATTGAACAAAGGACATTGCCTGCGAGTTAGGTTCCTAGACCTGCGCCTTGCTTTGGCTCCGAACTGTTCCGATCGCGTCGGCTCTCGACCAGACGACTTTAGGCCTTAACAACTGGAAGCACAAGGGCCCCAATGGCCGCTCCATCCCACCCCAGGCATCGGTTTTATCCGGATGGTCGGTTTTTAGGGTATACCGGTTCAGTTGGAACGGAGGTGTGCCGGAGACAGGCGTAGTGGCGACGGCGGTCAGCTGTAGTGTGGTTTTTTTGTTTATTTATTATTATTTCACCACGAATTGAGGAACTCCTTAACATACAGTTACGTTCGCTCCGCTCTGTGATATCATCCACCGTTTTTTCTACTTCTGTGATCTCGAAACTACGAATATTACGAATACGGTCATGTGCAGCGATACATACGCACAATAGGAATGGACGGTAAGTTGCGTTTAGATGCACCTAGAATTATTAGTTTTATCTAGCGAGGGAATTCGGGATAGTTTGTTTTTTAAGGGCCATCATCCGCCATGATGCCTGTGACATATCTCACGTTTTCGTCAGGAATCGGGATATCATAACATAACAACAATACTTCCTCATGGTGTGTGGGTTCTTTTGTAAGAGCAGGCGTGTAATGATTCTGACCTAAAATCATAATATTATGGTTCCGAGATAGCTTATCGCACAGCACGAAATGACACTTGGCTACGCAATGTAAACAAACAGTACATAAATTGTTCTATCTTACTTAGTTTAGTTTACTTTTGGTATAAATCGATATTGTACCCTCTACAGCTCCTGCTGCTGGGTGGTTGGTGGGATTTCGTTCCACCCCATATATAATAGAATAGGGAACAATCAGCCTAAACACAATAGAAGGTTGTTCACTCTGTACCCTGCTGTCGGTCACGTACGCACCCCTTAACCCTTTTTATCGGAATAGATTTCTCCTCCCAGCAAAAAAAAAAAAAAAAACAACTCGAAATGATGAGAACCTTCGTGGTAAATCTAAAGGCCTACAATTAAAGTATGCGAATTTGGTGCTCCGTTCGGGCCATGATGCGGCCGGTCAAAGCAAAGTTGGCTCGTCTGTCTGTAACCTTGTGCTGGTCATCGACCTCCACTGTATACCTGTCGAAATGCATCGTGCGTTGCACAGCTTAGAAAACTTATTTTGTGTGGATCAAACAGAGGATCTTCTTCTAGTTCTTCTCCTCTGTGCCATGGGTCTCAAGTTTCACCTGTACAGCTGTACCTAGCCGAACAGCTGGCCATTCCATCTGCTTCCGTACTTAAGAGGGCTTGTACACACTTCGGCCACATAACCACCTCAAACAAAACAAAACGCAAGTTCCCTTAAGTCTGATCTTTGTAATCCGCGTGCTTGTTTCTTCTTCTTCGTAAGAATACATCCACAAATAGCTCGCGAACGCATAGGTAAACTAAAAATATCATTTTGTATTTTTAAGTCTACCACCCAGACGCTGCTTCGCCTTTTCATCAGGTTCTGACTTCTTCTATCCACGAATTGCAAAACCCGCAACTAATTAGGTAAAAATCCGGAAATTGTGGTATGGGGTATTCCTGTATTTAATGTATTCGTAATGTGTACCACGAATAATTAAGCGTGTGATTTTTGTGACGACATATCTCCCCTTGAATGTAAATATGCGCGTAATTATCCGACACGACTGCTTTTGCCGGTTTACACCTCGTATTAGATGCCATATTTAGATAAAAATGCATGTGCTTCCACCTGTTACAACATGCCACGTGTGCACACCCCTATAAGAGGAAGCAACCTTTTTTCTAAATCAATTACATTCGCCTTGAACGTTTCTTACTTATTTTACACTCTGGACCCTCCAACCTAACGTCAGAATACATCATGCCATGTCAGTGGCACTGACGTTTGTCAAAATCTAATGCCTGCCACACACGTTGAGTTTCAACTGACAGTTTGAACTGTGCAGTCCAAATGTACGGTTTAACCTCTACGTGTGTTAAACTGAAAAATTTACTCACTTTTGTTACTACAAAATATGATCATAATATTTACAGACAAAATAATGATGAATATCTGTCATGTCAGTGGCAAAATCAAAATCTGCAGTCGGTAATCGCAGTTCTCCGAACCACCGCGAGATACCACCACTGTATAGCGCAATATTTGTAGTTTTATGATGAAAGATGGGTGTCCGGTATTCGATTTCCTACCATTGCAAAACATATTTACTGTATATGTTGGGCATCACGTTAATGCCCACGAACGTGTCTATACGGGAAAGTGGTCAACTTTTCCCCAGACCAAAATCAGACAAAAATATAGACTTACGAAACGTGCAAAAAATTGCCTATGCTTGACACATTTATTCAACGCTAAAAATTAAAATTGGATACTTGTCAATAACTTTATGCACATTTCAAAAGCGCCCTTCCATTCTACCCCACCCTGTATACAGGGTGTTACAGGTTTGAGTGCGCACATTTTGGAAGATGATAGGTTCTGGCTAGCTGATAACAAAGTTCCTATATAGTTTTTTTCTATTCTTCTTAATTACTGCAATATCGATGGTTAAAGGACAATATTGTTTGAGTATCGCATGTGGCTAATGGCTATAGCGATTAAAATGGATTTTAGATGATTTTGGAACAGTTATTGATAACCTGCTTACCTCTGAACCAATCCCACAGGAAGCAGTAGGAAGAAAACACCGTTTGTATTCCATAATATTTATGAAATACATTTCATACGTTATTTATTACTTTGTTTTTTAATTTTCTTACTATATAACTTAAAAAAAAACTTATTTATCCCTCATTTAAACCCTCAATGTTTGTGCACTCAAACCTGTTACACCATACATACAATATACAATTTTCAACAAATTAGTTCTTGTGGAGGACCCAATAATAACGTATTCTTTATAAAATTTCCTCATAAGTCAAGTATGTACACTTGACAAGATAAAGCAAGTTACACAATTCGGTATATATGAATTATGAACACTCCCATGCCGCGTTATCATTGATTGTTATGATCGAGTTGGTTCGATCGATCTGGCTTGTAAATTGTTTATAATTTGTTGCAGGTCCGTTAAAGCGTTTCAGCAGCTTTTGTACGTGTCGCCAGGTTTTCAAAGGGCCAACGAGGTACACCTCCGTCTGGGGTTAATGTTCAAAGTGACGCAAGAGTACGAATCAGCTGTTAAACATTTCCAGCTCGCGCATGTCGACAACAGCCCGTGCACATCGGACAAAGCTGCAAGTGAGTAATCGCTGATTTCATCTCCTGCGGCCTTGCAAATACATTTTCAGATTAATTTGCTCGTTTAAGCTTACTTTACACGACCGGAGTTTCGACCAAGGTAACGCGCGTGCAGTAATTCCCTAGATATTTCGCGAAACAACGAGACCAATGCATTTATTTCTCTAATCGATGTAAGTAGGTCAAGAGGTTCCAACTTCCTACATTCAACACCAACCGTAATGCTGCTTTTATTACTACGCCCGTTCCGTGGAAAAAATTGTCGCACGCTTAGCTATAGAAGGAGCTTAAAGGGGGTTAAAAATATAGAAGAGTTCGCGCACGCGGCTAAAAGAAATGCATTGTAGACAAAATTGCCTTGACATGGTTTGAGAACTTGATAGTTTTTACGCAAATAGCTCGGCTGCGCTCGCGTTTCTCCTTTAGTTTTACGTTACGGCTTAGCTGCATTTGAATTTACGTCTATTTTTAACTCGCCGCGCTGTTGTATCTCTTAAAATATTTTATATGAAACAAATTTACGGCAATTTTATTCTATTTTACTGTTTTACTACTGCGTTAGGCCGGCCACGCACGTTCAGTTAAACTGTACGTGTGTGGCAGGCATTAGGAACGAGTATTCGTTAGTTTGTATTCGTTACTCGTTTATTTTCAGTAAAATTTCACATTGCTCACGTATTGGAGCTGCAGGGGAAAATAAAACGAGCAAAGGAACGGTACGAACTCTTGCTGCGGGATAAAAGCATAGGCCCTTCTTTGCGTGCAGACATTTGTCGCCAGTTGGGTTGGCTGTATCATTGCCACGAAATACTGGGAGAAAAAAATCAACGAATTTCTTTGGCGATTCAATGTCTTCAACAAGCAATACAAGCTGATCCGTTGTCAGGTCAGACGTTGTATTTATTAGGACGCTGTTATGCGACAATAGGTAAAGTCCACGATGCGTTCATTTCTTACCGGAACTCGGTAGAAAAATCGGAGGGTAACGCTGATACTTGGTGCTCGATAGGGTGAGAAATAATTGCCGAACGCCAAAACGACAATTGTTAACCCTAAAATCGGTTTTAGGGTACTTTATCAACAGCAGAGTCAGCCTATGGACGCATTGCAAGCGTATATATGCGCGGTACAATTGGATAAATGTCATTCCGCCGCTTGGGCTAATCTTGGTATTCTGTACGAGACTTGCGGTCAAGCCAGAGATGCCTATGCTTGTTATTTGAACTCTAGCAGGGGGTTGAAGAATCGAGCGATCGTCGAGGAACCCTGTGTCTCCACTAAAACGAACCGAACCGTTCTGCCATCCATTGGCATGAACCCTAACCTCACCCAACGAATTAATTTCTTACAATCGCATCTAGCAAGCGGTCCAATGCCGAGTATCACCAATACGTAAGTTTGTTGCTATTAGGCTACGCACATAGTCGAGAGACGTATTAGCGGCGACGGGTATGAAGTCGTGTAAAGCAATGCGCACTTTGACAAGTTGTAACTTGAAAACTAACGGAGGTACCGAACTGTGAATTAGCTTATTGGAAAGATCTAGGTTTTTCCAATCGACCTATACCGCATACCATTTTAGAAATAATCTTTCTTATAGTATTTTTCGTTTGAAGAAGAACATACATATTTTGTTCGAAGTAGCACACAATGCCCACTTTGACAAGCTGTGACTTCAAAAGTAGTGGATCTGTCTACCTGCAAGTTAGCTTATTGGAAAAATCAAGGTTTTTCCAATAGATCCATACCTCATACATTTTAGAAATAATCTTCCTTCTTATAGTATTTTTCGTTTGAAAAAAAAGTACATATTTTGCTCGAAGTAGCAAACAATACGACCGAAGAAGTAACGAACATTTTGACAAGCTGTAACTCCAAAAGTAGTGGACCTATCTTTCTGAAAATTGGCTTATTGGAAAGATTAAGGTTTTTCCAATCGATCTCTACCCCATATCATTTCAGAAATAATCTTCCTTCTTATAGTATTTTTTGTTTGAAAAAGAAATACATATTTTGCTCGAAGTAGGAAACAATACGACCGAAGAAGTAACGAACATTTTGACAAGCTGTAACTCCAAAAGTAGTGGACCTATCTTTCTGAAAATTGGCTTATTGGAAAGATTAAGGTTTTTCCAATCGATCTATACACCATATCATTTCAGAAATAATCTTCCTTCTTATAGTATTTTTTGTTTGAAAAAGAAATACATATTTTGCTCGAAGTAGCAAACAATACGACCGAAGAAGTAACGAACATTTTGACAAGCTGTAACTCCAAAAGTAGTGGACCTATCTTTCTGAAAATTGGCTTATTGGAAAGATTAAGGTTTTTCCAATCGATCTATACCCCATATCATTTCAGAAATAATCTTCCTTCTTATAGTATTTTTCGTTTGAAAAAGAACATACATATTTTGTTCGAAGTAGCAAATAAGACGCGCTTTGATTGGCTGTAATTTCAAAAGTAGTGGACCTATCTTTCTGGAAATTAGCTTATTGGAAAGATCAAGGTTTTTTCAATCGATCTATACCCCATATCATTACAGAAATAATCGTTCTTATAATATTTTTCCTATTTTTCGCTAGAAATAGCAAACTATACGTACTTTGGCGAGCTGTAACTTCAAAAGTAGTGGACCTATCTACGTGCAAATTAGTTTATTGGAAAGATCAAGGTTTTTCCAATAGATCCATACCTCATACATTTTAGAAATAATCTTCTTCCTCATAGTAATTTTCGTTTGAAAACTAAAATGGATATTTTCGCTAGTATCGCTCTTGACTACGTGCGTAAACAGGCTTGTGTAATACAAATCTATATTAATTACGTTATAAACTGGTGGGCTTGTAGGCGGAGAACGTTATTGTCGATAGAAGAAGCGTGGAATTTACCAATTTCGGCCGAAATGTCATCAAGACAGCAGCAAAATTCGCAGCAGACCCGGACGAACGCCCAGGGTCTTCAAAAAGTGTACAGTCAGGCGCCTCAAGGCCCCCCGCCGCCTTACGTGTCTCCCAGCGGTCCCAGTAAGCGATTTAAGAACGAAGGGAGCGAAGTCCCAAAACCTACAACCCCTCAACCCAATCCGCCATTTTACCTGAACCCTCAGCAGTTGCAATTGATGCAGTACCTCCAGCAGAACGCGGCGAATCTAACGCCGCAACAGCAGAGTTCCCTGCAACAGTTGCAACACCAATACAGGCTGATGCAACAGCATCAACAGCAACTACGAAGCCAAAGACAATCCGCCGCGGCCGCTGTATCCAGCGCGTCAGCCGTCACGCCAGCTTTTAGCGGCTCCGGCCAAACTGGCGGCGCAGCCAATGGATCTTCTGCGCTTATCCCCACTCCTAAACTAGCCCAACCATCCATACAAACACCCGTTCCTAGTTGTCTTTCCATATCGGGCTCGAATTTTAACGAAATCAGCGAAGAAGACCTTCAGGATCTGCTCTCCCATAAAGGCATGGCCACCACGCTCGCTGAGAATCTCTTGAAGCATTTTGGTTCTGATGAAATTGATATCAAAGAGGAAGCATCTGGGAATAACTTAGCACCTGGGCAGTTCTCGCCATCTCATGTGGAAGACCCGACAAAGCAAGAGATCAAAGAAGAAGCCAAACAGAAGATTAAGCTGCCGCGTCAAGAAATTTTAACGGTCAAGAACGAAATTCCTTGGGAGAGTGAGAATTACGACGAGGGGAAAAGGCCGGATACTGAATATAACATCAACATGGACGCTAGAACCATATTGGAGCTTTGCAAGTAAGTTTGATACGATCAATATATAAATTTGATTGAATCTAAGTTATTTTTTCGCAGAGGTGAGGGTGTTAAAGGTGAGATCAGTAATTCTTTGATATCGGATAATGCGCCGCCCCCAGCGCCACCTGAACCGCCGTCGCATAAGTTAAACCACCAGCAGTTGCTACCACCGACGCCTTCAGTATACCTGGAGAATAAAAAGCACGCGTTTAGTCCTCAACTTCAAGAATTCTGCTTGAAGCATCCCATCGCCGTGGTTCGCGGGTTGGCGTCTGCTTTGAAGCTAGATCTTGGGTTGTTTTCAACGAAAACTTTGGTGGAGGCAAATCCGGATCATAGTGTGGAGGTTAGGACGCAGTACCAGCAACCGTCCGACGAAAATTTCGATCCTCAATCTGGACGGAAGGTTTGGGCTTGTGTTTCGCACAGATCGCATACTACCATAGCGAGGTACGCGCAGTATCAAGCGTCTAGTTTCAAGGACAGCCTGAAGGAGGAGAAGGACAAAACCTGCGGCGCCAGTTACAGTTTGTCGGATTCCGATTCCAAAGATTCCAGCAGTTTTGTGCGCCGCAAGAACAAGAATGCGCCTGCACCACCGTCGAACAGCATTAAGAATCCAAACGCCCCCAAAACGCTCAAGTAAGTTCAGTAAAAAAAATACATATTTGCGCCAAATACTTTGACAAGCTGTAACTTGAAAACTATCGGACGTACCTATCTGCAAATTGGCTTATTGGAAAGAGCATGATTTTTCCAATCGACCTATACCCATATCATTTTAGAAATAATCTTCCTTCTTATAGTATTTTTCCTTTGAAAAAAAAAATACATTTTTTTCGAAGTGGCAAACAATGCGCACTTTGACAAGCTGTAACTTCAAAACTAGTGGACCTATCTACCTGCAAATTGGCTTATTGGAAAGATCAAGGTTTTTCCAATCGACCTATACCCTATATCATTTAAGAAATAATCTTCCTTCTTACAGTATTTTTCCTTTGAAAAAAAAAATACATATTTTTCTCGAAGTGGCAAACAATGCGCACTTTGACAAGCTGTAACTTCAAAAATAGTGGACCTATCTACCTGCAAATTAGCTTATTGGAAAGATCAAGGTTATTCCAATCGACCTATACCCTATATCATTTAAGAAATAATCTTCCTTCTTATAGTATTTTTTCTTTGAAAAAAAAAAAAATACATATTTTTCTCGAAGTGGCAAACAATGCGCACTTTGACAAGCTGTAACTTCAAAAATAGTGGACCTATCTACCTGCAAATTGGCTTATTGGAAAGATCAAGGTTTTTCCAATCGACCTATACCCCATATCATTTTAGAAATAATTTTCCTTCTTATAGCATTTTTCGTTTGATAACAAGATTACATATTTTGACCGAAGTGGGAAACAATGCACACTTTGGCAAGCTGTAACTTCAAAAGCAGTGGACGTACCAGCCTGCAAATAGTCTTATTGAAAAGGCCAAGGTTTTATTTATAAGGTTTATCATTTTAGGTTTGGTACTAATGTTGATCTGTCGGATGAGAGAAAATGGCGACCTCAGCTGCAAGAATTGATGAAGCTCCCTGCGTTTGCTAGAGTGGTCTCCGCTGGGAATATGTTGTCCCACGTGGGTCACGTAATCTTAGGCATGAACACCGTACAGCTGTATATGAAGGTAAGAATCTTTTTAACAAGTTTGTATTTATTTATATATATTTTATTATTTTGGATAGGTTCCGGGTAGCCGAACGCCTGGCCATCAAGAAAACAACAACTTCTGTTCGATAAACATCAACATCGGCCCAGGGGACTGCGAATGGTTCGCTGTGCCTGATGCTTATTGGGGCGCGATTTGTAACCTTTGTGAAAAGAACCAGATCAACTATCTCCACGGATCTTGGTGGCCCGTTTTAGACGATCTCTACCAAAATAATATTCCCGTGTATAGGTTTACCCAGCGACCCGGCGATTTGGTCTGGGTCAACGCGGGATGCGTCCATTGGGTCCAAGCCGTCGGCTGGTGCAATAACATCGCGTGGAACGTAGGCCCCCTCACCGCACGACAATACCAACTCGCCATAGAACGCTACGAATGGAACAAACTCCAAAGCTATAAATCCATTGTACCCATGCTGCATTTATCCTGGAATCTAGCGAGGAATATCAAGGTTTCCGATCCTAAATTGTTCGGCTTAATCAAGTAAGTCACTAAGCAGAGCACTGTGACGTATGCAACCAATTATACGCGTATATTTGGTTGCATACACAACTGTCCTCTACTTATTTTAAAACATCCTTACGTTGTAAATTTTCCTGCAGAACTTCCTGTTCCTTTTCCCTACAAACTATTCTTGGAAAAGAAACCAAAAGAATTTTTTAAATCTCAGGAAAAGTCTTTTGCGGACGCTTCGGCAATGTTCGATGATGTTGGAGTTTGTCCGACACAAGAACGTTGAGGTGAAGTTCCACGGTCGAGGGAAAAACGAGGCCTCCCATTACTGCGGTCAATGCGATGTAAGTCCCAAACGTTTTTGACAATCGCAAAAAATTACCTCTTGGTTAATATATTTTAGATGGAAGTCTTCAATATATTGTTTATCCGCGAACAAGAGAAGCGGCACGTTGTCCATTGCATGGAATGCGCGAGGAAGCAGTCTCCAAACTTGGAAGGTTTTGTATGCCTGGAAGAGTACAGCATGGAAGAATTGATGGAAGTGTACGATCACTTTATTTTGCATTCGACGTTAAATGTAGGTTCCGAGGCGTACCGTTTGCCGTCGTAACGCATTGTTTAACGTTGAAAGATGAAGCTACCACTGCCACGTAACTAAGTACAATTTGTAAATTAATTTCTTTATATCGCTTTGTTGTTTTATATGCTCTATATCGTGTGGATGAGTTTTGGATGCAAAAATCGTGTGTCGGAGTGTATGCGTGTGTAAATGTATATATGAACACAAAACATGTCAATAGTATCTTTAGATCGTGAATAGGAGTTGGCAAAAATAATGCACCTAAAAAAAAGTGATCTCATAGTGTAATTTTTACCACTTCTACATGTAAATAAATATTTGTACTATTTTTAATATTATAGCTAAAATATATCGAGTGAATATATTTATTTTTATTGTTGCTGAATTGAATACAACTGTATGATTTCTTATTGATTTAGGATTTAGGATTTAAGAGAAATTTTTTTTCGTTTCACCGTTTTATATCACTGCCAAATATTATAAGTCTGTTCCGATCATGTATGCTTTACTACTACTTTTTATCTTGATTTTTTTCTTTCCAATTATTCGTATAATAATTGTGCATGGTAGTGTTTGTACGTAGAATATACAGGGTGATTCTGCGAACGTTACGGACTCACCCTGTATAGATAAATAATTAATAACCGCGAGAGTATGAGAGAAATGAGAAAAAGACGTGTAACAAGTCACTGCCTGTATGTGATACTCACTGCCGGAGATATAACCAAATTTACATTTATGCGTAGACAAGCCTGGTTTTTGAACAGTGCCTTCAATACTGTACTTTCTAATTGAGGAGGAAAAAAAAACACTTGAAATGAAAGAAAATATTATATTTTGTGACCATACAAATTAAGAAAACGAAATCGAGATATCACTAATTTTTTTAAACTGTTCCGTAACGTCCCAAATAAATACTTCTAGCACAAATTTCTTTATTTGTCTTGACATAAAACTGCCATGTAGTCGTATAGTTGTTTTCTTTCCGTATTTAGAGTTCTCCTTTCGTATTCATTTCTTTCTATGACAATTCTAACTACGTTAATTATCGAGAAAAGTCTGAGAATGCAACTATAAATTTATTAGTAAATGGAATAAACATTATGTATTTATGATTGATCTTCATTAAAGTTTATCAATACTTTCTACCTCGTTTTTCTTTCCCCCTCCTTCTACGATACAAAATAAGAACACAACAATTTCTAAATTTTTTATTATAACGAAATTTCCAACTTTCAATCGGTAACATATAAAACGGAGCAATAAATAACACCAAAACAAAATAAATGGTTAAATTACTGCCATGTTTTGACTATCACGGTAAGAGATACGTCTGCCCGGCGTTCGCCGTATTGGCGACAACAGGAGGGGAACCGGTTGCCGCAGGTCGAGGAGGCTTATGCATCAGAACGGTTATCTCCGTCAGTATAAACCTCGTCAGGCGTACCACAGCCACGTGAGCAGCATACTGCAGAATCAACGCCCCAAAACCTTTATACAAACCAAAGACACCCTCATTCCGCAAACAACTCTCATAACAATCCACAGGCCCATGATAATTCGTCAAAATCGGTAGAACAGAACTTCCATTATCTAAATTATCGACTATCGTACGCGTTCCCTGCAAAAAGAAAGAAAACATGTAGAAAAAAGGCGTGGTCTTTGTAGAAAAGAGGGCGTGGCCTGTAGAAAAAGGGAGGAGTTATACCTGCAGGTGTAGCCGGTGTAATATAGTCTCAAAGGGGTAGAAAGCGATATCGCTAGCGATCACAGCAATAAGATTGGAGTTGAATTGTATCTCCTGGTTGGCGCTGGTGTTGGGCAGGTTGCGGGGTAGAGCTCCTGTGGCCTCGTGTTTGTGTTTGAATCGAGCGTGCATTAGGCGGGATGCTGAGCCTTCGACGACCAGGGAGAAGAAGTATTTTGCTATGCCTAAGGTAACAGTCGGAAGTACTAGAGCCCAGATGGGCAACATGCGCCCCTTTTGGCCGCCGCCCCAGTTCAGGAGGCGCATGAAACCTTCTCGGAACACGTCCAAGACTCCAGGCTTCTCGCTCGCTATATCGCTCTGCACTGTCTCCACTAGAGACGCCGAATAGAACGGCGTTACAATCATTAGGCTAACGCTGAAATTTCGAACTTGACGATTGTCGTTTTTTTTATTTTTCTCATAAATACTTACCCTTTTAGTAAGGCATGCTGCAGGAATTGCTTCAAGGTACTATACCAAGTAATTTCTCTGAACAAAAAGTGAAAAAATATATATATATATATATTTTTTTTTTAATTATATAATTTGGCTTACTTTGGCCATGGTGTGACTTTCGATACAAGATCCTCCACTCCTAGGGATAAACCTCTGATTAAAAGAGTGGACCCCAGACCTTTCCAAAGGGTTGTAATGCCTTGATGTTGGTGAAGGTGTACGATAACTGGTATCAAAGTTATGGGTATTATATGCGTCTTTCTAGAGTTATAATGTACCTGAAAGTATAGAGAATCATACTGAATCATCGACAAGTCAAAGATTTCAGGAAATTTACCTGGCATTGTCGCCTGAGTACGACAAATGGATGGCACAAAAGGTTTTCTGCTATTAGGCTTACGACGGAGACGCCTGTACCTACGTATTTCTTTAAGACTGCGTCGTCATCGGTTAGTTTCACGCCTTGTCGTGAAGAACCAACGTAGGGACTTGCCTGGTCCAGCAAATCAGTCTCCCATGTTATCTGGTTGTTTAAATTGTACAAATGCCTCGAGCTGTACTCTTCTAACCCTGCCATTTCAGTCGGCAATGATTTAACACTAATTTTTAAGCGAATTCACTTCATTTATACGTCGAAATTTCGAATTTTAAATTAATTACGTTATAGTTATTTACAATTTTGTGTATTCTACAGCTCAGTTGCTACAAGGTAACCTCAAAATTTGATGTGTCTAGATGAAGCTGTCACTTTGTATTTTTTGGTAATTTCGTTACATATAGGTAATTGTTTGTGCGATTATTTAATTTATACTGCTCGAGCTTTGAATATTTAAACGATATTGTTCTGTTGAAACATTACACAATATATCAGGATAATAATCCGAATACTAGACACCTGGCGCCATCTATAGATGGGAAGAGCAATCTATCCTACTTTTGGCAATTAATTCAGACAGTTTTTTTTTTTTTAATTAATAAACTTTATTCAATTATAAAAACAATGTACAGGCAAGTGTTGATTTCAAATGTTGATTACTGGTACAAAAAACATAATAACTCGTTGTTTATTTGGCGCTTGCAACCGCTTTTTGGGCTGCCTGATCGAAATCGTCGCACGCTTGAATGTTGAGTCCGGATTCTTTGATTATCTTCCTGGCTTCTTGCACGTTGGTGCCCTCCAGTCTTACCACTAATGGGATTTTCAAGTCTTGCGACGCGGCCACAATCCCCTTCGCTATCGTGGCGCAATTCACGATACCTCCAAAGACGTTCACAAAGATCGACTGCACCTTCGGATCGGACGTTAAAATTCGGAACGCCGCCCTCACCTGGTCTTCTTTTACGCTTCCACCAACATCTAAAAAGTTTGCCGGGTCCCCACCGTGAAGTTTGATTATGTCCATTGTTGCCATTGCTAAACCAGCACCATTCACCATACAACTAAAATATTTCATGTATATATATATATACAGGGTGTTTCTTAATAACATGCTAATATTTAAGGATGTTATTCTTGAGTATTTGGAAGAAAAGAATTCATATAAACATATGTCCTAAAGGTGTTAACTTTTGAACTACAGGGTGCCAAAGTTTCAAGAAAAAAATCTTTTTTATGGTACTTTGGTATAACCCTAGATATTTTTGTGAAACGTTTTAGACCTCTTCTATGCATCAAAAGGCATTTTCTGCTGTACAACATATTTTTTTATTTCATAAAAACATGCAAAGGAATGGATTTTATTTTTTTATGAGAAAACCTTACGTCAAACGAAAAAAAATCAAGAGACTAGATTTCCTTAGAAAGGAATGAGGATTTCAAAAATAATTTTTATTTTAAGAAAAAGCAGTGGCGTATCACTTTTTTTGCTATTTTTTTCTTACCCAATATTTCCAGTCATTCCAATATAATTCAAGTTATATTTGGAAGCTTCAACTTCCCGTGGGTCACTATCTGAGTGATCCTCCATGGCAAAAATGTCTTTCTGCCGGAACTTAGCGTTGTCATCAAAGTTCAACTTAGCATCAACAGAAATAACGGATTTATCATCAGTTTCGGCTAAAGGATTAATCTCTAGTTGTGTGGCATCGACTTTTTGGAATAATTTCCACAGTTTCTTGACTTCTTCTGCCGCCTTCGCCCTCGATTCGCCTTTGAACTCCAAGAATTCTGCGATTTCATCCGCCATTTGATCAGTAACACCGGTAAAAATATCCACGGGGACTTTTTTGATTAAATGTGGGGTTTTTTCGGCTACGGCCTCGATGTCCATGCCCCCTGCCGGGGAGGCAATGATGACTGGACCGTTGTACCCACGATCCATCAATATACAAAGATAGGTCTCTTTGATGATGTTAACGCTTTTAGCAACCATGACTTGCTTAACGCGAATACCGTCTTTAGGGGTTTGTTTCGTGATTAGGTTTTGCCCCAACATCTTGGAGATGTAGTCTTTAACTGTGTTACGACTAAACAATAAAATTTTTAGTATAAAATAGTGAATTATTAACAATAAATTCTTACTCGGTTGTAAGTTGTACGCCTCCTTTAAAACCATTGCTGAAGTGGCCCTTTCCTCTGCCCCCAGCAAGAATTTGAGCCTTAACAACATACTCTTTGGCGTCTAGATATACAAATATTTGTTTTTTTTTAACATTATAAGTTTATACTACAACTAACTTACTGAAACTATCGAATTCCTTGGCGCCATTCTCATCGATTAAGCAGAAATCTTGCACGGCTACTCCTGTGCTTCGAAGAAGGTTCTTGCTCTGGTATTCCAGCAGATTTAAATGTCTTTTTTGCACCTGTTAAAAAGATAGGTTAGAATTTGATAAGGATTTTTTTCGTGAGTTGCACAAACCTCTGTTATATTTATTCTGTGGCAAGATTTACGCAGTATGCTTAATATAGAAGACATCTTGAGGGAGTATTTTGACCATAAAAAGAACAAAGTTCAACCCAAGAGGCAAGTATAGATACGCCGGCTGGAGCTAAATGATAAACGATATGATAAAAGATCTCGTTCCAAACTTGAGTGATCAAAGATCAACACACAACAAACAAGCAGATTATTCATACAAAAAAAAATTGTTGAATAACAAGAAATAAACAAATAAATCGACGAGAGGAGAGAAATTTATTCAGTACTTATTATAAAAACGGATCGCCCTTGGTTTTTTAGATAGGTATTCAATTATGCATATTTTAAACACTAATTAAATAAATGTCTAAACTCTATAGGTACAGTCTAAACATTCAGTTCATTTAAACATTCATTCCGCCATCTATGAACCAGTAGTAATACTACTGCTGAGAAGTTAGTTTGAAATAAACTAAAAGTTTGACGAAAATAAATTTATTCAAAACATAATACAATTAACATCACTACTAGCTAATAACCCATTCCCAAATGTCCTTCCCTTTCTTTATACCTCTTCCGTAGAAGTACAATGCATATTGTTAATAACACCAACAATGCTATGACTAATCCTAACAGCGTGAACATGGCGTGTCGTATGCTTCTTGAGGAATCTGAAACACAATAAACCGTGTGCGTATATTTGGTTGCATATACAACAATGTTCTTTTTAGTGTTGAACATCTTTACCTGTTGTTAAAAGCGCGTTTGGGTTCATATTATAAACCGCATTGTTGTCTTGAGCGATTTTCGGTAATAGTTGTGTCCAAAACGATATTCTCCTGTTCCTAGTCAAGACCTCATCGGTTGGATTTGCGCTAAAAGTCTCAATGTAATATTCGTTCGAGGTGTACCTCTTCCAATTCCCGTCCCTCCGTGGCGTGGGGTCACCAAATAAAATAAAATTCTTGACGCACTGCTTGAATTGATGGCTGATTCTCGATTCTTTCGCTGTGAATCTTCTCCTACCAAACTGCTGAAGAACCACCGGCCCAAACAACATCACCTGGTCGGATGTTATATAAGAATTACTCGCGTTCACTTGGAGGTTCATATCATCCAAATGATAGACGTATAAAGGTCCGATGTAGGAGGTCTGCAATACCGAAAGAAGCGAAAACAACGGGGCTTCAATTCTAGCTTCAAAATCCAAGTCGTTTAGCTGCTTTAATAACAAAGCTACATCATTCTGGCTGGAGTGTAAATACATCCATTTAATCAGCACTGAGACCTCCCATTTCTTATGGGAATCAAAATTATATCTTTTGATTATCTCTGGGATCATTGTGTACTCCATATATTCTTCTAATTTCGAAAATCCTTGAGTTGACAGCTCCTTCCATTTAACCATCTTCGGGTCTGATATCTTCTCTGAAATTCCTATGAGGATCGGCACTTGCTGCTTAGCGTCTTCCCTCAAAGCCTTCTCAGGGTCATTAGGAAGGTATTTGTCGTTGTTTGGAAGAAATTTATCAACAACAGGAAGGAATAAATCAATATTTTCGCTTTTGGTGTATTCTTCATACGCGTTCAATACGTCTTTCGTTGATTTGCCTTGTAAACAGTTTAAAACAACTTTTGGGTCCCTGTGGAAACATCCAAGTGATTGTGCGACTTTCTTAGAGGCGGCGAAAGGATTATTGGACATGTGCCATGGCGATAGCGCACTCCCGGATGATATTATTATCCTATGGAATAAACCGGTTGTTCTTGGGGAAGTCATGTGGAGGATAACACTCGCCGCGCCTGCGGAATGTCCCAATAACGTGATTTTGTTAGGGTCGCCGCCAAAATACCTGATGTTCTCTTTCACCCAGAGGATGGCGAAATACTGATCTAAAAGTCCCAGGTTTCCACGAGCTTCTGGAATACCGAGACACAAGAATCCGAAGATGTTTAACCTGTAGTTGACACTCACTAGTATCAAGTCTTCACCGGCTAGCTCTTGTCCCGGTGTTGGAGCGCCGTTTGTGCTTTGAAATTCGATCCCTTCGAATACGATAACCACTGGTTTTGGACCAGATCTTATAGCGTTCTGAAAAAGTTTTATGTAGTTAAGAAGATATTAAGAAGATCACAACTGTGTTCTTCTTAGTTTTGATACCTCTGGTGTCCATATGTTTAAATAGAGACAATCTTCATTGCTGGAAATCGACACTTGGGGACACTGTGAACGATAATTTGAAGCGTCCCAAGAGCCGTTCCATCCAGCATGCTTCTTCGGGGGGCCAAATCTTAAGTTGTTAACGGGAGGTGATGCATAGGGAACACCTAAGTATGCATCCACGGCCCTTCCAGTGTCATCAAACTCTTTAATCTGCAAGAATAACGACACTTGTTTCTATATCCGATCAGAAAAATCATTTGGTTGGTTCAAGTAAAATAATACTTACCCCAACAATACTGCCTTGTTTAAGAAGTACCTCCGGTCTTCTGTCTGACACATACTGGGTTTTCACAAGACCCAAATTCAAAGCAAAAATTGCGACGCAAAAGAACATTTTACGTTGTCATTTTCTGTTTAATTTGAATGCATCACAACTCGGTGACAGAAAAATACTAAACCCTGCTCATCTGATGGACCTGATGCCCATGTACCTATTACTTCCGGTGTTCACCATTGTCCGGTGATATCCGGTAGCTACGGAGCATATTGTTGTTCCAGTAATTACATCAAACCTATTTGGTGAGTTTTCGAGACGATTTTTTGTTCGATATGCAAAATTTAAAGCGCAATGAAGAGATTGTCGGTTCTTGCCCATATATGTGGAAGACTTACGTAATAAAAGTCTGTTAATCTGGACCATTTATGGTACTGTTTTGCAATGAGTCGGTGATATTGAAGTAAAGTGGTCAGAAATAACACATGTGGTATTAAAAATGAAATTATAGGGCCGGGTGTAGCCCAAAATGTTAAATTTGTCTTTAACACTTTACCTGAAGAATAATATTTAGTAATTTTGTAAAAAGAACGGGGTGTTTTTTGACTTTTTTTATAATAGCGATATTATTATTATTATTAATGATGTGTTTTGTGATAATAACCCTGATTTGTTGATTTGGTGGGAGGTAATATTTGCCCTTTTGCGAGTATATTTACGAATAAAAAATAAGAAGAGAGTGTTTTGTGGGCGGTCCATAAAAAGTGGGGTGAGAATTCAAGACATTCTATAAACATCCAACTGAGCATACATATCTAATAATAGCTCTTATATATCTTGGTGTTCGTGCAGTGCACATATATTCGTAAGAACACATTGTAAATTTCTTTTGGATAACATTGGAATCTTTTGGAATACGATGTCTTGTACTGGTGTGTGATCCCGAACCAATTCTCAAAGGAGATTTTGTCTACACGAGGTGAGTGCATTTTGCGACCATTACCACTCAAAAACCGAAAATATATCAATCGTCAAAAATCCCTATGAATGTTTTGCGTGTCGCGAGGAACGATTTTCTGGTAATATCAAATAACCCAACACACGCGACCGTGCTATTTTATCAATTTTACCTGTAGGTCATTGGTATTGTTCTGGGAATAACGTCTATATCATGTTTGATTGATGATTTCCAGACATTAGCACAACAACTATGTATCTATCTACTTGACTGATAAATGCATTATTTGAATAGTTACCGAGTGACATTTCTTTTTTAATACGTACATACCTTGATGTACTTCCAATGCATTTCTTCATTTAAAAATAGATACAGACAATGTTGCAACAATAAAACAGCTTAGCCAAGTTTGGACCAATGTATGTACATAGGTAAAAATCCATTCGTATCAAAAAGACATTTCCTGGTCTATTGCGAAATTGTGGTTCACCAATTTCCTTTTCCGATAACAAGATAACGAGAAAAAAAGGTAGCACAGCAATTTTTACTTCAAATGTTGCAATATAAAATAATATTTTGTGGTTGTTGTGGCTTTTTTCCCTCAAGCGTTGATAAATTTGCTTGTAGATATATCAGGCTCTAAATTGCATACACAAGGAAATTTCTTCCGGTGCACAACCCTTTGGACATCAACCCTTTGGACATTCATTGGTGCAATATTTCATTCAAAAAGTTGAGTTTGTCTGATAAGTTTGATTGGTGGTTGCCCAAAATCTTTCTTCAGCCTTTTGAGGAATTTTTTAATGACATAGATGAGTTTCGACACTCGTAGGTGCTAAATTTGTCGAAGAAGTTGATTGGTGTTTGTCCAAAAGGTTGCTTCAGCCTCTTGAGGAAATTTCTTCTGGTGTACAACCCTTTGGACATTCATTGGTGCAATATTTCATTCAAAAAGTTGAGTTTGTCTGATAAGTTTGATTGGTGGTTGCCCAAAATCTTTCTTCAGCCTCTTGAGTATTTTTTTAATGACTTAGATGAGTTTGGACACTCGTAGGTGATAAATTTACCGAAGAAGTTGATTGGTGTTTGTCCAAAAGGTTGCTTCAGCCTCTTGAGGAAATTTCCTCTGGTGTACAACCGTTTGGACATTCATTGGTGCAATATTTCATTCAAAAAGTTGAGTTTGCCTGATAAGTTTGATTGCTGGTTGTCCAAAATCTTTCTTCAGCCTCTTGAGGATTTTTTTAATGACTTAGATGAGTTTGGACACTCGTAGGTGCTAAATTTACCGAAGAAGTTGATTGGTGTTTGCCCAAAAGATTGCTTCAGCCTCTTGAGGAAATTTCTTCTGGTGTACAACCGTTTGGACATTCATTGGTGCAATATTTCATTCAAAAAGTTGAGTTTGCCTGATAAGTTTGATTGCTGGTTGTCCAAAATCTTTCTTCAGCTTCTTGAGGAATTTTTTAATGACTTAGATGAGTTTGGACACTCGTAGGTGCTAAATTTGCCGAGGAAGTTGATTGGTGTGTGTCCAAAAGGTTGCTTTAGCCTGTGGAGGAAATTTCTTCCGGTGTATAACCGTTTGGACATTCATTGGTGCGGTATTTGCTTTAAAAAATTGAGTTTGCCCGATAAGTTTGATTGGTGTTTGTCTAAAAGCTTTCTTCAGCTTCTTGAGGAATTTTTTAATGACTTAGATGAGTTTGGACACTCGTAGGTGCTAAATTTGGCGAGGAAGTTGCTTGGTGTTTATCCAAAAGATTGCTTCAACCTCTTGAGGAAATTTCTTCTGGTGTATAACCCTTTGGACATTCATTGGTGCAGTATTTGCTTTAAAAAATTGAGTTTGCCCGATAAGTTTGATTGGTGTTTGTCCAAAAGATTGCTTCAGCCTCTTGAGGACATTTCTTCCGGTGTATAACCGTTTGGACATTCATTGGTGCAGTATTTGCTTTAAAAAATTGAGTTTGCCCGATAAGTTTGATAACAAGAAACCCACAGTCAATGTCCTAGCTCATAAAGACCATCTCAAACCGTGTATTCTCCTCATGAAATAAAAAAATAGTTATCGGGATATAAACAAGTCTCCTCCGTATGATAGAATAAAGCCTAACCTCCATGGTGATCGGCGAAATAAAAAGATTGATGGTAGAAGCGTATTGTGTGATGTCTTTAGAATTGTATTTATGTCCAGGAATGATGTTATTTAGTCTTGTAGGTTAGGGACCGCATGTAAATAATAAACATTGATAAGAAGTGATTTTTTAGTGGCGTCTGATTGGTCGGTTCTTCTAGAATGGATGAGGAGGGAGGTATACTGAGTGAGCCGGTCTGTCGTCCGCGCGATGTGGACGAGTTTGGTGAGGTCGATGAAGACGAGATGGTTGCAACAGAACGAGAACTGGCAGAAGATGCCCAGTGGAAGAAAATTCAACAGAATACCTTCACCAGATGGGCGAACGAACACCTGAAAACCGTGGAGAAGCACATCGGTAACCTAGAAACGGACCTGAGCGATGGTCTTCGGCTGATAACACTCATCGAGGTCCTCTCCGGCAGAAAACTGGGCAAGTTTAACAAGAAGCCGAGTTTTAGGTCACAGAAACTGGAAAATGTCTCGGTTGCTCTTAAATTCCTCCAAGACGACGAAGGCATACGTATCGTTAACATCGGTAAGTTGATTTTTCCGCATCAGAACTATCAGAAGAAGTGACATCACCTAACAAATTGTTTTAATTAAGCCTCGGACACTTGCAACAAACAATAACTCGATTGGGTTTATAAATAGCACTGTGTAATAAGCAGATCGGTTATAAAGAATGTGAATCATCAATTAACATTATTTACGAAGCTTGTAAATCTATTGATAAGAAAAGATGCGATAAAAATTATATTCTTACTGTAAGTATTTATTTTTTAAAATGTCAATAGCGTAATCGCCAATATCAATATAAACGTCAGGAAATACCTTGTTGATTTACCGCTTTACCAACAATAAATTACAAGCCTTGCAGAATTGTTGATAATTTAGCAGATTTAGAAGAACCAAGACGGGATTTGGACACTGTGGCTCACTCATAGAATTTTCAAGGTTGTGCAACCGAAATATAACCAGTTTTTCGTGTCGTCTCGCGTTTTTTAGGGTTAAAATGGTAATCTTGAGGAGTCAACTATGTCTAGCAGATAAGAAGACAGACATACCTTTTAAGATATGTTGAAAGTGTGGTCTGTTTGCATTTCGTAGAATCGTTCTTCTTACTCATAACAGAACTCACCTTTATTTAAAACAAAACTTAGTCACGGAATTCGTGATTTTTTTCTAATAATAAATTATGTTTAAAAAAAAATGATGTAATACTTGATAACAGTTTGAAGTGATAACGTTATTTCCTTTTGTTAGTTATTATATGTTATTTATTAATTATAAAACTGTGATCTAATAATAATTTAGCAGAATTATGACCTCATATCTTTAATGCAGGTTGCATTGTTGTTTGTAATGCACATCTTTGTGATGTCAGTGAATACTATGATGTCAGTAACATGATGTCACGTATTCATTTTTGAAGTTTTGGTAATAATGATTGTCAATGGTGGAATGCTTTTGTTGACCTTCAGTCTGTGCTGCAGTGAATTTGGAATGAACTTTTTAATATATCCATATAAAGAGCATTTCTATTTTAGGAGAGTGATGTAAATCGTTGACCTTGTAACACATTTGTGTTACTGTATACCTTACCGTGTTTTGTCTGAACGTAAACCATAAAATACACCTCAATACTAAATCTGGCTGTGTATTTTAATTTGTTCGTTGAATTTTTCAAGTGATGCTAATCATAAATTATCCAGTTGATTTTACATATATTATTTTTTTTCTGACATTTATGGTGGTTTCAACCACCACCCTTGACTTTATATTGTTTATTAGACTCTTGACAATAATTCTGGTTAATTTCATTAAGATCGTTCAATTATTTTTGAAGTTGGAAGCATTTGAAAATGTCTGAATAAATTTGCCTTCATAAATTACACGCTTGACTTTATGTTGTTTTGTCTGACAGTTAAGGCGGTTTCAACCTCTACTCTTCTCTTTATATTATTTATTAGACTCTAAACAATAATTCTGATTAATTTCATTAAGATTGTTCAATAATTTTTGAAGTTATAATCATTTGAAAATGTCTATGAATAAATTTGCCTTCATAAATTGCTCGCTTGACTTTATGTTGTTTTATCTGACCGTTAAGGCGGTTTCAACCTCTTCTACTCTTGTCTTTATATTGTTTAGTAGACTCTTGACAAAAATTTTGGTTAGTTTCATTAAGATTGTTCAATAATTTTTGAAGTTATAATCATTTGAAGATGTTTATCAATAAATTTGCCTTCATAAATTGCTCGCTTGACTTTATGTTGTTTTGTCTGACAGTTAAGGCGGTTTCAACCTCTACTCTTGTCTTTATATTGTTTATTAGACTCTAAACAATAATTCTGATTAATTTCATTAAGATTGTTCAATAATTTTTGAAGTTATAATCATTTGAAGATGTTTATCAATAAATTTGCCTTCATAAATTGCTCGCTTGACTTTATGTTGTTTTGTCTGACAGTTAAGGCGGTTTCAACCTCTACTCTTGACTTTATATTATTTATTAGACTCTAAACAATAATTCTGGTTAATTTCATTAAGATTGATCAATTATTTTTGAAGTTGGAAGCATTTGAAAATGTCTATCAATATCTTCGCCTTCATAAATTGCTCGTTTGACTTTATGTTGTTTTGCCTGACAGTTAAGGTGGTTTCAACTTCTACTCTTGACTTTATATTTTTTATTACACTCTCGACAATAATTTTGGTTAGTTTCATTAAGATGGTTCAATAATTTTAGGAGTTAGAACCTTTTGAAAATGTTGATCAATATCTTTATCTTCATAAATTGTTCCTAATAAAATATAATGTAAATGATTACGTACTGGTTTTGCCGAAATAACCACAGTGCGCAGTTTTGTGAACTGCTAATTGACAAATAACAAGCATTAAGTGAATAATATGTTTATTAGCGCTTCTGTTAACGCTTCAGAAGCAGAATACAATGCCAGCTAAGCGAATATTCAAGAAATTCTTTGTTATATTACGCACTAACTGCCTCGGACTTATTTCTACATAAAGTATTATAATTCATTTCAGATTCTACACATATAGTAGACTGTAAATTGAAATTAATACTTGGTTTAATATGGACGTTAATTTTACACTATTCCATCTCCTTGCCGATGTGGGAAGGAGAAGACGATCAGCAAAATGGCGGGCAAGGGCCCACGCCAAAGCAAAGGTTGATGAACTGGATCCAAAGCAAAGTTCCAGATTTGCCAATAAATAACTTTACGACCGACTGGAACAACGGCAAAGCGGTCGGTGCTCTGGTAGACGCAGTGGCACCAGGCCTATGTCCAGACTGGCCGGTAATATTCAATTTTGGACATTGATCTTTCAATGCTTCAACTCAATCTTGCAATTTTAGGATTGGGATCCTGAAGACTCCGCCCAAAATGCCTCCGAAGCGATGGGATTGGCCGATGACTGGCTGAATGTACCTCAGTTGATAAAACCTGAAGAAATCGTCAATCCTAACATCGACGAGCAATCAATGATGACCTATCTATCACAATATCCCAACGCCAAATTGAAATCCGGAGCCCCACTAAGACCAAGAACAAATGCCAACAGGTAATTGTCATTATTGTTGGTATTAGCGCCGTTTTTACACAGAGAGAAAAGAAAAATATCAAAAAAAATATCGTTTTATTCAATTTTTTCTCTCTCTGTATACAACAGAGGCGTGAATAATTGTAAATATATAAATGTATCATTACTTTGTTTAATAAAAACGAATGCACATCCTCAAAATCAACTAATCATCGTCATAATTGGAATCTACTTGATAATTAATGTTTTAATATTTCTGTTTTTTCGCGTTCAGTTTACCCCCACCTCGGTAAGTCGACAGTAGGAGAAAAAAAAACTAATTGTTTTTAACCATTTTACTTGGACTAATACCATTTTTATATTCAGGGCTTCACACCATTCTTTTTTTTTGTTTGTTTTTGAGTTTTTTGACACATTAGAGGTGGTTTCAACCACTAATTTTGACTTGGTCTTGTTTATTAGGCTCTTGACAATAACACAAGACAAGAAGGTGGATTTGAAAATGCTTTGAAAATGGTTTGTACGACCACCACAGCCAATCACAGCTTATCGTCATTGTCGCGGTTTCCTCTCCGAAACCTCGACTTATGGTTTGAAGCCCTGATTACATTGCATGCTGGTTGATTTTTTTCTGAAATCTATTTTTCCGAGTGTTTTTTTGTCCAAGTTTCAGCAAAGATATTTTTATTTCGATGATGCTTTTAGAGTAAGAGTTTATGGTCCTGGTATCGAACCAACTGGTCCAATCGCCGGCGCTCCTGCCAACTTTACAGTGGAGACATTCTCTGCTGGTCGTGGTCAGGTGGACGTTGTGGTCGAAAACCCGAAAGGCCAGAAGGAACCAGCGGAGGTTGTCTTCAACGAAGACAGAAATTTGACTTATTCCGTGTCGTATACGCCTCAGATGGAAGGGGTTTACGAAGTAACGGTGAAATTCTCTGGAAGGGAAGTTCCAAAGAGCCCTTACAGTGTCCTGGTTGAAGGCCAGGCTGGAGATCCGAGCAAGGTGACAGCCTCAGGCCCTGGTCTTCAAGCAGAAGGGGTCTTCATCAACAGGATGACCTATTTTGATATCTACACGAAAGAGGCTGGGAAAGGGGTTCCTCAAGTGGTGATTTTGGATCCTCAAGGCCACAAGAATTCAGTCCCGGTGACAGTCAAGCAGACACACCCTGATATTTGGCGATGTGAATACGTCTCATCAGCTGTTGGTTTACATTCCGTTAATATATTTTTCGCTGGTCAGTCCGTTCCCAACAGTCCTTTTGGAGTCAAAATTTCACCAGGTAAGAACATTACAAAGTTTGCTTAAGCTTGTTTTTTTGTTCTATCAGCATTTTTGTTTTATCACCAGTTTCTGATGCTAAGAAAGTGAAGGCGAGTGGTCGTGGATTGCAGCCGGTGGGTGTTCGTGTCAAGGACGATGCCGACTTCAAAATATACACTGAAGGTGGTGGTGAGGGTCAACCAGAAGTGCAGGTCATTGGTCCTGGTGGGGTTAAGCTCCCATGTAAGCTGAAGAAGCTTGATGCCACGACCTACTACGCCATGTACACTCCTACGAAAGAAGGGCAACACCTGGTCAAGGTGACATTTGGTGGTCAGGAAATTTACAAGTCTCCATTTGAATTAGCGGTGGGGCCGTACAAGGAGACTCAAATCCGAGCTTACGGTCCTGGATTGGTGGGAGGAGTGGTGTGTTATCCAGCTCTGTTCACTGTGGAAACCAATGGGGAGACTGGAGCTTTGGGCTTTAGCATCCAAGGTCCTTCTCAGGCGAAAATCGAATGCCACGACAACGGAGATGGTTCTGCTGACGTCAAGTACTACCCAACAGCTCCTGGAGAATACGCCGTGCACATCCTCTGCGATAACGAAGACATTCCTAAGAGTCCTTTCATTGCTCAAATACTTCCAAACACCGACTACTATCCAGATAGGGTGGAGGTGTTTGGTCCTGGGATAGAACCATCTGGGGTCCAGAAGGGACAACTTGCCAAATTCGTCATTGATCCCAGGAAAGCTGGATCAGCCCCAGTCGACGTCAAAGTCTCAGATGCCAATAGCAATAGTGTGAACATAAAACTAACTCCGAAACCAGATGGAACCATAGAAGCCTCCTACACTCCAACTAGTGGCAACAAACACACGATCCAAGTGAACTACGGAGGAGTCGCCACGAAAAATTCTCCTTATAGGGTCCACGTTTTCGAACCTTTAGAAGTTTCGAAGGTCCAAGTCTTCGGGCCTGGCGTCCAGAACGGTGTTAAAGCCAACTCTCCAACTCATTTCAATGTGGATGCAAGGTAAGCCATTCTAAACCATTCAAGATTGATAATTATAACTGGGAAATGTTGGTTTTTAGAGATGCTGGTCAAGGTGAGTTGGAGATCAGCATCAGAAACGAAGATACCAAACAACAAGTGCCTGTCAAAGTGACCGATAACGAAGATGGGACTTACGCCGTGGATTATGAAGCAGAATCTCCCGGCCTTCACACTTGCACTCTTCATTATGGCGGGCTCAAGGTGCCTTCAACACCAGTCCAGTATAAAGTGCTTCCCAATGTGGATGTCTCGAAGATCAAAGTTGATGGATTGGAGCCAAGTAAGTTGTTTTTTCTATCATGTACCATCGTTCTTTTTTTGTATACTTCATCATTTAATACCCGGTGTATGGTTATCATAGTGTTGGGCACAATCAAATGATTTGAAGAAACTGTCTGTCAAAGAATTTGTCCGTCAAAAAATTTGTCCGTAAAAGAATTAATTTCTTGAAGAATTGTTTCCTTGTGCCCATCTCTTCTTATCATCTGATGACATGTATTCCCATTTTCGATCACACAGCTGCCCCGGTAAATAGTTTACAACAATTTAGAGTAATAACGCAAGACGCTGGCAAGGCTGAATTTGCGATATCGATAACGAGTCCTTCAGGAAGTAAGGTCAAAGCCCATATTATCCCCACCCACGAAGGATATCTCGTGAATTTCACTCCTACCCAGTTAGGAGAATACCTTTTGGGCATATCTTTTGGAGGGGAGCCGATAAGCCAACGACCTTACCACCTAACATGCCTGACAGGCAGTGACCCATTGAAGGTGAAGGCTTCTGGAGTTGGCCTTCACAGAGGGATCGTTAATAAGCCTGCCGAATTCATGATTGACACTAGAGGGGCAGGACAGGGTGGTTTGGGCGTGACAGTTGAAGGCCCTTGCGAAGCAGCCATCAATTGCCGAGATAATGGCGATGGAACATGCTCAGTCGCTTATTTGCCCACGGAAATTGGCGACTATGGAATTAACATAACATTTAACGACCAGCATATACCTGGCAGCCCTTTCCAAGCTCTTATTGTACCGGAAGTTGACGTAAACAAAATAAAAGTGTCAGGAAGCGGCATCCAGCTAAACGGTAAAATGGTGTGCATTGCTTTGTCTTGTTCTGCGTGTATACTAATTCGATTTGTCCTAACCGTGTGCAATGTCAAATACTAAATATCACGTAGTTAACATCATCTTTTTCTTATTATTGCGTTATGGTGCTTTCACAACCAACTCTGTACAGGAAATACTTCTACACAGACAAAAACACTGACATTTGTCAGAAAAAAATAAATATCTCCCGAAATAATTTAGATACTCTACTGCTGTTTTTATATACGTAATTTACAAGGTTTTCTGCATAATATGTCCAAAAATCAACAATTTATCTTCTCTAGTAAACACGCTATTAGAGGACAGAAAAACTATTACAGGCCAGAAAAAGAGTAGAATTAAAAAACCGCAACATCTGTTGAAAAAATTAAATATCTCGCGAAATAATTTAGATACACAACTGCTGCTTGTATAGACGTAATCTACAAGGTTTTCTGCATATTATATGTCAAAATTAATCATTTATCTTGTCTAGCAAAGAAGTTATTAGAGATTATTAGAAACCAGAAAACGCGCACCTTTCATTTTAAATCTGGCGCAGTACAGTCCGTTGTGAACGCTACCAACGCCCCACTCCAACGTCCGTACGTTGGTTTATTCCTCCAATAAGGGTTATCCTTTTTCATAGGTGTTTTCATCGACTCACCTACCGACTTCTTTGTGGACACGCGAGGCTTACCAAGCACCGAAGACAGCAAAGTAACATGCACCATAACAAATCCATCCGGGGCCCAAACCGAAAAACTGGTAACCCCTCTGATAGATGGAACTTACAAAGTGAGCTATACCCCATTCGAAGAAGGCACGCACACCATTGACATCTTCTACGACAACATGCCAGTGCCTGGATCTCCCTTCAGAGTCAACGTCCGTCGTGGTTGCGACGCCAAAAAAGTTCGAGCCTTTGGACCTGGTTTAGAACAAGGCCTGGTGAACGAAGCCAATGTCTTCACGGTCGAAACCAAAGGCGCCGGGACTGGAGGTTTGGGTTTGGCCATTGAGGGACCCTCAGAAGCCAAAATGACCTGCAAGGACAACAGAGATGGCTCATGTTCGGTCGAATACGTCCCTGCGGAACCAGGCGAATACGATATAGCTATCAAATTTGCTGAACAACACATCCCAGGGTCTCCTTTCAAAGTCCAAGTTGATAATTACGTGAACATCAACTCCGTCATGGCTTATGGTCCTGGTTTAGACCCAACGAAGTGCCGCAGTGGTGTCCCTGCCAAATTCACCATTGATGCCTCGAAATCAGCAAAGGCTCCTTTGGCGGTCAACATTCGTTCTGATCAAGGACCTCTTCCTAAAAAACCGGAGATCGTGGATAATGGGAATGGGACTTACGACGTGACGTACATTCCTCCGAAGGAAGGCTCGAATCTTCAGGCGCAGATCTTGTACAACAACAAGGATATCATGAATAGCCCTTTCACGATGAAGGTCAAGCCTTACGCCGAGCCGGAGAAGGTCAAACTGAGTGGGCCGAGCATCTCGGAGAAAGGAGTTCCTGCATCTCTTCCTACCACGATAAAGATCGACACCAACGAGGCTGGGTATGGTGATTTGGAGGTTAGGGTTGTGGGCCCTGATGGTAGTCCAAGACAAGTGACGATTGTGGATAATGGTGATGGTACTTTTAATGCCACTTACGTCCCGGATGATTGCGGAAGGTACCAAATTGGTGTTAAGTATGCGGGAAAAGATGTTCCAAATGCGCCGTTCAAAGTGCAAGCCTTTGCGACCGGGCAAGCTGACAAATGCAAGATAACTGAAGGCATACAGAGGTGCCTTACCAGTGGTGAAGAGTACTGCATCACGGTCAATGCTGGAGACGCTGGTTGCGGCGCTGTGACCTGCAGAATCAGGTCAACATCAGGAAGGTATTGGCTTATAACCTTAGAAGTTGCTCAAGTTGATAAGTAATCATTTTTTTCGTATTTTTTTGCAGTGATTTAGATATTGACATCGTGGATAATGGAGATGGGACCTTCAGCATATATTACAACGTCAAAGATGCCGGGGAGTATACGCTCAGTGTCAAGTTTGGAGGTCAGCCAGTTCCAGAAGGATTTTACACATTCACGGTAAGTACATTTTCTATAAATATATAAAAATCAGCAGAAAAACATGTCTTTGGTGGCAGCGCTTAAAATGCACGGGGGCGGCAGTTATGAACTAAAACAGGAAAAATATCAAAAAAAAAACTAGAAAAGTTGAATCAATTTTAACCAAGTTTAGAATATAAGTAGAATAATTATATCAGAGCAAAACATTGGCGGGGGTGGCAGATCGAGGGCCGAAAAAAAAAATTTTGTTTTGTATATAGAGTGCGGTGTTATTGGTTTCGCAATATTTGTGCAGCAAGTTGATAAATAATTTGACGATATATTTATAGATCGCGTGTACAAATAGGTCGTTTTGTAGGGAGTGTAGTAAGTGAGATGAAAATGTCGGTTGAATATGATTTCAGATTTCCGGAATGTACAGAAAACAGTTAGATGTTTAAATATAGACACCGAAAACCATGCGTCTCTCTCTAGGTTACAAGTTATAATCAAAAATATGCGCGCCATTAAGAAAATTTGTTTTTAATATTTTCGGATCGTATTAGTTTTATAGCCGACGACAAGAGGCGAACGCTTCCGAGCGCGAATCCTTTATATTTTGAAACACCGCCCCACGACAATCAAAAGTAGATATTGCATTGTCTCCAAACAGTAGTTGTTGCATACAAACACAAAAGTGCAGAGGTATGTTTGATTTGCACTAAAATTCTTCTACCTACAACAAATTTATTAATATCGTAAAGCTTAAGCTTTGTTTAATAGTGTAGGGTCCTTAACAAAAACACTTTTGTTTTACAACAAGCTATTAAATCTGTTGTCTTTATGCCAAGACGCTGAAAGCTTCCAATTATGTATTCCTAACTGGGTAATCAGTCAAATTTGTCAAGAGAAACATTAACTATACCGCTCGGGCTTTAGTGTCCTGAAAAGTCTTGTGGCACCTAATTTTTAATCGTCTATTTCCGTTCTGTTTATTTCGTCATCTTAGCAAGTGACGCGAGGATCAAATGCGATGTATTTTCGGGAGTAATTTATATAATTTTTGCGGCAACCAGAATCGTAAATCATAGTTTATAGGTTTTCTATAAACGGACGGTTTTTAGTTTGTGGCATTCGCGAAAATGCGACCGAGATATTTATTACGCCTCAAGAAGACCACCTGTCACCAATTTTTCAGTTCCTACACTATTTTCGGATCATATTCACGAACTAATTTACACTTATGTACTTTGTTACACATAGCTTTTCGAATATATATACCCTGTGTACATATAGAACAGCGGTTCCCAACCTTCTTGAGGCCCACCAAAAAATATTCAAGAGAGAGTCCATATTCAACGTAATTTGACATTTTTTACCATTCAAAAGAATGAGGCGTTCTTTTGAATGGTAAAAAATTCAAGGTTCAGCAGTAGTCTGCCATTATATGGCAATACCATCGGCCTTCATATCTTTCCTCCGTTATCTTGATATACGGCTGAAACCGCTGCTCTTGTTCTTCATTGTAATCACTCAGATTGTCAGAAAATTTATCTAAATGACTATGGAAATAATGTAACTTGGTACTCATAGTAGTTTTTCAAAATTTTGAAGCATTTTATCAACGATTTGTGTTGTTAATATTGTTCAGCTTGGTGATTTCCCAAAAAAAAAAATCGATAACTGGTACAGAGCTTGTCCATGCTTCAACCTAAGTCATTTATGGTCCATCAAAGATACCGGCTTCTAATTTTCCTGTATTGAGGCCAGGAAATGCTTAACAAATATATTTGGAACAAACATCATTCTTATATAAAGCTTCCACAAACTGTTTAATTAGCCCAAATTTAATATGTAGTGGCGGAAGAATTATTTGTTCTCGACTTATCAATGGTTCATGGCCGATGTTAGCTTTTCGTACGGTCATATTTATTCTCGACGGTCAGTTTTTCCTATCGCAATGTTCATTTTTTGCACGACTGTCCCACAGACTAAGAAAACAGGGACATATAGTGTATCCATTTTGCTGATCCGATAAAAAAGCAGCAGCAAGTTGTAGAGTAACGTGTTATATTTCAAAAAGTTAGTTCAAAGATTGGTTTTGATAAGTACAAACTTATACTATAGTTTTTTTCTTGTGAAGGCGGAAGAAACTAAAACAACTGCTAAAACAACAACAAGAACTCATACACAGACCGATTCTGCTATTAAGAAAACAACAACAACATCGCAAACTCAGTCAACGAGTAAAAAGCAACCAACATACAGGGCTGTTCATTTGGATAACATCCCATTGCCGACAACAGGGGGATTGGTCGTGGGTAAGTTAATTTATCGATAAATGCGGTGTTTAGGGCGATAAATTTTAATGGATGCGATGTTTTGATATTTAAAGAGGACATATTGGTAAGCGGTTAATTGGTAAACTGAAAACGACAGTAAAGTAATGATTTTTTTACGCGGGCCTGGTTATTTTCGTCCGGTATATAGGTATTACCTGTCCCGTACATTTTAGTTTGCAGCGGTTTCTATTTTCACTTATTAATACAATTTTTGACACGATCCGATGATATTTCCTCTTCTAACAGCGCGAAGATACTCTGCTCAGTTCTCGTGAGTTCGCTACATCAAAAACAACTCGTCAGAGGAACGGGTACTTGCAATTTTTTCGGTAAAGCATCTTTTTCGTTTTACGGTATATTTTTTGGGTGACGATATAACTATTTTTTTTTTTGAGGATTTTCTACACATTTGGCAAGTAATTATTTTTTTTTTATTAGTGTTTATTAGTAAATTTGAGTGCTGTTTTTAGTCAAAAAGGAGAATCTTAGTACTTTTTGCCTTAGAATTTGATAAGGAATCCAAAAATGTACCACGATATTTTTTCGTTGAACACCCTGTATAAGTAAAAATAATTTTAGTACCCGCATATATAGAAAAATCAAAGTTCGTATATCTTGAATGCGAGGTGTGGTTATTAAAGTGAATCTAAAATTGCGCATCGCTCATTTTTTCGGTAACATTCTTGTACTATATCCAAAAATAAGGCAGTTCGAGTAATTGGGACACGAATAATTTGTTTACTTGAGATTTAAATAGATATATGGGGGACACGCTTTTTATCTTTTATATAAACTTTTTGGCGCTAAGCGTCAAAATAGTGTTTCGCGAAAAATTTACCCGAAAAATATACAAAAAACGTTGCTTTCAAGTCGAAAATGATGCTTTACTATGTTCTTGTGATTAGACCATGTACCACTGGTTAAACATACCGGAAATACCGCAGGCAACTTGGTCGGAAATTTCGAACTTTTTCTGGGAGAAATACAAGTGCGTCACTCATTCCGTTATCGACCACGAAGAGAAAGCAATCGTTTATACTAAAGTTCCGTCGGTACCAATCGGAGGAAAAGGCTTTGGTGTAGATTTCGCCCCAATAACTTTTCTCTCCGCTTTTACCATCCAGAGCCATAAAGGTACCGATCCAACCCAAAAAACAGAAGTAGAAAACTACAATTTCTGGCCTACTTCTACATTTTCCGGCAATTCCCACAATTTCTTATATTTTCAGCCGATATAAAGATGCCTTCCGGGAACGTGGATAAGCCAATCATAGAAGACAACAGAGACGGCACGGTCAGCATAAAATACGACCCTAGAGAAGAAGGTCTTCACGAACTCTCGGTAAAATACAATGGGGAGCATGTCCAAGGGTCCCCGTACAAGTTCCACGTGGATTCCATCAGTTCCGGTTACGTAACAGCTTATGGTCCGGGTCTAACCCATGGGGTAAGCGGCGAACCAAGCAATTTCACGATCTCCACGAAAGGAGCTGGAGCTGGCGGTCTCTCCATGGCCGTGGAAGGCCCCAGCAAAGCCGAGATCAGCTGTCACGACAACAAAGACGGCACGGTGTCTGTATCTTACCTCCCAACAGCTCCGGGGGAGTACAGAATCTCCGTCAGGTTCGGCGATAAACATATCAAAGGCTCGCCGTTCAACGCGAAGATTACTGGTGAAGGTCGGAAGAGAAACCAAATCTCTGTTGGTTCTTGCTCCGAGGTGTCACTCCCTGGCAAGATTTCCGACGCTGACATCAGGTCTTTGAACGCTTCCATCCAAGCCCCGAGTGGTCTTGAAGAGCCATGCTTCCTCAAGAGGCTCCCAACTGGGAATATTGGTATTTCCTTCACTCCCAGGGAGATTGGAGAACACGTCGTCTCTGTTAAGAAGATGGGGAAGCACATCACCAACTCACCATTCAAAATCAACGTTTGCGAGCGAGAGGTGGGCGATGCCAAGAAGGTCAAGGTCTCAGGCAATGCTTTAACCGAGGGCAAGACCCATGTGGACAACACATTCACCGTAGACACGAGGAACGCGGGCTTTGGCGGTTTGTCTTTGTCCATTGAAGGCCCCAGCAAAGCCGAGATCCAATGTTCCGACAAAGACGATGGTACTCTAAACATCTCATACAAGCCCACCGAACCTGGGTATTACATCGTCAATTTGAAATTCGCCGACCATCACGTCGATGGGTCTCCCTTCACCGTGAAGGTCACTGGTGAAGGCTCCAACCGCCAAAGAGAGAAGATCCAACGCACTCGCGAAGCCGTGCCGATCACCGAAGTGGGCAGCCAGTGCAAACTCACCTTCAAAATGCCCGGCATCACTTCCTTCGATCTTAGTGCTTCCGTGACGTCTCCAGGTGGAGTAACTGAAGACGCGGTTATCAACGAGGTTCAGGATGGACTCTACGCTGTCCATTTCGTCCCAAAGGAACTTGGGGTTCACACCGTCTCCGTGAGATACAAGGAAATCCACATACCTGGATCTCCGTTCCAATTTACCGTTGGACCTTTGAAGGATCATGGTGCCCATTTGGTCAAGGCTGGTGGGGTCGGTCTGGAGCGCGGTGAACAAGGAGAATTGAACGAATTCAACGTCTGGACTCGGGAAGCGGGCAGTGGACAACTTGCCATCTCCGTTGAGGGTCCCAGCAAAGCAGAAATCAACTTTACAGATCGGAAAGATGGATCCTGCGATGTGTCCTACAGAGTCTCCGAACCAGGTAAGTCTTCTGGTGACACCAGTGCTTCAAACAAAGAAGATCGCAGTTGTAATGCAACTAAAACTATTCTCTGGTTTCAAGATCATGTTTATAACTTTTGTTTCATCTCCTCACAGGTGAATACCGTATTGGTTTGAAGTTCAACGATGAACACGTTCCTGATTCTCCGTTCAAGGTCTACATCTCTCCGGCGGTTGGTGATGCGCACCTTCTTGAGGTGGCCCAATTCCCTGAAGGTTCCATCCAAGCCGATAAGCCTTCCCAGTTCATCGTGCGTACGAATGGAGCCAAAGGCGAACTCGACGCGAAGGTCATTGGACCTTCGGGCCATGAAGACGATTGCTTCATCCAGATGATCGACCTGGAGGAATATTCCGTGAGGTTTATGCCGCGGGAAAATGGGATTCACAAGATCCACTGCAAGTTTAATGGCGTCCACATTCCTGGGTCTCCGTTCAGCGTGAAGGTCGGCAAAGACACCGCTGACCCTGCTGCGGTCCACGCGGCCGGTTCTGGCTTGGATGCCATCAAAACAGGTGTCAAGACGGACTTCATCATTGATACTGTTAACGCTGGAGCTGGAACTCTGGCCGTGACCATCGATGGCCCCAGTAAGGTGTCCATGGATTGTACTGAGGTTGAGGAAGGATATAAGGTCCGTTATACCCCGCTAGCACCTGGAGATTACTTCGTTAGCATTAAATACAACAACAACCACATTGTTGGATCACCCTTCAAGGTCAGAAGCGTTGGTAAGTGTTGTTATTGAAGACCATACATCAGATTTATTAACTGGGTGGTTCTTTTGTTAGGTGACGCTAGTGTTGTGGATGTGGGGTCTCAAGAGACATCCTCAGTCGTTGTTGAGACTGTGGCCAAAGTAGGAAAAGCTGTCAAAACTGGTCCTGCAATGCCTGCCTTCAAGAGTAACGCCAGTAAGGTGACTTCCAAAGGAATGGGCTTGAAGAAGGCTTATATGGGGAAGCAGAATCAATTTACGGTGTCTGCTAACGATGCTGGTGAGTTCTTGTTGCGGTCACATCTTGACTTGTCTTTATTTTTGTATTTTCTTTTAGGAACAAATATATTGTTTGTTGGAGTGCATGGTCCCAAGGGTCCATGCGATGAGGTGTTTATAAAACACTCCGGTCATAACCAATACCAAGTTAGCTATCTTGTCAGAGATAAGGGTGATTACATCGTCATCGTGAAGTGGGGCGATGATCATATTCCTGGGTCGCCGTTCAAAGTGGAGGTTTAGTTTAATAAGAAATGAAGATGGGTTTTTTCGTTCACATGCCATTATTGAGCTAACACTTTTTATCTATAACTTTGTCGAAACTTTTCCACTTCAAGCTTCATCCAAGTTGGGCTTTTTCAAATTTGGTTTCAAAGAGCTATTTCTTTTGTTTATTTCTTTTTTTTAGTTATTTGTGCCTTACTATTTTTATTATGTACGTTTGTAATAGGCTTTTACTTATAACGTTATTTATTTTATAAAAGATTATATGAGATATATTATATTCACCTATTTGCGATTATAAGAATTTCAGCGAATAAACATATTATCTGATGATCTTTGTTGTTTCCTTCCCAAATGGGGTTTCTACTTTATATAATACATTTTTCTTTACGTGCCACTCTGCAAAATTCCAAAGCAAGTAACACAAAGTGAACTCGAGTAACATAAAGTGGGATCCAGTAACATGAAGTGAAAGCAAGCGACACATGGCATGTTACTTACCTTCATTACGTGCCACGCAAAGTTTCAAAGCGAGTAGACTAGTTTTAAACTAAGATCACCGTGACATATGCAACCAATTGTACACAGTCTATTGTTTATAAATGACCCGCGTGTATTTGGTTGCATTACAACTGTGATGTTCTTAGTTAGTTCCAGAATTTCAATGACCAAAGTATATAATGAAAATTGAAAAGTCAATTATAGTAATATAATTTATTTTAATCGATATAAACAATACACAAAAAATTTCTTATGTTATTCCGTTCATACAATTGTATTAATACTCCTCTATTAAATAACAGTATACACAAGATTCCCAATGAATCTCATCATGTTTTTTCCACAGTGGACCATATTTTAAAATTCATACAGAGGAATTGATAAAATACGACACACCGCAGCCGGTACACGTTTCATTTATTATCGTGACTGTATGGAGCTAATTCTCAAGCCGGAACATGACTTTCCGATCTCCGCTACCCCGCAAACATTACACAGCGTTCCCTTATATTCCGGCAAGTAACTAGTATTGCACAACGAGCATTTCTCTTCCATCTTGCCTCTATAGATAGGTCTGTATGACGTACCACACAAGCTAAACGGATTATGCTCGTCGTATTGCAGACCTAGCTCATCCGTCATATTTGAATCGCACGCCAGCAATATCTTCCTTGCCTGCTGGGAGACTTCAGGCCTCGGGCCAAGTTCCAGCAGACGTTTGGCGAAACTAGCCGCGGTTTTATAATTCTTCATCTTGAAGAACATATTCAGCGCCGTCCGCAAAGTAAGGATCTGATGCACCGGCTGGAGGTTGCAATGCGTGAAATACGCCGCCATCTCGCACTGTCGCTTCTGTTCTTCCCCGCTGTTCTTCGGGAGGCTCTTCCGCAAGGTCTCCATCTTCAAACCCAGGATGTACTCGCTGCATATCTTCAGGAGTTGCTCAGCCTCCGCAACTTCTTGTTTACTGTCCACAACGAGCAGCGTTACTTGCAGAAGAAGCTCTTGGAATCTCTCGATGGCTTCCGAGAATTTCCCACCGGTCGTCAGTTGGTAGCAGACTTGTAAACGTTGCACGAGGTCTTTCAACTTGATGGTCACCAAGCGTGTCGGCGCAGGTCGTTTAGCGTCTTTTGAAATGCGATTTATATAATTGTGGAAAGGTGGGATGTTCTGCTGCCAGGTAAGGTACGTTTTCGAGGACATATAGACGTTCATGAAGAGGGAACGGTAAGGAACGAAGTTAACAACGCCGATTTGTTCGTTTAGCAGCCTGCAAGCGGATTCGAAAGAACCAGCACCGATGTGGTCGGCCGGTAATTGCGATATTTTTACCCAAGTTGCTTGCCCGACGTTACCGGCCGTCGGTAAATGCACAAATCCCGTGCCATACGTTTGTTTCGACGGGGCTAAGTCTGGTATTTCTAGATCGGCGTCGTCCACGTCCCAGCCGCCTTCGCCATCGCCTGTCGGGTCAACTTTCTTGATAACAACGTCACCTTCCTCGTCGATTTCTTCGTCGTCGTCGCCCCATCCGCCTACCTCGGCTACACCCGTGTCCAAACTTGGGTCTACCTCCAAGTTACCCAAATTCGCAGCTTTTGCTATGCTCGCGTTTTCAAAGAATCCCTATAAACAAATTTATTGTTATTGTTGTCTTATTAAATGGAATAACTAAAAAAAGTCAACTGAAAGAATATATTTGAACACTCTGTACAATTAAGTTCTAGATTTTGGTTGGGGGTAGCTGTGATTGGCCGAGGTGGTCGTAAAAGTGCTTCCAGCTATGATGTAGAAACAGATGGCTGCCTCTCATTTTTAGATGATTGGGGTTTTTGTAAAATTATTCTATAAAAACAGAAATAAAACAAGACTTACTCTATTGACGGTGAGTAACGGCCAATTGCTTTCTGCCTGTTGAACGGGTGGTGGTGGTTTCATAAACAAAGCATCCGGTTGAACATCTGGAATGGTTTTGTCCCCAAACGTGGCTTTGAGTTCTTCGGCTTCTTCGTCAAGTCCGTGGGTGGCAGCGGTCAAATAAGCGAGTGAATGTAAATTGGAGTCTTTTAGAATCCTGATTCGTTCCTCGACGTCTCCCAAGAGCAAGGTTCCGTGGTACTGTGCGGACCTCTCCTTTCTAATCTCGGCGATTTTCGTCATTTTCCTGAGCTTGTCCAAGTTACCGGTGATGAGGTACAAGAAGGACAATTTATCAAAGCTTTTGGTGCGCTGGTAGCACATTTCAACGACCTGGTGATTGCCGTGCATCAGGGCTGCTTCGGCGAGTTGATCCCAGCATGTTTTATCGTTGAGGGCCTTGGCGGCGTCCAGGGCGATCTCGATGTTGCCGCATTCCAGCGCTAAGGTGAAGCGGGTCTTGTCGTCTTTCACGAAATGTAGGGCAACCTCCGGGTAGCCTTTTTTCTGCAGGTAGGCGATGATGGCCTGTCCGACCAATTTTGCGTTCTTCACCATGTAGAGTACCTCTTCGTACTTGTGGTGGATCAGAGCAAGCTTGAATTTGAACTCCGTCGGGTCGATGGTAAACGTTCTCGGTTTGTATTCCCGGTCCAAGCAGAATACGTTGTTGCCCTTGACTCTGGTGATGTAAATTGGCAGATCCAAGGTCCTTATGATCCCGTGATCCCTGCAAAAATTTAAAAGAGAATTCGTTAGACTATCATAAGACGTTCCAAAGGCGCGGGAAATGTTATTGGTAACTACTTACCCGTTGATTAGGGTGTACTTGATGTGATTACTGGTGGTGTAAATGAACACACCGGAGTCGTCCCAAGCCCCTGATTTGACCCTGCTGCTTTCGTTCAGCGAGCATAGGAGATCCAGCTTTCTGTTGCAGATCGTCACGCTGTGTCTGCCCAGCAACGCGACGTAGGTCATATCAGCTGACCACACAACGTAACGCAGATTGGTAACTTTAACTAAAAGAATAAAGTCATGAGTAATGGTTGAAAATACCATTAATGTCAAAGAAAGCAATACAAAGTCAAGGCAACAATTTATGAAGGCAAAGATATTGATAAGCGTTTCTACTTAAAAAATAGTTAAAGAATCTTAATGAAACTAACCAGAATTATTGCCAAAGGTCTAAGGAACAATATAAAGTCAAGAGTAGTGGTTGAAACTACCATAAATGTCAGGCAAAACAATATAAAGTCAAGGGGACAATTTATGAAGACAAAGATATTGATAAACATTTTTCAAAAGCTTCCAACTTCAAAATTAACTAAACAATCTTAATGAGACTAACCAGGATCATTGCTAAGAGTCTAATAAACGATAGAAAGTCAAGAGTAGTGGTTGAAACCACCAAAATTCTCAGGTAGAACAATATAAAGTCGAGGGAATAATTTATGAAGATATAGACATTGACAAACGTTTTTCAAAAGCTTCTAACTTCAAATTTAACTAAACAATGTTAATGACACTAACTACAATCATTGCCAAGAGTCTAATAAACAATATAAAGTCAAGAGTAGTGGTTGAAACCACCACCAATGTCAGACAAAACTATATAAAGTCAAGGGAACAATTTATGAAAGCAAAGATATAAATAACTTCAAAATTAACTAAAAAATCTTAATGGCACTAACCAGAATCATTGCCAAGAGTCTAATAAACAATATAAATTCAGAGTAGTGGTTGAAAACACCGTAAATGGCAGGCAAAACGATATAAAGTCAAGGGAACTATTTATGATGGACAATTTATAAAAGGCAAATTAATTGATAAACATTTTCAAATGCTTCTAACTTCAAAAATAATTGAACAATCTTAACGAAAGTAACCAGAATTATTGTCAAGACTCTAATAAACAATACAAAGTCAATTACGAAACTTTACCTTGAGCAACTGTACGCTTCTGCTGCACGTCAAACAAGATCACCGTATCGGTATCCCTCAGGAGCAACATACCGGTTCCCGCGTAGAAAATCTCGTCGCAGTTCGGCGTCTGCACCTTCTTGGTGACCTCATTCTTCAAATTCTTAATGACCAGCTGGTAGGACCTATCGAGCACGGCGAACCGATTCCTCGCCACCCAGAGCGCGGTGACCCCCGGAGACCTCTTGCTCTCCGCTTCGGGCACCTGGCTCTCCGAAGAATCATGCTCTTTCGGTATCGTATACAAATCATACGTGCTATTCTCCACCAACGTCGCGCGAGTACACAGCAGTACAGAATTCTCCGCAGGATTAAAAGACATACTGTACACCGGAGTCTTCCCTCCTCCACGAATTTGCACCACAGGCGTATCCTTGGACGTGGTGAAGTCCAATTTCCGCAGACAACGCTCCTTCACGTAATACAGCACGTTTCCAAACACGGTGTACGCCGGCCTCTCTCTTTCGAGTTTAAAAATCACCATTCCTGTGTCGTGTCCTGCAGCGAATAAATTCAAAGTCGGATGAGCCGTAAGCACCCAGAATCTTTCGTGTTCCCTCCTCGAAGTGTACAAACAAGTACGTTTTGACATATCCCACACCCGAATACTCTTATCCTCGCTGTTTGAGAGCAACAATTCTTGCCTGGGATGGAATAAAACGCAAGAAACGTTGTTGTAATGCCCCCGGCAGGTATCCAACTCCCAAGCTTTGCAATCGTTCATCCGCCAGAGTTTTATCTGCCTATCATCAGCTCCAGAAACAATAAGGGGTAAAGTAGGATGGAAAGCAGCCCAATTAACCCCTCTATCGTGCCCTTCGAGGACGTGTTTCACCACGGCGTCGGCCTGTCCGAATAAATCAGTGGCCCCGGGGTTTTTTAGGTGGTCTTCGAGGCCCCCTGGGCCGGGGGCGACGTTTTTTTTGCGAAGGCCGGAGATGTCCCAGACGCGGACGGTTTGATCTAAAGAGGCGGAGACTAGGAGGTCTTCGGAAGGGTGGAACATGGCGCACATGACGTAATGGTTGTGGCCGGTGAGGACGCAGATGCACGTGCGGCTCTGCCAGTTCCAAATGCGGATCGTTTGATCGTCCGACGAGGAGACTATCCACGGGTATTCGTGGTGGAACATGGTCGTCCGGATGTAATCCAGGTGACCGAGGAGTGTGAAAATGCAACGCTTTTGTTTGTAATTCCACACTTTGATTTTGTAGTCGTCCCCGCCGGAGACGAACAGAGGCTGTTGGTTGTGGAAGCAGATTCCACGGACCGGGCCGTCGTGTTCGTCGAATTTTTCCAGCAGGGTGCACATACGGAAGTCCCACAGTTGGATTATTCCGTTGTGCAGACTGTGAAGGGTCGATCGAATTATGAGATGAATTTTAAAGGAGTTTTAGATAAATACCTTGCTAATATCCATGGTCTCTTCGGGTGGAACGAGAGTCCCTTCACCCGAGCGGATTTCGTCTCGAATTTGGTCAACATCCCGGTAAAAATACAAACTACGGGCTTACGTGTATGTCCTGATAGGTTAGGATGGGTTAGGAGACTTTTGTTGACGTTGACAGATTCACATAACGAGACGCTCGGAACAAAAAACACACAAAACACGGCGGCTTCTCTTTATGTAAATAATTCGCCACCGAATACCTGCTAACGCGTTTATTATTTCCAAAATAATCCCGACTAAAAACCGCAACGACAACACGTCAGCAGACAGCACATAACACAACTCGGTCGATAACACCGATAACGACGCTTGAGGGCGCTTCCATTTAAAAAAGCACATAACCCCCATGAATTCTTAGGTTATGTGTGATATTTTAGTTTTAAATAATGTCTAACTCAGCGTATGTGATTTATCTCTAGTTTAATTATAATTGTTTAACCGGTGATTTATTTAGGTGTTGGAAGAAGATATGGTTGACCGTATCTGGTCGAGGAAGTGGATTAATAAGCACCGAGATTCAAGATATTTTAAACTTGCTGCAGGATGAATTATGCGATGGTATTCTCCAGTATAAACCGTACAAGAGCGACGCTAAAGGTCTTAGTTTGGCATCCCCGGGCAACAAATCCAAGGAAACCGGCAGCGTACTCGATAAGTTCCTGAAAAAACTAAGCGTTTACTTGGTGAGTATCAGTTTGTTGTCACAGCCGGTAGTTTTGTTTTTACGGTAGTCCCCTTTAGAATTTAGAGTACGACATGACATGGAAGGTGTTCTGCAACTTCCTGATCTTCGAGTATTACGGGAAAGTAGAAGACATCAAACGAATCGCCGAATACGAATTATACAACACTAACCTCTTCCATCAATTATGGCTGTTCTACACGTCCGAGCGCATGTTCACCATCAAAACCATGAAACACATATTGGAATTCGCAAAAGATAAAAACACCAAGTTCCACAAAGTCTACGCAGAGTTCATCAACAAGGTTAGTGCTGAAAAAATCCGTAATTCACTACTAGAACAATTCATCATGTTATCAAACGAGATACAACTAGACAACGAAGAATGCTGTCTTGATTTAACCGATTGGGTTGCCAGGAACAACCAAGAACAACTAGAGATCATTCATTGTATCATTTTATCAACCGAATACACCCCTGTTACTGTCCCAAACTTCATTAAATTCTTCGACGTGTTCCGAAGACATAACTTTGGAGCAAACCCCATAAACCCCAAAGTATTGACCGCATCGGACGAAAAAGACCTAAAACACGTCCGTTTCGGCCAATTATCTATCATGCTAGTCTCCATGGAGACTTACTGGGAAAATATCCCTGTTTGGCTGGAGTTTGCCCACGAAATCGAAACAAAAATCAACACTATGTACGAAAATGAATTATGCATTATGCTCTTAGCTTGGGCGGCCTTACAATTAACGGCATCCGAAAAATATCACATTTTATACGCGAAATATATTAGAGTTGCATTGGAACATCGTATTTTCGTACACTTATGCGAACTGGTTAAATTCTTCTCGGATCAAAACTGCATAACGGGGAATATCGTCAGAAGGGCGGTGTTTAAGATTGTCAAGTACATCAGCGTGCACTTCGAGGGTAAAGGCGCGATGCTTAATTTCTCCGGGGTCGTTGATTTGATCACGGAATTGGTTAAAGACGCTTCTCTAGCGGTTAAATTCCTAAAATCCGACGAGATCTTCCATCAGTTTTACTCGACGATCATCGACATGTTCCCCGTTTCCTACCAGTCGTTCTCCAAGGTCACACATCAACTCCTCGAACACGAGGAATTGGTAGATGAAGTGTGTCAAATCCTAAGAAATTTCGAGCGTTATACGGAAAAATACGATGAGGTATTTGTACTGGATTCGGATGTTAGTCTTTCGGTTGATTATCGACCGAGAAATAGCGGGCAATTGGTGATACCTGCCGGGACAAAAGCCAAGACCCGGGTGGTTTTCGACACGGCGTACCTTACCTTCAATTATAACTATTCGTATTTTACCGTGCTAGCTGATTTAACAAGTATGCTGGTTGTTAGCAAAGAACCTGAGCCATCGAGGACTTATAACATAGAGCTGGGGTACCGTATAATGGTGCAGATCCTCAAGAGGCGCTACGCACGCCGTGGCGAACTCGAAAGCAGTCTTAACTTAGCTGGGACGGTACTGGTGAAGTTATCAACTTGGCCCTTCTTCAGTACGGAGTTACTAGCGCTCTGCTTGGATATCTTCAAGGTTTTGATGGACCACGAAGGTGACCAGGTTTTAGGAACGTTATTCATAAATAATTTCTTGCCTAACGCGACTAAGGACGTCCACGATACCAAGAATTTCTTGGATGAGAATTTCTTGAGTACAAGCATCTTGCTGTTGGCGATTACCCATCAGATTCACGGGGGCCAGCAGGGGTTGTTGATGTCATACGCGCAGTTTGTGAAGAGCGTGATCAAGGAGAAGAAGGACTACGCAAAACTGCAAGTCCCCGGGGTTGTGTTTTTTTTGGTGCATGTTCTTCCTTCGCACTTGAGCTGGAAGTACGAGACCGTCTCCCAGCAGTATAAATTGACTGCGGAACTCTTGGATATAATATTAGTCATCTTCCTGAGGGAGAGTAAGGTAAACGACGATGTAAAAGCTCTTTATGGGTTCACGTTTAACTTAGTTGTTAATCACCGGCCGGTCGTGGATGCCTTAACTACGATGTTCCGTATATCGAATACTTATCTGCATACTCGGATGATGAAGGAATGTAACTGGCACTCGGGCACGGGTTACGCTGTTATAAACTGCGTGAAGAAAGTGTTGAGTCTGTTGAATATACTGCTTTCCTTGCACAACAGCGGCGAGAGGTGTCTGAATGGCACGGTTTTTCTTAACACTTTCTTGGACAGTACCATCAAACCTAGCTCTTTAAAAGTACTGACTAGTTACATGCAGCATACCTTCGACTCCAACATACCTAAATTGGCCTGCCAAGCGTTGAAGAAGTTAGCAATTGTAAGTATAAGTATATAAATCGTCGGCGTTCTGGCATTTACAACTGGTTTTTGACATTTAAATTCTGGAAGGCTGTAGTTTCCAGGATTAATTAACCAATCTATCGGTGAACTAAAACAGTATAGAAAGAATTTGTATTCCGTCAACTTTGGTTGTTATAGACAAAATTCAAAAGCGTGACATTTCACTCGCTTCTCGTAACAGTAAACTTTAAAAAATTCCCCTGTCAAGACTAGATATGGTGGAAGGCTGTAGTTTCCAGCATTAATTAATCAATCTATTGGTGAACTAAAACAGTATAGAAAGAATTTGTATTCTGTCAACATTGGTTGATATAGACAAAATTCAAAAGCGTGACATTTCACTCGCTTCTCGTAACAGTAAACTTTGAAAAATTCCCTTGTCAAGACTAGAAACGGTGGAAGGCTGTAGTTTCCAGAATTAATTAACCAATCTATCGGTGAACTAAAACAGTATAGAAAGAATTTGTATTCCGTCAACTTTGGTTGTTATAGACAAAATTCAAAAGCGTGACATTTCACTCGCTTCTCGTAACAGTAAACTTTGAAAAATTCCCTTGTCAAGACTAGAAACGGTGGAAGGTTGTAGTTTCCAGGATTAATTAACCAATCTATCAGTGAACTAAAACAGTATAGAAAGAATTTGTATTCCGTCAACTTTGGTTGTTATAGACAAAATTCAAAAGCGTGACATTTCACTCGCTTCTCGTAACAGTAAACTTTGAAAAATTCCCTTGTCAAGACTAGAAACGGTGGAAGGCTGTAGTTTCCAGGATTAATTAACCAATCTATCGGTGAACTAAAACAGTATAGAAAGAATTTGTATTCCGTTAACTTTGGTTGTTATAGACAAAAGTCAAAAGCGTGACATTTCACTCGCTACTCGTAACAGTAAACTTTGAAAAATTCCCCTGTCTAGACTAGATATGATGGAAGATTATCAACTGCCATTATTACACAGAAAGAAATTACATAAACATCTTTTGCCTGAACGCCGACGAAGTATAGGTTAAAATTAGTATGATGAGAGACCCCAACATATTTTAGAACCCTGACATCCCCATGCTTTCTCTGCTGGAAATGGACAAGTATCAGCTGCAGTGCACCTTCCTGGAGAAGCTCAGAGACCCCCTGGAAGAAGAACAGATGAAGGTCGCTATTCTAGACTTGATTACTTTATGCGTCGAAAAACAGGACGGTATGATTGTCGCATTCTTCGATATTTCCCATTTTCCCAATGGGGGTTACAACGGGGACAGCATCTCACCTTTCATGGAGGAATACTTAGAAAATATAAGAAAGGTATAGCTTATATCTCTAGCAAAAAAAATATATATATACTAATATATAAAACTTTTTTCTGCTTCAGTCAACAGATTATTTAAATAGTCCGATCCAAGCAGCGATACTAGATTTATTCCACGCATTATGGCTGTACAGGAAGAACACCTTGGTAGCAGACCTAACAGCAAACGGTAACTTCTGGTCGACGTTAACGGATCCGGTATTTCGCGAGTTGAAGCTACCGAACAGAACATACGCGCAGATATTGAACATCTTGACGTTTGAGCTATTTCAAAGCAAGGGCTGCAACGAGAAGATCAACCAAGTCGTCGGGAAATTATTCTCACCAAGCGAGCCATACGCTAAGCGATGGTGCGAGCACATCTTGATGTCTCTAGATGAGAACAACGCGGTAACCTACAGCGCACACCTCCTCAAATCGTGGAAGAATCTCTTGGTTGCAACTTGTAAGAATTACCCGCAAGTCTTCGTAGAAGACAAGCAGAGACAGTTGCTCACACAAACTTGCCTCGACGGGCTAATCCAGCATTTTTCATATCCCGACGATATCAGAATTTTATCCTCTTGGGCTGAGATGTATCTTTACCTTATAACCCAGTGGTCTCAAAATTATTACAAGGATTACACGGAGGTTCTAAACACTCTAACAAAAGTCTTTAGGTATTTGGGGGAATACTACTGTCAAGTGAACGATTCACTCAAAGAAACCATGCTATCGATAGCGGCAAAAAGCGTGAAAAACCTACAAGATTGCAGTACGTCTAACTTTCTCTTATTCGAGGAATATCTCCACACCATCGGGAAAATCTTCGAGAAGGAATATATGTCGTTGGTAAGACGTGACGACGCAGGACGGTCCTCGAAGAACAGCACTCCCCACGCAAACTGGTTGTTGCTGCTGACCTTCGGGAAGAACCTCCTCGAGATAAAAGACTGCAATCTCTACGCGGAGTGGTTCAAGTTGACACAGTTCCTGCATAAAGTCTTAACATCCATAGGGCCCTTCGTTCAAAACCCCCAACACTTCCCAATAGCTAAAATCACCGTGCAGTGCCTCATAACGTACGCGCAATCGCCGCTGTCTGATCATTTTCTTTACGAGAACTTAGAACAGTTCTACGACGCCACCAGACCACCGAAACGTTACATCTACACGGCAGACTTAAGCGAGAAGACCGCAGTCCCTTGGAATTTCGAGGAGTGGTGGTTGACGTATACGGGAATTGTACAACTAATGACAATACTACTCCGAAAGTTCGGCAAAATGAAACTGGGAACCTTCTTTTCTTTTGCCTCAATCCACGACGTTCTAATACAAAATTCCCTACAGTTACCGAAAGTCACCACCGAAAGAACCGCCTTACAACTGGTATCAGCCTGTCTAGACTTTTGCTACGTTCTCCTAAAGTACAAGCAAGAGTGGAGACTCAATTATTCCCATGTATTCTTCTCCTATATGGTAAGTAGATTACTTGTTTGACTCTAAACCGTTAAAACTGCAAAAAAAAACTGATTTTAAACCTCTAAAACTGTTAAAAAAACGAATAGAAACCATTTTAAAACCAAATCGGTTTAGAATTCGTTTTAAATCGGTTTTAAAACGGTTTTCAAGTGGTTTTTTTAACAGTTTTAGCTGTTTCAAATCGATTTAGAGCAACTTTTATGGTGCCATAATATTTTATAAGCAGTTTTTTACTAGTTTTAGCGGTTCAAAATGCGTTTAGAGTAGTACTGAAGTAAGAAATAATCGAGACCTTTTTACAATCAGTGTTTATCTTGAATATTTTTTTAGCAAGCTATCAATGAAACTGTGAACGCGGTGACTTGTATTTTCTTGCGGCCGAGTATCCTGAAGTTTTTCACGATCGACAAGGAGTCGAAGATCACGATGGTGGAAGACCAGATTCCGACGGCTTGTTTGGTGGAAATTATGAACGCCCTGATGGAGATTCTTGCGTATTGTTTCCTGGGGTTGTTGAGAGCGAGTCCTAGATTTTTGTCGCTGTTAGACCCGGGAAGGTTGGCGTATACGGACGACGTCCAATTGGAGCACGTGTTTCACATACCGCAGATGTATGATGACTCCATGTCGCAGCTAAAGTATGGCACGCTCTTGTATCTCCTGCATTTTCTCTGCAAAGCCGTATCGCATGTAAGATTTTTTATTTTAGTATAATTTTAATTTATCTAAAAATTTTTTTGTGTCATAGATTCAGACGTATAAAAATACGCCTCCAAAATCTTCCAGTAGTGCCTCTATATTGAACGTCTCGGACTCGCAGCCTGGAATGGGGTATTTAGCATTTGTGTGCCCGAATTATTTTGGGGTTTGCTCAGGAATTGAAAAGTACACCACCCTTCAAACTACGGCTACTGCGGAACCATCGGGGCCCCCTGCTAGATGGCTGGTACGTATGGACCTCCAAACTGTTAATTTCGCTTTGGAAACTTTAACAACACTACTGGGGATTCAGACGTACCTCACGATGCATATAAGGCAGTTAGAGCCTGCATACCTCCAGCATATTAAACGCGAACTATGCTCTGAATTACTATACTTCCAAGAATTTACGAGAAAACGTATTTCCGAGCAATATCAATACAGAACTTTGGAAAATTTCGTAGTTAGGAAATCGTATAGCGGTACCATACCGTATTTGTTTAATTTGGACGACGCAAACGTACGGACGGCTTTTGTGACAAGATGTCCGGTCTTCGAGAGGACGGAAGATGTAAATATGTCCGGGGATTTTGCTAGGTGCTCGGGAGTGGCGAGAGTTTTTTATGACAAGAAATATTTTGATGTGGTTACGCCTGAAGTCTTAGAGGAAGATGGTCAGAAGAGCGTACACCAGCAACAGGGAAGGACTTGGTACCGTGGTGTTATTGCTCGGAATGGCAGAAGGGAGGTCGTACCGTTAGAAAAGATTGCATTGCAGTATCCAAGAAGCACCTCAACGAATTCTGGTGATTATTTATTACTGTTGTCTCATTGGTTTTTCCACATGTGCGAATTGTCAAATTAGTGTTAAGAAGTATTGTTAATTATTGTTATTAATTATTATTAATTTCTTAAGCTTTCTTAGCCCTTTCTTTTGGATTTTCTTGAAAGTATTGTTCTTAATACAGGTTTACGTAATAAAGATATTCTTTCAATAAAAACGCTGAGTTCTCTTTATTCCTGACCTAAGACAAATTTATTTATTATTAAGACTACCTGCTGTTTCATTGCATCTGGTTCTTACTAATTTGTAATGTTAGATGTACAAACTAAAGATGTCTGGCAAAATATTAATATCTGTGACATGGCTGATATTTTAATGTTAATATGTCCAAACTAAATGTTAGATTTTACAAATTAAATATCAGACGACTTATCAATGTGTTATACTCAAGATGAATTGTCTTTATTTTAGAAAAACATTTAATACTTTAATACAAAGCAAGTCTTGAGGTGTATAGCAAAGTATGGATGTCGTTTATGCAGCCAAACGTACACTCGCGCAAATAGATTTGCCTGTACGACGCGACAATTATGAAACTCCAGCATTCGATTCCACTTTTAAAAACCTGCAGAAGAAACACTTCCTGCTCATTCCTAACCAAAGACAAGCTTATTATTCACCTGCAGTTTTATTGTACCTAGTTTTTGCGAATTAAATTCTTTATACTTTAAATACAATGATCAAAAACAAATTTATTATTGAGACCACCTGTTTTGCAAATGCATAATGATCGAAGTATGAATACAAAAACAAAACAAAATGCTCGAATTGCTCAAAGTTTTTTCCCGAATTAGCAAAAACAAAAATAAGTAAATATTTACGAAGAGATAAAACAATAATTTCGGAGAATTTAACATCGGTAATCCCGATCATTTCGCATTTTGTTCTTGCAGATTAGAGATTCTGCAAAAAGCAGTGGTTTCCAAACTATCAAATCTAATTCCTTCAGAATAAAGAGCGCTATAACAAACTATAATACACTGTAACACAATCAAAACATGTACTACAGTATGCGAACATAGACGCAACGTTTTTTCCGGATGATGTCTACGTCATCCAACCATATAACGCTCTTGAAGCAACAAAGAAACTGTTGAGAATCTCTGCCGAGTCGTAGAATTACAAATTATCGTAACCTTGTTACGCTGTCCAGAATTAATGGGTCACTTCATTTCACTCAACTTGTATATAAACAAAATATATCTCGCAGTGATAACTGTTTTTATAGCTCTTGTAGCACTGTCTTAACTTAACACTCGAAGAAAAGCAACCTAGTGACCAACATCTTGAACTTGAGGTATGTGTATATGTTCGTTATAATTTCTTGGGTAATAATTAACATATTACGTTACGTAAGTAGGTATAATTTTGCAATTTTTTAGTAATATCGTAAGAATAATTGTTTTTTTGAAAGTTTCCCGGCGCAGGTCCGATACAATGTCACCGAAAATAGGCGATCTGATATCGCTCGTACAAGTGAAACGATCGTTATGTTTTCTGTGGTGTGTTTTGCTTTTCACCGGCAGTCTAGTGTGTGAAACTGAAAGCGCTACAGCTGGTAGAAGAACACCGCAAATCGGGAAATCCACAAACACCGGCAAAGGCAAAGGAAGAGTCATGGAACCAGCTTTTGAACACGCTGGCCAAGCGCCCGGACTCGAAATTTGGAGAATCGAGGTAAGATATTCCTATAAATCGTTTTATTCTATTTTATTTTATCTCTGTTTGATGTCGTCTGTTGATATATAAATATCTAAGCAACAGGTAAACATAGAATTTAAAAAGGTAATAATTTGCTTTTTCTACCTTTGGTACATCGGTTATATTGTAACACATAAGTATACCAGAACAAATTATTGATCGTGGATTAGTTATCTGATATTATGCAAATGTTTTGTTTGTTCTGTGAGATAAAATACCTGCAGAAAAAAAGATAACTTCAAACATAGTGCCTGACTCGCGCTACTTACCATAAAAGTTTGATTTTATTGGGATGAATCATATCAAAAAAAAATATATTTTTTGGCGGTTTGTGACTAATCAACTCTAATCAATCTCTATAGGAGATTAACCAGATAAACTCTATCTATTTCACAATACCCACTTAGCAATAAAATCGATTTTAAGTAGAAACTCGATATCACGAATTTATTCCCAGTAAAATCATAATCCCTGATAAGATGCATGCACAACAGGAACAATCATTATTACTTTGATAATAAATTTTGATTATATGTACCATTTTTGCTACAATAAAGCTAGATTAATAACAACAAAACTATATTAATTCTCGTCAAAAAACTTAGTCAAGCGTGAACAGAAAATACATTCTGCAGTACATATGCTGTTTATTTCTGGAGGAATTCTATACAGATGCTGTCAATCGATCTACATCACCGCCGATAAAACCCGTACAGTTATAGTCTATTTACAATTCCCGCTTTTATGGGTACTTACTAAAGAAATATGTTAGAATCCATTGTGGACATGACATGTCTATTTGAAACCCCTAAAACTATTCAAAAACTGCTTGAAAACCGATTTCAAACCAAATCGGTTTATAAGCGGTTGTAAATTGGTTTGGAATCGGTTTGAATTTGGTTTAAATATATTTTTAAACGGTTTTTTGTCTACAGTTGATAATATGTTGGATTATATATAGCGAAAATTCTATATATAATAACAATATAGCTATATAATTGGCGGTAACAATGTTAGAACCAATCCATCATCGTGACTTCAGCTAATCCATTAGGTAAGTGTGGACAGCAAACATGTTCACGCAGTATGGTGTTTATTTTTGGAGGAATTCTATACAGTTGCTGTTAATCGATCCACATCACTGCCGCTAAAATGCGTTTTATTTTATTTATAACAATTCCCGGAAAGTACAGAACGAAATATCTTAAAATCCATCGGATAATGAGACATGACATTGGGTGAGTCATGTTTATATAATGAGAACAAAGCAATTCTTTAGTACCAAGGTCTAAACAAAGTTTTACTTCATTGCCTTGATTTATTTTCTAAGGTGATTCGTTAGTTTACATCTTAAATACGCTTTTTTATTACGTTCACCTCCAGTTTATTACTTATCTTGAGCGGAAATAAAACCATAACATAAAACCGTAATAGTATATAAAAAGAACAGTTAATAAAACCAACACGAAACTTTTTTTATTGAGTCTTTTCCTCTGGTCACCACATTGTAAAATTTCTATTTTTAAATCTCTATTTTATTTGTGTCCCTTGCCACATCTGAAATGAAATCAGCTAGCAGGAAAAAAAAACAGGATATATAAATAAAAATAGACCGTCTCTTGTAAGCGTCAAAAATCAATTTATTGCCATAATATAATACATAAAAATACCTTTTTTCGACAGAATTTCAAGCCAGTTGCTTACCCGAAGAACGACTACGGAAAATTCTACACCGGAGACTCGTACATAGTACTTTTCGTAAGTTCTCAATAGCTAAGTTTTCGTAATAGTTAACTAGCTAATACAACAACCTTTCAGACAAAAGAAAACCGCGGTGTGTTCAGTTGGGACATCCACTTCTGGCTTGGAAAAGAAACATCCCAAGATGAAGCTGGTACAGCAGCGATTTTGACCGTGCAACTCGATGAACAACTCGGCGGTGGTCCAGTCCAGTATCGCGAGGTACAAAATCACGAATCGCAAGCTTTCCTGTCGCACTTCAAGAATGGAGTTCGCTACGCCCCAGGAGGAGTAGCTTCTGGTTTCACGCAAGTTGATAGAAACGCCGTGGAGACTCGGCTTTTCCATGTCAAAGGCAAACGTAATATCCGCGTGAAGCAGGTCGATGTAACCATCGCGTCCATGAACACCGGAGATTGCTTCATCCTCGATGTTGGAAAGACCATCTATGTCTTCGTTGGCCCGCAGAGTAAGCGCGTTGAGCGACTCAAGGCGATCAGTGCTGCCAATCAAATCAGGGATCAAGATCACTCCGGAAGAGGGAAAGTGCTGATTTTGGATGAGTCGGCGCATGAATCAGAGTACGACGAGTTCTTTGAAGCTTTGGGCGGTGGTTCTAAAGACGATGTCCCTGATGAAACCGCGGAAAGTAGCGATGACGAGTTCGAGAGCGATGAAGAGAAGGTTGTGACCTTATCCAGGGTGTCCGACAGCACTGGAAAGCTCCTCATCCAAGCTATTGGTGCCAAGCCTTTCAAGCAATCCGCTTTGGACACCAACGACTGCTTTATCTTGGAAACCGGAGCTGCGAACATCTATGTTTGGGTTGGGAAGAAGTGCAACACCAAAGAAAAAACGGAGGCTATGAATAAAGCCCAACAGTTCATCCAAAGCAAGAATTACCCCGCGTGGACTCAAGTCCAAAGAGTGGTCGAAAACGCGGAACCAGCTATCTTCAAACAATACTTCCAAACGTGGAAAAGCCATGGAGAAACTTACACGAGGCTTATCAGGTCAGCTGATGAAGCACCACCAACCAAACTCGAGCTTAAAAGCTCTGGAGAGGCGCCGGAATTCATGCCTGACGACGGTAGCGGTGAAGTTGAAATTTTCAGGATTGAAAACTTCGAACTCGCGGCGGTCGATGCAGAAAACTACGGGAAATTTTTCGGTGGAGATTCTTACGTCATCAAATACAACTACGCGGGAAACAAATGGATCATCTACATGTGGCAAGGGAAGGACAGCAGTTTGGATGAAAAAGCAGCGTCGGCGCTTCAAGCTGTTAATTTGGACAACGAACTAGGCGGCAAAGCTACCCAAATCCGCGTGGTTCAAGGTCATGAACCTAAACACTTCCTCCACATCTTCAAAGGAAAGATGATCGTCTTCTTGGGTGGTCACGTCTCCGGCTTCAAGAACATCAAAGAACACGAAACGTACGTCGAAAATGAAACGCGCGTCTACAGAGTTAGAGGAACGACTGAGGTCAATGTCCGAGCTGTACAGGTTGAGCCAAAAGCAAGTTCCTTGGAGTCTGATGACGTTTTCATCGTTGAGAACGACGCGAACGCTTGGATTTGGGCTGGAGAGGACTCGGATGAGGTTGAGAGGAACCTAGCTGAAGGTTTCTTGGAGATTTTAGCGCCTGGTGCAAGCCCGACTGCGGTTGCCGAAGGCGAAGAACCCGAGGAGTTCTGGGATGCCTTGGGAGGAAAGACTGATTACAAGAAGACTTTTGAAGACGAGCTCAAGCCCTTGTCCACGGCTCTCTTCCACGCTGCCATCAAATCGAATAATAGGTTTAAAGTGGAGGAAATACACGACTTCGCGCAAGAGGATTTGGTTGAGGATGACGTTATGATTCTGGATGGTGGTAATGAGGTCTTTGTTTGGGTTGGAAAGAACTCTGACTTGATGGAAAAAGAGAAGAGCTACGCCTATATCCAGGTAAGAACTCCCAGCCCAAATTGGTGTGTTTTCTATTTCTTACTTTGCGTTTTTTTGCAGAGGAAATTAAACATGCAAGGTCGTGAATCCACCGTCATCTTCGTGATCAAACAAGGAGAGGAACCAGAGGCCTTTAAGACGTTATTCCCGTCCTGGGATGATGACCTTGAGGACAACTCTGTTAGCAGTTTTGAAGCTCTCAAGGCCAAGTTCCAACAGGAGGAATAAACCACATTTAATAAATATACCTAATATATTTTTTGAGTTATTTTATAAGCTTGTTATGTCATAATAAAGGATTGTCACATTTGATAATAAATAGACTAAGTAAAATGATGTGTTTATTTAGTTGCGTAATCAGTAATAAATGGGTTGGATATAAAAAAAACAGAGAATAGTATCATAACACTATATTAAATATTGGTACGAGGTGGTATACATATAACATTTTAGCACAATGGTCAACTAAACGTCAAAAGCTACAATATATAATAACAAGTACGGAAAGATTCTTGTGCATAACGTAATAGATGTTAGCGAGTAAAAAAATGATTAGTACAAAAGTAGGTATAGATGTTTCAAACTAAAAAGAGCACAGTTGGGTATGCAACCAAATATACCCCGGTCAATTATAAACCATAAATTGGGTAAAACTGGTTGCATATGTCACAGTGCTCTTCACAGTGCAAAACTACTCTATCAACAAAACAATGATTAAATAACAGTATAAATATTGAACACGATTACAATAATAGCATCTTGAGCTGTTACAAAAGACATTCACTCGGCCCGATACATACGTGAACAAAATGGGATACTTATACTATCGTTTACACTGGAAGAGACTTTGGTACCAGCAATTTTCGTTCGGAGCCTTTCAGTGCATTACCAGAACCCAGACGACTTTCCACCTGGGGGGTTCCTAACTTTTATACAAGACTTTCTCTCCACGTCAGTGTCTTCTATAAAAACGCAAGAATTATCACCTAACTTCATCCTTACTTATTCAATCCTAACTTACCGCTAACAGAGAACGTCGATTCTTGAATATTCCGTTGCCCCTCTGGTCTGGCCCCTCTACAAGACGGAGTAGAGACAGCAGAATTCGGTAAAGTCGGAGCTACGTAGGTCTTCGGCTCCAACTCAATCTTTTCGAGTTTATTCGTCAATTCAACTTGGTCCACGGCCCCATTCTTGCAAGCCCTGATATCAGCCAACTTCTCCGGGTTGTAAACATGCGGAGGGAACGCTGGGGTTTCTACAAAACGACCGTAACCTTGCACAGCGCGTAGCTGCTCCTCGTCAACGCAAACTCTACCACTAACGATTACAAACTCAGGAATGCCATGACATTCCATACCCTACAATCAAAATGATAATTTGCTTGATGTTTCAAACCAAGGATAGCACAGTTGTGTATGCAACCAAATATACGCGTCCAATTGGTTGCATATGTCACTGTGCTCTACTTAGTTTAAAACTACTCTACGCACAAACCTCAAAGATATTGAAGTCCACAGCTTGGTGATGAGTTTTAGCTGATATAACTCTTGTTTTGGTAGGATTCCAGATGACAATATCCGCGTCTGAGCCAACAGCAATGCAGCCCTTTCTCGGGTAGATGTTGAAAATTTTGGCTGCGTTGGTGCTGGTAATAGCGACGAACCGAGTTGGGTCGATGGCCCCCGAGTGGACCCCTTTCTCCCAGATGACGGACATTCGGTCTTCGACTCCGTTCACCCCGTTAGGGATTTTGGCAAAGTTTCCTCTTCCAATTTCCTTCTGCGACTTGTTGAACGTGCAATTGTCGCTTCCCGTTAGTTGTAGGACATCCCTATAATGGTAATATCAAAGAATAATAAGACTAAAGTGGAGATATCTTTACGGGAAACGTATACAAAAAGCGTTAGAGGTGGTATTAGTCGTATTAAAATGTAGGGCTTCCAACCTTGCTTTCTAGGTAATACAAATAAGTTATTTTAAAGATTGTATTATCTAGTAGTTTTGGTTTGAAGCCCTGTTAAAATGTAATGCACACTTACGATCCAAGATACCCAATTAGGTGAGATGGGGTATTTGGATTTGAACGAATAGGTGGGCTAGTGACAGCGTCCGGATTACGTGAATCCCCGGAGCAAGCTAAGTTCGAAACGAGCACCGTTCCGAAGACGTTGTGCCCCTCGGCCTGCTTTTGCCGTAGCACCTCAGCGGTGGCCGCGCTTGAGACGGTATCGACGCACAAAGCTGCTATCACCTGATGGCACATAAATCTCAAAAAAACCACAGAACTTGTATGCGTTAAGCGAAGGATTAGAGTTTTTTAGAAGTTTCTCAAGCAAGAAGTCACCCAAAAGAAAGAAAAAAACCCAAACAAAAAGCGAAAGAAATAAACAGAACTTACTGTGCTAGAAAATTCAAAAGAAATTGTGGGGTGGTGGTGTCAGGCCGTAGCGGAGGACTCAAAACGTGCCCCGCTGCGTGGTGGAAGCACTGGTGCCTGTATTGTGTGCCATCGCATGCCAAACCGGCCACCAGTGTTTCGCCTATGACTTCAACGCCCTTTTCGCGGGCTTGTTTTACCAGAAAACCAGCTGACTTGCTCATTACATGCACTATATACAAAGGACTATCTACCTACAAAATTAAACATGCTAACTTAAAAAAAAAAAAAACAAAAAAAGAAATTGTATTCTAGTAGGAAAAGAAATGGAATTAAACACAAACATATTCAGCAATTTCATATTTATAAATATCAAGTCACTCGATACCGGATGATAATTTAATCAGAGTAAGCGAGCTCAATGATAATTTAAATAGTTCTACTATACTGCAAGTAATCAAAAGCGAACAACGCTGTACAGGTACAGGTGGCTATTTAAAGGTAACTTATTTATATTTATATACTTATTTGTTGTAGTAAAAATGGGTGTACCAAATTATAAAACTCTCATAGTGAAGGCAGAAATGAGGAGAGTGATTAGAACAAACCCAAAACCTTTGTTATTCTCGCATTTATTTAACACGGTGAAAAACTCTACAGGAATAAAAGTACCCCGAGACGATGCCCTTGCCTTATTACTGGAGATTGCCCTAGAAGACAACGACTGGAACTTGCAAACTTTAACACGCAATGAAATTATAATAATCAACGAACCAACTGAATAAAATACAAACTTAAGTAATTCTATCTTTTGTTATTATTACTTTATAAATCTAAACAGCCTTGCTCTAAGAAACATTTGAACATCTTCTCTTCCAACATCTGTCACTTATAACACTTCAAACTACTTCAAACTGAGAATTCTGGCTGTCTTTCTAATAGTTACCACTATACAGGTAAATATACCACTTTTAATATCAAGTAAATTGATGGCTACCAAAGAAGAGACTGAAATTCCCGAACTGACCGAATATGACAAGCAAAAACGTGTTAAACAGGAGATTCTAAACCTCCTCAAAATGATCCGACGACCGTCAACAGTCTACTTCAATGCGTTCCACGATATGGTCTGCACCAACGTCGGCTTCGACATGCCCATCGACGACGTCATGCTGCTATTTCTCTTCGTACGGGCCAGGAATTCTTATTTGAATGTCGACATTCTCAACACAACAAACAACCACGCCATTATTTTACGATAAGACTCGACAAGAGAGTCTTATTTTTCAAAATTATAAGTGATATATTACAGGGCAATGATCAATAAATGTAATATTTTCAAAATTTTAAATAGTTTGTTTTATTTGAGCTTTTAAATTGATGTCGGTAATACAGATTTCCTATCCTATTTATTTATAGAACAATTTGAATTGAAAATAACCCATGTCGGTAATACAGATTTCGCTCCCGCTTGACAGTTCTCAAAAATAGTGTTTAAAAAGTAATTGTGTCCCATTTCGAAGTACTTTTTTCTACTAAAAAAGGTAAGTTTTAATGAAATACACCTCAGAGATAATTAAACCCCAATTAAACGAGAAATGAACAAAAAAATTACTAATTTAGAACCACCTGTATATAAGATTGAGGTTATGATACCATAAATATGTCATTGATTTCCACCGAAATGATATTTTTTACGTATTTATGAGCAAAACTTTACCTGTTGGGCAATTGTGCAAGCCCTGTTAACTGCCTCAGCTTCAACTTCTTCTGGTCTTGACATTTCGTGGCCCTCAGGGCCGGTAATGCCCTTGCTCAGTAATTTCTCAACATTTTTGTTGATGATGTGACCGTTCTCCGCGTGGACCATCGGAACAGCACCGATGCTCTTGCAATGGTCGAACACGGAGTACAGATCGCCATCATTCATCATCATGTTGTAAGCCATAAACATTTTAAAAGAGTTTACGCCGTGTCTAGAGCACAGCGCGGTCATTTCATCCCTAGTTTTGTTGCTCCAAGAGGTCACTATTACGTGAAGCCCGTAATCGCAACACACCTTACTATCAGCTTTTTCCCTGTAGGAATTATAGGCGTCCGTTAGGGATTCCCCCTGCTTCGGTAACACGAAGTCAACTGGAATTTACAATATTTCGATATGTAAGTTTATTTTTGTTATTTTTATACTGACTTATCATTGTGGTACCCCCTGCTATCGCAGCTTTGGTACCCTGATAGAAATCATCGACGGAAGTGGCCCCCATAAATTCCATCTCAAAATGCGTATGGGGGTCAATACCTCCCGGCATGACGTACCGCCCCCTTGCATCAATCACCCTGGTCCCCCCTGGGATGATAAGATTCCTCCCAATCTGCTTGATAATGCCATCTTCGACATAAACGTCTTCCTCAAAAATGTCGTCTTCATTGACGACTTTACCATTTTTTATGAGGAGCCTATTTTGGGAGCTCTAAAAATTTATCATTAGAGATTATATTGCGATAAGCGATTGTAAAAAAAAAACGTGTAGAGTGTAGATAACATAAAATACGATAATAATATGTATTCTACCTGTCCTTCTTATCAAAAATACATAACGGAAAATTGTGTCTACTAATGAATTACGCAGATGTTAAGTAGCAGCGTAATTTTGTTTATTTATAGAGCGCTGTGCCGGTTTTTGCAAACAAATACGTGACGGAGTGCATAATTAGATTAAAAATTCGGAAAATAGACGTCGATACCGGCGAAAAATCAATAGTTTTCGCCACGGGAGAGGGAAATGCGAGTTATCGTATACGGGAGCGTTCAAAGGGTCCGTTTAGAATATAAATGAGGGAACTAATCCGGAAATAACACTTCCTCTAACAGTTTGCTAACTGTAAACGCGATATACCAAACTCTAAAGCATTTCGCGTCGCTGCTTATTCTATATACACTGGGGCATTGCATAATTGACCTAATGCACCTGTTAGGCGTATTATTCACCTACCTGCAGGTGTATGGGAACTTTCTTGACCGGTGTACTCATCTTGGAGATGTATTGTTATATATAACAACTATTTTTAATACTTTTTCCGTACAACACCCACTCAATTCCGCGTGGAATTTCGTTCTGCGATGATCGCAGTCAACTTCTAGTGAAATACTACGGCTGCGGGTACGGGCCACAGAGATGCGTGACTTCACCAAGCATCGACCGGTCGGCGACGGCGTTACTCGCGCTACGAAGTGGTTCGACAGAACCAACGGAACTACGAAGTAGGGAGGTTCTAATTCATTCCTACCCTTGGCGCCAACAAACTTTATTGACCCAACGTTGAGCCCTAAATTGTCTAAATACCACAGTATTCTTTTCGAATTTTACTTATGTACATTATACCTACGAGATATTTTATATTCTGCCCTTATTTCCAAAAAATAACTCCTCTAAAGTCTCTATTATAGTAACAATAAATAAATAAACAGTTCCTCATATAAAATACCACACAGTCAGTTCTTGAATTTATTATCAAACATAAATCATTTGCCAGAGCCTTATAAATCGTTTTTATTTCCTCGTTGGCTATATTTGGAAATAGAATGCCCTTTCAACAAGCTTCTGCTTTCTAACAGCGTTTGAATTCAAACGTAAAAAGAATCTGTTTATATAAAAAACGAGGGCCCCAATGACTGATCTGCGGTATAAACAAAGAATATTTTTGGCCCTAAGGCTTAGAGTCTATCCTTTTCAAAATAGAATATGCATGTCATCGCTCCTATTTTGCCCCTAAATAAGCTTGGAGAAGAACTGATATTGGGTGTAAAAGTACCAAATATTTAGTTCCTAGGAAACTGACAAACTTTACATAAAATTTCAAACCTACTTATTTCAAACATAAATCAGGTATATTTAAATTGGAGACTTCCGCGGTCCGAATCACCAAGTTCTAGATTTCCGGGAGGAAGCCGCGTTAATGACGATAAAGTTGTCAAAGTTTTGCACACATGTTGCAACAGGCATCTTCAGGACGTAACAGTACGAGAGCTACGAAGAAAATCTCTTCTTTTATCGTCCTAGCTCTCTTACTGCCATGTACATCTCTGCAACAGAGTGTGAAACGTTGACAACTTTATCGTCATCAGCGTGGTTTTCTTCGAGAAATTTAGAAGTCATAAATCAGGTATTACACCAAATAAAGCGTCAATACTAAATTAAGACATTTAAGTCAGTATTAAACAAACTCTCGGATAAGGTCCGAATTAAAGTGCTTAGCATCGCCTGGCAAGTACTCCATCATGTTCTTTAGGTCTTCTAGCCTATCTCTTGGTATATGCGGTGCATGCCATGCCATCTTTTGACCGTTGTACGTACTAAACCCGAATTGATATTGACATAGATCCTTTTGATTATTAAAAACATAAAAATGGCACCTTTTGACACCCTTTTGAATTACAACTCTTCAATGATAATTGTCTTTTTTTTTTTTAGATACAGTCGTGCTAAAAGTAGTGTTAGGACATTCTTTTCTGCATCTAAAGAGAGTTTGATATGGTAAGTTACAAATCACGTTTGAAAAGTAGTAATTTTTGTCCACTCAACCCTACCTCAGACCAAAATATAGACGTGCAAAGAGTCCGAAAAAACCCAAATTTTGTACTTGAAAACAACTCTCCGCCCTTTTCACACCACTCTGCAATGCATTAGCGAAAACAGCGTGCTAAAACATGCCCTAATTCTCCCACGAATTGAAATAATGAATCGCCATGTTTTAGTGTCTTCATCAGTGGGGTAGACTACTACCTTAACGAGCCAGAATGGCCTTGAGGCGTGGAGTTGTTGACGTTTGTTGCTATTTTGGTATAGCCGGTTTGTTTAAATGAAAATCCGTATTAGTACAAAACCATAGCGGCGTCATGCATTGAAATATTTAGAAAAAGACCTAGTTTTCTTAGGTTTAAGTCATTTTAGGTTACAGGATAGAGTTTGGGGCAGTCTCATGGAGAAAACAAAACACTTCCTCTCGATACTTTGGAGCACATTCTCATGGACTTTAGAGATAGCATTGCTTGGCTTATTCTGGGCCGTAGTGCTTCCACCGTATTTTTCCTCAACGCTGATGATGTAAGTATTTTCTTTCCACCTATACTTTATTCATTTCTTGACCTGGACCGCTTTCAGGGACATGGCAGTCAGCGAGAACATACGAGACATAATATACTATTGCGTGAAGCCTTCCGTCGAAGACCTAACCCGTCGTTTGATAACCGTATTCGTAATGAACTTAATCTTCAACTTCTTGGTAAGATGGAAGCGCTACACCCCGAAGAAATACAACCTGATGTCTGCCATCACCGGCCTGATGTTACTCAACACCAACTCCTTCCCGAGGAATCTAATTCTCATCCTTGCCTTCTGCTTAATTTGTTTCGGTTTATTACTTCGAATGCAGTACGCCATGAAAACATATCCCCTCATCGTTCGACCCGTCTATATGGTATCCCTTTTTATATTCGTCGTATTAATTTTAGGGTAATTATTTTTTTTTATAACAGCCTACAGTTTGGTAAAAAAGTCTCATTTATTTTGTAGAGAATTTTTATTTCCTGACTACCAAAACTGGTCTGAATGCCGGGGCGTCATCATGTTGATGTCTATGAAACTCATCAGCTTGATGAGCGAAGAAAATAGACTTCTTCTGGTGACTTTTTACGAATACTGGGGCTACATGCTTTGCCCTGCTACTGTTTTATTCGGACCTTGGATCTCCATCCAAGATTACAGGCTTCAAAATCATGTCCCCTCTAAACTGGTATGGTATATATATATATATATATATATATATATATATATATATATATATATATATATATATATATATATATATATATATATATATATAAATTCTACTTATTTCGTTATAGAATTGGAAGTGGCCAATCAAAATGGTGCAAGTTTTGACATATGCAATGATAAACATGGTCATTTCGAACTGTATACAACGTATGCTTACGGTGACCAACTACCCTTCACCGTACGTGGAACGTTTGAAAATTTTCTCGACGGATAAACATTCAAATATTTTCTAGGTGGCGTATCGCGATTCGAGATGCCTGGGCTTTCCGGTGCAGCAATTATTTCGTTTGCTACATGGCTGAATTCACGATGATCACGGCTGGGTTCAACACCGTCAATAACGAATCAGGCGATTGGAAGTACCCCTGCACGAAACCACTTAGCGTCGAGTTCCCTCGATCTATGCCTGCCGTCGTAAAAAATTGGAATATTCCAGTTCACCGGTTCTTAAAATTACGTATGTAAAACTCGCCAAACGAAAAATAACAAATAAATTGTTTTTTGTTTCTTATTTCAGATGTTTATATCCCATTTTGCCAAGTTGGTCGAAAGTACGCCGTCTTCTTCACGTTCTTCTTCTCGGCGATGCTTCACGGGCTTAATATACGTGTTACCTTGGTGTTACTAAGTTTGGGAGTCTTGTCATACGCGCAGAAAATCTGCCAGGATGTCTTATCTGCGAAGTTTAACCTCTGTGTGAGGATTTTCCCTTGTAGAAAACGTCCGATGCCATGTCAGCATTGGTTGGGTTGTTGGAATCCGTTTGCTTTGCTGATCAACGGAGTAAATATGGTTATGAATTGGTATCATCTGGCCTATTTGGGTTGTATCATGGATGATGTGTATTCCGGGGCTAATTTTACCCAGATTTTCTATAAGTGGGAGTATGATTTCCAATTTGCTACGCACCATGCCATTATTCTTTGGTTTGCCACGAGTTTTATTGTGGCCTAATGTGTTTTTGTTGTAATGTATTGTAATTGTAATGTATTATGTAACGTATTCTTGTAATGCGATGGCTGTGTTCGATAAGTTAATTATGTCTAACGTACCAAAGTACTTTGCAAAGTGCCTTCGCCCATTAGACCTTAATACTCTGTGTTGACAGTATTATTTTGTTCCTGTTTATTTTTGTAAGCGTTCTGATTTTGTACTTTCATAATAAAACAATTCAAACAATGTGGAAAGTCAATCTTTATTCCCACAAAACGATATAAACATCAATAAACATACATATAACAGAAGAAGTATCATTAACAATAACCGATTTGCAGCATTGACACTTCTAATAAAAAACAACGAATCCCCGGAGTGTACGCAACTTACAACTCTGTCGTGGTGGTTGCAAACATCTAGGATACAGACTTTATCAAATAAATAAACATGTAGATAACAGAAGTATCTATAGAAGACACTTCTAAACAACGAAACCCTGGAGAGTATGCAACCCATTTCCTAGGGCGTGGTGGTTGCAAACATCAAGGGTTATAAATCATATTATAAAACATCAACATATAAATAGAAGTATCATTAACAATTATTGAAACGCTGCATAGATACTTCTCATAACGAAACCCCGGAGGGTATGCAACCTACAACTTATTTTGTTCCTGTTTATTTTTGTAAGCGTTCTGATTTTGTACTTTCATAATAAAACAATTCAAACAATGTGGAAAGTCAATCTTTATTCCCACAAAACGATATAAACATCAATAAACATACATATAACAGAAGAAGTATCATTAACAATAACCGATTTGCAGCATTGACACTTCTAATAAAAAACAACGAATCCCCGGAGTGTATGCAACTTACAACTCTGTCGTGGTGGTTGCAAACATCTAGGATACAGACTTTATCAAATAAATAAACATGTAGATAACAGAAGTATCTATAGAAGACACTTCTAAACAACGAAACCCTGGAGAGTATGCAACCCATTTCCTAGGGCGTGGTGGTTGCAAACATCAAGGGTTATAAATCATATTATAAAACATCAACATATAAATAGAAGTATCATTAACAATTATTGAAACGCTGCATAGATACTTCTCATAACGAAACCCCGGAGGGTATGCAACCTACAACTTATTTTGTTCCTGTTTATTTTTGTAAGCGTTCTGATTTTGTACTTTCATAATAAAACAATTCAAACAATGTGGAAAGTCAATCTTTATTCCCACAAAACGATATAAACATCAATAAACATACATATAACAGAAGAAGTATCATTAACAATAACCGATTTGCAGCATTGACACTTCTAATAAAAAACAACGAATCCCCGGAGTGTATGCAACTTACAACTCTGTCGTGGTGGTTGCAAACATCTAGGATACAGACTTTATCAAATAAATAAACATGTAGATAACAGAAGTATCTACAGAAGACACTTCTAAACAACGAAACCCTGGAGAGTATGCAACCCATTTCCTAGGGCGTGGTGGTTGCAAACATCAAGGGTTATAATTCATATTATAAAACATCAACATATAAATAGAAGTATCATTAACAATTATTGAAACGCTGCATAGATACTTCTCATAACGAAACCCCGGAGGGTATGCAACCTACAACTCTGGGGTTGTGGTGGACGGCTCATCGGTGGAGGTGTTGTCACTGGGTTCTTCCTCCACGGCCATATCTTGGTCAGTCTCCATTTCTTCAACGGCATCCACAGGCTCATTGGTGTCGCCATGGTCAGGGTACCACTCTTCTGAATCATGTGAAGACTCGGATATATCAATTCCCAACTGTAAAAACCAAGAAATCAAATCGGGTAAAAAACCACACAAATCCTTACATCCTCAGCGGTCGCATTTTCCATATTCATAATGAGATGGGCAGGCAACTCTGCTCGGGGTTCCCCGGCTGCTTCAGCATCAGATTGGGTAGACGGCGTGGTCCAAATTCTGGAGGTGAGCTGTGTTCGATAACCCCTCTCATCCTGGAAAGAAAACAAAATAGAAACCAACTCAAAGTACCATAGGAATGACTTACAGAGTCCAATTTTGGACTGACGGGGCTTCCGAAGCTAGCATGGCCGACGCCTTGGCGATGGCGCCTGTAAGTGAACGAGTCTTCAGGGCTGGAGGAATGGATGCTGAAGCGAGCCGCCCTGGTGCTTCGGTTTGGGATGCTGGGTCCAGCTTCTGGGTTACGAGGAGAGAACAAGCCGGTGGAGGCTTCGCCTGAGGAGTGGATCTCCGTCGCGCTGGACCCTTCTCCTGATGCCTCATACCCGGAGTGGGAACCCCCGACCTCTTCGGTATCCGCGCTGGCGGTCAACGATGACTCCCGAACCTCACGACGGGGCGAATGAAGAATCAGGAATTCGCTTAGGTCGACAGTGGGGACTTCATCGTCCAATGTGCGGTTTAAATTCACTTCCGTGGAGGACTGGAGCGGACTTCCTGCTGGAAGCGTGCTTGTCGATGAGCTGGAGGATAGAGAGCTGCCGGATTCCTCCATCTCTTCTACTGCGTCCTTGTTATCCATCCTGATTTCGTAATGGAAAGATTTAGAGGATGTGTTACTAAGAGAAAACGTAACGCCCGGAGGGTATGCAACCCATTGCTCAGGCGTGGTGGTTGCCGACCCTTCCCGTTAGTTTTCATCATGTAGCAGGGAGTCTCAATAATAAATGAACTTATATCAGGTCAGGACAGTTGTATTTTATGGTAGTCCGAGCAGCTTTTTTCGTTGCTCTGTTCTAATAATAAATGAAATGAATCTGGCTTGCTATGTAAAATTAATTCGAACTAGTTTTTTCGCTGCTCGAACGGCTCGAACGTAGTTGAGTTATGCAACCGACGGTGTGGTTGTGTGTGATGAGTTGCAGGTCTGCTTTGTATAATTTTAGTCCAATTGGTCATGGATATACCCTACATATAATTGGACCCTTCCATTTATATTTGGGATATGCTCTACTCTGTAAGCGGGTCATTTCTTCGATTACTCGAGCAATTCGCGTCTCGATTTTTCGGTTAGACATAACGAACAAGTGCATTAGACATTACGATCAAGTCCTAAGGGATAGAAAATGATTGGGTAAGACGCAGATGTGGTGTTGGCGTGTTTTATTTTGTGTTTTAACAGTCAAATAACAACTAACAGTAACAGTACATTGAAAATATTAATAATTATAGTTAACGGAATGTTAAATGTTGCAAGAATGGCTAAAAAACTCAGGTTATAAGTTATTTTTAGCTGGAAATTGGACGCATGTTGCTATTTGAAAGAGTTCTAGGGTAGCTTGCGGGTAATTGCGGTAGATGGCGTTCGCGAGACGGCGCTGGGCATCGCGACGCTGGCACCGCGTACGTCAAACCTGCAAATTGCGGGTGGAGGCTCATCTCCCAACATAACAACAGTTTTTCTAAAGTATTATTGCAACAACATGCCCTATACAAATTTCGCGTTGTAGTGTTGGCCGAGACTGAAATAAAAACGCGCTTGGAAGTGTTATGATTGTTAGTGTGCAGTTATGGAGGGCAGCAATTGTTTAAAATTAACTCAAGTTGTTAAGTTCTATGTTTGTTATGGACCCTACGAGTGGATATACAGCTGGTTCGTACCATTTGGAGTCACCCTTCATTAAAACAACCGATAAATAAACACCTATATAAAAAATACTTATAAAAATATATATTTATATTTTCGTTTACGAATTCGGTGTATTGTTTTGCGGGACGAACCGATCGCCGCATGGAGTGGTACGTACCCGCGTTCATTTTTGGCGTTGCCCTAACCTAAGAGCCCAAACAAATAATGAAACATTATTAAACGGATCATAATACGTGTTGATTATGATCGTAATGCACCGGTGTACAATCTATAGTTGAATTTTAAAACCACGCCCTTTGAGAATCAATATTAAGTAACATGTAGCTTCAGATCCTTTTGATGTTACTGTCTATTCATGCGTGCAATGACCCTTTATAACCCCCACAAAGGGCTAAACCCTATGAGATAGTCTCGCTATGCTTCATAATCATCTAACCTAAATTCCGACCGATGTGCTTTTTTCTGCATACTAAAAAGTGACACGTTCTTTTTTACTTTTTATGCAGTCCTAACAACCCTTTCTTTACCCTTAAGTATACAGACCTCACCTATATATCAATACACCTGTACAATTTAAAATAGCTGTAAGCACTAATAGATAAACAATAATATAGATCGAAAAAAATATTTTTTAAACTTCTTTTCCAGTGTATTATAGTATGCTACTTATACAGGGTGGTTAAGAAGACATGTGCCTGTCTCCGTACAACCATTCTTGATCTCCGGGTTTAAAAACGCGTCAAAATGCATTTTTTCCGCTTAAATCACGAAATTCTGGCGATTTAAGACTTAAAATAATGTTGCATTTGTGTCGCGTACCCAAACCCTAACCTCAACTGTCAAAATACCCAATAATTTCGATATAAAAAGCGGTTTGAAGCAAATAAACGAACAAAATTGCAAAAAATAGAAGCTGTTTACTCACTTCACTTTAGTTTCCCTTACTTATTCTTCAGGAAAATCGGAAAAACGCGCTGAAATGGGACTGATACGCACTCCACGTGTTTCGTTCTAATGACAACTAATGAGAGGAAGGGGTACCCCTATAAGGGGAAATAAACCTCTGATTTTACTTAAATCGAAGAAATTTTGTAGGATAATCGATCAAAATCACAAAAAACGCGTTAAAATGCAATTTTTCAGCTTAAATCCTGCAATTCAGCCGATTTTAGGCTTAAAATAATGTAATGTTTATATGGCATACCCAAACCTTAACCTCAACTGTCAAAACACCGAATAATTTTGATATAATCGCGATCTGCAGCAAATATACGAATGAATTAGAAGCTGTGTATACTATTTCGAAGCTCTGTAGACTATTTAGAAGGTATATAAACTTTCTACTCACTTTGGTTTCCAAGATATTGCACCTTGCGTAACGCACGACGCAGGACGTTATTACAAGAAATGACTTACTAGATGAAATTATAACTGAAGTCCGATGTCAATTGTCATGATTTTCGATGTTACGGCGGCAAATTTCAAATTATCGAATTGATTAATCGCGATATTTATGTGTTTATAAAAAAAGACGAATATTTAAGCGGGATGCGGTTAAGTTGTTACGGATACGGTTAAGTTTTACGGTTGCTGCAGTAGAAATCGGGTTCTAGGCAAAAAGACGTGCACGATATCACCGTGGGAGATAATGCGATTAAATTAAGGGGAACCCCTGACTGAGTGGCTCATTGGTCTCTTTGAAGTGAGCTTTCCAAGTCGGAAACATTCATATTCAATGCGCAATCTCTATTTGTGGTTGTTTGCCGTCCTACAGGACTGGGCTACCCTCAATCCCAAACAGTTTTGGGCACTAAAGCAGTGAGGAATCAACATGTACTACCCCCTTACAGTGAAAAGAAGTTATAGTGCTCCTCTTGATACGATCATAGAGGTCCAACATGAAGGCACTTGTAAGTTTGATGTCACCTTCTCAATAGATCCAAAAAAAAAATAATAAGGAAGTGATTTTAAATGAGCAATTGTATTAATTAAAAGGCAATTAGCGTAATTGTGTTAATACCTGTTCAAAGTTGATTGAGGGTTGTTGAAATGAAATGTGGCCATTTGTCATCAAGTAATTTGATTGAGTAAAACCGCAGAATTGCGGTTCTGTCCCGGTTTGTCGTTGGAGAATGTAGATTGACGTACTCCGGCTCATATAGCTTGTTTACGGAATCGATAAAACAAATACCAAGTCAAAAAAGCGATTGCAGGTATCATATATCTCCCCTGATGTGGTTTCTACACACACAGAGAATTTCCAGTTAAATTGCAAACCGCCAATTTTCGAACAATTTATTTATTTATTGTATTATTTTATTTATGCCAAAAGTTATATAATGCAGCAAAAACTGTGCCACAAGAAAAGATACGAGTGATTTTTGTGTTTTAGGTTTACAGTATGAGCTTAAGGATCAAAGATTGCAAGGCTGCTCGCATGAGGGTTGCCTATATTGCCCATGGCAAAGTGGTCCAGTGCCAGTTGCTGTCAGTTGCAGTTGTCCTAGGCCAGTTGCGATGAGTACTGCGGGGGCGGGTGTCACGAGCCCGGGTCAAACGGGGGCCCGTACGCCGACTGCCCCCAAACGACCTGTGCGCAGAGGGGGTAAACCCCCGCCCGACAGACCACAGCGCGCCCTATTCTGTCTTCACCTTAAGAACCCCGTTAGGAAATTATGCATTAATGTCGTCGAATGGAAGTATCCTTTCTTCTCTTTTATTTTCCGTGTTTTCTTTGTCTTTCAAGCTTGTCGCGCACCAGCAACTTTATTATTAACCAACTTAACTTGCCCTGTCGTGTTTGGAGTTGAGTGGCTGTTAAAAGTAGGATGTAAGAGCACTTGTCCCCGGTAGATGGCATTGCTTGTAGCTCCTTCATTAAAAAAGGCACGGAGCTGGTTATGCATGCTTGCGCTAACTAACGGGGCTATCGATTGTCGATGAGCGTTTATTTCTTCCTACCTCAAGCGATAGGTTTCCGAAAAGTTGCTTTTAATTCTATTTCCGTCGCGAAAAACAATGACCTGTCAGATAAGTGTCCTCGCCAACGGAAATATTGCCGTACAAAAATAAATCGTGACATATAGTCGAGTGTGGAAATATATTACTCATGAGGTCGAGAAAATTAGAAAATTCCTTAGCGAATTATTCATCCCGAACTATGTTTTCCTTAATAGTATTCGCAGGCCGTTTGAATATTTAATTTTGTTAACGATATTCGCCAATTGCGTTGCACTAGCGGTGTACACGCCTTTTCCAAATGGAGACTCTAACGACACGAATGCAGTTCTGGTAAAAAAAAATATTTATCAACGATTTTCGCCGTCGTAACTTCATTTTTATTCCAGGAAAAGATCGAATATATATTTTTAGTGATTTTCACGATTGAGTGCGTTATGAAGGTTATAGCATATGGGTTCATCATGCACCAGGGAGCTTACTTAAGAAATGGATGGAATTTGCTAGATTTTACCATCGTAGTCATAGGGTAAGCGAAACCACAACATACAGTGTGTCCAGGAAAGTCCGCACCATATGGGAAAAACTTTTATTATCCATTTCTCAGAAAATTTTATTCTTTATGAAAGTTGGCGGTAGGTCTAAAATCAAGAATACCAACATAAGATCTTAAAAACATCGCACCATGTACCGGGTGTTTAAAAAAAAGTAAAACGCGCATAAGAGTAAAGTACCTGGAATATTAATATTATCGAAAAATTTTATTTGGAAAAGTTCCTTAGAATTAATAATTACGCTCAGATTTGAAAACACAGCCACCTATGACAGAATTTTTTTTTTGCGCTTCTTTTTCAAATTTTCACTATGTGAGAAGGGTTTTGTAGCGGCTAGTGACTTAAAATGATTCTTCTTAAACGGTTTCTTAGATATTTGTTCAAATTTCCTATAGTACTCGCCATTTCGACAGTGTTTCCACCGCTTCTTTAAAATCATTACAAAAATTACCGTTTTCTTGGTGCGCTTATGATTTTTCACCCAGTAAATATCAAAATATCATGCGATACACAGGTAAACCATAAAAATTTGAATTAATTAAGGGAATGCATGGAGTATACACACTAATAAAACATGTTAATGACGCTCCTTTCGGATTCGTCATTTTTTTTGAGGTGTATACCATACAAATACGTGAACAGCTGGTAAATTTGTGTTATCAGCACACCCACAATCACCAATAATAAGTCAAAGGAAGCTATTTTAGTTACCTGTGTTGCGTATTGCATGACATTTTGATATTTACTGGGTGAAAAGTCATAAATGCACCAAGAAAAAGGTAATTTTTGCAATGATTTTAAAGATGCGCTGGAAACGCTATCAAAATAGCAGGTATTATAGGAAATTTGAACAAATATCTAAGAAACCGTTTAAGGACAATCATCTCAAATCACTAGCAGATACAAAATTGTTCTCAAATAGTGGAAATTTAAAAAACAATCGAAAAAAAAATTTTCTGTCGTAGGTCGCTGTGATTTCAAATCTTAGCGTAATTATTAATTCTAAGCAACATTCCCAAATAAAATGTTTCGATAATATTAATATTCCAGGTACTTTACTCTTATGCGCGTTTTACTTTTTTTTAAACACCCGGTACATGGTGCGATGTTTTCAAGATCTTATGATGGTATTCTTGATTTTAGACCTACCGCCAACTTTCATAAAGAGTAAAATTTTCTGAGAAATAGATAATAAAAGTTTTTCCCATATTGTGCGGACTTTCCTGGACACACTGTAGACTAGGTTCAAACTAACTAAGACTAGGTTCAAACTGAATACACTCATACCACAACACATCCGCGTATAAAACAAAATATGACCTTGAATAATTCCATATGAGACGCTCCATAGATGTCGCGTTTCCTTAAAACGATAGAAAAAAAATTTTGTTGCTTCCTTTTTAAATTTTCGCTATTTGAGAATTTTCTTAAATGATTTTTTTTTTCAGAATGATAAGTACGATATTAACCAATCTTACAAAAGACAGTTTCGATGTAAAAGCCCTTAGAGCCTTTAGGGTACTGCGACCACTTAGGCTAGTTTCGGGTGTACCCAGTAAGTTGACTACGAAATAAAGATGGATAGGATTTGATGGTTTCGTACTTTCTAGGTCTCCAAGTTGTACTGAACTCTATTCTACGTGCCATGGTGCCTTTACTTCACATTGCCCTTTTAGTGTTGTTCGTTATTATTATTTACGCAATAATTGGGTTGGAATTATTCTCAGGAAAATTGCACACATCTTGCTATCACACGAAAACAGGTGAACTAATGGAAGATGCCCACCCGTGCGGGAACGACACAGGTTTCGACTGCTCGCAGCTGGGCGATTTTGTATGTCTCGGAGAATGGGAAGGACCCAACTTTGGAATAACGAACTTTGACAATTTCGGACTTTCTATGTTAACCGTGTTCCAATGCATCACCCTAGAAGGCTGGACTGACGTGTTATACAATGTAAGAACCACCCAAACCTTTTCAGAAAACACCCGTCATCACAATAAGTCATTTGCAGATTCAAGATGCATTGGGACGCTCATGGCAGTGGTCATATTTCGTTTCCATGGTCATATTCGGTGCGTTTTTCGTTATGAATCTAATTTTAGGTGTTTTGAGCGGGTAAGGAACTCATTTAGCAATCCTAGAGTGCCTTCATACTCCCTTACGCTTTTAGAGAGTTTTCTAAAGAAAGGGAAAAGGCAAAAGCTCGCGGTGACTTCCACAAGTTGCGCGAGAAGCAGCAAATAGAAGAAGACTTGCGCGGTTACTTGGATTGGATAACCCAAGCTGAGGATATCGAACCTGAGGGTGAAGACCAGGTAAACCAAGACGCGAAAGTGCGGGAGAAGCCTCCAAACGAGATGGAATCCACGGACCAATTAGGCGAGGAGGCTGAACTCCAGCAGCAGGAGTCCTGGTTTAAGAAGCGCAAGAAGGACTTCGACAGGATCAACAGGAGGATGCGCCGCGGTTGCCGGAAGGCCGTCAAGTCCCAGTTTTTTTATTGGCTCATCATCGTGCTAGTGTTCCTCAATACCGCTGTGTTGGCCACTGAACATTACTCACAGCCGGTTTGGCTTGACGAATTTCAAGAATATACCAATAATATATTTATCGCTCTTTTCACATTGGAAATGTTGTTGAAGATGTACAGTTTAGGTTTTCAAGTAATTACCAACAAGTAGTCTCCAAATCACAAGCTTCCAACTTTAATTTTTTGTTTCAGGGTTACTTTGTGTCTTTGTTCAACCGATTTGATTGTTTCGTTGTTATCGGTAGTATTACGGAAACAGTGTTGTCGAATACGCACATAATGCCACCTTTGGGGGTGTCTGTACTTCGTTGTGTAAGATTGTTACGCGTTTTCAAAGTGACCAAGTAAGTATATCAGTTGAAACATGTTTAATCAGGTTTCAAACTGAGAAGACCACAGTTGTAATGCAACCAAATATACGCAGGTCATTTATAACCCATACACTTCGTATAATTGGTTGCATACGTCACGGTGATCTCCTCAGTTTAAAACTACTTTTACTTTTAGATATTGGCGATCGCTGTCGAATTTAGTGGCGTCGCTGTTGAACTCTATACAGTCTATTGCGTCTTTGTTACTTCTCTTGTTTCTGTTCATCGTTATATTCGCCCTGCTCGGAATGCAGGTGTTCGGAGGAAAGTTCAACTTCAACCCCAAACAGATGAAGCCCAGGCATAACTTCGACAGCTTCTGGCAGAGTTTGTTAACGGTGTTCCAGATATTGACCGGCGAAGACTGGAATACTGTTATGTACGATGGGATCGAGGCGTACGGCGGTGTTGAATGTTTTGGCGTCTTGGCCTGTATATATTTTATAATATTGTTCATTTGTGGTAATTGTATCCTTTTGATTACTCGTCCTTCTTTAATTATCACCACTCAAACAGAGGTAGTACTTCTTGACCGTAACACTAGATATATTGTTAAACGTCTTCTTGGCCATCGCCGTGGACAACTTGGCTGATGCTGAATCTTTAACGGCCATCGAGAAAGAAGAAGAGGAAGCAGCGGCCGAGAACCAGAACAAATCAAAAAGTCCCACACCAGTCGACGAAGATGAAGAAATTGAAATTGACGACAGGAGTCTTGAAGAGGACATTGATGATGTCCAGTACAATTCGGAAAGGTAAATCTTTGAAGGTAAAGTGGTTAAGATGACCTCTTTTAACCCTTAATAGGTCCGATAGGGAAGATGACGACTTAGAATCTGAGACAAAGGTTAATCTGAACATGGATGACGATATGGTGTTCGACGATATGGATGAGCACACCAGCATGGAGCAGGGTGAGTTTTGATGTTAAGTGTGAAGTAGTTGGTGTATGTAGATAAGGAGTGAGGGCCGGAGATGATGGAGGAGAGAAGCACAAAACGATTGACATGATTTTCAGACATAGAAGTAGATCCGGTGTCTGCCAGACCGCGCAGGCTTTCGGAGGTAAACATCGTAAAGAAAGTCCGGCCGATACCAAAGGGCAGTGCCTTCTTTATCTTTTCGCACAAGAACAGGTAAGCACCTCGACACGGGACGTAGCTGCAAGATAGGACACGCGAAAACACGTGCTATACGCGTGTACTCGTTCCTTCTGGTCATATGTGGTCTGTGGTTAGTGATAGGCGTGATAGCACGTGGGTAAAGAAGAAGGTAGACGTATAAGACGTTAGATGAATCTCCTCTTGAATCTTGCAGCTATGTCGTCACGAAACTTAGAGTAACGGGTGTGGTGTGGAAAATTTCAGATGGTGACGCTGAGTCAGATGCGATAGGGGCAAGGCCACGGCGCCTATCGGAGGTTAAAAACAACTCAAAGAAAGTGCCTATTCCTCCGGCAACGTCTTTCTTCATTTTCACTCCCACGAACAGGTGATCGCTGTGATAGCAAAACAAAACAAAACAAAACAAAAAACAGATTGGCGGAGTAGTACACAAAACAAAATAACGAAAAAACAGAATCAGATAAAAACCGTAGTGCGTTTGGCTTTCCCCTCACACCATGCGTGATCCCAGCACAAGTGTTCTCAATGTTTTTCTTTATTTTTCTTATTTTCTCGTAGTGTTTTTTCTTAGACAGCGATACCGTAGTTACAGTTGCTCTTTTCCCGGCTGCAAAATGACATGATGGATGTTTTTGTGTTCACCTGTGTATTGGTTTTAGTTCGAGGGTGTTTTTCTTAATCCTTTCGTGTGGTTCAAGGTTCCGGATTTTCTGCCATTGGCTGTGCAACCACGACATCTTCGGGAACGTCATTCTCGCCTGCATTTTGATTTCTTCGGCGCTGCTCGCGCTGGAGGACCCTATCAACTCAAAATCGGACATGAACGCGGTAAGTGCCACACCTTCACGATTCGCAATCATTCGGTGTCATAATGTGTTGAAATTACTGTTAAATAGGAAACCAATCCCTGGCCTCTGTTCCGGGTAAGCCAAAAAAAAGTCACCGATTATTAGAGATGCACCTTCTTTAGTCAAATTGACCCTGATTGTTGTAACAATTGGTTGGTGGTATATTGTGAATAACACTTCTACCTTTTCCTTAGGCTATGGCTCCACTGGCGCCGATTCAGACCAGAACACGTGTACTTTCTGACGGTCTGGACGAATCAAACGTGGTCTGGTCTGGTCTCTGATGATCTGAACCGGCACTAGTGTAGCCTCTACCTTAAAATGTAGTTTTTGGTGCTCCGTATTAGGTGCGATCTTGAGTGCCAGTGTTAGTCATTCTTTCTACTTGTTCTCGCATAAATTCCCCGAACGCCAACCGTCTATCTCGCTTCCAGGTGCTGCAAGTCTTTGACTACTTCTTCACAACAATATTCTCCATTGAGTTGCTACTCAAAACGATATCCTACGGGGTAATCTTGCATGACGGTGCCTTCCTAAGATCTGCATTCAACGTCTTAGATCTTGTGGTGGTATGCGTCTCATTGGTCTCGATATTCAGGTAACGATGATCCTTCGCCACCAAATCAACTTTTGACGTTTGTGTTTGTCTTGTAGGGAAGGAGATATGTCTGTGGTGAAAATCCTAAGAGTTCTTCGCGTGCTGCGTCCATTAAGGGCCATCAACAGGGCGAAAGGATTAAAGGTAAGGTGTCAAAAGTTGAGAGGAGATCTTTCTTTGTCCCCTCTTGTCATATCGACGTTAGGTGCGGATACGGTCGCGGTCAGGGGATATTTCCGCTATATGAAGTTGTATTTGTCTCTAGCATGTAGTCCAGTGCGTGATTGTAGCCGTTAAAACCATCGGAAACATTGTTCTGGTTACCTGTCTACTTCAGTTCATGTTTGCTGTTATAGGAGTCCAGTTGTTCAAGGTAGGCACCCGGCAATACGTTGTTGTCATTCAGCAAATGCACCTTTGGGTATACAACTACCGATATATATTTATACATATGTATACTAGACACCCAGATAACAAACGTAACCTCACAGTGACTGCACATGCGCAACATCTCGACACAACATGCGTGGTCAGTGACCGCAGTACGAATCAATTAATTCTTGATTTCCGGGAAAAAAACCACTTAGTTTACTGCATTTAGACGTTCAATACTGTACATACAGAACTCGGGACAGATCTCTATTCCCTCTGTTCTTGAAGAATCGTTCGCAATTGTTATCTGGGCAATTTTTGTATTTACGACAAGCCTTTTATCCCCACTCTCTCTTTATTAACTTATGGTCACCTTATAAGCAATATTTTGCACTCACTATATTTCGCTTATGAGTTGACTACAACCATATCCTATGCTGGGTTCCCTTCATCCTGAATTCCATTTTATCGAGGTAGGGAGTCCCAGCAGATCAATCCCGTCCCCCCTGAATAAAAAAATACTCTTTAACAACGTCCCTTTGCATGTCTGCTGTGTTTGTGGCCTTCAAGTATCTTCAAGACCGACTAAACAAAGATCTGACCATCCCACAGGCTGTACAGTGTGTATTCTGAGCACTTGTAGTCATATCTAGTCTAAGGACGAATAAAACTGGAAAAGAAAGTAATAAATTCGCTGGCTCCCTTCCTCAGCGCGTGGCCATATTGGAGTGTAGAGTCTCGCTTAGTCGAATCTTCAATATGGCCACACACTAGTCACCGAACCCTTTGGTGCATTTGATGGTTTGTGCTACCGACTTTGCAGGATAGGCCTTGAAAAGGTCCAGCGCGGGATTACTGGCGTTTCGTGTATACACGTAAATGTTTTCCTTTGGGTTGTATCTTGCTTATTTCTGTGTAATAAACCAAAGAGTTTTTTGGTTGTTTGTGTGTTGTATCAGAAGATGTATATTGAAACCCTGAACCCTGAACAGTGGCTGTTAGTGATTCGTGTGGTTTGTAAATAAATATTAACGGTGTACCCTTTTTGGGCTAATAGAAGATCCTGCCGAAACCCTATTTTCCCCCCAAAAAGAAAAGATGGCCAGTACTCTCTTAAACTGATTGTTGTTTCGTTTTGTTCCATCTCCTCTTGGGTGGCTAGTATGTAGTGAAATGCGTGATAGTAGCCATTAAGACTATTGGCAATATCATGCTGGTTACCTACCTCCTGCAGTTCATGTTTGCTGTGATTGGAGTGCAGCTGTTTAAGGTAATAGTCATTGCTTGCCCTTGCTGCACCCTTATTCGAGTAGAACTGCATGTTCTAATCATTACCACCAGACACCAGTGGCGTCCAGCAGAGCTATTGGTTACAAGGTGTCTCGCGAACTCTCTGAATCGTATTATATTCGGTCGCACTTCCGGTCACCGGAAGTCGACATCAACATTGCTCATTAGAAAACTTCGAGGCACTGTACCAAAAGTTTCTAGACGCGAACTGGTTTCAACTAGTTGTAGACACCATTCGCGAAAAACACCGTTACCTTTAAGTGTATGTTCATCTGCCTGCATCTGTTCTTAGTTGGTAAGCTTAATTCTTATCGTCTTGTATTTTTGTTTTCTTTTGTTTTTTGTTTATACGTCTCCCCATCTATACATAGTATTTACAAACGAGTATCCAGTTCGAGCACGCTTGGAGAAGCAGCAAAACAGCGTGAACACGTTTCTAAAGGAACGTTTATTTCTACATTTATCATTATAATTCTTATTATTTTTTGTATACCTATCTATTGTTACTATTTATGACTACAAGTGTCTTTTCAAAACAATGCCACTTATCTTTTATCTGTTACGTTAAACTGCATGGACTGGTTGTGCGCTTACCTCTAAAAAAAGGAAAACCGCTTACGTTTGCATGCGTATTGTTTGTTGTAAATCTAGATATAAGGGTACGGCCAGACGAGCGATTTTTATGTTTCAACAGGCCTGACTCCAATAAATCATATAAAACACAATGTCGCTGTTTCTGGCGTCAAGACTGTAGCGCTACAAAAAGTCGCTAGTGTGGACATACCCTAAGATTAACGTACAGGGTGTTCCACATAGAGCCGCAACTGTTATACTCCACGATTAGCTGTTTTATACTGAACAGTAAGCTGTAATATTTGGCCATGCTTAGTGTATTGACTCTTGGTGTGAGTTTTCGCTAAAAGCTGAAGCCGGGACACCCTGTATATCCCATGTGTGCACATCGTGACATAACTCTATGTGTGTTTAGGGGAAATTTTCAAACTGCAGCGATGGTTCGAAGTTAACAGCTCTAGAATGCAAGTGAGTCTTTAGCTGGTAAGTTATTAGAAAAAGAGAAATAACATTTTTTGTTATTCTCAGTGGAACTTATCTGGTTTATGAAGATGGTGATATAACCAAGCCTATGCGGAAGGAACGCGTGTGGGAGAATAACCGTTTTCATTTTGACAACGTGGCAAAGGCCATGTTGACGTTGTTCACGGTTTCGACTTTTGAAGGTTGGCCTGGCCTGTTGTACGTCTCTATAGACTCGAATGAAGAAAACAAAGGACCAATACATAACTACCGTCCTGTCGTAGCTGTATATTATATTATTTACATTATCATAATAGCGTTTTTCATGGTGAACATCTTCGTTGGTTTTGTAATCGTTACATTCCAAAACGAAGGTGAACAAGAATACAAAAACTGCGAGCTTGACAAGAATCAACGCAACTGCATAGAATTCGCGTTGAAAGCCAAACCAGTCAGGAGGTACATCCCCAAACATAGGATCCAATACAAAGTCTGGTGGTTCGTTACTTCAAAACCATTCGAGTACACGATCTTCATTTTGATTTTGATCAACACCATCACTTTGGCCATGAAATTCCACAAACAACCTTTGGAATACAACCAAGCACTAGATATACTCAATATGATATTCACAGCACTTTTCGCTTTGGAATTCGTCTTCAAACTAGCAGCCTTTCGTTTCAAAGTAAGCCTAATTCCAGCCTAAAACTCAGCTCAGGTAAAGCAATAACCAAATAAACTTTCAGAATTACTTTGGAGACGCTTGGAACGTTTTTGACTTTGTAATAGTTTTGGGAAGCTTCATCGATATCGTTTGGTCAGAAGTCAACGTAAGTACCTTCTGGATTGAATTAAATATTACTATAACAACGGTCATTGCAGCCTGGAGAGCCAAGCACCTTCATTTCAATTAACTTCTTTCGATTGTTCCGCGTAATGCGCCTGGTCAAGTTGCTGAGCAGAGGAGAAGGCATCAGAACATTGCTATGGACTTTCCTCAAGTCATTTCAAGCCCTGCCTTACGTAGCTCTACTCATCGTTATGTTATTTTTTATTTATGCCGTCATCGGTATGCAGGTAAGTGCTGACTGGGTATTGTAGAAACTAGACTACAAAGTATTTGTGTTCAATTGAAGATGTTTGGAAAGATCAAGACTACTGATTCTGAGACCTCAATCAATCGAAACAACAACTTTGCAACATTCTTCCAAGCAGTTCTGGTGTTGTTTCGATCGGCTACTGGTGAAGCATGGCAGGATATTATGCTGGATTGTGCAAGTACGGATGAAGTTATTTGTGACGAAAGGGTGACCAATTCAACCAGCGTGAGTTGTGGGTCAGATGTTGCTTACCCTTATTTCATTTCGTTCTACGTTCTTTGCTCATTCTTGGTAAGTCCATCAACACCACTCGCCCACAAACTTTACGTCTTCGTAAATTTCCAGATCATCAATTTATTTGTTGCTGTTATCATGGACAACTTTGATTACCTGACTAGAGATTGGTCAATTCTGGGGCCGCACCATTTGGACGAATTCATCAGGTTGTGGAGCGAGTACGATCCTGACGCTAAAGGCAGGATAAAGCATTTGGACGTGGTGACGTTATTGAGGAAGATCTCACCGCCGCTCGGTTTTGGTAAACTTTGTCCGCACAGGGTGGCTTGTAAACGACTTGTGTCGATGAACATGCCTCTGAATAGTGATGGTACCGTGCTTTTTAACGCGACGTTGTTTGCTGTGGTGAGGACTTCGTTAAGGATAAAGACCGAGGGTAATATTGACGATGCCAATGCGGAATTACGCGCTGTGATTAAGAAAATTTGGAAGAGAACCAGTCCTAAGTTGCTGGACCAAGTCGTTCCACCGCCTGGTGTTGACGACGAGGTGACCGTTGGTAAATTCTACGCCACCTTCCTCATCCAAGACTACTTCAGGAGATTCAAGAAGAGAAAGGAGCAAGAGCTGAAGGATGGGGATAAGGAAACTCATAATACCGTCACGCTGCAGGCTGGTTTGAGGACTTTACACGAAGCTGGACCAGAACTAAAGCGCGCCATCTCCGGCAATCTCGATGAATTAATAGATGACAATCCAGAACCTATGCACAGGGTAAGCGTTTTGTCGGTTTTTGACGTTTTTAAAATTTAATTTCCTTTGTGCGGTCTTTTGTGCGAAAGTATCTACAGTAACAACAAAATAAAAAGGTAAGAAAAAGGACCTAAAGGAGGTTTGCTCACTTGCACAACGCTTCACATTCCGTCTTTGTTGTTATTGTATAACTCCACCACTGCAAAGGATCACTGCCAAAATATTGAAGGAACCGAAGTTTTTAACAAAAGATGAATCTTTTTTGCAGAGGAATCATTCGTTATTTGGTAGCGTGTGGTCCTCTATGAGGAGGGGGCACAGTTTCAATAGGGCGAAGTCTCTGAAGGTGAACTCCACCCAGATCAAGATCACGCCGGCGTCTAGCGTGGATTTTTTGCACTACAACTCGAACCAGAGGTTGACCAACGAGCGTATGAACCACATCCCGAAGAACCCGGTTGCCAATAGGTCCAGCATGGCTTCCCTGCACAACCAAGACTATAGGGACGAAGAGATACCGTTGAGGTCGCTGACCAATGTTTACAACGGCGACATGGACAAGAACAGCTACCAAGTAATCGAGTAAGTTTTTCGTCTATCATCGTCCATTATGTTTCATCCTTAGCTATTGGAGTCATGGTGTCGTCAGCATATGTATAGTCTCTGGCCAGATAATACTGATTGACAAAAGTTTTTGGGTTGGGGTCAAGGTTTGGTTGGTATGAGAAGTAATGGATGATGCCAGTTGGGCAGCAGTTAACGAGGTTTGATTTGACTTTCAGTAAATCTGGCTTCCTACACCCAAACTACAATGGTAAGACTAAGAGTGTTGCAGGTGTGGTGTGGTTTTTCGTTTGATATTAACTGCTCCACGTTGTTGTTTTTCTGTGTGGTGATGTGGTTGTTTATGCAGTCTGCAGGGCGACCACACTGAGTTGATGCCTCCCACGCCACCTCCGCGCCGGGTGTTGCTGGGCCTCGGTCTCGGCTTGGGGCTCGGGGGCGGTTGCATGCCGGTAGCGGGCGCCAATCAAGGCCCACCGTCGCCTGTGCATCACCTGCAGGCTGCGAAGCCGACGACGATGGCCGGCACCGCCACGGCGACCATGGTCGACCCGCAGGTGTCCGCCGTCGTGCCCGGCTTCACTCGCATCGCTAGCGGCCTCAAGTTAGCACAAGCACAAGCTATGGCTGTCGCAGGCTTCTTACCAGAGCCAGATTGGCCAGGCGCGATCGACGAATCGCATCTGCACTCCTCGGACACGGAAGGAAACGCACGTCAAACGCATTGCTCCATCTTAAATCACAGGGCTTCCTTCCATGGCAGAGGTTAGCCCATTCCTTCTTCTCTCTTCTTCTCTTTTCAATATCACTTCTTCTCATACACCCTTACACCCTCACCCTACGACCAGACAAGCAACTTTTTCTAACCCAACAGTCGTGACGCCACTATTGAAGCCCATTATAAGCCAACATTTCCGAATATACCCATCAAGCTAAGTGTTAGAATGACGTTTCTACGACCACCGCAGCCAATCACAGCTGCCTCAGATCCCCCTCCCAACCATTAGTTGTTTGACCCTTACCCTTGCACACACACACGTCATTCTCTTCGTAGCTCTCTTACTGTTACGTCTTGAAGATGCCTCTTGCAACAAAGTGCGAAACGTCGAGTACTTTATCGTCGTTGACGCGATTTTCTCCAATCTAAATATACCCATCAAACATTTTTTCATCGCCAGAACTGGACGCTGTGTTTTTTTCTAAGTTCTGAAACAGTCCCGCAGCAACAGCAGAGCTCTCTTCATGCTAAATTACAGGAAGATGATTGTTGGTTTCAATTTTGACGTCACGACTAGCGAATTACAAAAGTCGCTCGTCTACCATCCGTTCAAACCTGTTCCTAAAGCATACGTTTTGTTGTTCACTAACATCCCATGTTTTTGTTTCTATCGAGTGTACTATAGTCTATATTTATGCATGCCTGCGTTGTTTGCCCACTTTGTACATAAAAAAGCCGGGCATGGGTATAAAGCCGCTTTTATAGTTACGCCTGTAGCTTTGCGCGTAGCTATAAAAGTGGCCTTATATTTTTAGATGTTGTGTTTTTGGATATTCGTGGGGCTAATTGGAGTTAGTTACAGCGACTGGTGAGTCAAATGGGCATGTTGGTTCTGAGAGGTTGTCCCATTCGTTGCCTGGTAGTCCGTCTGACCGAAAGGTGACATCGTTCGAGGTGATAGGCTCTGCGGAGAGTCTGGTTGGTCGGATTTTGGTGGAGCAAGGGTTAGGTAAGTACTGCGATCCCGATTTCGTGCGGTACACGTCGAAGGAGATGCAAGAAGCGCTGGACATGACCCAGGAGGAGATGGATCGCGCGGCCCATCATCTTTTGCAGCGGGAAAAGGAGGGAAAGAAGAGGATGAACGCGGGCAGCCTTCGAAAGCAGCAGGACTTATAGCAGATGCCAACAAAGCCCGTAGTGGTTTCCTAACCAAAAACACAAAAAAGCCATATAACCAAGTGCCTAATCAAATATTCTTCTGGTCCAAGGGAGACTAATAATAATGATAATAAGTAATAATAATTATTGAATTATTATTATTATGTATTCATTAATTTAACGTGTAGTTTTTTAACCTTTACTTGGAAACAAAAGTAAGGATTGTTTGTTCATCCCATTTCAACAAAAGAAAATACCAGAAATACCAATGTACAGGGTTGAAAAGTAAAAGCTGGATGAGATTAAATAAATTAATAAACTCTAATTACATTTTTGTAATATCCAATGTGTCAAACTATTTATTATTATTATTATTATAAATAAAATTAAAAACCTACTCATTCATCCATTCTCCATGACTCACTATTTCAATTCTCTTCTATCTGTCTTTCTCTATCACCCGAATAGTTAGTGATTGCATAAGCAACGTCGCGTTGACAAAAAAAATTGTAATGGTAACGTAAAATACTAACAAATTGTTACTACGATGAACATGTTTAAATAATTATATTTAAAGAAAAGCCTATACATACCTACATACAATTTAAACAAAAAAAAAGTCATTCTTTACTTTACTTGTTTGATGCAAATCGATCTGTACTAGTATCAACTAATTTCAAGAAAAAAACAAATATTGTTATGTTCTGTGGTTTAAAGTATTTTAAATAAGTTTTAAATAAAAACCGTATGAAAAGATAACCCGTTTGTTTTATTTTAACCACGACACCTCATAGTTTCCTTTAGGGCGTCCATACACGGGCGATCCATCGGTCCAACTGGCCCCACGTCGATTCAAAAACAAAAACTTCTTTTTCCCATTTGGTTTTCATTTTTTATGAAAATACAAGCAGTTATACATTTCTAATTCATCCATACATTAACTTTAAAGGAGTATAACAGTGTAATAAAAAATTATAACGTGCAGCTTGTCAACTAGGACTGGCACTCTGGCTCGAGCCAAATGGACTGGGGCCGTTTGGCCTGCTCGTGTATGGACGCCCTTAGAATTTGTCCACTGGTTTGTATCTCAGTTTGTATTTCTAGTGTCTGTAGTGTTGTGTGTATGTCGACGAATAAATTCTATGGTAAGCAGCATCCCCTCCCCACCAGCTAAACTGCACGACCACGACGTGTAGCGAAGAATTGAAGCAAATTCAGCAGTTTTGATCCTACTAGCGCGCGCTTGTGGTGCTAGCTGTAAAGACGCGTCATTTACCGGTAATGTTTGAGTTTCAACAACAATGAAATGTTGTGATGAACAGTGAAAATGAGTGAGAACGTTGTTAGTTACCCTAGAATAGCCACGATCGTAGCAGCTATTTGTGCTATTACATTTTGCGTACTTGGAGTGATCGGTAAGTTTTATATTATATTTTATCGAAGACAATACTTGCCGAGCCCTTTCATTTGCGACACACCTTCCATTCAATCTATTTTATCCCGTAGGAAACGCTGTAACAATTTTGGCGCTGATTCGTTGCCCAAAATTGAGAAACCACGCTACAACTTATTTCGTTCTGTCCCTTTGCCTTTCGGATTTGATTTTCTGCTCGTTTAATCTTCCCTTGGTGGCGATTAGATATATTAACGAAGCTTGGACCTTGGGAGATACATGGTGCAAGATTTTCCCTGTTTTGCTGTACGGAAATGTCGCCTTATCTTTGCTTAACATGGTTGCGATCACTCTAAATAGGTAAGTCTTATCATCCTTTATTATTATCTCTTTCCCAGGCCCAATTTTTGTGATAACCTGTTTACTTTAACCGTAGCTTTATTTACTGGGGAATCATTTCAACGATTTTTATAAGTTCAAATGACTGTACGACATTTGACCCAGTCGTACACTGTTGAAGATAATTGATGATTAACTCTGCTATTAGAACTCCGTTATTATTAAAACTCTGTTATTAAAACTCTCCTATTAAAGCCCTGTTAATAATAATTCGTCATACTTTGTTCCAAGTGACAGCTGTGCGTCTAATTTATGTATATTCATTCACATTGAAATCGGATACAAATCGGAAATAAAAGAAGCCATTGAGATCTCTGTTTAATTTCGAAACAGACCCGCTACTATACACGCATAATCTGCCATCTCGAGATAATGAGACGAGAACAGAGCTGTCTTACATATCGTGTATATCTTGTACATTTAAAATCGCGCCTCTTCATTTTCTAGGTACACAATCATTTCCTACCACGAGTATTACAAGAAGTTGTACTCAAAGACATCTATATGGATCCAGCTGGTTTTTATATGGGGTTTTGCCTTCGTTATTCTTTTGCTTCCTTTCTTTAACGTGTGGGGACGGTTGGGATTCCATCCAGCAACGTTCTCGTGTACAATACTCGAGGATAAGTATGGCAGATCACCGAAGAAGTTTATATTTCTGGTTGGATTCGTAATACCATGTATTGTGATTGTGATCTCATACCTCTGCATCTATTTAAAAGTTAGATCGACGAAGAAAAACTTGCAACTGCACCAGTACGTTTTAGACCTCTTTGCCAAAGTGTTTTATATTCTACAATTTATACTTATTTCCAGGTCAAATCAGGATAGGAAAAGCAGGAGGGAACGTGATGATAGAAGATTAACGAAGTTGATGTTGTTGATCTTCATCGCTTTCCAGCTCTGTTTTCTGCCGTTGATGTGTGTCAACGTCTTTGATGATGATATTGGCCTACCGATTCTTCATGTTTGCGCATCTATTTTGGCTTGGGCTTCCAGTGTTGTAAATCCGTTTATTTACGCTGCCACCAACAAACAGTACAGGCTTGCGTATGCAAAGCTGTTGCACGTTGTCAAAGAAAGTGTTTATTCGGAAGCCAGACCTGCCACCAATTCAGTAAAACCCAAGCCTTGCATGGATATCAAAACTTCTATGGTATTTAAACATTCTGATGTTTAGTTAAGGATTTATTTTGTTTTATAACTAAGACTGAGTTAGACACTTGCCAAAGATATTGTTGTTTTTGTATATGATTGGTATGTATTATAGTGTAAATTATAATAAGGAGCAATTTATTAATAATAAAAGTTGTTGTTGTTTTTTTTGTTTTGCTAGTAATCTGGCTTTGAGTAACATAATTATAACACACAAATTTTAAGGTTTGTTATTAAAAGCAGTACATTTTGATATAATAAGCTTTATTTACAGTATGAATTATAGATGATAGAAGATATAACGAATTAAGATTTTGAAAATGAATAAATATAATTGTACATCGCTGATATTACACATCACGCAAGGAGAGAAATGAAAGAAAGCTATTTTTGAACAAAAACTAACACAACTGTATATATGGAGTATATCACATTAAATCGGGGGGTGGGATGCATTTGGGGTACAGTACAGGCTCAGGCATGACATAGATTTTTGGATAAAAACATTAAATTCTTGATAAAATGGAATGTAGATATGATGTAATACATTATATACAAAAAGTTTTAGTGTAGTACACTTTTACACAAAATGTACATCTCAACAAAGTGGACAACAATGTTTTTTTTTTTAATTTACCAGCCAGTAAATTTACTACTCACTCGTTTTCTATTAACTACAAAGAATTGATTTAAGATGAAATGTAGATAAATTTACTAGCTATTTTATGTTAACCGAAGATAATAAACCGGGCAAAATAAAAAACCAAATAATTCGATGCAATTTACATTTTGTTATTTACAAAATTCATTCGAAACAATCACTTTTACACAGTCACCAATTTCAACAAAAAATCCTACAATCGCGAAACGCATAAAAATGAAGGTCGCGAATGAAATAACATTACCCTATACGTAAAAACATACACATTAATGATGATGATTATGACAGAACAATTTAATCTAACTAACTGTAACAGATAAGAGAAATAAAAAACACTTATACTATAACTTTGGACTTAAACTTAAAACAACTAAAACTGATTCAACATACACAGACAGAAGAATGATCTTTAAAGAATGTTTGACTGCTCAGAACTGAATCAATTTGACAACAACACCGCGACAGAGCTTATTGCACAACATGCCTTTGGCGAAACGCTGAACGGCGCGCATCAAGACCTAATCTCTCAAAATAACTACCGTTTTGCGACGCAAATAAATTACTACTAAAGCAGCTTCTAGGTAACAATTCCTTCCCAAACTATAGCAATGATTAACTTCTAGATTTCCGGGAGAAAACCGCGTCAACAACGATAACGTAGTCAACGTTTCACATTGTCATTTGCATCATAGCTGGAAAGCACTTTGACTACCACCACAGCCAATCACAGCTCCCAATCGCCCTTGCGAAACGTTGACTACTTTATCGTCGTTGACGCGGTTTTCTCCCGGAAATCTAAAACTTAGTGATAACATAATACTTTGTGGATTGCTACAGCAATCATATTTGAGGAGAATTGTTACCCTAGCGTCTTGTACGCGCCGTTTCTTGTCCTCGCTAATCCCTCTTTGGTTTAGATATAGTTAACACGACACAAAGATATACATACTCGATTGTATAAAATAGCAATTTTTACAAAAAAGAACGCCAGTGCGTAAGCGTTCTAAAAGGTACAGGCTGTTCTCGATTGTTTACATGTTTATACACTATGAAGATGAGTACCAGTTTGCTGGAGCTGTGGGCGTACTCTTTCCTGGATGATACAGATGGAAGCCAGCACCAGAGGCGCCGTGGTGGTAAAATTGCGGTTGTTCCACGTAAGAATAGACTTGGGGCTTCAACGGGAGTGGGCTGTCTTGGTACGGGTGCCTTAAGACATCTTGATAAATCGGATTTTCAAAGGTGCTATGCAACTGTTGGTGTTTGTCTCTGGGAGAGACACTGGACGGAGGCGTCATAGCAGAATGGTAGTCCGTTGGATAATTGGATGTTGAATGATAATTCTGGTGTTGGCTCAGCAAGAACTGGTGCTCGTTGTACGAAGAAGAACCCTCGCTTCCGGGAGGTGTGGGCAATGGTCCCACTTGTCCTTCCCCAGGATAATACCCAGAACCTCCAGTTCTAGTCCCGTGGACATTAGCTCGTATCACGCTTTCTCTATTCGCGTACAACTGCCGAAGAAGTGCCGATGCTGGTAAGGGACCTTGTTGCTGCAACTGCTGATGAGCTCCAATCCACTGAATTGTAGTTCTCTGCTGTTTCAACAAAGCGTCAGTGCTGAAGTCGGTAGGGGCGTGAACTGGAGACTTGCAAGTGGGAAGATGCTTGGACATGGCGTTCTCCAAGTCTTTCACGGAAGTCCCGCTTGGTTCCTCGACGGCCTTAGGAGAGGTCGACTCTGGGATCGTAGCGTGGACCGAGTGTGAAGAGGAAGACTCCGGACTTAACACCACGTTGGCTTCCTCGTCCGAAGAACTGCTCTCGGCGCTTTTCCTCTTGGTTCCGCGCCTGGCTGTGGAAGTTTGATGGTCTGTTGAAGCCACTGTGGTCCTCGTGGTTTCGGGGTCCTCTGCAGGAGGTCCGTCTTCGCCGTTCTGGTCTTGGGGTGGATTCGGGGGACCTCCACTGTTCCGGCCATCTTATCACAGAGACACAGTTAGACTAGGTTTTATTTTATAGGTGGTACGGCAACGTACCTCCTCTATCGGCGTCAGGCGATCCATTCTCAGGGTCGTTACTCGATAAATCCTCACGTTTCACCGTGTGCGAACTGTCTTCCATTTGGCAGCAGTCCATTATCAAATGCTCGTACTCGCGACCGCTAAACAACCAAAATAAATCATTACAAACAACATTTCACCACTTATTAACAATCTTGAATAATCTATCTATCATTTACTGAAAGAATCATCAAAATCCATCAAAGATTAACTAAATAACGGACTAAACTAAATGCCAAAAGTGATATTTGGTTTTTAAAGTTAGCGCGCTTGGTATTACTCCCCACCAGCACTCCACTCCAGTAGTTGTGAAGTTTGACAAGTGGTGTTACACGTTTTTTTTCTCCGCGATTTCTGCAAATAATTAGACGGTATAGCCTTCGCCCGGTTGCTCAATCGTGTTAATCAAGCGTCTTGCCACCTCGGCCATTGTTCGCAACGCGAGATTTTGCTTAACAACGCGATAATGTCGAAGGATTGCTTCGCGAAAATTTTGACTCATGTCTTGACTTAGCGAGCAACCGAGTAACAACGCCATCTGTTGCCACTCGCGCGGACCGGCGTAGAAGATGGGGGGATTCATCATGGACGCCGTGCCGTGTTTTGACGTTTGCTGTCATCGCGACTTCTAATGCAAATTAAACGGTTAATTAATGTTTTGCGGGCGCGTTTGTGTAAGAAATAAGATCCTCGGGTAGTTTTGTGTTTAATTTCATTCATGCAGCGAACTGTCCCACGCTAGAGCGGTAAGATTTTTAGTTCGAAACTTTTGTGGCTGTTTTTGTGCGATTGACGAACGATGAAGAATATGGGGACATGTTACAGGTTAGGTAATGAATTTGTAGTGTTGTGCTTGTGGATGGCGACCTAAGATGACCAAAGATAATGTGCAGGAGGAATGGCAGCTTCCAGATATCAAGACATCTTGTGCAAAGTAGGTTCAAAAGATGACTTCCACCGTTGGAGGTTTCAAGCCAAAATAAGGTAGGATGCCACTACATTTTTGTTTCAAAAAGATCATAAGAAATACTTTTGAACGTCTAGATCGCCGATATTGCGAATACTGTAGACAGATCTGTCACATAAACTGATTTTGTTGCACGAGAACATGCAGAACCCTAAAAAAATAGTAAGAGGTGCGTTTTGTACACTTCCATCGGAAATATATTGCTTGTACGAGTTGTAGGGCAACAAAATTTGACGTATTTGACAGATAATATAATACGTATCATTGATAATAAGTTACGGGAATTAATTACGATAAATTGTACCAAAAAAACTTGCCTTATGACGTAGTTCACGCATATTATGTTTTGTTCATCGGCGTTTTTGGTATTGCAGACGACAGTGGCGCACGTCTGTATCCAGGTGTAACCCCCATTTTTGTTCATAATCCTGTAGTAGTGCGTCAAAACCTGGCCTTTGTTTATCACTGCGACAGAAAAATTATATTCAAAAATAGACATTACGATATACGGTATACTTACAATCAATATGACATTTTCGAAGTTTATTGGCGTCCTCGCCATGGCAAAGAGTGTATAAATTTCTGCCTGTTAATTCTTCGGAAGAATAATCGAGTAGTTCGGAAACTTTGGGTTCGCAGTGCGCTATTCTAAAGTCGAAATTGATCCTAGTAACGAACATATCCGATTCCAGTCGTATCTCGTGAACACTTGGAGGTGGTAGGGCTATGGCAAGGGCAACCATGCCCAGGAGAGGCGGTTGGTTCTTCCGCGAATGCGAGAAGGTATATTGCGGCCTCAGGCGACACAACATTAGAACCACCTACCACAAATAAAAACCATCAGCTCAATCAAAACGAAGACGTCTTTGAATTTAAAGATTGAATTTAAAGTTTCCTTAGAAAAAAATCTTTAAAAAATTACCCTATAGCCCGATGATTTGAAATGGCAGCCTCGTTTTGTTAAAGTTGATTTCATCCTAACGCAGAACGCCCTGTCTAGTCCTTTATACGTTGGATTATTACCTAGGGTCATTATTGTAGATACTGCAAAGAAAAAGAGCAAAGTTCATAAGTTTTCTTCTTAACACTATTTTCTCTGACATTTATGGCAATTTTAACCCTACTCTTGACTTTGTATTGTTCATTAGACTATTGGCAATAATTCTGGTTAGTTTCATTAAGATTCCTTAATTATTTTGAAAGTTGCCTTCATAAATTGTCCCCTTGACTTTATATTGTTTTTTTCTGAAATTTATGGTGGTTTCAACCACTACTCTTGACGTTATATTGTTTACTAGAGTCTTGGCAATAATGCAGGTTATTTTCATTAATATTGCTTAATTCTTTTTGAAGGTAGAAACTTTCGAAAAATTTTTGTTAATATCTTTGTGCCAAGACAAAAATATGTCTTCATAAATTATTCCCTTGGTTTTATATTGTTTTGACTGACATTTATGGTGGTTTCAACCCTTACTCTGGACTTTATATTGTTTATTAGACTCTTGGCGATAATCCTGGTTAGTTTCATTAAGATTGTTTAATTATTTTAAAAGTTAGAATTTTTGTTATCAGTATCTTTGCTTTCATAAGTTTTCTCCTTGATTTTGCACTATTTTCTCTGACATTTGTGGCAGTTTTAACCACTACTCTTGACTTTGTATTGTTCATAAGACCCTTGACAATAATTCTGGTTAGTTTCATTAAGATTCCTTAATTATTTTGAAAGTTATAAACTTTTGAAAAAGTTTATCAATGCCATTGCCTTCATAAATTGTCCCCTTGGCTTTATATTGTTTTTTTCTGACATTTATGGTGGTTTCAACCACTACTCTTGACGTTATATTGTTTACTAGAGTCTTGGCAATAATGCTGGTTAGTTCCATTAAAATTGCTTAATTATTTTTGAAGGTAAAAACTTTCGAAAAATGTTTGTTAATATCTTTGTGCCAAGACAAAAATATGTCTTCATAAATTGTTCCATTGGTTTTATATTGTTTTGACTGACATTTATGGTGGTTTCAACCCTTACTCTGGACTTTATATTGTTTATTAGACTCTTGACGATAATCCTGGTTAGTTTCATTAAGATTGTTTAATTATTTTAAAAGTTAGAATTTTTGTTATCAGTATCTTTGCTTTCATAAGTTTTCTCCTTGTTTTTGCACTATTTTCTCTGACATTTATGGCAGTTTTAACCACTACTCTTGACTTTGTATTGTTCATAAGACTCTTGACAATAATTCTGGTTAGTTTCATTAAGATTCCTTAATTATTTTGAAAGTTATAAACTTTTGAAAAAGTTTATCAATGCCATTGCCTTCATAAATTGTCCCCTTGGCTTTATATTGTTTTTTCTGACATTTATGGTGATTTCAACCACTACTCTTGACGTTATATTGTTTACTAGAGTCTTGGCAATAATGCAGGTTATTTTCATTAATATTGCTTAATTCTTTTTGAAGGTAGAAACTTTCGAAAAAGGTTTGTTAATATCTTTGTGTCAAGACAAAGATATGTCTCCATAAATTGTTCCCTTGGCTTTATATTGTTTTGACTGGCATTTTTGGTGGTTTCAACCCTTACTCTGGACTTTATATTGTTTATTAGACTCTTGGCGATAATCCTGGTTAGTTTCATTAAGATTGTTTAATTATTTTAAAAGTTAGAATTTTTGTTATCAGTATCTTTGCTTTCATAAGTTTTCTCCTTGATTTTGCACTATTTTCTCTGACATTTATGGCAGTTTTAACCACTACTCTTGACTTTGTATTGTTCATAAGAATCTTGACAATAATTCTGGTTAGTTCCATTAATTATTTTTTTTTTTTGAAGTTAGATACTTTTGAAAAATGTTTGCTAATATATTTATGTCAAGACTTGTTTTTATACTGTTTTATACTGTATAAAAAAAATTAAATTCAAACGTCGGTATCGATTTTAACAATGCGCCATCTAGTGTTGGTACGTAGTAGGACGCTGCCTATAGTTCAGCTCTCTACCGCAAAAGTTCCCTTCTGCGTCACCAGATGTCGCGCGTGCTTCTTCGACGCGTAATTTCGGAGCATCACAGCGAACCGTATTCATTTTTGAACATCGTGCAAGAGCACAACTACACAATAAACGAACGAATGCATAACGAAAGTCGATTCTGTGAATTGTCGTCGTATCGTAACCGATTTTGGCTCGCTCGCGGAACGGTTCTTCGGCCAAGAGACACTACGTGCCGCCAATTGTCATTCAACTCGTAGGGCAGCGTTGCGCCTAGGAATGCCCGGGCAATTTGTTGGTCACTACGTTAATCGGGTATTCAAACGACTCCACCGTCCGACGCAATACAATTGTCTATTCAGAACGAGTAGCCCAATTTCTACATACGAAAGGCGCCCTCAATTCAAAAATTTCTCATTAATTCGCTAAGAAACGTATAGGTCTCAGAGCGAAGGGTCAAAGAATAGGAGCCCCGGGTGTTAATAATAGTTTAGATATTGGCTTTTTCAGTCGATAAGCATAAATAATTCTTTTTATATTACACTAGGTGATATAGAAAAAGCCGATATCGCGTTGTATTTACCGTCAGGGTTATTTGTACCAGCATTTGACGAGCTCTCTTCTGAACTGCTGCCCGGTGAGGCCATGTTTTGTCCTTGCGCTAACCCTAAGCCGAGTTGCTCAGCCATCTCGGAGTGATCTTGATGGTGGATGTAGTCAAATATACTACTTCCGGTCATTTCGACCTGAAAATTAAAACGAGCATGTCTTAGCCGGGCGATTCTGGTGGCGGTCGCCGCCGCCATGTTCGTGTAGTTGCAAACACCCTATTGATTGTAACCCCGCCAGCGCATTATGAATGGCAGGCACGACGCTGCAGAGGTGTACGTGAGGAGCATTTACCATTTGGGAGAATCGGGGATCGGGGGCCGGTGGGGGCGGGAGGTTATGAGCTAGCTGCGGACCTGGAGCCGCCGCCACAACCGCCCACGATCTACGTACAGTCCTACATAGTCAACCTCCAGACATTCAATTTTTTTACTTAACAAATATTACCCTACAACAAAATTGTTGTATTCCGCGAAATTTTGAGTTCTCTGAACAAAAAGTAAACAACGTTAGTTGTAATATTTACCTGTGAAAGTCCTAAATATATGGAGACGGTTTCGGAAATGTAGAGGAACCTTCCGTCTGCTGCTAGTGCCAAGGCGAAGCCATCGAGGGACTGAAAAAAAGTCGAATGTAAAAAATCAAAAAGGGGATTATGAGATGGAAAGAGTATAAATTCCGTTTATCTGTTTTGTTTTCCGCCGAGCGCGGGGGAAGGGATCGTTTCTCAACCGGAGGGTGGATTTATAATCTCAGGGGACAGGTTCTCGAAGTCGCATAAATAGAGGAAATAATTTGAAATACACCCTCAAGGAAGCAATGATTTGAAAATCTCGTCGATTTGGGTAGATATAACTTTCCCATATTTCCAATGATTTCGAGTAAAATTATGATTGATTTGATAATTTTGTTTTGATTTAATTTATTATTTGGAATGTTAATCTAATAATATCACAGTCTCACTCAGTAGTATTAGTATGGTTTCTGTATATTATGTGCAAAACAAGACGCAAGAATTTGAGGAATATCTTCAGTCATTATTTTTGTTCTCCGGTCAAAATATGTATTTTTTTTTCAAAGGAAATTTGCTGCAAGAAGGAAGATTCTTTCTAAAATGATATGGGGTATAGGTCGATTGGAAAAACCTTCATCTTTCCAATGAGGCAACTTGCAGATAGATGGGTCCACTACTTTTGAAGTTACAGCTTGTCAAACTGCACATTGTTTGCTTTATTTTTGCTCTCCGGTCAAAATATGTAGTTTTTTCAAACGACATTTGCTACAAGAAGGAAGATTCTTTCTAAAATGATATGGGGTATAGGTCGATTGGAAAAACCTTCATCTTTCCAATGAGGCAACTTGCAGATAGATAGGTCCACTACTTTTGAAGTTACAGCTTGTCAAACTGCACATTGTTTGCATTATTTTTGCTCTCCGGCCAAAATATGTAGTTTTTTCAAACGACATTTGCTACAAGAAGGAAGATTGTTTCTAAAATGATATGGGGTATAGGTCGATTGGAAAAACCTTCATCTTTCCAATGAGGCAACTTGCAGATAGATAGGTCCACTACTTTTGAAATTACAGCTTGTCAAACTGCACATTGTTTGCTTTATTTTTGCTCTCCGGTCAAAATATGTAATTTTTTTTCAAACGACAGAACGAAGATTTGTTCTAAAATGGTATGGGGTATAGGTCGATTGTAAAAACCTTCATCTTTCCAATGAGGCAACTTGCAGATAGATGGGTCCACTACTTTTGAAGTTACAGCTTGTCAAACTGAACATTGTTTGCTTTATTTTTGCTCTCCGGTCAAAATATGTAGTTTTTTTTTCAAACGACATTTGCTACAAGAAGGAAGATTTGTTCTAAAATGGTATGGGGTATAGGTCGATTGGAAAAACCTTCATCTTTCCAATGAGGCAACTTGCAGATAGATGGGTCCACTACTTTTGAAGTTACAGCTTGTCAAACTGCACATTGTTTGTTTTATTTTTGCTCTCCTGTTAAAATATGTAGATTTTTCAAACGACATTTGCTGCAAGAAGGAAGATTCTTTCTAAAATGATATGGGGTATAGGTCGATTGGAAAAACCTTCATCTTTCCAATGAGGCAACTTGCAGATAGATAGGTCCACTACTTTTGAAGTTACAGCTTGTCAAACTGCACATTGTTTGCTTTATTTTTGCTCTCCGGTCAAAATATGTAGTTTTTTCAAAGGAAATTTGCTACAAGAAGGAAATTCTTTCTAAAATGATATGGTGTATAGGTCGATTGGAAAAACCTTCATCTTTCCAATGAGGCAACTTGCAGATAGATAGGTCCACTACTTTTGAAGTTACAGCTTGTCAAACTGCACATTGTTTGCTTTATTTTTGCTCTCCGGTCAAAATATGTAGTTTTTTCAAAGGAAATTTGCTACAAGAAGGAAATTCTTTCTAAAATGATATGGTGTATAGGTCGATTGGAAAAACCTTCATCTTTCCAATGAGGCAACTTGCAGATAGATAGGTCCACTACTTTTGAAGTTACAGCTTGTTAAACTGCACATTGTTTGCTTTATTTTTGCTCTCCGGTCAAAATATGTAGTTTTTTCAAACGACATTTGCTACAAGAAGGAAGATTCTTTTTAAAATGATATGGGGTATAGGTCGATTGGAAAAACCTTCATCTTTCCAATGAGGCAACTTGCAGATAGATAGGTCCACTACTTTTGAAGTTACAGCTTGTCAAACTGCACATTGTTTGCTTTATTTTTGCTCTCCGGTCAAAATATGTAGTTTTTTCAAACGACATTTGCTACAAGAAGGAAGATTCTTTCTAAAATGATATGGGGTATAGGTCGATTGGAAAAACCTTGATCTTTCCAATGAGCTAGCTTGCAGATAGATAGGTCTACTACTTTTGAAGTTAGAAGTTGTCAAAGTGCACGTTGTTTGCTATTTCGATAAAAATTTGGGTGGAAGCCTATTTCTTTTAGTAAAGTATTTTATTTTCTGTGTGCACGCATCCGGTGTAGTGGTATCTTGAAATTTTGAACCGTAGCGTCGGCGGCGTTGGGCGCTGTATTTCGTTTAAAATAATAGTAGAAGGGTCACAGCACGAATTTTAATTTTGTCCAGCGCGCACTGCCCGTCTTTATTATTTATTCCGGCGATGTACGGACTCCTGATAAAAATCTCGCTTCCAACTTTCATTCATAAATCCTTCTCCCATAACTAGAGCCTCTTTGTACAAGCAAAACAAAAAAAAACCTAGTCGTGAACTGAAAACGCGCGGTACTGTAAACGCTGTCCCACGTTGATTGTTCTTTTAAAATTTTATGCGGAACGTGATTTATATCGGCCATAAATCACATCGGCGAGGGCTATTCGTATTTTTGGCAAGTTGAATCAAAATAAGAAAGATTGAACGGCGGACACCTACATAAGGATCATCCCCTCGAACGAGGGGGATGAACGTTCAATTCGGCTACAATGACCAAACGCAGATGTTACGTTTTTTCACTACATCTATTATTTACAACTTAAAAATAACTTCTCCTACCGAAATTCTCGAAGAAAATTGGTTATATCTGGGAATTTGACACATAACGTAAATTCTCGAGCTTACCTGCAAGATATGGGTGCCTTGGTGTTGTTCAAAAATATCCATGGCAATTCCAGCAGCACCGCGACTTCGTCCAGCTAAAACACGCGTAATAATAATTATTGCATTCGAATATTCTATCAATCCTGCTAGGAAGAACGTATGATTTATAGAAGCAATTTATCGGGGGTAAATTTGGCAGCAGGGTGCCGTCGAACAACCCCCAAAACATGCCATAATTCACGGATGACAATATAAGCGATTTATATCGAGAAAAGTTGTATATTACGTATTGGCCTGTCACTCCCATACGAGCCTCTCCTTTATTCTAAACAATATTAGAAAAATGTCTTTATTATCAGACGTTATTTGAAGAGTTGTTAATCAAAAGGGTCTAAGTACCAAATATTTAGCTCCGAGGAAACTGACAAACTTTATATAAAATTTAATGTGCCTTTTTAATTAATCGTGCCGTTATGAACTTTGAGCCTTGCAGAAGGGTCTAAGTACCATCAGCCGAGATGATCAAACGGTCCAACTGACATCAGAACCTACCCACGGGCTATGTGCATGTCCGAATCACTAAGTTCTAGATTTTCGGGAGGAAACCGCGTCAATGACGATAAAATTGTCAAAGTTTAGAAATTTAGAAATCATAAATCAGGTATTTTACCAAATTAAAGCGTCTGCTACTCTTATACTTCAATAAGTAAGGTATATTAACAAGAATACAAGGTATTTGTTTATTGATTATGTAAATAAAACCTTAATTAAGACACTTAATTCAGTATTAAGCAAACTCTCGGATAAGGTCCGAATTAAAGTGTTTAGCTTCACCTCGCAAGTACTCCATCATGTTCTTTAGGTCTTCTAGCCTATCTCTTTGTATATGCGGTGTTTTGATGAATACTGTGAACTGGTGGGTGGGCTATCTTTTGACCATTGTGCGGACTAACCCCGAATTGTTATTGACATAGTTTCTTTTGACTGATACTGAGGGTGGCCACAACTCTTCATTTTATTTTTTTTTCACAACTTTCACAACAGAATTTCGAAAAATATTGTTTATTAAATTTGTGGGGAGAGGGGTTGACACACTCACTTAATAGGGTGCAAGCCCTTGGAGGTACAACATGTACATTGTAGATAAATCGAATCAACGGCAGCCCCTCTGTCAAATTTGTAAACCTAATTCGTGGGGTGCTCTCTCTATCTATCTCGGCGCCTTTATTGTAAACCGAACTTGGCGGAATTCGCAATTCGCGGTACCGCGCTGGGGTAGTCATAATTATACCAAATTAGGGGATGTTAAGCGCCCGCAACCGTTAATGAATTGACATTGATACGGAGACAGGAATCCGCCCCCCTCGCCGGATTTGTTTTAATTTTCAAAAGCTCTCGGGGGTGGAAAGTTGAAAATCCAATTATCTCGGATACGATTTCAACTTCGCAAATACTTATTTACAATACGATTTCCTTAACCACTATTTTTAATTCGATTTTCTTTAGACAGGCTACTATTCTTGACCCTTCACTCAACACGTACTCGCTCACATTTTCGTTCTCAAAATACCACAATGTGGGCTGGTCTAATGTTGAAAATGTGTCGGAAGAGAGAGAAAAAAAAAGCAAAAAGGGGCATTTATTTGTTGGGATGTGAGGCGTGGTTATCACACGTGAATAGCTGTAAAAACGCACGGGCTTCTCTCATAAAATAATATTGAAAAGGTGGGGTCGAATCTCCAGGGAACCTTGAGGAGTGACCAGTGGCCTTTGCTTAGTTTCCCGGTAATTCAATAACAGCCCTTCGGATCCTTCGCCTTATCGTATATCATTACAGCAATTGCATAAAAAATTGAACGTAATTCCACCCTTGTCGTAAATTTGCTCACTTTTAAAGGATAACGACGCTCGTCCAGTTGAACAAACATTTCGAGCTCGTGTTTAACGGAAAAGCGAAAATAATAATAATAAAATAATAATAATAGTCGTACCTTTGAGTGTTTTATTTGGTGGAGGTCCATCCCGGCTCCATGGAGGGTCTCCATGTCCGGAAAAGTCTCGTAATTTGAGATAGGAGATGGTTAGTCTTATAATGCTGGCTTTGTCGAGTTGTGACGTGATAGCAGCCGGAAGTGGTAGCATTTTGGCTAGTTCGTAGAATTCGAAATTTTCTTTTCCTCTCCTGGACCTGGCGGCGTCCCTGCTCTTCTCTTTTCTGAGCTCGAGGATGCTGTAAGTAGAAGAGAAACGAAATTACACACCTAAAAAGTGGCGGTGAATCTGTCTTCGGCCCCAGACGCGTGGGGTGGCTCCGTAATAAGATTATTGCCTTTTTTCGGGGGTTGTAATAAAAACATGCTCAATTGCCGGGTTGGGATTTATTTATTTTAGGTTTATAGCGGATTTGCACCATAATTCCGCCACCCCCTCCAAATCTTAGCCGCAGAGGGACGCGGCTAATGCATCGAGACGAGAAAATTGTATTAGTCCGGTTTTCCTTTTCGCTTTTTTTTTCTTTCTATAGTTTCTATCCCCAAATGGACCCGGTATAAGTAATTTTGTGATAAACCGCAATTGTGGTGTGGAAATTACTATCGGAATTGCTCTTCAAAGATTTCAGGGAATCGAGAAAAAATCTAATCGAATAACACATCACTCGAGTTAATTAACAACTGAATGGAAGAAACAATATTATAGCATTTTATTTTTTGTTGTGACTTGAGGAAAAAGCTTGTTACGCTTCTCCTTGCTTGGGTGGACATCCTATTCACTCGAATGGGCAAGCTCAACACAAATTAGTGTCTTCGATTCACGTCTTCTACTACTGCTTTTACCTCACACCTTTGGCATACAAAAAACCTTGGTCAATTGGTGAAATGCATACTATGGCTCATCCATATCGATTAGTTTGGTACCATATCAATTGCTTTCGTAACGTACTAACATAAACGTATGGCATATTAAATAGACTTGTGTCCCTTCTGGCTAGGAGGGTCACCACTGGATGATTCAGGAAATAATAAATGCTTGACCCTTCCTTCCTTCGGTTTATTTGTGGCCTCGCCACAAGTAATATCATCCGCAAATATCAGACCTCACTCGGACGGAACAAACACAATTATTGGGATATTGTATTGACCTGCTGTCTGCAATATACCTTATATAGATATAGGTACCTGCCACTTCTTGACTTGTAATGTAGAAATTGCTTAGGTTTAATTGTAGAAACACGTTTCTTCACTCAAAGATATTCGTGTCACATTGTATATGAGTAAAAGTTGAAAATAAATGAGTGGTTGGTGATTGAAAGGGTTGCGGGTGATGAAGTGAACTTTCGGGAAGTGTAGTGAATTAGGGGTAGTGCGGGTAGTAGGGGAAAATCCGACGCGGCGGTGTTTCGTTCTTTTGTGCGCCGTTGATTTGATTTGTTTAGGTTGGGGTTGTCTGATTGGGCCTTATTTATGTAGTATTGGCCGATCGTAAAACCGCTTCCTTCTGATCAACTTTAATTCCCCCCGCTTCGGCCCATTCCGCCCCAATCACCGGTCATTTCATTTTAGGAATGCCTAATCATCAACCTCCCTGACCCTCGGTCAATGTTACTTTTCACTTTTATCCATCCTAAGGGACCCTTGCCCACTTTCCACCTTCATTCCGATCGCACACCCACCGTCTCTCAAGGGAGAACTGATTTCAATATTACCAACACCGTTGCATTGACCCCACAACACCAACAAACATAAATAACACCCACATCTACTCCATTTTAAACTCTTTACAGAGTTTCTAAACAATGATTTTTTTTAATTCTTCCTATAAGAATTATTCGAGGCATGAGTCACTATAAATTGGTGCAAATTATGATTACTGTTGGCGGCAATTTTCCTTCCTAACCTCATGGGGTAATATGAGAGATATTGAATTTGGACAATCGGTATTAGCGTTCGATATTATCATAAGGACAATGGGCGAGTCGTGTTGTCGGAAGGGTCCAAGGGTGTAGAGGTCCCTCGGGGGCGGCCGTCATTAGACAGCGGACGCGAGCCAGTCATAAACTGGGCACTTGCAAGTTCCAGTAGTGCTGACTGGCATGCAGTGTCGGGAAACGTCTCACTTTTACGGGGGGAAAAGATAAAAGGAGCGATGTCCAGGGCCCTCGGGGAGATGCAGAGGTGTCACCAGGTACCAAGGCGCACCCGATAACCTAATAAACGCGGAACGAAGGGGCAACTCTCCCAGGGACCGCATACTAGCGCCGCCACCGCCGCCGCCGCCGCCTACCAATTCCGATCAATTTTATCGAAACTTCACCTTAATTTTGTTTTCACACGTTTGCCCGGTCCGGAGTGTGTCTGCGAGGGTGCAAAAGAAAACTAACACCAAAGGAATTCTCCCTACAAATTGACCGGACGCAAAAACAATTACGATAGAGTTTCAAAAAAGTTCACTGGCTTAAAGCAGCTTCTATAACTACGCACGTATAGATGTTTCAAACTAAGAAGAGCACAGTTGTATATGCAACCAAACATACACAGGCAATTTATAAACCATACACTGGGTATGATTGGTTGCATATACAACTGTGCTCTTCTTAGTTTGAAACTACTCTAGCTTGCACAATATTTTATATAAAAGCAGCTTTACAAGTACAGTACAACCAGTGTATTAGATCTAAGGTAGGTAATTTGTCACTGGTTATACTGTAAAAGAAATGACGTAATCGCTGTTTGTGGACAAAGCCTTAACGTGTGGCTTCGTAAAAGAGAACAGTCTAAACATATGGGCCTGGTAAGGTGATGTGATAATATTATTTATAGATGGGCTGGCATTGTCAACAATTAAATTCAATTATTCATGTTGTATTGTTGTCGCGGTGTTATTGGATGTTTTAAAACATGCATCACGAGTTGCCCAATAAGTAAACATATTTCAAACGTAGGCATATAATTGTAATAAGAAACTCGCATAAACAAATTGCCGGTTGATTTATTGTTGGCCTCTTACAAAAGAAGATATATTGATTTGAGTAAATATTTGTTTATCCAAGTTTCCATAACTGAAGAGTTGTAATTCAAAAGGGTCTAAGTGCCATTTTTTTTGTTTTTTTGAGGTTTTTGTGTTCTACAGACAACCCTCAGTCATAATCAAAAGGATCTATGTCAATATCAATTCGGGTTTAGAACGTAGAACGGTCATGGCATGGCAAAAAGTGCCATGCGTCGTCTTTAACACCGCATATACCAAGAGATAGACTAGAAGGCCTAAAGAACATGATGGAGTACTTGCCAGGCGAAGCTAAATATTTTAATTCGGACCTTATCCGAGAGTTTGCTTAATAATGACTTAAGTGTCTTAATTTAGTTTTTATTTACATAATCAATAAACAAATACCTTGTATTCTTGTTAATATACCTTACTGATTGAAGTATAAGAGTAGCTGACGCTTTAATTTGGTAAAATACCTGATTTATGATTTCTAAATTTCTAAACTTTGACAATTTTATCGTCATTGACGCGGTTTCCTCCCGAAAATCTAGAACTTAGTGATTCGGACATGCACATAGCCCGTGGGTAGGTTCTGATGTCAGTTGGACCGTTTTGATTATCTCGGCTGATGGTACTTAGACCCTTCTGTAAGGCTCAAAGTTCATAACGGCACGATTAATTAAATAGGCACATTAAATTTTATATAAAGTTTGTCAGTTTCCTCGGAGCTAAATATTTGGTACTTAGACCCTTTTGCTTTACAACTCTTTCGTTTATAATAAAAAGCATGCTACACGAATATATAATGGGAAGGTTGTGGTGGCATATGTAAAGGTATGGAAGAATTGGGTTAATAATTTTAAATTTCGTTAATTTGGCGCTATTTTCAAACTTTAAAACGTGATAATTTTCGAACCATTCGAGATAGAGAGAATTTTTAAACCAAAATTTTGGACTCATTGTAACTACAAATCAAAATTTTATATCTGACGGCGAGTTTTCTGAAAAATAAAAGCAAGGTAGAAGTACCCACTTGCCCTGTATTATATTTTGGTGTTTGATGAATAAATAACGGCTTAGAATTTCGACAGAAAGATAAATTGCGTGGGGGGCTATATCTTCCCCTACCAATATGTTAAATAACACCCTTATTGTGATTTAGTAACTCGCAAAACCGCGTAATGCGTATTTATCGTGGCATATGTGACGGCGAGCAATTTGAAATTGTGCATCAAAATCAAAATATTGTCGCGATGACGCGATTCCAAAAGAATCTGCGGTTAGAAATGCTAAGTAGCCTTTTTTTTCTAGCGTTTCTCCATTTGACGTCGATTTGTATGCTAGACACGGTGACTTAACAATAAGAAAGTGATCACACTGGCGTCAATAAGGTACACCCGTTTCCTCTTTGCTGTCATTTGTATGTCAACTGTGACTTCTATAATAAATAAGGTATTTAAATTTACGTTTGTGGCCTGCATATAAAACTAGACACCTTTCACAGAAATCAGTAATAAATTTTACTGAAGTAGGTACTTACATAAAAACACAAACTGTAAAATAAAACTGAAGCCAAATCTTTTAAGATTTTTTTATAATAGGTACAATTTTTTTTTCTATCCAAATAATATTTTATTCTAACAAGAATTTCAATATAGTTGTTTCAACGGTTAGTTATTCTTACGATTTAAGAATTTAGTATGTTTATGTTAAGTATATTTTGCTCTGACGAAGAAAATGTTATTCTTCTACATATAAAAAGGGTAAGACGTTCGTTTTACATCAACAACAATATTTTGTTGGGTGAAAAATATACATGTTTCGACGAACAAACAGTTTCTTGACCCAAAATTATACGTACGCATCGCTTAAAACAGACGTACTTCCTTTCAAGCAGTTCCTTCATACTTAAAACAAGAAAACGTAATACTTGGCACATCAAGAAAATCATATTCTTACTATGAGAATTTTGTATTTTACTTAAACCAACCAAATGATCTTTCTGCGGATATAGATTAGGATTAGGTTTGTAATCAAAGTGTACAGTGGTTAGTCGGAAAATTGGGTGGGAGGGGGTGTCATCCCGGATTTTTCCAATATGGCGACAGGCGAAATGTAGATTTTTTTCACGTGTTTCTTTCCCACCATCTTTTAGCTGGTTGACAGCTTCACGAATCGAATTTAGTACAAGTATGTAAGTAAAGTAGTAGTGATATTAGCTGTATTAAGTGAACAGAGACAACGTTCCAAAAAATAGATAGATACGTTGTAACTTTCATCGTTTGTTTTGTTCAGAAAATGCTAAATAGATACTGAGTTGTTAAATGGTTGGATATGTTTTTTGAGGAATGTTTTTGAGGAATGTTTTTTGAGGTATGTTTTTGAGGAATGTTTTTTGAGGAATGTTTTTTGAGGTATGTTTTTGAGGAATGTTTTTTGAGGAATGTTTTTTGAGGTATGTTTTTGAGGAATGTTTTTTTGAGGAATGTTTTTTGAGGTATGTTTTTGAGGAATGTTTTTGAGGTATGCTTTTGAGGAATGTTTTTTTGAGGAATGTTTTTTGAGGTATGTTTTTTGAGGAATGTTTTTGAGTTTTTTTGAGGAATGTTTTTGAGGAATTAGGAGAGGATGGTAACCCTTGAATATGCCACCAAAAGGATGCTTGATGTTGGGGGTTGTTCGATCAAAAAAAATCGAAAAAATAAAATAAAAAATACACTAGAACAGAGATAAGTATAACATGCCCTGGTTCGAGGAGAGGAGCTTGTTTGTATGGGACACACAGATCCGCCGGTACGAACCAGGAGTGCGTGAATGCTGGGTTGATGTTCACCCCGAGTCCAATGGGTGTCTGCCTTTGCAAAGATGAAGACACTGCGTAGTCCATGGCAACAGCCTGGTAAGGTAACATCACGCACAAGATCGGTAAACCGAGCCACCGAACAAAACGAAAACTGCACGAAACCAAGTAACTAGCACTGTCGAGGGTCGGTGCGGGTGTGAGGTTAGAACGGTGCCGTCGGCGTCGAGGTACGGCTGGAAAATGGGCGTGGCAGAAGTAAGCTCGGCCCAGATCAACTGGTTGGTCGTCGTGTGGCGGCTGCCAGCCAGAGCTGAGGTGAGAACGACTAGACGGTAGGCTATTCGCCGCACAGCCCGCCCCCGCAACGCGCAGTACTCAACAAGTAGTCGATACACCACCAATGCCATGCGTCATATTATCACCTAATTCTGACAGCGACTAGCCAAGACGTACTAGGATACAGCCGCCACCAACTAGGAGGCAGCCGCCACCGAGTGTGTGACGAAATAAGCTCTTTAATCCGTCTGAATCCGTACTTGCTCGAGTCAAAATTTGATAACAAGCATGAGAAATAATGTTTTTTTACCTGTTTAATCTGTTTTACGGTGCAAATTGATGCACCGTAAAAAAACTGCACTTTGACAAGCTGTAACTTCAAAATTAGTCGACTTATCTACCTGAAAATTGGTTTATTGGAAAGATCAAGGTTTTTCCAATCGGTCCATATCCCATATTATGTAAAAATAATCTTCCTTCTTAGATTATTTTTCCTTTGAGAAAACTATGTATTTTGACCGAGAACAAACAGTGTCCATTTTGACAAGCTGTAACTTCAAAAGTAGTGGACCTATCTACCTGCAAGTGGGCTTGTTGGAAAGATCAAGGGTTTTCCAATCGACCTATTCCCTATATCATTTTAGAATAATCTTCCTTCTTATAGTATTTTTTCATTGAAAAAAACAACATATTTTGATCGAAAAGCAAAAATACTTTGACCGAAAAAAGGTGCACTTTGGCAAGCTGTAACTTCAAAAGTAGTGAACCTATCTACCTGAAAATTGATTTATTGGAAAGATCAAGGTTTTTCCAATCAACCTATACCCCATATCATTTTAGAATAATCTTCCTTCTTATAGTATTTTTCCTTTGAAAAAACAACATATTTTGATCGAAAAGCAAAAATACTTTGACCGAAAAAAGGTGCACTTTGGCAAGCTGTAACTTCAAAAGTAGTGAACCTATCTACCTGAAAATTGGTTTATTGGAAAGATCAAGGTTTTTCCAATCAACCTATACCCCATATCATTTTAGAATAATCTTCCTTCTTATAGTATTTTTCCTTTGAAAAAACAACATATTTTGATCAAAGAGCAAAAATATTTTGACCGAAAAAAGTGCACTTTGACAAGCTGTAACTTCAAATATAGTGGACCTATCTACCTGCAAATGGGCTTGTTGGAAAGATCAAGGTTTTTCCAATCAACCTATTCCCTATATCATTTTAGAATAATCTTCCTTCTTATAGTATTTTTTCATTGAAAAAACAACATATTTTGATCGAAAAGCAAAAATACTTTGACCGAAAAAAGGTGCACTTTGGCAAGTTGTAACTTCAAAAATAGTGAACCTGTCTACCTGAAAATTGATTTATTGGAAAGATCAAGGTTTTTCCAATCAACCTATTCCCTATATCATTTTAGAATAATCTTCCTTCTTATAGTATTTTTTCATTGAAAAAACATCATATTTTGATCGAAAAGCAAAAATACTTTGACCGAAAAAAGGTGCACTTTGGCAAGCTGTAACTTCAAAAGTAGTGAACCTATCTACCTGAAAATTGGTTTATTGGAAAGATCAAGGTTTTTCCAATCAACCTATTCCCTATATCATTTTAGAATAATCTCCCTTCTTATAGTATTTTTTCATTGAAAAAACAACATATTTTGATCGAAAAGCAAAAATACTTTGACCGAAAAAAGGTGCACTTTGGCAAGTTGTAACTTCAAAAATAGTGAACCTGTCTACCTGAAAATTGATTTATTGGAAAGATCAAGGTTTTTCCAATCAACCTATTCCCTATATCATTTTAGAATAATCTTCCTTCTTATAGTATTTTTTCATTGAAAAAACATCATATTTTGATCGAAAAGCAAAAATACTTTGACCGAAAAAAGGTGCACTTTGGCAAGCTGTAACTTCAAAAGTAGTGAACCTATCTACCTGAAAATTGGTTTATTGGAAAGATCAAGGTTTTTCCAATCAACCTATTCCCTATATCATTTTAGAATAATCTCCCTTCTTATAGTATTTTTTCATTGAAAAAACAACATATTTTGATCGAAAAGCAAAAATACTTTGACCGAAGAAAGTGCACTTTGACAAGCTGTAACTTCAAAAGTAGTGGACCTATCTACCTGAAAATTGATTTATTGGAAAGATCAAGGTTTTTCCAATTGGTCTATAGCCTATCTCATTTTATAAATGATCTTACTTATACTATTTTTCCTTTGAACAATAATGCTTGAAAATCTGAGGCCAGACGTTCTTGATATGAGTGCAGTGACATTGGCAATACTTAATGACGTTTATTTTCTTGCATAGAGCCACAATGACGTTGTTTTATTACATCAAAACTTACCTATACCTATGTACATATTATCTTCATCTTTGATGCTACATGGGAGGCAATAAGAAATACTAAAGGGCGCTATAAATAATAAAGAACTTGAACAACTACAAGAAAGATAATAAATCGTAAACAATTTTTGTCATAATACCGTTATAGTTAGTACCAATAAAATTATTTACTAACAAAACGGTTAACAGAATAAACAGTCCATAAAATGTGGTGACTAAAACTGTCAGTTCGCGGCTTGCTCATAAACCATTTACCTAATAATTACACCTATCCGACTTTTACACCCTATAATCTGCTCTTTATAACCGTAATAGATCTATTATAACGGATTATTATGCCTTCCCTTCGCCTCATAGAGGAACGAACACAGAGCGAGACAGAAGAGCCGAAGTGCGAAGTAAGGGACAGGATTAGACGCGATGATTCAGAAAAATAGCCGAAGTAAATATAACAGACCTCCAACCCTGTTCGATACCAATAAAATAAAGCCCTACGTATGTACACCATAAGGGCGTAGGCATGCCATTCTCGATTAGATCGATACATATCGTTCAATAGCATTCGTTAGGGCCAATTTGTGGAACCACCAATTTTATATATAAACAGAATTTCTTATGTATAGATGAATGGGGACTGACTGTACAGGGTGACACTAACTTTTGCGCCCCCTGTTTCTACGCCACTGGGTTTACCTATAAGATTGTCTATGCAAAATATCAGCTTTTTCGCCCAATTATAACAGAAGTTATTCTAATATAACTAAATTTACGTTGTTTGCTTTTTGTGCTAAACGATATTTATATGTAGGGTTGTGGGGGCGATAGAGCTAATTTATTTATACACAAAGTCGATAAATTTAAATAAATGAAAGGACTTAATGGGGCAAAGTGTGCATCCTGAGAATTGATAAGGTTATCTGACGGGCTGTAATTGAAAAGTAATTGGGCAACTCGGGCCATTAGGAGTGAATGAGTGGGCCCTACAGGTACAACAAGGATTTACAGGGAGCGGCGCAACCACAGTATGTGGTAAAGGCGGGGTTGTAGCCCCCGGCCGGTGATAAACTGCTCGTTTTTGCCACCCCAGATATTGAGAACCCCGCCAAAGTTAAATTCGACTAACTGCATTAAATTAGATTAATTACCTGATAGAACTACATTTTACACATAAGCCAATACTTATTACCCATTAGCAAAGGTAGAGTTGATTTAAACTTAAATGTGTACGGTGAAGTTGCACCGCATTCGGATGCGCAGTAGACCATTTTACCAATCATGAGCGGGGAGTGTTTGGGAGATCGGAACGCATTCATGAAATGCGTTTTGATATAAGAATTGAATAAAACAGATTTGTACGTCTGGACTAATTCATCATTTCTTATTGAAAACTCAATCGAAGTTAGGGAGCTCATGCTTCCAAATAATAATAAAATTCTTGAAATCTCGAACGTATCCGAGCGTGTTAGGTTATGTTTGACTTTGTTTACATACTGTGACAGCCGGAATTCGAATTTTTGTATGAAGAACAGGTCTTATACTTTACTTACAAGTATGTTTGTATTAGAATACATATATTCCGGAGTAAAGAGATACAATTAGAACGCAGTGGCGTCCGCACGACGGCCAAGGGTCGCTTTTATTTCAATCTAACAAGAAAAATATGCAAATGCGCAAGGACCACGACCGCCGCTATCAGCAGTAAATGAATTAAAAGGCACAGGCGGAGGGGTCAAGCAGATACAAATTAAGATATTCTAATTATCCTACAAGAACCCCCAACCCAAATCCTGTCCTTATTCGCAATCTCTAGTCCCAGATTGTCCCAGATCGTGAGATATGACCCAACATGAATTTCAGACAAGCCCAGCACAACCAGGACAGCACAGTTTACCAGTATGCCAAATAGGCACGTGCTAGCTCCAATTTTTTTGCGTAGTGAAATAGTGCTAAAATAACAATTTTACTATTTCCTTCTACTTTCAAAGCGTGCTCTCTCTGTGAAGAAAGTATGAAAGGTATTTTATCAAATCTTGGATTGTGTGTGTTCTCTTCAGTCCTGTCGACTTCGTATGAGTTGGTAGACCACTAGGGGCAACATTTGAACAATAGCTACGCATTCGGAATAAATTGCAGCCCCTGTCTGTGCTACGCACTTGTCACGCATCCCCAGTCTGAACCCCCTACATAATTTTCCATCATCCCCCATACTTAGGTAAGTAAATATAGTGTAATGACCTAGTTCATTAGGTATGTTGGTACATAGAATGATGTTACATCGCAAATCAACTTTTGTACTGCTTTTTCAAAACTCGAAATACCTAGTGGCATATCTTATGGCTCAGGTCTGTGTGCCGTTATCGTAGTATAGTTTGTACACAAAACGATTCCTCTTCAGAATAATGGTACCCTTATCTACCTATACTAATTACGAACTTTCAAGTGTGGGGCGCGTTCAGCGGAATCGCCCATTTTTGCCGACATTGGCGATGGAGTAGCTGCAAAATTGGGCTTTTCGATATAACTTTTGACGCTCGAATTGAAAAAAGGACACAATTCCGCCCCAAAGGCCAAGGGCCCCAAAGCGCGTACATTTGGAGCCCCGAGCCGTAGCGTGAAAGCTTGCGTCGCGATATATCGCACAAGTATCACTTTTAAACGCACGCGTGTTTTTTCCGAACATTTTATTTATTTTTTTTGCTCTTTCCTCAACGCACCCACTAAGCGGTGCGTGCGCCTAGGCGTTCTATGGGCCTAGGAGTTCTATGCGCCTAGGGGTTCTATGGGCCTAGGCGGTCTATGGGCCTAGGCGGTCTATGGGCCTAGGCGGTCTACCTACTAGGTGGTGCGTGCGCCTATGCGGTCTACCTACACTAGTGTTTATGACTATTTAAAAAGCACAAAAGTGTATGCGCAACTAAGGACTAATTCGAAATTTGGGCTGGTAGTCCAGTCATTACGTCGGAAAAAACGGGTTAGAAATGCAAATGAACCGAGAAGGATAAATTTTTGATATGACCTGGGGGATGCCTACAATGCTTTTTTTACGCTCAATAATTTAGCATTGTTAAATGAAATGTTAAGTAAAGGTTGCTGCCCATAACTATTGCCAGTACTAATTTCATCAACGGTATTATTTCAATAACAAGAACTGCCTAATATGATTGTAGATACATGCGGTTGTACTAAATCCAATTAAGCGGTTTTAAGTTGTTTTAGGGAAATTTTGTTGGCAAAATAATAGCTGTTTCTTCGTTGATCTGCTTTGCAGATAGATTACTTAAGTAATTAGTCACGAAAATTACGGCGCAAGCTTTTAATAATCGCTCAAACTCTAATTTAACCAGCAACCTAGGTCTGTTTACTCTAAACGGTCCACAGCACTTGTATTGAAAGCCATTTATGAGCTATTCTTGTCGACAAATGATTAGATATCGCTAACGCGTAGATTATAGTATGATTTTCCGAATTATTACATATCTAAGGTTGAGAGAAGCCATATAGAAAAATAAAGTTATAATTACTAAGGAAAATTTTGACATATATAGGTACGAAAATGCTGTTATCGCTGTATGTAGTCGTGAATATTCGACTTGAATATATTGAATCACACCTACAAAAAACAGCCCCCAGTCCAGCTAACCAGTATATCGGTGCGCTCGATATCGAAAATGCATGACCAATGTGTCGTTCGGGTCGCTGTGTACGCACGTAGTTATAATTTTGCTCGTATTTTTATCTAAAATTCGCTAAAGTGCCTCGGCGATGTGATTTCGCGATTTTCCCAGGTTTTCGCGAGGATTTTCGCCGGGTTTCTTTGTATTAACTGCCGGTTTTTCTCGCGCATCGTGTTCGCGTCGGAAACAACATAAACGGTTTGGAAAACATCGGGAAAATGGATAATGAATCAATACTATTGATTATAAAGGTTTTTTTCTAAATTATTCTGTTTATTTAAGACGAAATTTGGCAATTTTCCGTTTACTACGTAGTTGTATTGTCTGTTTTGTCTACGTTTCGGTATCTATTTTATTTTATTCTACTTACCAACTTTTAACCAATAGCTATTTATTTTATTATCGTTTTCTAACACCGCGATGTGAAATACGGACTACGCAGTTTAATTTTCTCGGACTTTACTCGCGAAAAGCAAGACGGACTCGTGGTAAGTGTTTGATCACAATATTATTATCGTATTTTAACAATTTGGCTTTGTATTGTGCCTTAAATTGGATTATGTAGTTCGAAAATGTTTTGAATTTGATATTATATTGGCTCAACTGCATAAAATGCCTGAAGCAAGAATTGGTATAGCTGTAACATCACCCTAATATTTCTTTTAATATGCAATCTTACCACAGATTGATTTATTTGTTTTTTTCATATATAATCGTCCTTCGAGAATGGCTGGTTGGACTGTCTCGAGATTATGGTGGGAGTTGAGGGCATTCTTGTATTTATTTAGTTTTGCCATAGTTGTTAGATGTCTTTTGATCGGATGTCTCATATCCCATTCGTTTGCAACAATGCCGATAAAGTATATGATAGAAATAACAATTTCAGAAAATAATCGGTACCTTCTAAAAATGACATAACGAACTAAATCTCTAAATCATAGTTTTCCAAAATTTCACAGTTTGTCTTCTGAAAAAAAAATTAATTGCTATTGTAAGTAAAGTGGAATTGCCTATATGTTTATCATCAAATATGACACCTTGGCCGTATAGTAATGTATTTTATGGTATGTTTATGTTATTAAGCTTGTCGTAGTTGATGATGGTTTTTCAGATTCTACAATTTGTCTTAAAAGAAAAAAAAACACAAGACAAATTGTTGAACAGACAAAATGCTGAATTAGTTTCATGCAATTCATTTAGTATTTCATCATCAAATATGACACCTTGGCCATTTAATAATGTATTTTATGGTATGTTCATATTATTAAGATTGTCGTAGTTGATGATGGTTTTCCAGATTATACAATTATTTGTCTTCTAAAAAAAAAAAAAAAAAACAAGACAAATTGTTGAACAGACAAAATGCTGAATTAGTTTCATGCAGTTCATGTAGTATTTCATCATCAAATATGACACCTTGGCCATTTAATAATGTATTTTATGGTATGTTCATATTATTAAGATTGTCGTAGTTGATGATGGTTTTACATATTCTACAATTTGTCTTCTATAAAAAAAAAAAAAACAAGACAAATTGTTGAACAGACAAAATGCTGAATTAGTTTCATGCAGTTCATGTAGTATTTCATCATCAAATATGACACCTTGGCCGTTTAATAATGTATTTTATGGTATGTTCATATTATTAAGATTGTTGTAGTTGATGATGGTTTTCCAGATTATACAATTATTTGTCTTCTAAAAAAAAAAAACAAGACAAATTGTTGAACAGACAAAATGCTGAATTAGTTTCATGCAGTTCATGTAGTATTTCATCATCAAATATGACACCTTGGCCGTATAATAATGTATTTTAAGGTATGTTTATGTTATTAAGATTGTCGTAGTTGATGATGGTTTTACATATTCTACAATTTGTCTTCTATAAAAAAAAAAAAACAAGACAAATTGTTGAACAGACAAAATGCTGAATTAGTTTCATGCAGTTCATGTAGTATTTCATCATCAAATATGACACCTTGGCCGTTTAATAATGTATTTTATGGTATGTTCATATTATTAAGATTGTTGTAGTTGATGATGGTTTTCCAGATTATACAATTATTTGTCTTCTAAAAAAAAAAAACAAGACAAATTGTTGAACAGACAAAATGCTGAATTAGTTTCATGCAGTTCATGTAGTATTTCATCATCAAATATGACACCTTGGCCGTTTAATAATGTATTTTATGGTATGTTCATATTATTAAGATTGTTGTAGTTGATGATGGTTTTCCAGATTATACAATTATTTGTCTTCTAAAAAAAAAAAACAAGACAAATTGTTGAACAGACAAAATGCTGAATTAGTTTCATGCAGTTCATGTAGTATTTCATCATCAAATATGACACCTTGGCCGTATAATAATGTATTTTAAGGTATGTTTATGTTATTAAGATTGTCGTAGTTGATGATGGTTTTACATATTCTACAATTTGTCTTCTATAAAAAAAAAAAACAAGACAAATTGTTGAACAGACAAAATGCTGAATTAGTTTCATGCAGTTCATGTAGTATTTCATCATCAAATATGACACCTTGGCCGTATAATAATGTATTTTAAGGTATGTTTATGTTATTAAGATTGTCGTAGTTGATGATGGTTTTACATATTCTACAATTTGTCTTCTATAAAAAAAAAAAACAAGACAAATTGTTGAACAGACAAAATGCTGAATTAGTTTCATGCAGTTCATGTAGTATTTCATCATCAAATATGACACCTTGGCCGTTTAATAATGTATTTTATGGTATGTTCATATTATTAAGATTGTTGTAGTTGATGATGGTTTTCCAGATTATACAATTATTTGTCTTCTAAAAAAAAAAAAACAAGACAAATTGTTGAACAGACAAAATGCTGAATTAGTTTCATGCAGTTCATGTAGTATTTCATCATCAAATATGACACCTTGGCCGTTTAATAATGTATTTTATGGTATGTTCATATTATTAAGATTGTTGTAGTTGATGATGGTTTTCCAGATTATACAATTATTTGTCTTCTAAAAAAAAAAAAAAAAAACAAGACAAATTGTTGAACAGACAAAATGCTGAATTAGTTTCATGCAGTTCATGTAGTATTTCATCATCAAATATGACACCTTGGCCATTTAATAATGTATTTTATGGTATGTTCATATTATTAAGATTGTCGTAGTTGATGATGGTTTTCCAGATTATACAATTATTTGTCTTCTAAAAAAAAAAAAACAAGACAAATTGTTGAACAGACAAAATGCTGAATTAGTTTCATGCAGTTCATGTAGTATTTCATCATCAAATATGACACCTTGGCCGTTTAATAATGTATTTTATGGTATGTTCATATTATTAAGATTGTTGTAGTTGATGATGGTTTTCCAGATTATACAATTATTTGTCTTCTAAAAAAAAAAAAACAAGACAAATTGTTGAACAGACAAAATGCTGAATTAGTTTCATGCAGTTCATGTAGTATTTCATCATCAAATATGACACCTTGGCCGTTTAATAATGTATTTTATGGTATGTTCATATTATTAAGATTGTCGTAGTTGATGATGGTTTTCCAGATTCTACAATTTGTCGTCTAAAAAAAAAGCAAGACAAATTGTTGAACAGACAAAATGTTGAATTAGTTTCATGCAGTTCATGTGGTATTTCATCATCAAATATGACACCTTGGCCGTTTAATAATGTATTTTATGGTATGTTCATATTACTAAGATTGTCGTAGTTGATGATGGTTTTCCAGATTCTACAATTTGTCTTCTAAAAAAAAAAAATAATAAAAAAAAACAAGACAAATTGTTTAACAGACAAAATGCTGAATTAGTTTCATGCAGTTCATGTGGTATTTCATCATCAAATATGACACCTTGGCCGTTTAATAATGTATTTTATGGTATGTTCATATTATTAAGATTGTCGTAGTTGATGATGGTTTTCCAGATTCTACAATTTGTCGTCTAAAAAAAAAGCAAGACAAATTGTTGAACAGACAAAATGTTGAATTAGTTTCATGCAGTTCATGTGGTATTTCATCATCAAATATGACACCTTGGCCGTTTAATAATGTATTTTATGGTATGTTCATATTATTAAGATTGTCGTAGTTGATGATGGTTTTCCAGATTCTACAATTTGTCGTCTAAAAAAAAAAGCAAGACAAATTGTTGAACAGACAAAATGTTGAATTAGTTTCATGCAGTTCATGTGGTATTTCATCATCAAATATGACACCTTGGCCGTTTAATAATGTATTTTATGGTATGTTCATATTATTAAGATTGTCGTAGTTGATGATGGTTTTCCAGATTCTACAATTTGTCGTCTAAAAAAAAAAGCAAGACAAATTGTTGAACAGACAAAATGTTGAATTAGTTTCATGCAGTTCATGTGGTATTTCATCATCAAATATGACACCTTGGCCGTTTAATAATGTATTTTATGGTATGTTCATATTATTAAGATTGTCGTAGTTGATGATGGTTTTCCAGATTCTACAATTTGTCTTCTAAAATAAAAAAATAATAAAAAAAAACAAGACAAATTGTTTAACAGACAAAATGCTGAATTAGTTTCATGCAGTTCATGTGGTATTTCATCATCAAATATGACACCTTGGCCGTTTAATAATGTATTTTATGGTATGTTCATATTATTAAGATTGTCGTAGTTGATGATGGTTTTCCAGATTCTACAATTTGTCGTCTAAAAAAAAAAGCAAGACAAATTGTTGAACAGACAAAATGTTGAATTAGTTTCATGCAGTTCATGTAGTATTTCATCATCAAATATGACACCTTGGCCGTTTAATAATGTATTTTATGGTATGTTCATATTATTAAGATTGTCGTAGTTGATGATGGTTTTCCAGATTCTACAATTTGTCGTCTAAAAAAAAAAGCAAGACAAATTGTTGAACAGACAAAATGTTGAATTAGTTTCATGCAGTTCATGTAGTATTTCATCATCAAATATGACACCTTGGCCGTTTAATAATGTATTTTATGGTATGTTCATATTATTAAGATTGTCGTAGTTGATGATGGTTTTCCAGATTCTACAATTTGTCGTCTAAAAAAAAAGCAAGACAAATTGTTGAACAGACAAAATGTTGAATTAGTTTCATGCAGTTCATGTAGTATTTCATCATCAAATATGACACCTTGGCCGTTTAATAATGTATTTTATGGTATGTTCATATTATTAAGATTGTTGTAGTTGATGATGGTTTTCCAGATTATACAATTATTTGTCTTCTAAAAAAAAAAAACAAGACAAATTGTTGAACAGACAAAATGCTGAATTAGTTTCATGCAGTTCATGTAGTATTTCATCATCAAATATGACACCTTGGCCGTTTAATAATGTATTTTATGGTATGTTCATATTATTAAGATTGTTGTAGTTGATGATGGTTTTCCAGATTATACAATTATTTGTCTTCTAAAAAAAAAAAAAAACAAGACAAATTGTTGAACAGACAAAATGCTGAATTAGTTTCATGCAGTTCATGTAGTATTTCATCATCAAATATGACACCTTGGCCATTTAATAATGTATTTTATGGTATGTTCATATTATTAAGATTGTCGTAGTTGATGATGGTTTTCCAGATTATACAATTATTTGTCTTCTAAAAAAAAAAAAAAACAAGACAAATTGTTGAACAGACAAAATGCTGAATTAGTTTCATGCAGTTCATGTAGTATTTCATCATCAAATATGACACCTTGGCCGTTTAATAATGTATTTTATGGTATGTTCATATTATTAAGATTGTCGTAGTTGATGATGGTTTTCCAGATTCTACAATTTGTCTTCTAAAATAAAAAAATAATAAAAAAAAACAAGACAAATTGTTTAACAGACAAAATGCTGAATTAGTTTCATGCAGTTCATGTGGTATTTCATCATCAAATATGACACCTTGGCCGTTTAATAATGTATTTTATGGTATGTTCATATTATTAAGATTGTCGTAGTTGATGATGGTTTTCCAGATTCTACAATTTGTCGTCTAAAAAAAAAAAGCAAGACAAATTGTTGAACAGACAAAATGTTGAATTAGTTTCATGCAGTTCATGTAGTATTTCATCATCAAATATGACACCTTGGCCGTTTAATAATGTATTTTATGGTATGTTCATATTATTAAGATTGTCGTAGTTGATGATGGTTTTCCAGATTCTACAATTTGTCGTCTAAAAAAAAAAGCAAGACAAATTGTTGAACAGACAAAATGTTGAATTAGTTTCATGCAGTTCATGTAGTATTTCATCATCAAATATGACACCTTGGCCGTTTAATAATGTATTTTATGGTATGTTCATATTATTAAGATTGTCGTAGTTGATGATGGTTTTCCAGATTCTACAATTTGTCGTCTAAAAAAAAAAGCAAGACAATTTGTTGAACAGACAAAATGTTGAATTAGTTTCATGCAGTTCATGTGGTATTTCATCATCAAATATGACACCTTGGCCGTTTAATAATGTATTTTATGGTATGTTCATATTATTAAGATTGTCGTAGTTGATGATGGTTTTCCAGATTCTACAATTTGTCGTCTAAAAAAAAAAGCAAGACAAATTGTTGAACAGACAAAATGTTGAATTAGTTTCATGCAGTTCATGTGGTATTTCATCATCAAATATGACACCTTGGCCGTTTAATAATGTATTTTATGGTATGTTCATATTATTAAGATTGTCGTAGTTGATGATGGTTTTCCAGATTCTACAATTTGTCGTCTAAAAAAAAAAGCAAGACAAATTGTTGAACAGACAAAATGTTGAATTAGTTTCATGCAGTTCATGTAGTATTTCATCATCAAATATGACACCTTGGCCGTTTAATAATGTATTTTATGGTATGTTCATATTATTAAGATTGTCGTAGTTGATGATGGTTTTCCAGATTCTACAATTTGTCGTCTAAAAAAAAAAGCAAGACAAATTGTTGAACAGACAAAATGCTGAATTAGTTTCATGCAGTTCATATAGTATCTCATCATCAAACATGACATGTTGGACGTACAGTAATGTATTTTATGGGTTGTTTATATTATTAAGCTTGTCGTAGTTGATGATGGTTTTTCAGATTCTACAATTTGTCTTAAAAGAAAAAAAAACACAAGACATATTGTTGAACAGACAAAATGCTGAATTAGTTTCATGCAATTCATTTACTATTTCATCATCAAATATGACACCTTGGCCTTATACTAATGTATTTTATGGTATGTTCATATTATTAAGATTGTCGTAGTTGATGATGATTTTCCAGATTATACAATTATTTGTCTTCTAAAAAAAAAGACAAGACAAATTTTTGAACAGACAAAATGCTGAATTAGTTTCATGCAATTCATTTACTATTTCATCATCAAATATGACACCTTGGCCTTATACTAATGTATTTTATGGTATGTTCATATTATTAAGATTGTCGTAGTTGATGATGATTTTCCAGATTATACAATTATTTGTCTTCTAAAAAAAAAGACAAGACAAATTTTTGAACAGACAAAATGCTGAATTAGTTTCATGCAGTTCATGTAGTATTTCATCATCAAATATGACACCTTGGCCGTTTAATAATGTATTTTATGATATGTTCATATTATTAAGATTGTCGTAGTTGATGATGGTTTTCCAGATTCTACAATTTGTCGTCTAAAAAAAAGACAAGACAAATTTTTGAACAGACAAAATGCTGAATTAGTTTCATGCAGTTCATGTAGTATTTCATCATCAAATATGACACCTTGGCCGTTTAATAATGTATTTTATGATATGTTCATATTATTAAGATTGTCGTAGTTGATGATGGTTTTCCAGATTCTACAATTTGTCGTCTAAAAAAAAGCAAGACAAATTGTTGAACAGACAAAATGCTGAATTAGTTTCATGCAGTTCATGTAGTATTTCATCATCAAACATGACACGTTGACCGTTTAATAATGTAGGTATTTTATGGTATGTTTATGTTATTAAGATTGTCGTAGTTGATGATGATTTTCCAGATTCTACAGTTTGTCTTCTAAAAAAAAACGAGACAAATTGCTGCATTAGTTTTATGCAATTCAGTTAGTAGTTCATCATCAAATATGACACATTGGCAGTATAATAATGTGTTTATTGGTATGTTGATGTTACTGAGATTGTCGTAGTTGATGATGGTTTTCCAGATTCTACAATTTGCCTTGATGTTTTTGCAAACTATAAAATTCGTCTTCTAAAAAAAGGCAAGACAAATTGGGAAATTACTTCTACGTACATGGTTCATCGTAAAGTGTCGTGGTTTTTTTTGTTCACGATTTGCTGACACGATGCCCTCGTGTCAGCAAATCGTGACTGTTTTCCCTGCACTGTGCCCCTTACTTGTTATCTGGTTGTGTACCAATTTCTGTTTCTCATCAGTAACTTTAAATGCATTTGAGCCAAGTGATTTAACCTGTCGGTTTTCTTTTCGAAAATTTTTAGCTATAATATTCCACACACTAAAGACAAAAGCCAAATTTGTGAAAATACCTTGATATTATTTGTGCACAAGCACTTCTTTCGGACTGGAACGGAACCTGAGGCCGGAGACTACAAAGTCGGCCACCAATTCTGTGAGTAGTTTCTTTTATTAATTTATTATTCGTAATATTTTGCCGTGTATAAGCTGATTTTGTTAATTGCTAATTATGTCAAAGAGCGACCAGATTGGATGGGTCATCTAGACCTGTTACAATAAATCTACTTTCAGTTTCTAGTCTATACTAGGACGCAACCGTATCAATTATCACGCTCCCAAGGGAATTAAACTGTTTATTTCTACGCAGAACCAGGAAATCCTGAAATAAACCTGATTTTATAGTATAATTGGGGGAAATTATTTATAAATTAGGTTGAATTACCTACACAGACAGAAAAATGGTTGTACCTATGTATACTCACAAACCAACCGAATGTGTGACTAGTGACTGCCAGCGCCATCTCCCCGCCGCACAGTGCATTGACCCAATATAAATTTCTTTGTGGGCAGCTTCTAAAGCCTCTGCAGATAAAATTCCTATAGGTAACTCAAAAGAAGAAAGCCCAAAAATAATAATTTCATTACTATCTGCACGTTTCTGCAAACTGTATGTGCACAAGTAGTAAAATAATAGAGGTATAATATGGCGTAAAAAGTCTTTTTGAGCTATTTTTCAAAAGCTTACATAAATTTAGTTATTTCGCTGTTTGAAAGACGAATATGTTTCTTTCTAAAGCAAAAAAGAATATATTTTTCTTGTCGATGTAATTTGAATATCCGAAATGAGTTTGGGGTAAATATATACAGGAAGAAATGTACTTCCCGGAAACGTTTCGTATGTCGCGTTCCAGGTAATAAAAGGGACCTCTAGAGAAAAATAAAACCCATGCCGTGCAGCTTATCAATCCGCGTCAGTAGCCAAAAGCAGAGTGGAATGCATGCATTTGTCAATATTGGCCATTTCACAGTGCATTGCCTCCGGGGTTGTAGCTTTAGGGTGGTTCGATTGGGTCACCCTTGACATCCCTTACCGGCAACTTACCCCGCGGTATTATTATTCAAACCTCAGCTACGAAATAACCACGAAAGTGCCTAATTAGACAACATAATCGAATGCAAATTAGCGATGTTTATATTCAGGCGTCAAGTGCCTCTACCGTCGAAAATTATTCCCCTGGCCGCTAAGGAGTTTACTTAAGACATGATCTTAATTAGGTTAGTGCCACGAGCTACCACCAGTCAGAATCACAATTGCACTTTTTTGGAGTGATTTTTTCTATGGGGGAGTAAGACAGACGCAATCATTTCATCAAAAACATATGTTGTTAGATGTTTTAAAATGCAATTCTGCGAGATAATGCGAATCGTGAGAGGGAGGGAGGAACATGCCTGTCGGGGACCCAAAGCGGAAAAAGGGCGACAGAAACAAATGTGAATAGCATTATGTATTCATTCAACCAAGTATGATGTGATAAAAATACACTTCTGTCTCTTATACACCGAGCTCCCTCACATTACGCATTTTGAGCGAATGCAAATTAGCTATTTCTTGCTCTCTCAAACTCTTTGTCTCCATTAGACTTGTACAAAAAGCTCACTTTGTTACGACAATGTGATTTCTTTTTTTGTATCAAACTGTAGCACATAGATTTCAAAAACAATTCTGTTCTATATTATAATTCTGTGTGTGTAGAGTATCCAGCTTGCCCCCGTTCGCCTCTGGCAGATAATTTAATATTGTATAATCGAAGGAAGGGTTCGAAGTTGTCTTAATACATACGACAATGCTTTCCTTGCAATTTCCGCTTTCACCCTTTCGCTAAAGGGTGAGTCGCCACTGTCTTACTTACTTACTTTAGGGGATTACATTCATACATATTCCGCTCACTCCGTATCTTCTATTCTCTTTTGCTTCGATGGATTAACTCTATTTCTATCAGCTTTATACCCCCAGATATACATCCCTTCGATGCAGCCTGTGTTGTTTGTTTTGTTAAGTTTTGTCGTAATGGATAAGACAAATAAAGGTATGCAGGTAAGTAACTACAGTTTGTTTTATAAGAAAATTTGGGGGCGTTTATTTGTACTGAGTTAAATAGGATAAAAATTGTATAAAGAACATCTAAAAAAAGGTTCGTGGGGGTTGTATTCCCTTGCGTGAAGGGTGTGAAGGGCAGTGAGTGACCACCCTTATCCAATTTCGGTAGCATTTTCTTTGTGTCTGCATTCTTTAGGAAAATCATTTGCAATCTGCAATGCAAGAGGAAGATGACCGTAAGTGATAAATTGACAGTGAATTACCATTTATAAAAGGTTTCCCGTACGCTCTGTGCCCTCCGTAGGCTGGTTGGTTACCCCCGTTATTATTCCCATTAATAACAGCCGTTTTGGCAGTGAGTTACGAGCTGAAAAAATGTACCTAAGGAGTAGCTAATTAAAGAGATAAGTAAGTGATATAAATTTCGTGTTTGAACAGGGAGGGAAATGAAGGGTGTAGATTATTATTCGCGATTTTATTTCGCGCGGGTGTATTAAATATTAACAGGGGCGATAAAAATAAATTTTTATTACGGCGGCGGGACAGGGGGGTTGATTTTTATGTACTGCCGAATTTATCGGCATGTCCGATCGCGTTACGGCGAAACGCGCGCACAGGTGCCCCAACAAATTGTTTATCTGTGAAAATAAATACGCTTTTTTGGGGTAGTTCATATATTACACCTTTACCTACCGAAAGTTTAGCTTCAAGGAACCCAGCTACAAATCTGTCAAACGTTATGATACGCATCAACCTTGGCTCGAATAATAGCATACCCTAACGGCCAAAACGGTAACCCTAGCGATGATTTGTAAAGACACAGGATACCATCTCTAACAACTTATTTTACTTATCTCGCCTTTAGATCAACCCGTCATATATTTAAGTTTCTGGACCGTATAAACACGGTAGACAAAATGGAACCATTAAAATACTAGATTTGCAAACATTGTCTCTCTAGTTTCGTTCAATTATTAACTACTGAAATAAATTGTTTTATTCGTATTAATCTATAAATAATGTGGATTTGAAATCTCAACGTTCAACCACATAAAAACGTCAGGGGACACACTTCACATAAATTTGATGACATCTCCATTTCTCTTCCCCGAAGCTACCTATTCATAAATATTCAACACCTCTACGCAGAGAGAACTCTATTCTTGGATATCAAGAAAAATTATTCTTGCTTCTTTTCTATCCAAATAATATTTTATTCTAATAAGAATTTCAGTATATGTTATAGTTATTTCAACGGCTAGTTATTCTTCAGGATTAAGAGTTTGGTATGTTTATGTTGAGTATATTTTGCTTTGACGACGAAAATGTTATTCTTCTACATATAAAAAGAGTAAGACGTTCGTTTTACATCAATTGGGTGAAAAATATACATGCTTTAACGAACAAACAGTTTCTTGACCCAAAAGACGTATACTTTTATAAAGTAGACGTTTGTTGTACAACAAAAATATTTTGTTGGACGAAAAATATATATGCTTCAAAGAAAAAAAAATTTTTTGGCCCAAATGTATACGTATAGCTCAACCACTGTAAAAGAGACCTACTCGCACATGTAAATAACCGGTTTTCTTATGGGAAAATTGGTCGTCTTTAAAATGGTTAGACCGTACGTATCGCTTAAAACAGACGTAATTCCTTTAAAGCAGTTCTTTCATACTTAAAACAAGAAAACGTAATACTTGGAACATCAAGACAATCATATTCTTACTCTATACTCTTGTGTTTTCTCATTGTAAAAATTGTAATTTTGGTGATGAAATGTAGCAGAGGGAAAAATGGTCATTTGGTTTATTGATGTCTTGTACGAGTCGGTGGTTGCCCGAGGGACAGGCGGAGTTATAAAAGGGATTCATACGTTTTTTCTTTCTTAATAAGCTGCCCACGTAGACCTTATCCGGTAGCTATGGGATGCCCCCACCATTTACATAACACGAAATATTTAAATTCAATTTCGCTCGAGCCCAGCCTTTTTCACAGCCCACTCTTTAAATATTCATAACTGTTAATGCGGCACAACAAAAGGACATTGTCCACGAAATCGACAAGAAAGAAAATTTTACTTTACCGTAAAAAACTTTAGCGTATACATAAAAAAACAAATACATACAATAATTAGTGGAGTTAAAGGCTAACTACCCCTCAGCGGACATAAAGGGGGTTAAGATGCGTATTTAAGAAGCTAGTTGTCGGGTTAAACGCACAGAAGTAATCCAGGGGATTCACCGTTGTCGGGACAAATCAGTGAGGGTCGGGTGAAGGCGGTTGTCTTTTCAAGATGACGATAACGCACCTCTGGCTGTTTTCTTAAAGGGTTGCCCTTAATTTCACACGCAATAACGTCCAAATCTAAGAAACATAAAAGGGTAAGTTTTACAGGCCTCCGCAGTGCCATCACGCGGCGTAATCTCGCATTAAAAAACAAGAACGCCTTCCTGAAATATGTAACGGCATCGCAGCCAGGAGACTCATCGAACGGATTGCGGGGCGCAGCGCACGAAAAAGGGGGCGAATTTTACGATGCTAAAATGTAAATAGGAGCGTAAATGTAAAATGGTACAAATCACCCGTGCTGTCAAATCGACATGTCGTGCGTTTCTCGTAAAAGTGAGGTGGAAAGACAATAAGAGTATCTGCTTGAACAGCAGAAGTTAGATTACTCCCTGTTGTCGTACATCCATACATTTTTCTGTGTATTCTTGCAATTTAAAGTTGAATCTGGATAAGGGTTGCATGAGGGGTTGGTTCGGCTTATTAAGCAGTTACTAAATTCCGAGAATAATGTTTAAAACGACCAAATAGCCGTGGATAAGCATCAGTCGTTAAAATGAGGAAGTAACCTCGCTCGGGAGATATATTGCGGCAACCAGGGTGCATTATGTATTGTGGACCCTCCAGCGGGGGTACCTGATACCAACCCCGCACCAAAAAACACTAATCATCCTCGTAGCGACAACTAAATAATTCTCTCTTTGAAATGATTAATGTTTTTGCCTTTAGTTGAAACAAATTGAAAGTTTTTTTTAAGAAAATCGAACTTCTTAGCTTTATTTTTGCGAGAAGGCACCCCTTACGGGAAATAAAAAATATAAGCAGACTTCCTACGCAATAAATTTGCAATAACCCCTAAGTACACCCGCACCCTGACTGATTTTATGGCCAGACACTTTAGGGCCCAAGCTCTTAGCGGATTTTTTACGACTTGGTATACAGTGTGCAAAAAAAGTCTATTTGGAGTGACTATTTTGTAGGCTCTCTAGTTATAATAATAATAATAATAATAAAAAATTGTACAGTTTGATAAGAATTAACATAATTATGATTACTGATTATAATTATCAGTACAAAAGGGGTTATTACGCGTTAGTGGTTGTATATGTTATAACGCGTTTAGTCTTAATTTGCATTTTATGGTCATGCAAAGGTAATTTGTGTAAGATTACACCGCAGAAGAGGGGGGCAAGTGTGGCGTAGTTGTGTTCAAATTACCCTTCTTTGGTGTGTGGGACGAGTTAGGTCCCACATAGAGGGGTTAAAACGGCACTAGAAATGTTGCGTACGTTTAGGTGGAGGCCCCAAAATCAAATTTACAATCTGACTTGGGGTTTATTGAATTAATTGCTGTGCGTGCGGGGTGAGTGTGATTACAGTCGATCATTTTTTGGACGGGGCAAAGAAATAAGATGCTTGAAACTCTCTGGAGTGATGTAAAACAGGAAAAGGAATTCATTATGTACGCGGGCGTTAATATCTCGAGTTTGTTAATTCATTTTTATTGCTATCCGGGGTACTTAAATCGGTAAATCCCGAGTGTAGTATAAAAATTTATCCCCCTCTTGTTTCCACAGTCGATCTTGAAGACATTCTTAGACCCAAATGCGCAAAGAGAGTCTCCTGAACCACTCGGTTCATAATAAGAATGTAACTCGGTTACTTTATTCAAATACCTAAATTCGCCATCAATCACCAAATGGAGCGTTTCGCGGCCCTACAATAAGCCGTACGGGCAATAAATGTAACGGTACGGTCCCGCAATTTGAAATAATACGAAAATTTACATATGAAAATAAGCAATTTGTAACAATAAAACGAAACGTGGTACAGACAGGTGATACGTTCTGTAAAACGTTATATAAACTCCTCAAGATTTCGCTATTAATTTTATTTTTAGTGGTACATATTTTAAAACAGCCCTGGTGATGTATTTTTGTTTCAACGGTTAGTTATTCTTACGATTTAAGAATTTAGTATGTTTATGTTAAGTATATTTTTCTCTGACGAAGAAAAAGTTATCCTTCAATAAAAATATATATGCTTCAGCGAAAAAACAGTTTCTTGACTTAAGATTCTTACTCTGAGAGATACATAGAAAGTTGTGCTATTACTTTACAGATGGCGCTAACTGTTTCTCGCGTCTTTTGCCACATATCACCGCTATATAAGTTCGACGATATTGAGTGTCGTATGTTGTTTGTTTACATCTATGCATAAGTGCTTTATTTCATGGGTCACTTACAAGGATTATGAGGAAAATCAGGATTGTAGTGGAATAGCCCACACAGAGAGAACTCTATTCTTGGATATCAAGAAAAATGGTTTTTGCGTATATTATTTCAACGGCTAGTTATTCTTTCTGTTAAAAAGTTTAGTATGTTTATGTTGAGTATATTTTGCTCTGACGACGAAAATGTTATTCTTCTACATATAAAAAGAGTAAGACGTTCGTTTTACAACAACAACATCTATTTTTTTGGGTGAAAAATATACATGCTTTAACGAAAAAAATTCTAATAGATATATAGGATATAGAAACTAGCTCTGTGTATAAGTCAAAATTTTCGATTTTAGTTATTGGGCATTCTAGAAATATGTGGTTAAGGCTTCCTACCTGTCCACATTGGCAATATGGACATTTTAGGATACATTTTAGGTTATCTGCTATCTGTTACTGTTGTTACGAATGTCCGGCAGGGGGCGTTTCGGGTTTGACGTTACTGTGGTAATAGCAGCAAAACACGGGTCGACAAAAATCGATTTTTTGGATCGAAAATTGTTTTTAAGGCCGTTTTTTTGCTCAAAACTCTTTGCGAAGGGTATTTAAAGGGATCTTATCGTAAGACATGAGAGCGAGCGGCTTTTATAAGGTCGGCAGGAACGGATAAAAAATGTAAATTTTTGACGTTCATCGATCCGCTTGTCGGAATTTCTAGACGTCACGTGACATTTTCTCGAGGTTCGCCTTCACCCGAAGAGGTGCAAAAACGTGATTTTTGTTTTTTCAAAATTGACGCATTTAATTTACAAAATATCGCGCAGTCCACGCGGAATTGTGTCCTTTTTTCAATTCGAGCGTCAAAAGTAATATCGAAAAGCCCAATTTTGCAGCTACTCGATCGCAAATGTCGGCCAAAATGGGCGATTCCGCTGAACGCGCCCTACACTTGAAAGTTCGCAATTAGTATAGGTAGATAGACAAGTGATATTCTTCACTCAAAGATATCGAATAAATTTTTCCCTCTATGTTGAGGTTCACCTGGAAGCAAGAGAATGAGATTGCTGGTAGCGCCATCTCTGTTAGAGCTTGGGAGTTGTAGTCGTTCCCGAGACGGCCACGATGTGGAGCCACAGGTCGACCAATCAGGTTAGTTATATTTCCCGAATTTCTTCGGCGATATTTTTCTAGATTTAAAAATGTAATTATCTTTGATCTCCAGGATTGTTTGATGTCGTAATCTTAAATACATAGTTGTAGATAATGTATTATTCATGCGAAATTCTGTAAGATGATCGAGATAGTCGGATTTCGTGGCCCCTTCTTCGGGCTGTCGATATTTGAATATGAGAAGTAGTTAACATGCAAATTGCTATATGTATAAGAGCGAGAGAGAGAATGGACGTCTTCGGGATTCGCGACACTCCTCTAAAGCCGCTTCTCCATCAGAAACGGGAGGAACCAAATTAAAATCTTCACCTCTATTAATTTGCTCCATAACTTTACCGAGATTGCGTAAGGTTCATTTAATAATTTCCTTCACGGTAATTATGGACCACGGTCTTTTTAACCGACGACCCAGCTAGCAAAAGACGCTCACAACTTCGAACCCATCAAACAAGCATTGTTAATTTCATAATCTTCAATGGACGCTTCGGTAAAAAGTGAAGGCTTCTCTACCTCCATGGTGCATTATAGTTTTAGCTGAGTCAAAAGCTCAAATAACACAGATGCTGTGTCGTTTCATTTCATGGATCTTTATAGAACATAAAAAAAACACAGGTAATCTACCCCTTGCTCATAGAACGGGAGAGAATATTGTCTATCATTACTTAGATTTATGGTTGTGAATTACAGCATTACAGGGAGTAAATTTATCACCCCAATATGTAAATATGCATACGCTTGTACGGGAACTTTTGCTGTAGATATATAGTTATATACATATTCCGAATTCCCCCCTATGTTTTCGATTAATATCAAGAAGTGAAGGGAGTTGAAATGAATAATTGCCAACAGATTGCTCATTGCAAGTGGAACACGCCCATACAACAGGAGGGGTTGACTATTATGTCGCCGAATGATTGACAGGAGGACGTCAAATGCAAATTAGCACCGGCTCCCACATAAATGACTTTAAATTGCCTAACACGATTACCACGGCTACCCGACGCTCATTTGAATTTGAATATGTCCACGCTAATTCACCAAGGAAACATTTTTCCCAATATCCCCTCACTCTATATTATTTTCACTGACATTTCAACACGAAAGACATATAGATTTGAGTGAAAAGATTATGTGTTTGAATCAAAAGCGTGCGGTTTCATTAAAACTTATCGCTATGTCTACTGGCGGGGAGATGGCGCTGACAGTCTCTAGCACAGGTTGGCTTAGTTTGAGCTTTATATAAGCTGAGCTACAGAACGCAAGCGGTATTCTGGTTACTCTTCATTTGGGAATAAGTCTGTAGACCACCATAATATTTTATTGTGTTTTTCGACTACACTATGTTTGGTTGGGACTTGAAGCAAATTCGTTCAACTTACTAATAGAGCATGGATATTTGTGTTCATATAGATGCAATAAAAGTTGTCTGTGGAAGTCGTGATAGTAATGGATTTTAACATCTGGTGTGTGGATTCAATAAGGCCTCGGGAACCGACCTTTGGGCCTGCTTGTTTACATAATGATCGTGGTTCGGCTGGACAGCGGTTCTGTCCCTTCATTCGGTAGTACGTAAGTGTCCCAAGCTGGTAATCGATTCGTCCATGATATGGCCCATCGCCCCAAGTTTGTCCCGAAGACGACCGCATTTATTTTATTATTATTTTATACATGCAATATCGTCCTGCAAAGCAACGTAACAGGACAAGCCGGCCAATATCGGCGGCTGGCTATCCACAATTGTAGGAGTGGAGAGTGGAGAATAGAGAGATAGGAGTTGTACGTTCACATATCTTGGCCGCTCTGTGATTTACAACATTATCAACGAACAATAGCTATCAATTTCATATCGGATTCCTCGGAGTCCGAGCGGCGGCAATAATCTTGTTTAAGCGTGAATAAAAATGGCCGTCCACGTTTTCCCAAATTACAAAATTATTACCTCTTATTACCGCTGGCTGCTCGGCTGACCGACGCGCGACCCGACAATTATTTTAATTGCGTCCAACATTATCTTATTACACGACGGGCCGTAATACTTTTTCATCATTTCCACTGTCCCTTTACCGTAGACCTTGGCACATCGGGTATAGCGACGATCTAGCTGGCCAAAATTATTTATCTTAATTTAACTATTTTGTGATTTGAAGAAATACTTTGTCTGGAACGCGCAAGAGACGCGACCTGTGACAAATTTTAATTGCTTCCTCGTATTTTTTTTAACAAGTGTCGTCTTGTATCAGTTGATTGCTGGAGGAGTTTAAGTCCCGTGAGTGTTTGTCTTAATTATTACCGGGTCGTGAGACAAGGTACTCATTAAAGCAAAGCCCCGAGGGCCTGGCGGCTCTGCATCTCATCGGCTGTTCTGCGTAATCCTGTCGTTTGTATAGGGCCGGCCAATATGTAGGGACACCGTGACAGGGCCATTCATCGAAACAACGCCGAAATTTCCAATAAACTTCGGTAAAGATTGATTTTTCTAGCGTTTGGTTAGGAGGGGATTCCTCCCCCCTAGCGAAATCGACATCCAGATACATTCTTCATTACCAACTTGAAATTAACTCGATCCTAACCACCCTTCCACACGAGATTTCTCTCCCCATCTATAGAATTGTCTTCTAGAATGTTACGGTCAGGCATATTGGGGTTTGGGCTTTAAATAATTTTTCCTTTATCTGGATTACAATTGGAAATTGAAACGGTTCTGTTGTCGGAGCCTTATTGCGGCCGTAATCGGACATTTAGGTGTTGATGGGCCGCAACGCGCTTAGATGTTACCGATAGGTCCGAAACTGAACGACCTACCGGGCTCCTAGCGTAAGGTAATAGCTGATAAATGATTCAGGATCTGGGGCCTTTTACGAGTGCCAGACCGATCCTGATCAATATGACCGCTGGACCGCACGACCCTGCTTCTACCCTGCTACAAAATCCATCTTAATAACATCGAAATTTCATTTTTATGAATCCTACGTAGGGCACCGTACATATACCCCAAAATAACCCCCAAATAACACCGAAATAACCCCGAAAACGCACCCCAAACGCTGTCAACCGACTCCGATCGAATAAATTATTAATGCGTATTCCATGTTGCCTTTTATTCCTTCTAGTGATGATTGTCTGACATTTATAGTAGTTTCAACCACTACTCTTGACTTTATATTGTTTATTAGACTCTTGACAATAATTCTGGTTAGTTAGAAACTTTTGAATATGTTTATAAATATCCTTGTCTTTATAAAGTGTTTCCTTGACTTTATTTTATTTCTAAAGGTGTAATGACAAGCTGACTTAAAAAATTGAATATGGCAATTGACAATTGAGATGTTTAGTCATTTTGTGATTTATTGCTATGGTAGGCAGCACTGTGCGGCGGTTCTTTACAATAAAATTAAACGTTGCGTTGGTGCTGGTAGAAAATTAGCTATCCGCCATCAAAGAAAACAGCCTTCAATTGAGTTTCGGCGTCTTGGGGGGCGGTTTCCTTTAATCCGATTTCCCTGTTATTACCGTTTTCTCTAAACTGAAAAATTGGCCAGCAAAAATTGTGTCTTCCCCTATAGCAATTGTATTTATGCAGCAATTGAGCACAAGAATCGAATCTACCTCCCTACCCTCGTCTTAATTGCGATTTTTCTCCCCTAGCTGGCGGGGTTAGGGTTGTATTACGGAGACGTTAGGCCTTAAGGGTCACAACTAATGCACTAATGAAAGAATTAAAAGTTCTTACTAGCCCTAGAATTGAGTTTCCTCGGAAAGGAGAGGACTAGAACAGACGTAGAGAGAAATGCGTAGTATATAACAGTATAACAGCGTTCTCGAATTGAAGAATTTCAGCCATTAAACGAAATAAAGAATTTACCAATGCGATTCCTGTTCCGGTTGACTAAATCGCGAAACTGCACAGGACGTGACGGCCCGTGTCTATAACTCTTACAGCCCGTCGGTATTTTTAATTATTCTGCTCTCTTACCACCTACAAATTTCCCTCCGTAGTAATTAAAAGAACTTATGTTTTTTTTGGACTTTGTTCTTGATCCTTATTCCAGCCGCGTGCGGGCCATTTATTCTCGCTCCCGCAATACCTTTCGCTCTTGTTTTGTCTCGAATCCCATCGAACCTTCGCGATCCCCAAAAATATAGAACTACAGAAGATGTTTTACATTGTATATTGTGGTCTTCTTAGTTTTTTTGTAGCAAAATTGGTCCAATATTGTTGTGCTATGTGGCATAGAGAAAAGGGTGTTCCGTGGCAGTCATATATTTGGATAAGGGCATAATCCCTTGGACATGTGGCGGTTAAGACTTGCTTGAGTGCAAAGTCTTGTTAAGAAGAGGCGTACCATCCGAGGATTCGGTCTTATTATCCTTGGAGGCTAGCCCCTTCACCCCTTAAGGGCCTGCATCCTCAACTTACTCGCGCAGGTTAACCTAGGGGGCTAATCTCAATCCCAAATGAGCATTACGAAGCAAGCTTGCATTAAAACTTCCTGGGAATGGGCAAAAGTCGAGCAAGATTCGCGTCCTAACGTATTTTAGATTTATTGCCCTGCTTTGACGATGCAACAAGTCCTTTTCCTCAAAATTAATTACCATGAACTAATATTTATCCTCTCCAAGGGCTGCGGTTAATGGAAGAGCTCCTAATCGAGTGCGAACTTTATCGCTCCCGGGTATTCGGGGGCGGCAAACGCCTCCAGGCTGATTGACATTTCCTGGAACTCTATTCTTGACCCTTCGATCATTCCAGTTCACGCGCATTTCAAGTTATTGCGAACGGTTGGATTAAATACGTTCGTACCACAACATATGCGCGATAAAACAAAATATGACCTTGAATACCCTTCGCAATAAAGCGTATACGTTTCAAAGCGAATGGTTAAAGAATAGTAGCCCTGTTCTTTAATTGTAGTAGTACTGTCCGTGTAGATATACATAAATATTAGAATTGTGCACCATAAATCGAAAATAGCGTTAGTGTTTGATACTCTAGGGTGTCGTATCTTGTGGGGCTGCGCCACTAACCCAGTACCGTACCTGGGGATGGGGGGCCCTAATCAAATAAGCCGCCGCCGCCACCGCTGCCGCCACCGCTGCCGCCGCCGTCACCGCCGCCCAGCGGGACTCTGGCCAAAGCCATTACGTGACTCGCTAATAACTTTTTAAGACCGTACGGTGGAATGTCATTACCAAATGACCGTCAGCCGAGAGGGGGTGTTGTTGCAAGATCCTTTTTACGACCCGAACTCGTCGCTAGACGAAACCGGAGTCTCACTTTGCACCCCTTAGCTCACCCGCAGAACCGTATTATACATTTTTGGCCATTCGCCCCTTTTTTTGGTTACCTAGCACACCTCTGATGAAGGTAATTACAATAAAACACGCAGAAGTGCAGTAAAACTGAAGATAACTTTCAACAATAAGGGAAACAACCTGCGAAACAATCAAACTTTTATACGCGGGGTAGTAAAATGGTTATTTGTTGCGGAGATAGACTTCCGTTTGGTGGTTTATGACCCACGGGTATGTGTAAACTAAAGCATGCCGCACACTAACGCGGAATGGATTACGATGGTGGTAAGTCATAATAAAATGAACAAAATTGTTCTGTGCAAGTGTGGTCGCTGCTTAACTGACACCGTTCGTTGTCGCGGGCTGGCTTTTGGCCCCCAATCTGTCGGAGACATTAAGACAATAAGTTCTGATATTATTGGGACTAAATGTGTGTGCGAAATTTACGACTAGGACGTATATTAGCGCCCCTGTTGCTCCGGTTAGTTAGTGGGCAGCTTCTTTCTAATAAAGGTTTTAACGCCTTTATTACGATCACAATATTACTGATATTTCTAGTCCAGTTCGGTCCTGGCGCAGTTCATGCACCGTATATTGCGCGATAGAGATAGATAGAGATAGGATGATAGAACGAAAGGGAGGAGGCGGTCGGTGTGTAATCATCAGTGAAGGCTGTGGACGCAGACCTGACCACGCTGCTGACCAATTACACACGTGGACCTTATAATTTAGAGCTATAAACCAAAATAGAGTCTCACAGCGACGAAATTGGATTTAAATTTGTGACATAAGGCCCACCAATAATCATATCTAAACCTAAACCAACCACCCTCACCAGCAAAATCAAACCTTTCGTCCCATGTACCTAAATTAACAAATAAGTACAACCATACAGATTTTTTTTCTGCCCTTCTCGGTCACATCTATCTCAATTAACCTAGTAACACCATAATAAAAACATGGTATATATATATATATATATATATATATATATATATAAAAATAAGGAAGAAGTTTGTTAGCAGCTGGTTGGGATGGCTCGTGTCGGAGTATGTCTACCAAAGGTCACGCAATATGACCTCTGCTAACGCAATCTCATCGTGGGAAAGGAGCAGCTAGTCTTTTACAGGAGCCTCATCGTGATATCGAAGGGTTTTCTGGTAATCTTGTGAGAGGTGGTGAGTGATTTATATTAAAATTTTGCGAATAATGTGGAAGAATAAAGGAAAGAGGTTAGTTGTCCTGGGAACCATGAGAGGTAGATGAGTTATATGAACTATGTAGATGTCTCTCGTAGTATTAAGTCTTTAAGATGGGTATCTTGAACCTGTTATCGTCACTACCAGGTCTAAAGTCGTGTTTTCTGTCGAGTACACACGGAACCGACGTATAAATATTAAGTAAGGAGATGATAATGCCAGGTTATAATTTCGGAAATGCGTATCTATTTGAGAATTGTGAAGAATCGTGAAGAAAACAAAGAATAACGAAGGAAGAAGAAGGAAAAAGAAAGAAGATGAGTCCAAAAATAGAGTTTTTCACGGAAGGCTTACAGAATTTTAATGCGCAAAGTTGAATAAATACCCGAATTAACATTCTAGCTTGTTGCTTGTTGGATGCGCCATGCCAGGTGGAATACAGAATCAGGCACACGTGACTTCCTGCCATGGGGGCATTGTTTTCTTACGTCACATTTTCCATAATATACAGGGTGTTCTCTCTCTCGGTCGGAATGAAACCCGAAAAAACCGGAATGTCCCCCATTCCGACGGATCTTATTAAGTTTTAAGAATGCGATTCACGAGGGCCCTTATTAAGCATAGTCCCTTTGTTGTGTTGGCTCGTTTACACTTTGATGAAAAAGTTAAGGCACGCCATATTACTCTCTGGAAGCCTTACTACATAAATCATACGAATTCCTTCGGCAAAATCAACAGCGGGTAGAGATAAGTCGAGGAATCAGAAGGATGGTGGACACTATCTGCATTGGGCAACCGCATCCACCCGCGCGTTCTCCCTTGTCTCGGCGACACTGAATTTTTCATTCATATCTCCGAATGACATAGATTTTGCTGCATTTCCATATAAATTACATAATATTTCTACATGGGGGCAGTGCTTGTGTCCGATCCGCGCCTTCGAAGCTGTTAGTCATCCTAACCATGATTTATAGGGACAACATATTGCTCCTTCCAACATCCCGGCGCTAGCCCCTACTTTCAACGACAAATTCATCCCTAAGGATCATGCCTTATATGTTATACCTTATCTATATGCCGCTTAGTACACATACAATCATCCAGAAACTATATAAATATAATATATTATTGAGCTGAAACTATACTAATAACTAGAGAGTCTACAAAATAGTCACTTTACCATTGCGCGAGTGTTTGGGAGATTGGAACGCATTGATGAAGTGTATTTTGATATAGGAATTGAATAAAGCGGATTTGTACGTCTGTTGTAATTCATCGCTGAAAAGATAATTGTTATGAAAACTCAATCGAAGTTAGGGAGCTCGTGGTGCTAAATAATAACATTTCTGAAATCTCGAACGTATCCGAGCGTGTTAGGTTACTGTGACAGCTGGAATTCGAATTTTTGCATGAAGCACAGGTCTTATACTTTCAACAGGTGTGTAAAGTCATAAAAACAGCCAATTCTTTTGTCATGAATTTCAGTTAACTCTGAAACGAACCCAAGGAATTTCTATTTCAAAATCGTTCAATGTATGATTTTTAATAGTAATACCTACCAAAACGGCAGTTCTTCAAAGATTTTACTCCATTAATTCTAACCTCCAACATAATTACAAAGCACTTCAATAAACTTTAACACTACGGAAGATGGTAAAAGTTGTTTGGGATGCACCTTAATAATATTGTTAAAACATGCAAATATACACTCCGCACGTTAGGGTATCTGTTGCATATAAATAGGTCCAAATCAAGTATGTAGACTTTATCTAAATTTCTCATAAAAAGCGAAACGTTGATGGAGAAGGGATAGAAGAAAGATCTAAATAACTGACGCAGCAGGTTTCAAAGGAAATAGAGCGACATACGATTCCTTTCAGGGGGCGAGAAGGCCACGGAGGGTGTAATACCACGCTCCCTCTAAATTCCTGTTCATAATTCCACATCCCCGAGCGATTGGAAATGTCCGTGCGACATTAAAAAGTAAATCTGTTATTAGGGCGCGTGACCAATGCCAGGATTAATGGGGGAATATCACCCCGAGCCGGCCAACCCTGTCGTCAAATCCGTTTTAATTTAAGTGGGATTGCTGGGGTCACACCACGACCCTTGCTTATTATTCCAAGCCATTCTAAAGTATGACCTAAAATATTGATGTTTTCGTGGTCAAAATTTCGGAAAGTAAAAATTTGCTGTGATAAAAATGGATGAGGGAAGTGTGAAACAATGTGTCAAAGGCGAATTAGATTGTAAATGTGACCGTTATGTAGCGGAATTATTTAGCATTTATGACAAACTGCTAAGTCCCGACCTAGGACGCGCGCGTGCTGCATTCGAATGCCGGTGATTTTGAATCGATCGGTATCGATATCGACCGCTGGGCGATCGTCGACGGGCCGACGGAAACGGCCGGAGTTGGGAGCGCGGAGCAAAAACCAATTTACTAAATATAAAATACGCGATAAGGTAAGGTTGGCGAGGCATTCCTCTGCTGCCTTTTACGACGAGCGAAGACAAAACGTCCCGTCCGCGTCCCAGGCGCGGGCCTTCGCCGTTCGCCGTCCGCAGACGAGGAGTGCGTCTCTTTTTACATTTCGCGCGCCGTACAAAGAACTAGAAACCGTTAAATCGTTTTTGCTCCCGTGCTAATTAAAAACGCCGCTTTCTTCTGTCTGTTATCCGCCGTTTCAAAAAATCATATCGTCACGTGTGGGAAATTAGCAAAATATATGATAGTTATTTGATAACCCCCTGCCCGAAGATATGGACGAAAAATATTTATGCTTCAACGAAAAAACAGTTTCTTGACTCTGAGAGATACCAAATGATTTTTCTGCGGATATAGAAACAAGTGATATTCTTTACTGAAAGGTTGTACTAGAAGCGTTGCGGTGGCCCCTGTATGTCTATGGTGTGGGGCCACCTCGATCGACAGACGATGTCCTTGGACAGGACAGAGTGCAGCCCGCAGGACAACGAATACTGATCGGGCGTTTTTGCTTGGATCGAAATCGGATATTAACATAAGAATTTACTATCGTCTAAGTGTACTTTGTTAAATTCCAATTCAAAACGTTGATGGCGATAAAGGCATTTTTACGAGTTCACCGCGCTGCCGTGCTCAAGCCGGCCGCAGTCTCTTGTCTTGGTTGATTTTCATCCATCGGCGGACCGCCGACTGCCAGCGCCGAACAACAACAAAAACTGGCGCATTTAATATATAAACGGCAGCCCAAGTTGTATTTGGCCTTTTGCGCCAATACAGACGCTACCGAGACCTATAAATTACCTTCGTTATGCCATATTAGCCGATCGCGCAAAAAAACACGCCAAATTCTACAAACCGATTAACGAATATCGACTCCAATCCGTCAAATTCTTTTATACCACTTTCAATCTCTTCTACACACGCACAAAACAGGCTAATATGTGACTAGATACTATTAGCGCCATCTCTCCGCCAGTTTTTGATTTGGAAAGACGAAGCGTTGTATCATTAGTATAGGAGGGGTGTTCCGGATTTTTAATTACTTGTTGCTCGGTGGTCACGCGTCGGGAATTAGTGGTCAGAAGGGTTGTCCGTAACGGGTGGAGGGGGTTAAACACGCGTTGTCCGGTTTCACTTTAAAGGGTGTTCAAATTAAAACGGTAAGCCGCGCCGGGCTTGGCTCCTCGTAAAAATCTGTTATGATTTGACCGCCCCAATTAAGGGAGAAGTGTGTGTTTTATATGCAGCCCCATGTAAAATAAAAAATAAATTTACTCACCGCGCGTTTACCGAGGAAGGATTGCCAACTTCGTCAACGGAAGGCTTCCTGCAAAGGAACCAAAAGTCAGGGTTGTAGTGCACATCACAGAGCATGGTTTTAACTTGACAAGGGGTTATAGTGTACTAGTGTCTGCAGAGGGTTGCTGTTCTCGTTCACACCCCCGAACTTGACTGCAAGACTACCCTAAATAACTATATCTTCATGAAATCTACCCCCACCTTTGTACTCTTTACAGACCCCATCACTCTAATACCGACTTAATAAAATATTTTTAAACATTAGAGTTTTGTGACCGAGAAACTTTGTGACCAGAAACGTTGATCAATTACTCTGGTTGTGAAATCATTCTACAAGCAAATCGGTTCACAATATTTATTTTTTGGTAGTGAGATGTCTCGGCAGCAGTAGGCCTGCTGTGGTTTACAAGACAGAGCATTTGTCACAACGCTATACGAAATATATTATCACTTACACAAGTAAAAGTCTACAGCAATTTGTTTCTAGTCAGCCGCGACATCATGAAATTATGCCGTCTGATCGGTTACATGGTTCTTTTTCAAACCCACGATTTCTACCAGGGGCTGTATTATCAAACCGTTCGAACACCGAACGTATACGCTCCGAACTATCTACTACGTCAATAATTTTAGAAAGGTAATAGTTTGAGTTTTTTTTTATTTCATCGTGTTTTATTGAGTAGATAAAAATAAATATTGTTGACACTTAAAAATTAATTCGACGTTTATTCGATTTAGTCTTGTTAAAGTTGATTTAAACTTAGATGTGTACGGTGAAGTTGAGAGTGTTTGGGAGAGGAACGCATTCATAAAATGTATTTTGATATAGGAATTGAATAAAGCAGATTTGTAGAGTAGTTTCAAACTAAGAAGAGCACAGTTTTATATGCAACCAATCATACCCAGTGTATGGTTTATAAATTTCCTGTGTATATTTGGTTGCATATACAACTGTGCTCTTCTTAGTTTGAAACATCTATACGTCTATAGTAATACATGCTGCTAAATAATAATAAAATTCCTGAAATCTCGAACGTATCCTAGCGCGTTAGGTTTGACTCTTATACTTTCAACAGGTGTGTAAAGTCATAAAAACAGCCAATTCTTTTGTCATGAATATCAGTTAACGCTAAAACGAACCCAAGGAATTTCTATTTAAAAGTTCTTCAAACATTTTACTCCATTAATTCTAACCTCCAACATAATCACAAAAGTCACTTCAATTACAATTTTATTGTCGTTGGGAACATTGGGACATTATATTTCGCAATTTCCAGTAGTTCAAACTTCGGAATGTGTGAAAGAAAATGATTTTCAAATCTTATAGAATGTTTCTAAAAATACGTGTTAGTTTAAATATTGCATACCGTCTAGATTCGCCTCCATATTAAATAAAAATAAAAAATGCAGACAACAACTGTTCAGCTTACTTGTGAACCGGTGACGATTTATTCGTCGATTCGATCTCTTCATAGTTCTTGAGCGTATACGTTCGGTGAGCGAACGACTCCATAATACGCCCCCAGTTTTTTTTTTTTTAGAACTGTTTTCTTCGAAATATTTTACAGATGATTAAAGTAACGAGAGGTCAGCCTCGACACGTACTGGCTCACCACGTAATAGTCCAGATTCGATTAGCCTCAGGGAACGTTAATTACTTTCGAACGAATCACAGTTTGTTGCTGAATTATTCTACGGGGTACGAATTAATGGCAGTTTTGATTTATTATCCATGTTGTACGTTCATATTCGAAATCGCGTTGCGCAGAGAGGTCTTCATTATGTCATATTTTGATTCTATCAATTCATTAAAACGTTCATTAACAAAATGAATGATTCTCCCAAAAAAAAAAAACTCGATAAAATACGGCAGTAAAAAAGGGAGAAAACGGGAAAAGTCGGAGTGGTTCTGTGGCCAAGATGCACTAAAGAATATTAGACTGTCTTCCCTTTGCTAAGCGTAAATAATGCAGTGATAATACTGCTTTGGTATGCGCCAGTACGACAGCAGCATTCGACATATATTACAACCCCTGCAGTGCCAGGGATGTCTCTATCACTTATTTACAACCAAAATGTACTTCACCATACTCACCATTTAGCTGTTTTGTACACACAGATGTTTTACAACCTGTCTTGAAGCTTGTATTATGTCGGGGAGATGGCGCTGACTGTTTCTAGTCACACATTGGCTTGATTTGTTGGTATATAAGACTTAATAAGTTTATAACGTATTAAAAAACGTGGTGTATGACGTGATGGGTTTTTGACCTATCAATGGACCTCAACGAGACGAAATTGAGTTATTATGTTAATTAATTGATCTTGGCTGGATATTTCACACCGAGTTACCGAGTCTGTTTATTTATTTTTCGGCCGGTTAGGCGACAAACGGCGACGTGCAGGGTGACAGAGTGAGACGGGAGACGCGGTCGAGTGTTCGATTTAATTACAAATGATTGTAAGTAGGGTGTTGATTTATGGGGCCGTTAGATATCTCATAAACAGCGCGCCTCGCAGGGGCAGGAATGTCCGCTGTCATATTTGATGGCCCATCGTACATTCTTGCTCGTCGTGAATAAACCTACTTTCATTAAATTCCACTTACTCTAAAAAAATGACTGATGGCGATGCTAGACTTTATTTCATTAGTTTATTAGTTTACATTACATAAATCACTAATATTTTATTCTTACGATTTAAGAATTTAGTACGTTTATGTTAAGTATATTCTTATAAAAACAGTTTTTTGGCCCAAACGTATACGTATAGCTCAACCACTGTAAAAGAGACCTACTCGCACATGTAAATAACCGGTTTTCTTATGGGAAAATTGGTCGTCTTTAAAATGGTTAGACCGTACGTATCGCTTAAAACAGACGTAATTCCTTTCAAGCAGTTCCTTCATACTTAAAACAAGAAAACGTAATACTTGGCACATCAAGAAAATCATATTCTTACTAGAATTTTGTATTTTACTTGAACCAACTAAATGATCTTTCAGCAGATATAGAAACAAGTGATTATATACTATACAGTACCGACAAAGCATGAATCGATTTCGAGATAAGTCGATTCGTATCCGATAAATATATTCCTTTTAAAACTGAATTATGCGCCTTTGTTAATTATATAAAGAGAAGACTGAATTGCGGGCATTTTTCGACGAGGTAAAACGTCTCTCAGGGCCGGATCTTTATCCCGAACGGCATCTACAAACATACAACTAATTCAGCTGTATAATGAGTCCGGGATATCATTAAATCGTAATTGAATTTATTGGGTTCTTATATATAAACGCGGGGCGTGCGCCGCTATAAACGTTTTTCTTTTCTCCAAGCAAGACCGTTTAGATCATTGTCCTGTCAGAAATACGTAAACCTCTTACATCGCTAACCAATTAATAGCCTATCACATAAAATAATGTAGATCCGAATGATACCATTACGACTGCATTATTCACTTCATTATCTAATGAGGTTTGAAACTCAGATACACCCTGTATAGCAGTGGCGGCTCGTCAGGGGTGGCAGGTTGGGCAGTGCCCACCCAAAAAATATTGGATCAACTGGTACTGGTATTCAGTGTTTCACATTTTTATTTGGACGTTATTAATACAATATTTGTTACAGTTAAGTATTTGCCTAATATAAATTCCTTACAACCACTGTCTATATGCCTGCATTATTATATTGAATACATAATAAAATCCAACGCTGCTACGCTACTGGCCGTAGAATTGGTAAATAACGGTAGTGTATGCAACCGAAACTACCAGGTCGGGGTGGCACTTGCGATCGTGCCCACCAGCGGTGACGGTTTTCTACTGCAAACGCGTAAACTGTCCAGCAAGCCGGAGGAGTGGGGGTAGCGTAAAATGCATGTGTGACGTCATAGGCCTAGGCAGATAACCCCATACCATAGCATGGACGTATTCTAATAGGCAATAGCGCAGGCAACAAATTTGCGCAAAAAGTCGGCCGTTTTATTAGGGTTGTTTAGTGTTTACTCGACCTTCTTGATGGTTCTTGCGGTTAACTACTTCTTAAAAATATGTCGGTTCAAATTTGTAGTGTTTACTTAATAACATATAGTAACACTTCATTAAATAAGTCCTTAAAACTGCATTGATATTTTGCCCACCCAATTAAACAAATCACGAGCCGCTACTGCTGTATAGTATAGTATTTCCGGTAGTCATTCAGCAATTCGTTTTCCACCATTCCATCGGGGCAATGAAATGTAAAAGTCTTGCAAGTATGTGCGATTGCATAGCGCATAAAATTAAATTAATACTGTTATTAACTCGTATGGGTAGAGGGGCCTCGTTGGAGCCGGCCATATCTGGCGTGGAGAAAAAAATATGACGCATAAAAATAACGAAAAGTTTTTAGGGGGCAGTATATCGATATAAACTACAAGCGTGGAGCGTTTTCAGCTTCTGGGCTGCTTCTGGAAAACAATTAGACCATAGTCGGCCGATCAGGATTGTTGTAGGCCAGCTACGTAAAAGGCTTTGTGTTTGTTTCATGGAACCATTCGACCAGCCTGACCGATATGATCGGCAATCGCTATCCTCAACTCTATAGAGCCGTGGCACGCGAATAAACACAGCACCACATCATTTACCACACAGACTAAACTTGCGTATAAGTCACATGCATCTGGACCATCAAACTACCGTTTTTTTTTTATTATTATTTTTTCAATAATACCGTCACCGATGAATAATGTCTTTTTGATTTTCCTGACCACAGCTGGTCAGCATGTTACATGGTGTAAGATTTTATTACATTTGAACATTAAGGACGAGCATATTTGAAAGTAGAAAGCCATCGGATCAAAGTTGTAGGAGGATAGTGGACCGTAATCATTACATCCAAGCTGTTCTCCGACAATTAAATTTCGTTTCTAAGGCGTCTTTTTTCCTCTCGGAGAATGCGATTTTCTATCAGATTGACCGTTAGAGAGGACTATATAGATACGACATCGCAGTGTGTCGTTCAGAATCGATTTTTCTCTCGCCAACTGGTAAAACAGCGCTGCTGAGTGGTCACACTATGCTGTTAGCGGTCAGTAGCAAGTAGCACGCTAGTAAAACACACAGTGGTTATTTTGTCGTTATCATCTCGGAAAATGTGTGCACTAAAACCGTAGAATTGATAAAATGACCACAGGGGGGCGCGCGGTGCAGAGTTAGGGAATTGCTCATTAAAACCCATGTATGTCGGGAATGTGGAAATGCAGCTTGGCCGGCCCGTCGTCGCATTCTGCGGCCCTGCTGGACACAATAAATATTGTATCTATCTAGTCAACAATACGGACGAATCGTATATTTTCGCGCAAAAAAATCATCCAGATTTATTCCGCCAGATATCAGAGGTACATCAGTTTGTTACGGGCCTTCTATTGTGACTGTTAATTTATGCAATTTCCTAATAAGGCGACCGGCAACCCGCCAAACAATGGTTATACTTTTCAAAAAAGAAACTAGTACAGTTGATTTAAACTTAAATGTGCACGGTGAAGTTGCACCGCATTAGGATGCGCAGTAGACTATTTTACCAATCATGGGCGGAGGGAGAGTGTTTGGGAGATTGGAACGCATTCATGAATTGATATAGGAATTGAATAAAGCAGATTTGTACGTCTGTACTACCTAATTCATCATTTATTATTGAAAACTCAATCGAAGTTAGGGAGCTCATGCTGCTAAATGATAATAAAATTCCTGAAATCTCGAACGTATCCGAGCGTGTTGGGTTATGTTTGGCCTTGTTTACATACTGCGACAGCCGGAATTCGAATTTTTGTATGAAGAACAGGTCTTATACTACTACTAACATTTTGCTCCATTAATTCGGGTTCATTTATTTTACCTAACAGGCATCAGCGAATAAAAAAGCAGCATGGAACTGAGCAATAACTAAGGGTAGTAAAAAGACGTAATGAAACGTGGTGTTAGAGTTTTTTCTTATTTAGACGACCCCCCCTTTAGAATTTTTAATATCCCCTCTCGTGATTTATGCCGTATAATTTGTTGTGCTGTATAATTTGTTGTTCCTAACCCTTCCAATTTTGCAGTTTCATTTCACTTTTACATTTCATGTTTTCTGTTCCTCTCTCCGCCCAACTGTTAGGTACATGCGCGGGGTTATTCATTCAGATCGGAGATAGCCACCTTGTAAATGTTTACACATTTATTACGGATGGCGCAGCTAGCAGTGCGCTTAATGGCAATGAATCACACGCCACCCTGGCGTTCCGACTGCTCTTAACAAGACAATTCAGGTGTCGAAGAGTAATAATATTCTGGAGACATTCGCTTTGAGATGTATACGCTCCTTCGGTCACCTTAATCGATTTCGAGATCGTATCGAGAGATTTACGAATACGAAGGGTCAAGAATAGAGAACCAGAAGCTCGCGAAAACGTATTATAATAATGTGGAACTGCCGGAAGGGTTTATAGTGTATAATTTTGGGTATTGTTGGTATGAAAATATTCGGGGGACACTGATGCAGCTGCTTGTTGCGGGATAATCACAGCATTTAAAATATTTCAGCCGAGCTATTACATTAATGGATTAATGAAGTTCGGCGAGCAAATAAATTGGCGGGCAATTTTGCAGATATGCAATTACTCGGCTCTCTCGAAATTTTACTTGCTCTATTTAGTCGCGCGCAAATATTTTTTTGATTTGTCAGGATAGCACTCTGATTTCTTTTTTTGTATGAAATTTTGTTTTGTTGGCCCCTATTGGCTGGCAAGTGGCTTTGCCAGGTCGATAAATTTTAATAAACCGATTAAAATTTGGGTGTATTTTTGATGCGACCCTAGTGGGACCATGACAAAGGTCTCATCAAACAATCTCGAGTGAAGCCGTTGTAATCATCGGAGGTAATTTCATAACAGGTTCGGATTGAAGTCTGATCTATCGGAGTGAAGTCTACTTCAGGGCCCTAATCGACCACGAGGGTAATTTATAACAGTTTTGTTTTATTTGCCACCCTCATTAGCCGGCCGGTGCACTGTCTTCGACTCTTGCCCGAGAGTGTGGAGGAGAAAAACCATCGACAAGTATCGGTGCATACCTGTAATGGTTGTGACACAACAAAAAACCCGATGCCGAGACCGATCGACGCATCTGACCTTAATTTGGCCATGGAGAACGGCAACGCTTCCCCCCAGAAAACCTACCGCTTCTCTCTCTTCATGCCCGCCAAGATCGGGTTTATTAATGAAACCAATCAACCGTTTTACTCCGCTAAACGACTTTTGTCACTCACCTTTCTGTCCAACACAACGCATCCTCACGATACCTGAAAAACAAAAACAAAATTATTGATAAACATTTTCAGAAGATTTTAATAAAAATAATTCATTTTTTCACAAGAATTGCTGCTGCTGGCAGCAACAGCAGCCAGCGGCTATTTTGTGGTGACATTACGCTGTTTACCAGAAGTACTGCTGCCGCTGGTGGCTACTACCAGCAAGCCTCAGTTCAAACTACTCATTACGTGAACATATAGACGACATTTCAAAAATACATAATTTCCTGAGTTAACATTCATGCTGGTTGCTGTAAAAGTTAAACTGATGGACTGGCTGCTGCTAAACTCGTAGTAAAACAGCCTAGTGTGACCATAGTATAAGTTGGAGACCACTGACCAGCGTGCAATGTATGGTTTGGTTCGTTTTGTCGGGTATTCGTAATCTTGTTCCCATGCGTGTAGTATTTTGTCTCCAGTCATGTTTCAGGCGGTGTTATCTTGGCGCAAACGTAAACGGGGTATAATTCCGTTTGGCGGTTTTCCATAGCACCGGCTGAAGCCGCGGCCGGGCAAATGGTGAGCGTTGCGAGCAGATACGATCGGCAAAGCCGTTCGCCGTTCGCCACGAAATGTCGTGATGAATTACACTAAAGATTAATTAAGCGTGAATATGCATATATATATATCTCGTCGCTGTTTTATTACGCCGCCGTTAATTACATTTGTTTTAACCGCTCTTTTGTGCGCCGTTTTGCGCGACTTAAGCCCGATGAGCTTTAATGATGTTTATGCTGCCAAATGACTGATTATACCGAGCAGCACGAACCCATCCTAGGTCAGTGATAAAGTGATAAATAATGGACCCACTTCTTCTTCTTCTTCATTGCTCTATTTTCTTCGCTCTTCTCGCGATCAGAAAATCGTTGTTTGGGTCATTCGTCATCGCAGGGTCACGTTTTTCATCTGGAAAACTGAATTATCCGCCTTCGTCGGCGCGTCTCCAATTTCGCGATATGAGTTTGCGAATAAGATACAAGACCGACGACAGATGGCGTTGATATGCGAACGTGTTACTGTAAAATGTCGATGCTCATTCGGTGATAAGGGGGGCCGTAACACGCCGCGGAAAACTCACATAAAACATAAGTCTATTAGAAGAGGAAACGCGAATTCCGTGCCTTTTTTTTTCGCGTTTGGAACGTGTGTATTCAACGACTTCGCATTGAACGAGGGTGTCGCCTTTTTTTGGTTTATTTGAATTTAGAATGAGATGAGGTGGGAGACGCATAGGCTTTCTATAGGGTGTATACTAATTCTGTATAAAAGCAACAAAAAAAAATTATATATATATATATATATATATTTTTTTTTCTTTGGGAGGTTTTGTAGATGGTAACGTAATTGGGCTATAAAAATAATTCCCATTGACCGAGTGCGTAATTAGTATTGAGAATCTGTTTGGTTCATTTAAGTGAGCCACGTACGAATCGAATGAATGGTAATTGGCACGCATATACATCCATCCGGGCTATCTATGGAGATGAATAATTAGCCGGTGTACAATTTGTTTAGTCCCCAACGGTAAGGCTAAAAAGTAGAAGGCAAGGAGGCAGAAGAAACGGGAGACCAAAAGAAACACTTGAATGCGATTGATAGCCTTCAGCGGGTTTCTAAACTCAAGTAAAAAGCGCATTGTTGCCGGCCAACGGGAAAAATGAGGTTTACGCCATGCAGTGCTCCCGCTGTATTCATAGTGGAGGTCCAGCTAATAACCAGCCATGTCCATAAAGGGAAAATGCCGCATCAACTTGAATAAGATCGCCGCTAAACAAATCTATATGACAGTGATCATAATAGCTTCTACCTTCTATACCCTGTTCCAGCAGCGGCTCGTGATATGTTTAATTGGGTGGGCAAAATATCAATGCAGTTTTAAGGACTTATTTAATGAAGTGTTACTATATGTTATTAAGTAAACACTACAAATTTGAACCGACATATTTTTAAGAAGTAGTTAACCGTAAGAACCATCGAGAAAGTCGAGTAAACATTAAACAACCCTAATAAAACGGCAGACTTTTTGCGCGAATTTGTTGCATGCGCTATTGCCTATTAGAATACGTCTATGCTATCGTATGGGGTTATCTGCCTAGTCCTCTGACGTCACATTTTTTCGCTACCCCCACTCCTCCGGCTTGCTGGACAGTTTACGCGCTTGCAGTAGAAAACCGTCACCGCTGGTGGGCACAATCTCAATTGCCACCCCGACCTGGTAGTTTCGGTTGCATACACTACAGTTATTTACCAATTCTACGGCCAGTAGCGTAGCGGCGTTGGATTTTATTATGTATTCAATAGAATAATGCAGGCATATAGACAGTGGTTGTAAGGAATCTATATAAGGCAAATACTTAACTGTAACAAATATTGTATTAATAACGTCCAAATAAAAATGTGAAATACTGAATACCAGTACCAGGTGATCCAATATTTTTTGGGTGGGCACTGCCCACCCTGCCACCCCTGACGAGCCGCCACTGCCCTGTTCACTCTCTGTTGTGTACTCGCAGTATATTAGCACAACCATATCGTCAAACGCATATACCGCTAATTATGTTCCAATAGACGATGAGAATATTTAGGCGCCATCTGTAGAGCAATTGTAAAACAAATCACAACTACTTACGTAAATTACTTCACCATTATGCATGTTTTGTTCGTAAACCGTGACTTGAACATCATGTCTTGATAGGGATCTCCCCTAATTTGTTAATTATAACGCTTGTCGACGTTTATGTATAATCTATAGGCACACGTCACCTCTACGCGTACGGTCAGCGCTCAAGCATAGAGGATAGAGGCATCTGGTACTTTGCATAAGAAAGTACTTCACGCCCTTATGATAAAGCGCGAATTTTACATCCTCATTCGAAAGGTCTGTCGCCTGTGAAAAAACGGCAAGAATAAAATTTAGGGGCGAGCGAAAATGATCATTTATTTTAGCGTTATACTGTGTAATTTTGTCGGGGAACATATTTTCTCGCTTAATATTTCTTTTATTCGACTAGCACCCCTAATCGCAACCCCTGTTTGTCACCCCACGCACTGCGAGACGTTCTCAAAACATAAGAAAATTATATTCTTCTTGCAAGGACGGTGAAAAATAACAATTCGAGCTACTAGCAGTTCTGGAAAGGGCTATGTCGGTGCGGGTTCGTCAATATCGTAACAACGCAATGGGAATATTAAGTTTGGACGACTTTGACACTTCCATCAGATTGTCATTACACGCGCCTAGCGCGACCTCTCATCCCGAATTCGCCGCGAGTAGGGGCTGTTACCACCACATGCCCACTGACAACTTTACGGCGCCCGTTTGCCACTTGAAACCACATGTTACACTTTGGGTTGGTTTATGCCCATTACATGACCGCCCCGCATATCTCCTTTGCATATCCCCACCTCTTACCCCCTATTTAAAAAAAAAACAACCCCCATATCATATCCAAACCAATAACAATTTTTAAAAAGGTATATATATATATATATATACAGTGTGTCCAGGAAAGTCCGCACCATATGGGAAAAACTTTTATTATCCATTTCTCAAAAAATTTTATTCTTTATGAAAGTTGGCGGTAGGTCTAAAATCAAGAATACCATCATAAGATCTTGAAAACATCGCACCATGTACCGGGTGTTTAAAAAAAAGTGAAACGCGCATAAGAGTAAAGTACCTGGAATATTAATATTATCGAAAAATATTATTTGGAAATGTTGCTTAGAATTAATAATTACGCTCAGATTTGAAATCACAGCCACCTACGACAGAAAATTTTTTTTTCGCTTCTTTTTTAAATTTCCACTATTTGAGAACAATTTTGTATCTGCTAGTGATTTGAAATGATTCTCCTTAAACGGTTTTTTAGATATTTGTTCAAATTTCCTATAATACTCGCTATTTTGATAACGTTTCCAGCGCATCTTTAAGATCATTGCAAAAATTACCTTTTTCTTGGTGCATTTATGATTTTTCACCCAGTAAATATCAAAATGTCATGCAATACGCAACACAGGTAAGTAAAATAGCTTCCTTTGACTTATTATTGGTGATTGTGGGTGTGCTGATAACACAAATTTACCAGCTGTTCACGTATTTGTATGGTATACACCTCAAAAAAATGACGAATCCGAAAGGAAAACATAGCAGCGTCATTAAATTATTTTATTAGTGTGTATACTCCATGCATTTCCTTAATTAATTAAAATTTTTATGGTTTACCTGTGTATCGCATGATATTTTGATATTTACTGGGTGAAAAATCATAAGCGCACCAAGAAAACGGTAATTTTTGTAATAATTTTAAAGAAGCGCTGGAAACGCTGTCGAAATGGCGAGTATTTTAGGAAATTTGAACAAATATCTAAGAAACCGTTTAAGAAGAATCATTTTAAGTCACTAGCAGCTACAAAACCCTTCTCAAATAGTGGAAATTTAAAAAAGCGAAAAAAAATTTTCTGTCGTAGGTGGCTGTGATTTCAAATCTGAGCGTAATTATTAATTCTAAGCAACATTCCCAAATAAAATTTTTCGATAATATCAATATTCCAGGTACTTTACTCTTATGCGCGTTTCACTTTTTTTTAAATACCCGGTACATGGTGCGATGTTTTCAAGATCTTATAATGGCATTCTTGATTTCAGACCTACCGCCAACTTTCATAAAGAATAACATTTTCTGAAAAATGGATAATAAAAGTTTTTCCCATATGGTGCGGACTTTCCTGGACACACTGTATATATATATATATATATATATATCCATAGTGAGATTCCATAGGGTCTGACTTCTGTTTACATCATTGATAAATAACGTAATTAGACCACTTTATGCCATCGCACGGAGTAGAATAAATAAATGAATAACTTAATTTATGGGTAGAATCTGTTGGACTCTAAAAGCAAGTGTTGGGAACCGATACGGTGGAGTGACGAATGCACACGCAACAGATATCACCTCTAATGGCAAAGAATTACAAATACGGGCTCCAAGAATTCCTCCAGATACCATTACGTACACTCTTAACCCTCGTAACTAAGATATAATTGCCTTACATCCACAGAAATCGAATCAAATCGTCTTTGATAGACTTACAAGTTTTGCATATTTTTTCGTCCCTCGGAAATTTCGATGCGGCGTGGATAAAACTTTGCCCTTTGAGCAATAAAGGGTCCCGATATCTACAATGGAGCCTCCCAATAGTTTATGAAATATTCAAATTAGATTCCACGTAGAGGCAAACTTATACAGGGTGACTAAGATCCTCTGGGCTCTTCTGGGTTCTTTAGTTCGTCGTCCGCATCGTTGGATACTTGGTTAATTCAGGCGTGAAAAGAATGTTTTGTTGTGACAAGTTATATGGAACACGTTCCAACGGCGGCGCCACTAGTAGCAACCAGACCAGCACCCTATTCTTGAGACCATCGCTTTTAAACGTACACGTTCTATCGCGAACACCAAGAGAACAAACAGTTTTCTGTCATTTCTTTTGTTAACAAATTAAACACGAATTGTCACTGAAACCATTGAAAAGAGTATACATTTCGATAGCGAGTGGTTTTGTAAGAATCTTTCGCCATAACATAAATGTCAGTGAGTGTGAGTTTAGCGAATGGTCGAAGAATCGTTGCCCATTTCGGACACAAGTCGCAGGTACGGTGGTGGCCTGGTTGCTGCAGAAGCCCCGCGTTGCTGTTGCCACACCGCTTTGTTCATTAAGACACGAGATTTCAATTAAAGCGACACGTTTTGTAATGAGATTATAGATTTATTGGAGGTGCTGATTATTATACAAACCCTGGAGGAGGCTCATTCTCGCAAACACGCAACCTATCACTCTGATTTCTTTATTCTCCAGTCTTTATTCTGCGACCAACGTTGACATTCCTGCTAATTTATCACCGGGACATCATCAGTCATGAATTTTGTACCAGTCGGCCTGCTAGATATACAGGGTGTAACAGGTTTGAGTGCACAAATTTTGGGAGATGATAGGTTCTTTCTAGCTGATAACAAAGTTCCTGAAAAATCGGGTCCATGAGAATCGGGTCTGCATCGGCATCGACAGCGCTGTTTAAATGTCCGATTCGGAGTTAAAAGTTTTTTGCTCATTATGCAGGCGAAGCGGCTAGCCCTTTCTGGCTGCTAACAAGGAATATTCGTCAGAGCGAAGGCCGGTCCTCAAACGTGCAGCGGCTCAGGAAGTGAAGTTGAGAGATGGGTGAACAAACTGACAACTGAAATGTCCAGCCCGCCCGAACCAAAAAGACAACACGCCTATTGTCTTCGGTCGGCCCGTGGACTCACTTCAATTTCACGCAAAATATCTTCAATTATTTCTTCTTTTTATAACTACGCCACGTCACATCGCCGCAAATAATTACTATCTACCTATACTAATTACGAACTTTCAAGTGTAGGGCGCGTTCAGCGGAATCGCCCATTCTCGCCGACATTTGCGATCGAGTAGCTGCAAAATTGGGCTTTTCGATATTACTTTTGACGCTCGAATTGAAAAAAGGACACAATTCCGCGTGGACTGCGCGATATTTTGTAAATTAAATGCGTCAATTTTGAAAAAAAATCACGTTTTTGCTCCTCTTCGGGTGAAGGCGAACCTCGAGAAAATGTCACGTGACGTCTAGAAATTCCGACAAGCGGATCGATGAACGTCAAAAATTTACATTTTTTATCCGTTCCTGCCGACCTTATAAAAGCCGCTCGCTCTCATGTCTTACGATAAGATCCCTCTAAATACCCTTCGCAAAGAGTTTTGAGCAAAAAAACGGCCTTAAAAACAATTTTCGATCCAAAAAATCGATTTTTGTCGACTCGTGTTTTGCTGCTATTACCACAGTAACGTCAAACCCGAAACGCCCCCTGCCGGACATTCGTAACAACAGTAACAGATAGCAGATAACCTAAAATGTATCCTAAAATGTCCATATTGCGAATGTGGACAGGTGGGAAGCCTTAACCACATATTTCTAGAATGCCCAATAACTAAAGTCGAAAATTTTGACATATACACAGAGCTAATATGTTCTAATTCTGATTGCGTAATGGATGAGTATTTAATATAGCACAATTTGTGAAGGTATTATCACGTGACACTGATGAATGGCAGAATAGCAAATGTTTGCACTTGACAATTTCCTCGGCGAGCTGGCCTTTGCCGTTGTATCCGGATATTGGCGTCAATCTCCGGGGAGGAGGTGACGCTGCTATTAGACGTGTCGCACAATGGGGCGCCGCGCCGGGACCGATTTAATAAAGCACTTTTCGATTGTCCGATATCTCCATCATTGCTCCTTCTCCACTTGACTCTACACGAACGCCGATTCCATTGATATGCATTAGACCTTTGCTCCGTCGATGCCTCAGTGCCCACATTCAACGACCAAAGACGAGACACCTTCTTCCCCGTTTTATCTCCCTACGGTAGGGACTTCTTTCAATCTATACAAGCTTTAGCCTTTTTTTTTGCACGTCACGATATATGCAAGGTGTCCCGAAACTCAACGTCAAAAAAAATATATATATATATATATTTTTTTTTTATTTAGCCTCAAACATAGTATTTACCCAAATCATTGTACATGTATAATGCGCGTTGTCAATAAATACGTCGTTCCAATTAGGATTCTGATGATTTGATGATGAATGGAGTATGGGTGCTGATATGTCAGACGGGTATCACATAAAAGTCGGGCTGCACGCGACGCGATGCTGCGCAATCTTGTATTCCCGTAATTTGGCTTAAATATTGAACAGGCTGCCTCGACAGGAATTCCAAGTATTATAAGAAACACGTCTTGCCGGTGGACAGCGAGTGGGACAATCTCTCTCGATCCGACGCGTTGCCGATGTCGTCGATGGTCCGAAGACAGTCCACTCTCGAAGGAGTGGACCAGGACTACCACACTACCACTTTTTACCTCCACAGCGAACCTTGCTTCTACATCTTGCCTCCAACCCTTAATTAGACTTAAATATTATTTCTTTTAAGTCCAGATTCGGGTTGTCATTCGTACCAAGCAAAGAATCTAATGCAATATTTATGCAGCGGCGGAAGTAGAATATGTAAATGTTAAGATTTTTTCGCGGGGAAATTTTCTCCGATAGGGGGCGTGCCGATGGCTGTTGGAAATATAGAAACCCTCATCTTTTATGCACTTTGAGGGGGTCGCGCGTCGCATGGGTATGTGCGAATGGTTACCATTATGAAATCCACACTGTAGTAATGTTTATTAATGCGATAAGATGCCCCCCTGCTCGGTTTTAAAACGACCGCAGCCATTACCGCGCGCGGCGAGAAGAAATCTGTCGAGAGCTCAAGGAAAAACCTCATGAATATGTTCCGCGATGAGACGCTTTGATTTTTTATACCCCTCCGTTCGCGACATAATAGCTAATACGGATATGATGGGGGCCATACCTAATCAAAATGCATAGGTTCCCGACGCGAAATTAAAATAAACTTTTGCCACACGCACCACACCCTTAATAAGCAACCCCCGACACACTTAAGAAGCCGCCCTTAAACCCTTAATCCTGTACACTGTTAGATCAGATCGCACTGCTGCTCAATTTGCCACAACACGATGCAAACCCCTCTCGGCATGTTTTTATAATCTTACAAGGAACCCTCCAATACGTCTCCAATATGCAAAATGACACTATCTAGACATAATCTCACGATTTTTTGACGTTATCGTTACACGAGGCTGTTTTACTAGCGTGCTACTTGCTACTGCCTGCTAACAGTATAGTGTGACCACTCAGCCAGCCCACAAGCTGGCTTTTTAACTCAGGAAATAGGCGATACAGTTGTTAAAATACTGACCACATACTTATTATTAGCTTATTGGCCGCTGTTAACCAGCATAGTGTGACCAGTCAGCAGCCGCTATTTTTGCATGCCAGCGAATGGTTTTGGCTGTTGCTTGTAAAGTTGAACATGTTGAATTTCATTAGCCGCTATTTAGAGCTTGCGCTGCTGGCTCAGGACAAATGTGGGTATTGTAGAAAATACCAACCATCGATTATAATAAATAATTTAAAGCAAAAATTCATTACTTTTGTTAATTGTATGACTAATAATATAACATTATAAATATGTGATTTATAATTTTTATTTTAAATAATATATTCAAATATTGCTTCAAAATTGAATAACCTGGATTCATAATTAATAATAATAAGCATAATTTATGCAATTTGTTATCAAATATAAAATATTTTATGATTGCGACGCCTTTATCTTACAAAAGACAATACATTGTCTCGCTGTTGTATGTACCTTCCTGGTGACATATAAAATGCACCAGAAATAGTTGACCTTGCAGTTTGAACTGAGGCTTGCTGGTAGTAGCCACCAGCGACAGTAGTACTTTTGCTGGCAAACAGCGTAATGTGACCACAAAATAGCCGCTGGCTGCTGTTGCTGCTAGCAGCACCAGCAAGACAGTAAAACGTAAAAGTTAGAAAGCGAAGGGTCACAAGAATAGAAGCCCTGAACTTATTGTAGTCAAGGTCTTGACGGTATGTCAATTACAGCAACGAAGCAACGACATGACGTCACTCTAAGGAAGATATAATTGTATTGAGCGTCTTATTTTCTGTAACCGTTGCTCTGTTATTGCATTTGTTATGTGTTAGAACGTACCTTTTGGTTGATTTTGTCATTCATGTGTTATATGTGATGGAATTAATCCACATGAGACACGGGCACGAATACTGAGTGAACACAACGCGGTAACTGCAGTGCAAAACTGTCACTTGCTGGAGATGATGGAGTGGTCTCCCCTTTAATATAAGTGGCTTGAATTTAGCTTTAGGTTGAGCTGTTTGTGATCTTTTAATTTGCTCCCCACTCCTCGCACATAGCTACTATCTTTGCCGCTTATGTTACTTATTATACCGGATGCGATATGTGACGTAAGTAAACATATTTGGGGGATGAAAAAGACCAGACGACAGCGTCGAAAGCGTCGTGGACGAAAGCATACAGACCTTTATAAAATTCACGGCACGTTCTATGCCCTCCCCACCATGTTTACTTAATCCTTAATGAAAAATGTCTTTTTTATGTAACGTAAAAGTCCCCATCTGTATCCCAAAAAATATTCTTATACCACCGCACGAGAAATCTTTTTATTCGTCGTCAATTTCAGACGTCTAAGTTCGTTTTAATTAATTATTATTAGCTCTGCTCGCCAGGGCACAAAGTGACCGTAGTACAGACAACACACTAATGTTTACGACTGTCAAATATTTGCTCCCCGAGTGGCACCTGTTCCAACTAAACCAAACCTGCATTGCCACTTGGTGCACTCATCTTTATGCCTCGTTCTGAGTGTAGAATACATGTACATCTTTATTATTCACGAACAAAACCAGCCAGAAAAAAAAAAAATATATATATATATATATATATATATATATATATATATATATATATATATATATATTTTTATTTTTGTAAAGGGTGAGTCGATTGACGTGTTGAAAAATGCGTGTAGAGTAATTTTTAATTAAGAAAAAAGGGTGTTTATAAATGTTGCAGGGCCCCCCGTGTAAAAAATGGGCTCTTAAAAGACAATTATTGTGACATCTTGTAGAACAGCAGGAGTGCCGTGAATACGTTAGGCTTTATGGGTTGGTCGGGTGACGTTACGACCCCGACACCCTTATACAGGGGTGGGAGCACTATTTTAAAGAATAATCAGCTACTACACCGGGCCGGGAGAGCGAAAAAAATCAGACTTGCAAATTTTTCCGCCGACTTCCGACGCACGGGCCAGACCCTTGGCAGCCCGTAAAGACATTAGCCCCATGTTCGCGGGGCTGACCCCATCGGCGCACCCCTCGACCCCGATGAGTTATTTTAAATAATTTTGAGAAGAGAACAACGGCACTGGCAAATTGTAGAAACACCCTACATTTGCATAGTTTTAATTTCGACTTATCGGCAGTCTTAAATTTTCAAATTAACCTTCGCTCCAGAGGTTCTTTCATTAAGTAGCTCGGGGACTCTGGGACCCAGGGACACCAATTCTCTCCGCCCAAATCGTATTCGTTACAAATTTGACAAGTTGCTGCTTTGCTTATGACCACACCAAAAAGTTCAACTGCCTTTTTATTCGGTGTGAATTGTAATTGATTTTTATGTGTATATTAATCAAAGTACCTATATCAAATAGTATAGCAATAGAATTTATATATATATGAATTCCTGGGACAATTTCCTATCAGTATCGTTCGAATTATCTATACCGCGCAATTAGTTTGGACACAGTTTGTCCCGAAAGGAGAAAATGTAAAATAGCTATTTTGACACAATTTTCAAACTTTGGAACGTCATAACTTCCGAACCGTTTAAGAAAGAGAAAATCCAATAGCACCATTGGAATCAGCGTGAAAAAACTGCATCATAACTTTAATTGTGTTGGAGGTAATTGACTTTTTACCAATTAGCCAAAATTTCGTTAAAAATCGCATTTTTTTTCGGAGATAGAGCGTTTTAATGTGGTCGAGCAGGTCTTGCTTATGTATTGGACGGTTTATAGTAATTTATTTGTGGCAACCAAAGCTTTGTATGCCACTATTCAACATGGATCTTTCTTAAACTTCAATCAAATTTGAAGCAATTGCCTTAAGACTGACAAGATTGTGTAGTAGCATAGCCACATCTGGCCCTTTGAATTAAATAAATCTTACCAAAGAAATAATTTATTTGCGACAACCAAACCTTTGCTTGCCACTATTAAACATCAATCTTTCTTTGATTTGAAGCAAGTTCTAAGTTGTATTTGTCTTGAAGCAAGTTCCAAGTATGTATTTGTCTTAACACTGGCAACATTGTGTAGTAGCATAGCCACATCTGATCCTTTGAATTAAATAAATCTTACCAAAGAATTAATTTATTTGCGGTAACCAAAACTTTGTCTGTCACTATTTAACACCAATGTTTCTTTAACTTGAAGCAATTTCTAAGTATTTGTCTTAAGACTGACAAGATTGTGTAGTAGCATAGCCACATCTGGCCCTATGAATTAAATAAATCTTACCAAAGAAATAATTTATTTGCGACAACCAAACCTTTGCTTGCCACTATTTAACATCAATCTTTCTTTGATTTGAAGCAAGTTCTAAGTTGTATTTGTCTTGAAGCAAGTTCCAAGTATGTATTTGTCTTAACACTGGCAACATTGTGTAGTAGCATAGCCACATCTGGTCCTTTGAATTAAATAAATCTAACCAAAGAATTAATTTATTTGCGGTAACCAAAACTTTGTCTGTCACTATTTAACACCAATGTTTCTTTAACTTGAAGCAAGTTCTAAGTATTTGTCTTAAGAGTGACAAGATTGTGTAGTAGCATAGCCACATCTGGCCCTATGAATTAAATAAATCTTACCAAAGAAATAATTTATTTGCGACAACCAAACCTTTGCTTACCACTATTTAACATCAGTTTTTCTTTGATTTGAAGCAAGTTCTAAGTTGTATTTGTCTTGAAGCAAGTTCCAAGTATGTATTTGTCTTAACACTGGCAACATTGTGTAGTAGCATAGCCACATCTGGTCCTTTGAATTAAATAAATCTAACCAAAGAATTAATTTATTTGCGGGAACCAAAACTTTGTCTGTCACTATTTAACACCAATGTTTCTTTAACTTGAAGCAAGTTCTAAGTATTTCTCTTAAGACTGACAAGATTATCTAGTAGCATAGCCACATCTGGCCCTATGAATTAAATAAATCTTACCAAAGAAATAATTTATTTGCGACAACCAAACCTTTGCTTGCCACTATTTAACATCAATCTTTCTTTGATTTGAAGCAAGTTCTAAGTTGTATTTGTCTTGAAGCAAGTTCCAAGTATGTATTTGTCTTAACACTGGCAACATTGTGTAGTAGCATAGCCACATCTGGTCCTTTGAATTAAATAAATCTAACCAAAGAATTAATTTATTTGCGGTAACCAAAACTTTGTCTGTCACTATTTAACACCAATGTTTCTTTAACTTGAAGCAAGTTCTAAGTATTTCTCTTAAGACTGACAAGATTATCTAGTAGCATAGCCACATCTGGCCCTATGAATTAAATAAATCTTACCAAAGAAATAATTTATTTGCGACAACCAAACCTTTGCTTGCCACTATTTAACATCAATCTTTCTTTGATTTGAAGCAAGTTCTAAGTTGTATTTGTCTTGAAGCAAGTTCCAAGTATGTATTTGTCTTAACACTGGCAACATTGTGTAGTAGCATAGCCACATCTGGTCCTTTGAATTAAATAAATCTTACCAAAGAATTAATTTATTTGCGCTAACCAAAACTTTGTCTGTCACTATTTAACACCAATGTTTCTTTGACTTGAAGCAAGTTCGAAGCATTGTCTTAAGACTGCAAAGATTGTGTAGTAGCATAGCTACATCTGGCCCTTTGAATTAAATAAATCTTACCAAAGAAATAATTTATTTGCGACAACCAAACCTTTGCTTGCCACTATTTAACATCAATCTTTCTTTGATTTGAAGCAAGTTCTAAGTTGTATTTGTCTTGAAGCAAGTTCCAAGTATGTATTTGTCTTAACACTGGCAACATTGTGTAGTAGCATAGCCACATCTGGTCCTTTGAATTAAATAAATCTTACCAAAGAATTAATTTATTTGCGGGAACCAAAACTTTGTCTGTCACTATTTAACACCAATGTTTCTTTGACTTGAAGCAAGTTCGAAGCATTGTCTTAAGACTGGCAAGATTGTGTAGTAGCATAGCCACATCTGGCCCTTTGAATTAAATAAATCTTACCAAAGAAATAATTTATTTGCGACAACCAAACCTTTGCTTGCCACTATTTAACATCAATCTTTCATTGATTTGAAGCAAGTTCTAAGTTGTATTTGTCTTGAAGCAAGTTCCAAGTATGTATTTGTCTTAACACTGGCAACATTGTGTAGTAGCATAGCCACATCTGGTCCTTTGAATTAAATAAATCTTACCAAAGAATTAATTTATTTGCGGTAACCAAAACTTTGTCTGTCACTATTTAACACCAATGTTTCTTTGACTTGAAGCAAGTTCGAAGCATTGTCTTAAGACTGGCAAGATTGTGTAGTAGCATAGCCACATCTGGCCCTTTGAATTAAATAAATCTTACCAAAGAAATAATTTATTTGCGACAACCAAACCTTTGCTTGCCACTATTTAACATCAATCTTTCTTTGATTTGAAGCAAGTTCTAAGTTGTATTTGTCTTGAAGCAAGTTCCAAGTATGTATTTGTCTTAACACTGGCAACATTGTGTAGTAGCATAGCCACATCTGGTCCTTTGAATTAAATAAATCTAACCAAAGAATTAATTTATTTGCGGTAACCAAAACTTTGTCTGTCACTATTTAACACCAATGTTTCTTTAACTTGAAGCAAGTTCTAAGTATTTGTCTTAAGAGTGACAAGATTGTGTAGTAGCATAGCCACATCTGGCCCTATGAATTAAATAAATCTTACCAAAGAAATAATTTATTTGCGACAACCAAACCTTTGCTTACCACTATTTAACATCAGTTTTTCTTTGATTTGAAGCAAGTTCTAAGTTGTATTTGTCTTGAAGCAAGTTCCAAGTATGTATTTGTCTTAACACTGGCAACATTGTGTAGTAGCATAGCCACATCTGGTCCTTTGAATTAAATAAATCTAACCAAAGAATTAATTTATTTGCGGGAACCAAAACTTTGTCTGTCACTATTTAACACCAATGTTTCTTTAACTTGAAGCAAGTTCTAAGTATTTCTCTTAAGACTGACAAGATTATCTAGTAGCATAGCCACATCTGGCCCTATGAATTAAATAAATCTTACCAAAGAAATAATTTATTTGCGACAACCAAACCTTTGCTTGCCACTATTTAACATCAATCTTTCTTTGATTTGAAGCAAGTTCTAAGTTGTATTTGTCTTGAAGCAAGTTCCAAGTATGTATTTGTCTTAACACTGGCAACATTGTGTAGTAGCATAGCCACATCTGGTCCTTTGAATTAAATAAATCTAACCAAAGAATTAATTTATTTGCGGTAACCAAAACTTTGTCTGTCACTATTTAACACCAATGTTTCTTTAACTTGAAGCAAGTTCTAAGTATTTCTCTTAAGACTGACAAGATTATCTAGTAGCATAGCCACATCTGGCCCTATGAATTAAATAAATCTTACCAAAGAAATAATTTATTTGCGACAACCAAACCTTTGCTTGCCACTATTTAACATCAATCTTTCTTTGATTTGAAGCAAGTTCTAAGTTGTATTTGTCTTGAAGCAAGTTCCAAGTATGTATTTGTCTTAACACTGGCAACATTGTGTAGTAGCATAGCCACATCTGGTCCTTTGAATTAAATAAATCTTACCAAAGAATTAATTTATTTGCGCTAACCAAAACTTTGTCTGTCACTATTTAACACCAATGTTTCTTTGACTTGAAGCAAGTTCGAAGCATTGTCTTAAGACTGCAAAGATTGTGTAGTAGCATAGCTACATCTGGCCCTTTGAATTAAATAAATCTTACCAAAGAAATAATTTATTTGCGACAACCAAACCTTTGCTTGCCACTATTTAACATCAATCTTTCTTTGATTTGAAGCAAGTTCTAAGTTGTATTTGTCTTGAAGCAAGTTCCAAGTATGTATTTGTCTTAACACTGGCAACATTGTGTAGTAGCATAGCCACATCTGGTCCTTTGAATTAAATAAATCTTACCAAAGAATTAATTTATTTGCGGGAACCAAAACTTTGTCTGTCACTATTTAACACCAATGTTTCTTTGACTTGAAGCAAGTTCGAAGCATTGTCTTAAGACTGGCAAGATTGTGTAGTAGCATAGCCACATCTGGCCCTTTGAATTAAATAAATCTTACCAAAGAAATAATTTATTTGCGACAACCAAACCTTTGCTTGCCACTATTTAACATCAATCTTTCATTGATTTGAAGCAAGTTCTAAGTTGTATTTGTCTTGAAGCAAGTTCCAAGTATGTATTTGTCTTAACACTGGCAACATTGTGTAGTAGCATAGCCACATCTGGTCCTTTGAATTAAATAAATCTTACCAAAGAATTAATTTATTTGCGGTAACCAAAACTTTGTCTGTCACTATTTAACACCAATGTTTCTTTGACTTGAAGCAAGTTCGAAGCATTGTCTTAAGACTGGCAAGATTGTGTAGTAGCATAGCCACATCTGGCCCTTTGAATTAAATAAATCTTACCAAAGAAATAATTTATTTGCGACAACCAAACCTTTGCTTGCCACTATTTAACATCAATCTTTCTTTGATTTGAAGCAAGTTCTAAGTTGTATTTGTCTTGAAGCAAGTTCCAAGTATGTATTTGTCTTAACACTGGCAACATTGTGTAGTAGCATAGCCACATCTGGTCCTTTGAATTAAATAAATCTTACCAAAGAATTAATTTATTTGCGGGAACCAAAACTTTGTCTGTCACTATTTAACACCAATGTTTCTTTGACTTGAAGCAAGTTCGAAGCATTGTCTTAAGACTGGCAAGATTGTGTAGTAGCATAGCCACATCTGGCCCTTTGAATTAAATAAATCTTAACATAGAAATAATTTCTTTGCGGCAACCAAAGCTGTGTCTGACACTATATAACATCGATATTTCTTTGACTTGCAGCAAGTTTTAAACACACAATTTTAACTGCTGATTTGGTTATATATTCCAAAGAAATAAAGGGATGAGAACAGTCATGAAACAGTTGGCATGGGATGGATCTGTTTTGGCCTGTTTTGACAAAACCGAGTGTCAAGTTCAAAAACGCTCTGACGCTCGATGATCGGCCTTCGTCGGCGTCGGTCATTTTGGTATTCACATCGCGTCTTCCTAGTGGAAATCAATATGGCGGAACTGGTAGTTCCACCGGAACTGTTATTTCTCATCCCCGCGCCGCGGTAACGACTTTACAGAGGATCTTTCTAGATAACTTTAGAATATTTTTATCTCATCTATTGGTGAGACGGAGAAAAAAAGTGCCGCAAGGATTTTTTTTTTTCAAAGGAACAATACTATGAGTAAGAAGATTATTTGTACATTGTATGGGGTATAGACCATTAGAAAAAACCTTGATCTTTCCAATGAACTAATTTGCAGGTAGATATCTCCAGTACTTTTGAAGTTACAACTTGTCAAAAGTGCACATTGTTTGCTACTTTTTCAGTCAAAATATGTATTTTTAAAGGAAAATTATTACAACAAGGCATATTATTTCTACAACAATATGGACTTAGGTCGATTGGGAAAACCATGCTCTTTCCGATAAGCCCATTTCCAGGTGGATAGGTCCACTTCTTTTGAAGTTACAGCTTGTCAAAGTGAACATTGCTGTCTGTTCGGTCAAATTATCTTTTTTGAAGGTTTTTTTTTTTGGAGGAGAGGATTGGTTTGGAGGATCAATTTAGAGGATCAATCAAAGGATTAATTTGAAAAATTACCCACGTTTTTGACCACGTGAAATGAAGACAAGATCTGATACAAGCGGTCGGGATGGATACAAGGTTCCGTCGGGCGTCTAAGGTCTATGGGTTTCCGGTCAATTTTGCGAAAACCGTGAGAATTGCGGTGGTGTCATGGGTCCCTGGAGGCTGTAGGCGCCACAGCACGTGTCTAATGCTTGTATCACGTGGTTGCGGCCTCCGATGCAAATAAGCAACAAGTGTCCACTCACCGGTAATACGAAAACGCCTGCGGCATATGAAGATCCATCGGCGCTGGCGGGTGATGTCCACCTCCGTACCCATGGTGGTCCCCAGCTTGGATCATGGTGTTTGCCGCCGCCGCCGCCACAGCCGCCGTATGGTGATGCCCAAGAACCGCAGCCCACGGCGAAGACGCGAATCCGCCAGGGTGTTCCATGGAAAAACTACCAAAACCTCTAAACTAAACACTAAACTTTACAGACACATTTTGTTTATTATATGAAAACCCGCACGAAAATTTTACTAGAAAAGGAAAACTTTCTTGGTTTGTTTTGGTCGGAAACACGTGGTTTGAGGAGAGGGCCATTGAGTGCCTCTCGACTAGTGAATGACTGCTGCTGCTGCTGGCTCTTTCTGGGATTACTCTTCTCTTGCGGAGTGTGTGTGTGTGTTGGTGTGTGTGTCGGTTGCCTCCGGGGGCGGAGTTGGTTCCGTGCCGCGTGCGTAGCCGGAGGTCATGTGATCGGGCGGGCGGGCGGTCTTCCTCGCGCTCGCTGGCACTTGGCAGCCCTTCCTCTGTTTGCGATACTCCCACTCAAGGCGGGCACACCTGGACGCTGGACCGCCAGCACCGGGTCCACACGCCGAAGATGATTTCGATTTCCCTCAGTCGAAATCTGGCAGTCGCGAGCTCACCACGGCTCCTGGACTACTATTCTTGCAACATTCGCTTTGAGACTCATCATTCCGAACGATCGGTAATTTTGTTGACCGTGGAATGACACACAGTAAATTTAAGACTTCAAAAAGTATCATTATTTGTCAAACTTTAAAGTAAGTTATTTTGCTTATTTTTATGTCAATCGATGCAGAATTCAAAAACAAACATTCTTTCTAACTTCAACTCTATCCTAATTCCTAACATACAAAAAATAAATAAAACAAATAAATTGTACAAACGTACATGTCTCAAAATAAAACCAGGCAGTTATACATAACTTAACTCCAATATAATAGTATTGGGGGCAGCCCTCAGCCCCCTCTCCGCTCGGATCGGCAAAACGCGGACCGCCACTGACTGCGACAGTGATTGCCGACTCCTAACTTTAGAACTACCTATACGAAAATTTATTTGATTATTTTAAAGTTAATTTGACGCTTCAGTGGGCGCAGCATTTGTTCCTCTTTTTTTCACTCTCACAGCCCAGGAGTCGATTCTTGCAGAGACGGGCTCAGCTCAGTAAACGCATTCATTCGAGAACTGAAATTATTACAACTGGAAAGAACAGTGAAATGAATAATTTAGCAGTTTCTCTTAATTGGTGTTGTTTGTGCATTCTTTTCTATTGTTTCTGTTGCTTGGAATGGCTAACATAATATAACATTTACAAACTAAGTCGGACCACCAGAGACCAGAGAAAGAATTTTTATTCCATCAGTCGCTACAGACAAACTACGAAATCGTGAAATTTCACTCGGTTCACGCTGTCGCGAACTTTGAAAACGTACCCTGTCTAAACCAGAGCCTTTGAAAGTCTATAATTTTCAGGATTAAGTAATCAATCTATCGGTGAACTAAAACAGTATAGAAAGAATTTTTATTCCATCAACTTTGGTCGCTACAGACAAACTATGAAATCGTGAAATTTCACTCGGTTCACGCAGTCGCGAGCTTTAAACATTTCCCCTGTCTAAATCAGAGCCTGTGCAAGTCTGTAATTTTCAGGATTAATTAACCAATCTATCGGTAATCTAAAACAGTGTAAAAAGAATTTTTATTCCATCAACTTTGGTCACTACAGAAAAAAATTAAAAGCGAGACATTTCACTCATTTTTCGTAATCACAAACTTTGTAAAATTCCCCTGTCAAGACCAGAGCTGCTGGAAATCTGTAATTTTCAGAATTAATTAACCAATCTATCGGTGAACTAAAACAGTATAGAAAGAGATTTTATTCCATCAACTTTGGTCACTACAGAAAAAAATTAAAAACGAGACATTTCACTCATTTTTCGTAATCACAAACTTTGTAAAATTCCCCTGTCAAGACCAGAGCTGCTGGAAATCTGTAATTTTCAGGATTAATTAACCAAACTATCGGTGAACTAAAACAGTATAGAAAGAATTTTTATTCCATCAATTTTGGTCGCTACATACAAAATGCGAAATAGTGAAATTTCACTCGTTTCACGCAATCGCGAACTTTGAAAATTTCCCCTATCTAAACCAGAGTCTACGGAAGTCTGTAGTTTTCAGGATTTATTAAACAATCTATCGGTGAACTAAAACAGTATAGAAAGAATTTTTATTCCATCAACCTTTGTCGCTGCAAACAAAATTTAGAATTGTGACAATTCACTCTTATCTCGCAATCGCAAGCTTTGAAGAATTCTCTTTATGAGATATTGTTGTATTAATGTTTTTGTTTAATGTTTTAGGAGTTTGTGGTTGTTGACCAGGCGAGCACGCGCTGAGGACTCCTGCCTACAACTGGGCCACAAAAGGATAACACAAAAGTCTGCTAGGTATCTTATTTTTACATAAAAAAATTAACACATTTTAACTGGCATCCCTACCTGATGCGACAACCCTACCGTCTCGGTGATATGACATCCCTACCCTGGAAAATTCCCATTGTGGCAACCCTAAGGGTCGGTTTATGTAGGACGCGACGCGAAGGTGAACGCGACGCAAACGCGACGGAGACGCGAACGGCAAACCATTGTTTATGTATTTATAGTTAGTCAACGGAAGGTTAGTTAAGGGAGAAGAAATCCAGGGGGCGATGCTGTCGAAGGGAGTTAATCTCAGGCAGGTTCTTTGCTTATAGTTACGTTTCTCGATCACAGATGGCGCCTTTTGAATTTCTTGTACTCTACCATTCGGCTTGACCAACGAGATGTAAGAAATAACAAAACACAAGGTTTTGAGCGAACAGGTGGTTAGGCGAACTTGTTCGTACATTTCCTATTTCCTATTTTTTCCTATTTGTAACTTTTTTTAACATCTGTATTACCCGGAATTACTTATTTTCCTGTCAGTACATATTTGGTAATTATTTTTTAATTGACTACATCCCTTTTCCTGTATTTCACACGTTTGTCTCGCCACGTTTTATTTTTTCTCTATATTACTTGATACAAATAGATACTGAGAGTATAGAGATTTGTGCGACTGTACTGTAATGATCAAATGTAAATTATTTACCTGTAAATTACCTGAGGTAATAAAAACATTCCTTGTAAGTGATTCAAGTTTCAAGTGATTTTGGCATCAATGATGTTTTTATGCTGATGAAACAGACAAAATGCGGTGTATTATATATGATAAATATATTTAGATTTTCAATTACGTGTGGAAAGACTTTTATGCCCTGGTCATACTACGATGTTTTACTAGCGTATTATTTGCTACTGACTGCTAACAGCATGGTGTGACCACTCAGCCAGCCCACCAGCGCTTGTTTAACTTTTGCTTATAACATAGAAAAAATAAACCTTGCAAAACATGCAACTCTCTCCGTCTAGCGCCCGGCCGGAGCCGAGCGTGTCGCCTCCGTTTGGCTAGCGAGGCGCCGTGATAGTAACCAGGAGTACGAGATGTACCTATTACCGCAATAATGTAAAACAATAATTTTATGACTATACTTGGACACGATTTTTTGTCACATATGTACATAGTTTATTGATACGCACACAGACATAAGTACATATATTTAAATATAGGCAATCTCGCAAATGTAAGTAGAAATCGCTCATCGGAAAATTGCTTGTGAAAATTTCCAAAAATAAAGCGGAACAAAACTTTTTTTCTGCGGAACAATTCGGCACAAAACTAATACAATACTGTGGCATCGAGAAAATGTCAAAATTCCAAAAAAGCTGTTCTGGCCCCCCTCGGAAAATTGCTTATATCTCCGGAAATAGGTCCGAACAAAACTGTTTCTCAATGGAACAAAACGACACAAAACTAACACAAAACTTTGGCATCCAAAAATTTTCAAAATTCCAATGTGGTGGGGCTGGCATTTCCCCAGCCCCCCCCCCTCAAAAAATGCCTATATCTCGGAACAAAACCTTTTCTTTACGGAACAATTCGACATAAAACTAACACAAAACTTTGGTATAAAGAGATATTTCAAAATCCACCATGGTGGGGCTGGAGAAATGCACCTGAAATATTCTCCCAATATACAAACAGGCAGGGGCGTATCCAGAATTTTTTTTGGGGGGGTCCAAAATGCTCCAAATGATAAATTGTGTTGTACACGTTTATGTTTTCCGCTTGCTATAACCAAATTGCAAACACCGTAGTTTAATTTGAATATTTCGGGGAGGCTCCAGACCCACAAAACCACCCCCTAAATCAGCCCCTGCAAACATGGCTTTAAGCGATACAGTTGTTAAAAATACTGATCACATAATGAATAATGAATACTCGCCGGTCAAGAAGTTATGCTGCAACGTTAATTGGAATGCAAAAATGTCAAAATGTGGGGTGGTTTTAGTATTTGCTGCTTGCTGTAGATTATTAACCGGGTGTTAACCAGCATAATGTGACCACTCAGCAACCGCTATTTTTGCATGCCGGCGAATGGTTTTGGCTGTTGCTTGTAAAATTAAACATGTTGAATTTTTATTAGACGTTATTTTGAGGACAAATATGTGGGTATTGTAGAAAATAGCAACAATCGATTATAATAAATTATTTAAAGCAACAATTATTCATTACTTTTGTTAAATGTGTAACTAATAATATAAAAGTATAAATATGTGATTTATATTTTTATTTTAAATAATATATTTAAATATTTCTTCAAAATTTAATAACCAAATATTATGTAATATTTATTAGTTTCTGTGACGTGTTGAGTATTATTTGAAGTAGAAATGCATAGATACTAATATCTTTTGTAAAATATATCAGATTTTAATTATATCAATTTTATATTCAATTCTATAATTGTGTATTATATTTCAATTAATACATTGAACGGAAAACTGATGGAATTACTTTTGTTTGAAATTAATATAAATAAAACATTAAATATAAAGTAGAAAATAAATTACGGATGAAAGCAGTAACTTTTGAACAATTTATTAATTTAGAAATATGTAACTACATATTTCTAACAATTTAGAAATATACTGTTAAACAATTGAAGACCTGAAAGAGACTTTCTTATGAAAATATATAATTTAATTAATAATAATTGAAATGATGATTTAATTAATAATTAAAATATTTTTGTAAATAACTAATTGTAGTAGAGTCATTTACTTTTCAACTAAATACTTCTAAAATATAGAATTTCTAATTTTATTGTCATGGTGGCCTTGCCTATGTTATTTACACCCGTGTACAGTGGTTTCAAAATTTAGTCAGGTTCAAGGCAGGTAGTCAATAAAACCCCACAAATTGGTATCAAATATGATGTTGCTGCTAGCAGCACCAGCAACTAGCGGCTAATAAAACAGCCTAGTGTGACCCTGGCATTAGCAACTACAACTTTTGCAACCGATTGCAATTAACGATACATCGTTGGAAAGCCCACAGCAAACTGAGTCTACTATCATACTTATTGCAGAAGAATCAGTTGCTAATTACTGGCTAAAAAATGTTTAGAAATTGAATTGCTACCTTCTTATTGACGCGACGGGCAACCGTCAAAGAAGTGGTGTCGGCGTGTTTGCGGCACTTTGCATGCGGCCGCCTTTGACGGCTTCCTTTGATAATAAATTCGCCGGCAGATCGGCTCCGGTGTCCACTATATTGTGCCATATCACGCATTAGTACAGGAAGGAAATTATTTTTTTAATGCGTTCGTTTTTAATGTCAGTTTGAAACACTTGCGGTTTGATGAAATTAAAAAAGAGTTTTCAGTTTTCAACATACCTGCTGAGAATTTCGATTTTTAAATTCGATTTTTGTAATGAGCCTTTTATGATTACAACATAGTCGTCGGCTGACCTTGAAATGCAAATATCTCAATAATTTTTTTTCGGCCGTTAGGTCGTTTCTGTCGGTCCAATCACATATTTTTGAAATATTGAAATAATTAATAAATAGGTTGTTTCCAATTCAACTATTTGGGGTAATTATAATTATAAATATGTAAATGAAAGCATTAAAAATTTTTTTTTTGAAGAAAACGGTCTGAACAGGTATGCTGACATTTTCAAAATGTTTTGAAAAATATGCTTAAAGAAAAAATATGTATAAGCTGCTGCTAAAAATTGACAGGAAATTTAGAGTAAAAATTTTCCAGAATGGAATGAAACTGTCAAACCCATAGGAAATACCTGTTACTGGTGAGGACATTAATATGATCCAAGAAAATATCATCAAGAATGAAATCTACTAATGAAAAAAGGTGCGCAAAGTTAACAATTTTGAAAACCGGGTAACCTTGGAAATATCGGCATTATTTCGGTTTTTATTATATGTATTTAGTAATTTCCATTGATTCCATAGTTATATACAAACAACAATATTTTATGTATTAAAGTTCTATTATAAACACAATATTGTCTTATTTCTTTAAAAGTTTAAGCATATGTTAGATCGCCTATCCTTGTGGGCTGACTGAAGGCCATCAATTTTAACCAACAAGGACGGAACATTTGTTCCATCTTTATCGCGAGTACAACGATTCTGAGCTCAGCTCAAGTTAAGTTAGTTTTACCTTTGTCCAATAGAGGGCAGCATTATGCAGGGGGTGTCGGTTGACTAACTATAATATGTACAAACAACGGGCAAACGTTGACATCAAGTCACTCGGTTTATATTCCTCCTGACGCGAACGCAAACGCAAAGTTTTTTTTTGTATTTTAAGGTTGGCAGCTCTGAAATCGCAGGTCAAAGTAAATCGAGAATACTTTTTTACTAAAAAGAAAAGTTATGACCCTTCTGCCGGCCCGCTGCCAGGTATCGCCAAAAGGTTTTTTTTTTGGCAAAAATAAAATATAGTTTATAGTTATGAAAGTGACCTTGATCGCAGGTAGGAATTTTTGATGTTAGGGGTTGCGGTTCTGGGTCTATATGGCGTTCGAATTTTGACGTTTGTTTATTCTTTTCGTAGTGGTGTTTGTTTGTTTGTTAGCCGTTGTATTTTCTGCTCTCGGTTTAATCATAGTCTCCGTACGATTTTCCTACTGTTTGTAGTTGAAATCATTATCCGTATACTATCGTTACGGTAAGTTTAATTCAATGGTTTTCTTTTTGGTGATTTTTTAGGTTAGACCTTTAATTCTATAATGACATTATGATTTTCTAGATTGTTGACAAGATATATTCAATACATATAGTCAGTCAACACATTTAACGATGGACCTGGATGAAGGGCCACGTGTGGCTGCTGCTGCATTAGTTTTTGTGGGGGCCGCTTCTTTGTTGCTGCAACAAAGACTACCACCGCAACATGTGAGACGATATGGAGTTCGCCCACTAAGCAGGGATAGAAAAGTGAAGGGACAGTTCATAACTCTCTTTAAACAAATGAAAATGTCAGATTCGGAACAGTTTTTTATTTATACAAAGATGACGGTCCCTTTCTTCGATGATTTGTTGAACATGTGTCGAGCACAGCTCTCGAAGAAGAGCAGGAATAGCATATGTCCAGAAGAAAGGCTGGCTATAACTCTACAGTACGTTCTGGTTATTAATGGTATATTATTTAGCAAGTTTAACACGTTGACTGCCACAAAAATCGTAGTTCATGTGCTAGCTATGGGACACTATGAGATGTCTCGTAGTTCAGCAGTCAACATGTTAAGAACTTATTGAAAAGCACAGTGTTTCATTTACAGTAGTGCCTTGAGATAAGAACCATTAGGTTGACTGTTTGACTTGACAAGGTAAAGATTAATTGCATTGAAAGTACATAATTTGAAAGAGTAAATTTGATTTGAGATACGAACATGGCTGAGGAACGAATTAAACTCGTATCTCAAGGTACCTCTGTATTTATAAATCTGATTTGTAGTGCATGGTCAGCTAATTACATGCTGACAGACTATAAAACTGATTTAAAATTAATGGAGCTCAGTGTGCATAACATAATTAGCATTAAATGTAATTTTACTTAATATAAATAAATAAATAATATACTTTTAATTTTCAGTTATTTGTCCCAAGGGGTATCCCAACAAGCAGCTGCATGGAGCTACAAACTGGGAAAAGCTACTGTGCATCACATTATTATGCACACATGCAATGTATTGTGGGAAGTCCTCTCGCCCAAATTTGTAAAAGCCTCAAAAAGCGAAGAGGAGTGGCTTCAAATTGCGCAAGAATTTGAGCAAGTGTGGAATTTTCCACACTGCATTGGGGCTATCGACGGAAAACATGTGACCATCCAAGCTCCTGGCAATTCAGGATCACAATACTTGAATTATAAAAAACAATTTAGTATTGTTTTAATGGCAGTATGTGATGCCCGATACTGTTTTAAACTTGTGGACATTGGTGCTTATGGATCGGCCAGTGATGGAGGAGTATTGCGTGACTCCGTCTTTGGACAAGCACGAATCGCAAACTTTGAAAATTTCCCCTATCTAAACCAGAGTCTACGGAAGTCTGTAGTTTTCAGGATTTATTAAACAATCTATCGGTGAACTAAAACAGTATAGAAAGAATTTTTATTCCATCAACTTTGGTCACTACAGACAAAATACGAAATCATGAAATTTCACTCGTTTCACGCAATCGCAAACTTTGAAAATTTCCCCTATCTAAACCAGAGTCTACGGAAGTCTGTAGTTTTCAGGATTTATTAAACAATCTATCGGTGAACTAAAACAGTATAGAAAGAATTTTTATTCCATCAACTTTGGTCACTACAGACAAAATACGAAATCATGAAATTTCACTCGTTTCACGCAATCGCGAACTTTGAAAATTTCCCCTATCTAAACCAGAGTCTACGGAAGTCTGTAGTTTTCAGGATTTATTAAACAATCTATCGGTGAACTAAAACAGTATAGAAAGAATTTTTATTCCATCAACTTTGGTCACTACAGACAAAATACGAAATCATGAAATTTCACTCGTTTCACGCAATCGCAAACTTTGAAAATTTCCCCTATCTAAACCAGAGTCTACGGAAGTCTGTAGTTTTCAGGATTTATTAAACAATCTATCGGTGAACTAAAACAGTATAGAAAGAATTTTTATTCCATCAACTTTGGTCACTACAGACAAAATACGAAATCATGAAATTTCACTCGTTTCACGCAATCGCGAACTTTGAAAATTTCCCCTATCTAAACCAGAGTCTACGGAAGTCTGTAGTTTTCAGGATTTATTAAACAATCTATCGGTGAACTAAAACAGTATAGAAAGAATTTTTATTCCATCAACTTTGGTCACTACAGACAAAATACGAAATCATGAAATTTCACTCGTTTCACGCAATCGCAAACTTTGAAAATTTCCCCTATCTAAACCAGAGTCTACGGAAGTCTGTAGTTTTCAGGATTTATTAAACAATCTATCGGTGAACTAAAACAGTATAGAAAGAATTTTTATTCCATCAACTTTGGTCACTACAGACAAAATACGAAATCATGAAATTTCACTCGTTTCACGCAATCGCGAACTTTGAAAATTTCCCCTATCTAAACCAGAGTCTACGGAAGTCTGTAGTTTTCAGGATTTATTAAACAATCTATCGGTGAACTAAAACAGTATAGAAAGAATTTTTATTCCATCAACTTTGGTCACTACAGACAAAATACGAAATCATGAAATTTCACTCGTTTCACGCAATCGCAAACTTTGAAAATTTCCCCTATCTAAACCAGAGTCTACGGAAGTCTGTAGTTTTCAGGATTTATTAAACAATCTATCGGTGAACTAAAACAGTATAGAAAGAATTTTTATTCCATCAACTTTGGTCACTACAGACAAAATACGAAATCATGAAATTTCACTCGTTTCACGCAATCGCGAACTTTGAAAATTTCCCCTATCTAAACCAGAGTCTACGGAAGTCTGTAGTTTTCAGGATTTATTAAACAATCTATCGGTGAACTAAAACAGTATAGAAAGAATTTTTATTCCATCAACTTTGGTCACTACAGACAAAATACGAAATCATGAAATTTCACTCGTTTCACGCAATCGCGAACTTTGAAAATTTCCCCTATCTAAACCAGAGTCTACGGAAGTCTGTAGTTTTCAGGATTTATTAAACAATCTATCGGTGAACTAAAACAGTATAGAAAGAATTTTTATTCCATCAACTTTGGTCACTACAGACAAAATACGAAATCATGAAATTTCACTCGTTTCACGCAATCGCAAACTTTGAAAATTTCCCCTATCTAAACCAGAGTCTACGGAAGTCTGTAGTTTTCAGGATTTATTAAACAATCTATCGGTGAACTAAAACAGTATAGAAAGAATTTTTATTCCATCAACTTTGGTCACTACAGACAAAATACGAAATCATGAAATTTCACTCGTTTCACGCAATCGCGAACTTTGAAAATTTCCCCTATCTAAACCAGAGTCTACGGAAGTCTGTAGTTTTCAGGATTTATTAAACAATCTATCGGTGAACTAAAACAGTATAGAAAGAATTTTTATTCCATCAACTTTGGTCACTACAGACAAAATACGAAATCATGAAATTTCACTCGTTTCACGCAATCGCAAACTTTGAAAATTTCCCCTATCTAAACCAGAGTCTACGGAAGTCTGTAGTTTTCAGGATTTATTAAACAATCTATCGGTGAACTAAAACAGTATAGAAAGAATTTTTATTCCATCAACTTTGGTCACTACAGACAAAATACGAAATCATGAAATTTCACTCGTTTCACGCAATCGCAAACTTTGAAAATTTCCCCTATCTAAACCAGAGTCTACGGAAGTCTGTAGTTTTCAGGATTTATTAAACAATCTATCGGTGAACTAAAACAGTATAGAAAGAATTTTTATTCCATCAACTTTGGTCACTACAGACAAAATACGAAATCATGAAATTTCACTCGTTTCACGCAATCGCGAACTTTGAAAATTTCCCCTATCTAAACCAGAGTCTACGGAAGTCTGTAGTTTTCAGGATTTATTAAACAATCTATCGGTGAACTAAAACAGTATAGAAAGAATTTTTATTCCATCAACTTTGGTCACTACAGACAAAATACGAAATCATGAAATTTCACTCGTTTCACGCAATCGCAAACTTTGAAAATTTCCCCTATCTAAACCAGAGTCTACGGAAGTCTGTAGTTTTCAGGATTTATTAAACAATCTATCGGTGAACTAAAACAGTATAGAAAGAATTTTTATTCCATCAACTTTGGTCACTACAGACAAAATACGAAATCATGAAATTTCACTCGTTTCACGCAATCGCGAACTTTGAAAATTTCCCCTATCTAAACCAGAGTCTACGGAAGTCTGTAGTTTTCAGGATTTATTAAACAATCTATCGGTGAACTAAAACAGTATAGAAAGAATTTTTATTCCATCAACTTTGGTCACTACAGACAAAATACGAAATCATGAAATTTCACTCGTTTCACGCAATCGCGAACTTTGAAAATTTCCCCTATCTAAACCAGAGTCTACGGAAGTCTGTAGTTTTCAGGATTTATTAAACAATCTATCGGTGAACTAAAACAGTATAGAAAGAATTTTTATTCCATCAACTTTGGTCACTACAGACAAAATACGAAATCATGAAATTTCACTCGTTTCACGCAATCGCAAACTTTGAAAATTTCCCCTATCTAAACCAGAGTCTACGGAAGTCTGTAGTTTTCAGGATTTATTAAACAATCTATCGGTGAACTAAAACAGTATAGAAAGAATTTTTATTCCATCAACTTTGGTCACTACAGACAAAATACGAAATCATGAAATTTCACTCGTTTCACGCAATCGCGAACTTTGAAAATTTCCCCTATCTAAACCAGAGTCTACGGAAGTCTGTAGTTTTCAGGATTTATTAAACAATCTATCGGTGAACTAAAACAGTATAGAAAGAATTTTTATTCCATCAACTTTGGTCACTACAGACAAAATACGAAATCATGAAATTTCACTCGTTTCACGCAATCGCAAACTTTGAAAATTTCCCCTATCTAAACCAGAGTCTACGGAAGTCTGTAGTTTTCAGGATTTATTAAACAATCTATCGGTGAACTAAAACAGTATAGAAAGAATTTTTATTCCATCAACTTTGGTCACTACAGACAAAATACGAAATCATGAAATTTCACTCGTTTCACGCAATCGCGAACTTTGAAAATTTCCCCTATCTAAACCAGAGTCTACGGAAGTCTGTAGTTTTCAGGATTTATTAAACAATCTATCGGTGAACTAAAACAGTATAGAAAGAATTTTTATTCCATCAACTTTGGTCACTACAGACAAAATACGAAATCATGAAATTTCACTCGTTTCACGCAATCGCGAACTTTGAAAATTTCCCCTATCTAAACCAGAGTCTACGGAAGTCTGTAGTTTTCAGGATTTATTAAACAATCTATCGGTGAACTAAAACAGTATAGAAAGAATTTTTATTCCATCAACTTTGGTCACTACAGACAAAATACGAAATCATGAAATTTCACTCGTTTCACGCAATCGCAAACTTTGAAAATTTCCCCTATCTAAACCAGAGTCTACGGAAGTCTGTAGTTTTCAGGATTTATTAAACAATCTATCGGTGAACTAAAACAGTATAGAAAGAATTTTTATTCCATCAACTTTGGTCACTACAGACAAAATACGAAATCATGAAATTTCACTCGTTTCACGCAATCGCGAACTTTGAAAATTTCCCCTATCTAAACCAGAGTCTACGGAAGTCTGTAGTTTTCAGGATTTATTAAACAATCTATCGGTGAACTAAAACAGTATAGAAAGAATTTTTATTCCATCAACTTTGGTCACTACAGACAAAATACGAAATCATGAAATTTCACTCGTTTCACGCAATCGCGAACTTTGAAAATTTCCCCTATCTAAACCAGAGTCTACGGAAGTCTGTAGTTTTCAGGATTTATTAAACAATCTATCGGTGAACTAAAACAGTATAGAAAGAATTTTTATTCCATCAACTTTGGTCACTACAGACAAAATACGAAATCATGAAATTTCACTCGTTTCACGCAATCGCAAACTTTGAAAATTTCCCCTATCTAAACCAGAGTCTACGGAAGTCTGTAGTTTTCAGGATTTATTAAACAATCTATCGGTGAACTAAAACAGTATAGAAAGAATTTTTATTCCATCAACTTTGGTCACTACAGACAAAATACGAAATCATGAAATTTCACTCGTTTCACGCAATCGCGAACTTTGAAAATTTCCCCTATCTAAACCAGAGTCTACGGAAGTCTGTAGTTTTCAGGATTTATTAAACAATCTATCGGTGAACTAAAACAGTATAGAAAGAATTTTTATTCCATCAACTTTGGTCACTACAGACAAAATACGAAATCATGAAATTTCACTCGTTTCACGCAATCGCAAACTTTGAAAATTTCCCCTATCTAAACCAGAGTCTACGGAAGTCTGTAGTTTTCAGGATTTATTAAACAATCTATCGGTGAACTAAAACAGTATAGAAAGAATTTTTATTCCATCAACTTTGGTCACTACAGACAAAATACGAAATCATGAAATTTCACTCGTTTCACGCAATCGCAAACTTTGAAAATTTCCCCTATCTAAACCAGAGTCTACGGAAGTCTGTAGTTTTCAGGATTTATTAAACAATCTATCGGTGAACTAAAACAGTATAGAAAGAATTTTTATTCCATCAACTTTGGTCACTACAGACAAAATACGAAATCATGAAATTTCACTCGTTTCACGCAATCGCAAACTTTGAAAATTTCCCCTATCTAAACCAGAGTCTACGGAAGTCTGTAGTTTTCAGGATTTATTAAACAATCTATCGGTGAACTAAAACAGTATAGAAAGAATTTTTATTCCATCAACTTTGGTCACTACAGACAAAATACGAAATCATGAAATTTCACTCGTTTCACGCAATCGCAAACTTTGAAAATTTCCCCTATCTAAACCAGAGTCTACGGAAGTCTGTAGTTTTCAGGATTTATTAAACAATCTATCGGTGAACTAAAACAGTATAGAAAGAATTTTTATTCCATCAACTTTGGTCACTACAGACAAAATACGAAATCATGAAATTTCACTCGTTTCACGCAATCGCGAACTTTGAAAATTTCCCCCGTCTAAACCAGAATCTACGGAAGTCTGTAGTTTTCGGAATTTATTAAACAATCTATCGGTGAACTAAAACAGTATAGAAAGAATTTTTATTCCATCAACTTTGGTCACTACAGACAAAATACGAAATCATGAAATTTCACTCGTTTCACGCAATCGCGAACTTTGAAAATCTAAACTATCTAAACCAGAGTCTACGGAAGTCTGTAGTTTTCAGGATTTATTAAACAATCTATCGGTGAACTAAAACAGTATAGAAAGAATTTTTATTCCATCAACTTTGGTCACTACAGACAAAATACGAAATCATGAAATTTCACTCGTTTCACGCAATCGCAAACTTTGAAAATTTCCCCTATCTAAACCAGAGTCTACGGAAGTCTGTAGTTTTCAGGATTTATTAAACAATCTATCGGTGAACTAAAACAGTATAGAAAGAATTTTTATTCCATCAACTTTGGTCACTACAGACAAAATACGAAATCATGAAATTTCACTCGTTTCACGCAATCGCGAACTTTGAAAATTTCCCCTATCTAAACCAGAGTCTACGGAAGTCTGTAGTTTTCAGGATTTATTAAACAATCTATCGGTGAACTAAAACAGTATAGAAAGAATTTTTATTCCATCAACTTTGGTCACTACAGACAAAATACGAAATCATGAAATTTCACTCGTTTCACGCAATCGCAAACTTTGAAAATTTCCCCTATCTAAACCAGAGTCTACGGAAGTCTGTAGTTTTCAGGATTTATTAAACAATCTATCGGTGAACTAAAACAGTATAGAAAGAATTTTTATTCCATCAACTTTGGTCACTACAGACAAAATACGAAATCATGAAATTTCACTCGTTTCACGCAATCGCAAACTTTGAAAATTTCCCCTATCTAAACCAGAGTCTACGGAAGTCTGTAGTTTTCAGGATTTATTAAACAATCTATCGGTGAACTAAAACAGTATAGAAAGAATTTTTATTCCATCAACTTTGGTCACTACAGACAAAATACGAAATCATGAAATTTCACTCGTTTCACGCAATCGCGAACTTTGAAAATTTCCCCCGTCTAAACCAGAATCTACGGAAGTCTGTAGTTTTCGGAATTTATTAAACAATCTATCGGTGAACTAAAACAGTATAGAAAGAATTTTTATTCCATCAACTTTGGTCACTACAGACAAAATACGAAATCATGAAATTTCACTCGTTTCACGCAATCGCGAACTTTGAAAATTTCCCCTATCTAAACCAGAGTCTACGGAAGTCTGTAGTTTTCAGGATTTATTAAACAATCTATCGGTGAACTAAAACAGTATAGAAAGAATTTTTATTCCATCAACTTTGGTCACTACAGACAAAATACGAAATCATGAAATTTCACTCGTTTCACGCAATCGCAAACTTTGAAAATTTCCCCTATCTAAACCAGAGTCTACGGAAGTCTGTAGTTTTCAGGATTTATTAAACAATCTATCGGTGAACTAAAACAGTATAGAAAGAATTTTTATTCCATCAACTTTGGTCACTACAGACAAAATACGAAATCATGAAATTTCACTCGTTTCACGCAATCGCGAACTTTGAAAATTTCCCCTATCTAAACCAGAGTCTACGGAAGTCTGTAGTTTTCAGGATTTATTAAACAATCTATCGGTGAACTAAAACAGTATAGAAAGAATTTTTATTCCATCAACTTTGGTCACTACAGACAAAATACGAAATCATGAAGTTTCACTCGTTTCACGCAATCGCGAACTTTGAAAATTTCCCCTATCTAAACCAGAGTCTACGGAAGTCTGTAGTTTTCAGGATTTATTAAACAATCTATCGGTGAACTAAAACAGTATAGAAAGAATTTTTATTCCATCAACTTTGGTCACTACAGACAAAATACGAAATCATGAAATTTCACTCGTTTCACGCAATCGCAAACTTTGAAAATTTCCCCTATCTAAACCAGAGTCTACGGAAGTCTGTAGTTTTCAGGATTTATTAAACAATCTATCGGTGAACTAAAACAGTATAGAAAGAATTTTTATTCCATCAACTTTGGTCACTACAGACAAAATACGAAATCATGAAATTTCACTCGTTTCACGCAATCGCGAACTTTGAAAATTTCCCCTATCTAAACCAGAGTCTACGGAAGTCTGTAGTTTTCAGGATTTATTAAACAATCTATCGGTGAACTAAAACAGTATAGAAAGAATTTTTATTCCATCAACTTTGGTCACTACAGACAAAATACGAAATCATGAAATTTCACTCGTTTCACGCAATCGCAAACTTTGAAAATTTCCCCTATCTAAACCAGAGTCTACGGAAGTCTGTAGTTTTCAGGATTTATTAAACAATCTATCGGTGAACTAAAACAGTATAGAAAGAATTTTTATTCCATCAACTTTGGTCACTACAGACAAAATACGAAATCATGAAATTTCACTCGTTTCACGCAATCGCAAACTTTGAAAATTTCCCCTATCTAAACCAGAGTCTACGGAAGTCTGTAGTTTTCAGGATTTATTAAACAATCTATCGGTGAACTAAAACAGTATAGAAAGAATTTTTATTCCATCAACTTTGGTCACTACAGACAAAATACGAAATCATGAAATTTCACTCGTTTCACGCAATCGCAAACTTTGAAAATTTCCCCTATCTAAACCAGAGTCTACGGAAGTCTGTAGTTTTCAGGATTTATTAAACAATCTATCGGTGAACTAAAACAGTATAGAAAGAATTTTTATTCCATCAACTTTGGTCACTACAGACAAAATACGAAATCATGAAATTTCACTCGTTTCACGCAATCGCGAACTTTGAAAATTTCCCCCGTCTAAACCAGAATCTACGGAAGTCTGTAGTTTTCGGAATTTATTAAACAATCTATCGGTGAACTAAAACAGTATAGAAAGAATTTTTATTCCATCAACTTTGGTCACTACAGACAAAATACGAAATCATGAAATTTCACTCGTTTCACGCAATCGCGAACTTTGAAAATTTCCCCTATCTAAACCAGAGTCTACGGAAGTCTGTAGTTTTCAGGATTTATTAAACAATCTATCGGTGAACTAAAACAGTATAGAAAGAATTTTTATTCCATCAACTTTGGTCACTACAGACAAAATACGAAATCATGAAATTTCACTCGTTTCACGCAATCGCAAACTTTGAAAATTTCCCCTATCTAAACCAGAGTCTACGGAAGTCTGTAGTTTTCAGGATTTATTAAACAATCTATCGGTGAACTAAAACAGTATAGAAAGAATTTTTATTCCATCAACTTTGGTCACTACAGACAAAATACGAAATCATGAAATTTCACTCGTTTCACGCAATCGCAAACTTTGAAAATTTCCCCTATCTAAACCAGAGTCTACGGAAGTCTGTAGTTTTCAGGATTTATTAAACAATCTATCGGTGAACTAAAACAGTATAGAAAGAATTTTTATTCCATCAACTTTGGTCACTGCAGACAAAATACGAAATCATGAAAGAATTTTTATTCCATCAACTTTGGTCACTACAGACAAAATACGAAATCATGAAATTTCACTCGTTTCACGCAATCGCGAACTTTGAAAATTTCCCCTATCTAAACCAGAGTCTACGGAAGTCTGTAGTTTTCAGGATTTATTAAACAATCTATCGGTGAACTAAAACAGTATAGAAAGAATTTTTATTCCATCAACTTTGGTCACTACAGACAAAATACGAAATCATGAAATTTCACTCGTTTCACGCAATCGCAAACTTTGAAAATTTCCCCTATCTAAACCAGAGTCTACGGAAGTCTGTAGTTTTCAGGATTTATTAAACAATCTATCGGTGAACTAAAACAGTATAGAAAGAATTTTTATTCCATCAACTTTGGTCACTACAGACAAAATACGAAATCATGAAATTTCACTCGTTTCACGCAATCGCGAACTTTGAAAATTTCCCCCGTCTAAACCAGAATCTACGGAAGTCTGTAGTTTTCGGAATTTATTAAACAATCTATCGGTGAACTAAAACAGTATAGAAAGAATTTTTATTCCATCAACTTTGGTCACTACAGACAAAATACGAAATCATGAAATTTCACTCGTTTCACGCAATCGCGAACTTTGAAAATTTCCCCTATCTAAACCAGAGTCTACGGAAGTCTGTAGTTTTCAGGATTTATTAAACAATCTATCGGTGAACTAAAACAGTATAGAAAGAATTTTTATTCCATCAACTTTGGTCACTACAGACAAAATACGAAATCATGAAATTTCACTCGTTTCACGCAATCGCAAACTTTGAAAATTTCCCCTATCTAAACCAGAGTCTACGGAAGTCTGTAGTTTTCAGGATTTATTAAACAATCTATCGGTGAACTAAAACAGTATAGAAAGAATTTTTATTCCATCAACTTTGGTCACTACAGACAAAATACGAAATCATGAAATTTCACTCGTTTCACGCAATCGCGAACTTTGAAAATTTCCCCCGTCTAAACCAGAATCTACGGAAGTCTGTAGTTTTCGGAATTTATTAAACAATCTATCGGTGAACTAAAACAGTATAGAAAGAATTTTTATTCCATCAACTTTGGTCACTACAGACAAAATACGAAATCATGAAATTTCACTCGTTTCACGCAATCGCGAACTTTGAAAATTTCCCCTATCTAAACCAGAGTCTACGGAAGTCTGTAGTTTTCAGGATTTATTAAACAATCTATCGGTGAACTAAAACAGTATAGAAAGAATTTTTATTCCATCAACTTTGGTCACTACAGACAAAATACGAAATCATGAAATTTCACTCGTTTCACGCAATCGCGAACTTTGAACATTTCCCCTATCTAAACCAGAGTCTACGGAAGTCTGTAGTTTTCAGGATTTATTAAACAATCTATCGGTGAACTAAAACAGTATAGAAAGAATTTTTATTCCATCAACTTTGGTCACTACAGACAAAATACGAAATCATGAAATTTCACTCGTTTCACGCAATCGCGAACTTTGAAAATTTCCCCTATCTAAACCAGAGTCTACGGAAATCTGTAGTTTTCAGGATTTATTAAACAATCTATCGGTGAACTAAAACAGTATAGAAAGAATTTTTATTCCATCAACTTTGGTCACTACAGACAAAATACGAAATCATGAAATTTCACTCGTTTCACGCAATCGCGAACTTTGAAAATTTCCCCTATCTAAACCAGAGTCTACGGAAGTCTGTAGTTTTCAGGATTTATTAAACAATCTATCGGTGAACTAAAACAGTATAGAAAGAATTTTTATTCCATCAACTTTGGTCACTACAGACAAAATACGAAATCATGAAATTTCACTCGTTTCACGCAATCGCGAACTTTGAAAATTTCCCCTATCTAAACCAGAGTCTACGGAAGTCTGTAGTTTTCAGGATTTATTAAACAATCTATCGGTGAACTAAAACAGTATAGAAAGAATTTTTATTCCATCAACTTTGGTCACTACAGACAAAATACGAAATCATGAAATTTCACTGGTTTCACGCAATCGCGAACTTTGAAAATTTCCCCTATCTAAACCAGAATCTATGGAAGTGTGTAGTTTTCAGGATTTATTAAACAATCTATCGGTGAACTAAAACAGTATAGAAAGAATTTTTATTCCATCAACTTTGGTCACTACAGACAAAATACGAAATCATGAAATTTCACTCGTTTCACGCAATCGCGAACTTTGAAAATTTCCCCTATCTAAACCAGAGTCTACGGAAGTCTGTAGTTTTCAGGATTTATTAAACAATCTATCGGTGAACTAAAACAGTATAGAAAGAATTTTTATTCCATCAACTTTGGTCACTACAGACAAAATACGAAATCATGAAATTTCACTCGTTTCACGCAATCGCGAATTTGAAAATTTCCCCTATCTAAACCAGAGTCTACGGAAGTCTGTAGTTTTCAGGATTTATTAAACAATCTATCGGCGAACTAAAACAGTATAGAAAGAATTTTTATTCCATCAACTTTGGTCACTACAGACAAAATACGAAATCATGAAATTTCACTCGTTTCACGCAATCGCGAACTTTGAAAATTTCCCCTATCTAAACCAGAGTCTACGGAAGTCTGTAGTTTTCAGGATTTATTAAACAATCTATCGGTGAACTAAAGCAGTATAGAAAGAATTTTTATTCCATCAACTTTGGTCACTACAGACAAAATACGAAATCATGAAATTTCACTCGTTTCACGCAATCGCGAACTTTGAAAATTTCCCCTATCTAAACCAGAGTCTACGGAAGTCTGTAGTTTTCAGGATTTATTAAACAATCTATCGGTGAACTAAAACAGTATAGAAAGAATTTTTATTCCATCAACTTTGGTCACTACAGACAAAATACGAAATCATGAAATTTCACTCGTTTCACGCAATCGCGAACTTTGAAAATTTCCCCTATCTAAACCAGAGTCTACGGAAGTCTGTAGTTTTCAGGATTTATTAAACAATCTATCGGTGAACTAAAACAGTATAGAAAGAATTTTTATTCCATCAACTTTGGTCACTACAGACAAAATACGAAATCATGAAATTTCACTCGTTTCACGCAATCGCGAACTTTGAAAATTTCCCCTATCTAAACCAGAGTCTACGGAAGTCTGTAGTTTTCAGGATTTATTAAACAATCTATCGGTGAACTAAAACAGTATAGAAAGAATTTTTATTCCATCAACTTTGGTCACTACAGACAAAATACGAAATCATGAAATTTCACTCGTTTCACGCAATCGCGAACTTTGAAAATTTCCCCCATCTAAACCAGAATCTACGGAAGTCTGTAGTTTTCGGAATTTATTAAACAATCTATCGGTGAACTAAAACAGTATAGAAAGAATTTTTATTTCATCAACTTTGGTCACTACAGACAAAATACGAAATCATGAAATTTCACTCGTTTCACGCAATCGCGAACTTTGAAAATTTCCCCCGTCTAAACCAGAATCTACGGAAGTCTGTAGTTTTCGGAATTTATTAAACAATCTATCGGTGAACTAAAACAGTATAGAAAGAATTTTTATTCCATCAACTTTGGTCACTACAGACAAAATACGAAATCATGAAATTTCACTCGTTTCACGCAATCGCGAACTTTGAAAATTTCCCCTATCTAAACCAGAGTCTACGGAAGTCTGTAGTTTTCAGGATTTATTAAACAATCTATCGGTGAACTAAAACAGTATAGAAAGAATTTTTATTCCATCAACTTTGGTCACTACAGACAAAATACGAAATCATGAAATTTCACTCGTTTCACGCAATCGCGAACTTTGAAAATTTCCCCTATCTAAACCAGAGTCTACGGAAGTCTGTAGTTTTCAGGATTTATTAAACAATCTATCGGTGAACTAAAACAGTATAGAAAGAATTTTTATTCCATCAACTTTGGTCACTACAGACAAAATACGAAATCATGAAATTTCACTCGTTTCACGCAATCGCGAACTTTGAAAATTTCCCCTATCTAAACCAGAGTCTACGGAAGTCTGTAGTTTTCAGGATTTATTAAACAATCTATCGGTGAACTAAAACAGTATAGAAAGAATTTTTATTCCATCAACTTTGGTCACTACAGACAAAATACGAAATCATGAAATTTCACTGGTTTCACGCAATCGCGAACTTTGAAAATTTCCCCTATCTAAACCAGAATCTATGGAAGTGTGTAGTTTTCAGGATTTATTAAACAATCTATCGGTGAACTAAAACAGTATAGAAAGAATTTTTATTCCATCAACTTTGGTCACTACAGACAAAATACGAAATCATGAAATTTCACTCGTTTCACGCAATCGCGAACTTTGAAAATTTCCCCTATCTAAACCAGAGTCTACGGAAGTCTGTAGTTTTCAGGATTTATTAAACAATCTATCGGTGAACTAAAACAGTATAGAAAGAATTTTTATTCCATCAACTTTGGTCACTACAGACAAAATACGAAATCATGAAATTTCACTCGTTTCACGCAATCGCGAATTTGAAAATTTCCCCTATCTAAACCAGAGTCTACGGAAGTCTGTAGTTTTCAGGATTTATTAAACAATCTATCGGCGAACTAAAACAGTATAGAAAGAATTTTTATTCCATCAACTTTGGTCACTACAGACAAAATACGAAATCATGAAATTTCACTCGTTTCACGCAATCGCGAACTTTGAAAATTTCCCCTATCTAAACCAGAGTCTACGGAAGTCTGTAGTTTTCAGGATTTATTAAACAATCTATCGGTGAACTAAAACAGTATAGAAAGAATTTTTATTCCATCAACTTTGGTCACTACAGACAAAATACGAAATCATGAAATTTCACTCGTTTCACGCAATCGCGAACTTTGAAAATTTCCCCTATCTAAACCAGAGTCTACGGAAGTCTGTAGTTTTCAGGATTTATTAAACAATCTATCGGTGAACTAAAACAGTATAGAAAGAATTTTTATTCCATCAACTTTGGTCACTACAGACAAAATACGAAATCATGAAATTTCACTCGTTTCACGCAATCGCGAACTTTGAAAATTTCCCCTATCTAAACCAGAGTCTACGGAAGTCTGTAGTTTTCAGGATTTATTAAACAATCTATCGGTGAACTAAAACAGTATAGAAAGAATTTTTATTCCATCAACTTTGGTCACTACAGACAAAATACGAAATCATGAAATTTCACTCGTTTCACGCAATCGCGAACTTTGAAAATTTCCCCTATCTAAACCAGAGTCTACGGAAGTCTGTAGTTTTCAGGATTTATTAAACAATCTATCGGTGAACTAAAACAGTATAGAAAGAATTTTTATTCCATCAACTTTGGTCACTACAGACAAAATACGAAATCATGAAATTTCACTCGTTTCACGCAATCGCGAACTTTGAAAATTTCCCCCGTCTAAACCAGAATCTACGGAAGTCTGTAGTTTTCGGAATTTATTAAACAATCTATCGGTGAACTAAAACAGTATAGAAAGAATTTTTATTTCATCAACTTTGGTCACTACAGACAAAATACGAAATCATGAAATTTCACTCGTTTCACGCAATCGCGAACTTTGAAAATTTCCCCCGTCTAAACCAGAATCTACGGAAGTCTGTAGTTTTCGGAATTTATTAAACAATCTATCGGTGAACTAAAACAGTATAGAAAGAATTTTTATTCCATCAACTTTGGTCACTACAGACAAAATACGAAATCATGAAATTTCACTCGTTTCACGCAATCGCGAACTTTGAAAATTTCCCCTATCTAAACCAGAGTCTACGGAAGTCTGTAGTTTTCAGGATTTATTAAACAATCTATCGGTGAACTAAAACAGTATAGAAACAATTTTTATTCCATCAACTTTGGTCACTACAGACAAAATACGAAATCATGAAATTTCACTCGTTTCACGCAATCGCGAACTTTGAAAATTTCCCCTATCTAAACCAGAGTCTACGGAAGTCTGTAGTTTTCAGGATTTATTAAACAATCTATCGGTGAACTAAAACAGTATAGAAAGAATTTTTATTCCATCAACTTTGGTCACTACAGACAAAATACGAAATCATGAAATTTCACTCGTTTCACGCAATCGCGAACTTTGAAAATTTCCCCTATCTAAACCAGAGTCTACGGAAGTCTGTAGTTTTCAGGATTTATTAAACAATCTATCGGTGAACTAAAACAGTATAGAAAGAATTTTTATTCCATCAACTTTGGTCACTACAGACAAAATACGAAATCATGAAATTTCACTGGTTTCACGCAATCGCGAACTTTGAAAATTTCCCCTATCTAAACCAGAGTCTACGGAAGTCTGTAGTTTTCAGGATTTATTAAACAATCTATCGGTGAACTAAAACAGTATAGAAAGAATTTTTATTCCATCAACTTTGGTCACTACAGACAAAATACGAAATCATGAAATTTCACTGGTTTCACGCAATCGCGAACTTTGAAAATTTCCCCTATCTAAACCAGAATCTATGGAAGTGTGTAGTTTTCAGGATTTATTAAACAATCTATCGGTGAACTAAAACAGTATAGAAAGAATTTTTATTCCATCAACTTTGGTCACTACAGACAAAATACGAAATCATGAAATTTCACTCGTTTCACGCAATCGCGAACTTTGAAAATTTCCCCTATCTAAACCAGAGTCTACGGAAGTCTGTAGTTTTCAGGATTTATTAAACAATCTATCGGTGAACTAAAACAGTATAGAAAGAATTTTTATTCCATCAACTTTGGTCACTACAGACAAAATACGAAATCATGAAATTTCACTCGTTTCACGCAATCGCGAAATTTGAAAATTTCCCCTATCTAAACCAGAATCTATGGAAGTGTGTAGTTTTCAGGATTTATTAAACAATCTATCGGTGAACTAAAACAGTATAGAAAGAATTTTTATTCCACCAACTTTGGTCATTACAGACAAAATACGAAATCATGAAATTTCACTCGTTTCACGCAATCGCAAACTTTGAAAATTTCCCCTATCTAAACCAGAGTCTACGGAAGTCTGTAGTTTTCAGGATTTATTAAACAATCTATCGGTGAACTAAAACAGTATAGAAAGAATTTTTATTCCATCAACTTTGGTCACTACAGACAAAATACGAAATCATGAAATTTCACTCGTTTCACGCAATCGCGAACTTTGAAAATTTCCCCTATCTAAACCAGAGTCTACGGAAGTCTGTAGTTTTCAGGATTTATTAAACAATCTATCGGTGAACTAAAACAGTATAGAAAGAATTTTTATTCCATCAACTTTGGTCACTACAGACAAAATACGAAATCATGAAATTTCACTCGTTTCACGCAATCGCGAACTTTGAAAATTTCCCCCGTCTAAACCAGAATCTACGGAAGTCTGTAGTTTTCGGAAATTATTAAACAATCTATCGGTGAACTAAAACAGTATAGAAAGAATTTTTATTCCATCAACTTTGGTCACTACAGACAAAATACGAAATCATGAAATTTCACTCGTTTCACGCAATCGCGAACTTTGAAAATTTCCTCCGTCTAAACCAGAATCTACGGAAGTCTGTAGTTTTCGGAAATTATTAAACAATCTATCGGTGAACTAAAACAGTATAGAAAGAATTTTTATTCCATCAACTTTGGTCATTACAGACAGAATACGAAATCATGAAATTTCACTCGTTTCACGCAATCGCAAACTTTGAAAATTTCCCCTATCTAAACCAGAGTCTACGGAAGTCTGTAGTTTTCAGGATTTATTAAACAATCTATCGGTGAACTAAAACAGTATAGAAAGAATTTTTATTCCATCAACTTTGGTCACTACAGACAAAATACGAAATCATGAAATTTCACTCGTTTCACGCAATCGCGAACTTTGAAAATTTCCCCTATCTAAACCAGAGTCTACGGAAGTCTGTAGTTTTCAGGATTTATTAAACAATCTATCGGTGAACTAAAACAGTATAGAAAGAATTTTTATTCCATCAACTTTGGTCACTACAGACAAAATACGAAATCATGAAATTTCACTCGTTTCACGCAATCGCAAACTTTGAAAATTTCCCCTATCTAAACCAGAATCTATGGAAGTGTGTAGTTTTCAGGATTTATTAAACAATCTATCGGTGAACTAAAACAGTATAGAAAGAATTTTTATTCCATCAACTTTGGTCATTACAGACAGAATACGAAATCATGAAATTTCACTCGTTTCACGCAATCGCAAACTTTGAAAATTTCCCCTATCTAAACCAGAGTCTACGGAAGTCTGTAGTTTTCAGGATTTATTAAACAATCTATCGGTGAACTAAAACAGTATAGAAAGAATTTTTATTCCATCAACTTTGGTCACTACAGACAAAATACGAAATCATGAAATTTCACTCGTTTCACGCAATCGCGAACTTTGAAAATTTCCCCTATCTAAACCAGAATCTATGGAAGTGTGTAGTTTTCAGGATTTATTAAACAATCTATCGGTGAACTAAAACAGTATAGAAAGAATTTTTATTCCATCAACTTTGGTCATTACAGACAAAATACGAAATCATGAAATTTCACTCGTTTCACGCAATCGCAAACTTTGAAAATTTCCCCTATCTAAACCAGAGTCTACGGAAGTCTGTAGTTTTCAGGATTTATTAAACAATCTATCGGTGAACTAAAACAGTATAGAAAGAATTTTTATTCCATCAACTTTGGTCACTACAGACAAAATACGAAATCATGAAATTTCACTCGTTTCACGCAATCGCGAACTTTGAAAATTTCCCCTATCTAAACCAGAATCTATGGAAGTGTGTAGTTTTCAGGATTTATTAAACAATCTATCGGTGAACTAAAACAGTATAGAAAGAATTTTTATTCCATCAACTTTGGTCATTACAGACAAAATACGAAATCATGAAATTTCACTCGTTTCACGCAATCGCAAACTTTGAAAATTTCCCCTATCTAAACCAGAGTCTACGGAAGTCTGTAGTTTTCAGGATTTATTAAACAATCTATCGGTGAACTAAAACAGTATAGAAAGAATTTTTATTCCATCAACTTTGGTCACTACAGACAAAATACGAAATCATGAAATTTTACTCGTTTCACGCAATCGCGAACTTTGAAAATTTCAACTTTGGTCACTACAGACAAAATACGAAATCATGAAATTTCACTCGTTTCACGCAATCGCGAACTTTGAAAATTTCCCCCGTCTAAACCAGAATCTACGGAAGTCTGTAGTTTTCGGAAATTATTAAACAATCTATCGGTGAACTAAAACAGTATAGAAAGAATTTTTATTCCATCAACTTTGGTCACTACAGACAAAATACGAAATCATGAAATTTCACTCGTTTCACGCAATCGCGAACTTTGAAAATTTCCCCCGTCTAAACCAGAATCTACGGAAGTCTGTAGTTTTCGGAATTTATTAAACAATCTATCGGTGAACTAAAACAGTATAGAAAGAATTTTTATTCCATCAACTTTGGTCAGTACAGACAAAATACGAAATCATGAAATTTCACTCGTTTCACGCAATCGCGAACTTTGAAAATTTCCCCCGTCTAAACCAGAATCTACGGAAGTCTGTAGTTTTCGGAATTTATTAAACAATCGATCGGTGAACTAAAACAGTATAGAAAGAATTTTTATTCCATCAACTTTGGTCACTACAGACAAAATACGAAATCATGAAATTTCACTCGTTTCACGCAATCGCGAACTTTGAAAATTTCCCCCGTCTAAACCAGAATCTACGGAAGTCTGTAGTTTTCGGAATTTATTAAACAATCGATCGGTGAACTAAAACAGTATAGAAAGAATTTTTATTCCATCAACTTTGGTCACTACAGACAAAATACGAAATCATGAAATTTCACTCGTTTCACGCAATCGCGAACTTTGAAAATTTCCCCCGTCTAAACCAGAATCTACGGAAGTCTGTAGTTTTCGGAATTTATTAAACAATCGATCGGTGAACTAAAACAGTATAGAAAGAATTTTTATTCCATCAACTTTGGTCACTACAGACAAAATACGAAATCATGAAATTTCACTCGTTTCACGCAATCGCGAACTTTGAAAATTTCCCCCGTCTAAACCAGAATCTACGGAAGTCTGTAGTTTTCGGAATTTATTAAACAATCGATCGGTGAACTAAAACAGTATAGAAAGAATTTTTATTCCATCAACTTTGGTCACTACAGACAAATCATGAAATTTCACTCGTTTCACGCAATCGCGAACTTTGAAAATTTCCCCCGTCTAAACCAGAATCTACGGAAGTGTGTAGTTTTCGGAATTTATTAAACAATCTATCGGTGAACTAAAACAGTATAGAAAGAATTTTTATTCCATCAACTTTGGTCACTACAGACAAAATACGAAATCATGAAATTTCACTCGTTTCACGCAATCGCGAACTTTGAAAATTTCCCTTATCTAAACCAGAATCTATGGAAGTGTGCAGTTTTCAGGATTTATTAAACAATCTATCGGTGAACTAAAACAGTATAGAAAGAATTTTTATTCCATCAACTTTGGTCGCTACAGACAAAATACGAATTAGTGAAATTTCACTCATTTCACGCAGTCGCTTTGGTCACTACAGACAAAATACGAAATCATGAAATTTCACTCGTTTCACGCAATCGCGAACTTTGAAAATTTCCCTTATCTAAACCAGAATCTATGGAAGTGTGCAGTTTTCAGAATTTATTAAACAATCTATCGGTGAACTAAAACAGTATAGAAAGAATTTTTATTCCATCAACTTTGGTCACTACAGACAAAATACGAAATCATGAAATTTCACTCGTTTCACGCAATCGCGAACTTTGAAAATTTCCCCCGTCTAAACCAGAATCTACGGAAGTCTGTAGTTTTCGGAATTTATTAAACAATCTATCGGTGAACTAAAACAGTATAGAAAGAATTTTTATTCCATCAACTTTGGTCACTACAGACAAAATACGAAATCATGAAATTTCACTCGTTTCACGCAATCGCGAACGTTGAAAATTTCCCCCGTCTAAACCAGAATCTACGGAAGTCTATGGAAGTGTGTAGTTTTCAGGATTTATTAAACAATCTATCGGTGAACTAAAACAGTATAGAAAGAATTTTTATTCCATCAACTTTGGTCACTACAGACAAAATACGAAATCATGAAATTTCACTCGTTTCACGCAATCGCGAACTTTGAAAATTTCCCCCGTCTAAACCAGAATCTACGGAAGTCTGTAGTTTTCGGAATTTATTAAACAATCGATCGGTGAACTAAAACAGTATAGAAAGAATTTTTATTCCATCAACTTTGGTCACTACAGACAAATCATGAAATTTCACTCGTTTCACGCAATCGCGAACTTTGAAAATTTCCCCCGTCTAAACCAGAATCTACGGAAGTGTGTAGTTTTCGGAATTTATTAAACAATCTATCGGTGAACTAAAACAGTATAGAAAGAATTTTTATTCCATCAACTTTGGTCACTACAGACAAAATACGAAATCATGAAATTTCACTCGTTTCACGCAATCGCGAACTTTGAAAATTTCCCTTATCTAAACCAGAATCTATGGAAGTGTGCAGTTTTCAGGATTTATTAAACAATCTATCGGTGAACTAAAACAGTATAGAAAGAATTTTTATTCCATCAACTTTGGTCGCTACAGACAAAATACGAATTAGTGAAATTTCACTCATTTCACGCAGTCGCTTTGGTCACTACAGACAAAATACGAAATCATGAAATTTCACTCGTTTCACGCAATCGCGAACTTTGAAAATTTCCCTTATCTAAACCAGAATCTATGGAAGTGTGCAGTTTTCAGGATTTATTAAACAATCTATCGGTGAACTAAAACAGTATAGAAAGAATTTTTATTCCATCAACTTTGGTCACTACAGACAAAATACGAAATCATGAAATTTCACTCGTTTCACGCAATCGCGAACTTTGAAAATTTCCCCCGTCTAAACCAGAATCTACGGAAGTGTGTAGTTTTCGGAATTTATTAAACAATCTATCGGTGAACTAAAACAGTATAGAAAGAATTTTTATTCCATCAACTTTGGTCACTACAGACAAAATACGAAATCATGAAATTTCACTCGTTTCACGCAATCGCGAACTTTGAAAATTTCCCTTATCTAAACCAGAATCTATGGAAGTGTGCAGTTTTCAGGATTTATTAAACAATCTATCGGTGAACTAAAACAGTATAGAAAGAATTTTTATTCCATCAACTTTGGTCGCTACAGACAAAATACGAATTAGTGAAATTTCACTCATTTCACGCAGTCGCTTTGGTCACTACAGACAAAATACGAAATCATGAAATTTCACTCGTTTCACGCAATCGCGAACTTTGAAAATTTCCCTTATCTAAACCAGAATCTATGGAAGTGTGCAGTTTTCAGGATTTATTAAACAATCTATCGGTGAACTAAAACAGTATAGAAAGAATTTTTATTCCATCAACTTTGGTCACTACAGACAAAATACGAAATCATGAAATTTCACTCGTTTCACGCAATCGCGAACTTTGAAAATTTCCCCCGTCTAAACCAGAATCTACGGAAGTCTGTAGTTTTCGGAATTTATTAAACAATCTATCGGTGAACTAAAACAGTATAGAAAGAATTTTTATTCCATCAACTTTGGTCACTACAGACAAAATACGAAATCATGAAATTTCACTCGTTTCACGCAATCGCGAACGTTGAAAATTTCCCCCGTCTAAACCAGAATCTACGGAAGTCAAAATACGAAATCATGAAATTTCACTCGTTTCACGCATCGCGAA